>NBBA01000006.1:711095-1422191 GCA_002794785.1 Coniferiporia sulphurascens
CTGTGACAGTATTATACCACTGCAATGAAAACAAGATTCCAAGGGCCTCCCACATGTCTGCTTGTTTCTCCACATATGCATGAAGCCCAGCTGCAAGTTCACTGGGTACGTCAGTTTGACATACAGATTGAGATCGCCACCATTCCGCCTTCCAGTTGCAGTATGCCAACATGCGATGCATTTCCTCTAAGACAAGAGCAATTTCTTCTTTCCAGCACTCAGCACAAGCTTGTGCTCGAGCCCAGTAGACTCAGATTCCTATTTCATATTAGTGTTGTGATACACAACAAGTGGGGTTATAGACATACCCACATTTATCTCATCTGTCTCTCCCTCACCCTTGCCCTTACACATACATGTCCAAATCCAGGAGGGGTTGAAGTTGCATTGACTGTGCTCTGCATTTCGCTTGGAAAGACCTCAATTCCTGCATTCAAATTCCTCCTTGTCATTGCCCTGTCCTTGTACATCTTCTTTCACGAGGGGCCTGAGCTGTACGGTCCATGAACCACTTGGATCTAACCTGGTCAGAGCCGTCCAGGCTGCCCAGTAACGCTCCACGGTCAGTTCAATCTTGCTTGAAAACTCTAGCAGAACTTTACGCACACATGTATTGTCTCATTGACCAATGTTGTTGATCTTCTTGAAGGTCAGGTTGCTTGACTTGAGACGAAGAAGACAATGGAGTTCGGCCAGACTATCCTCTGCCTGTGCCACCCATAGACACTTCTCCTTTTCGACAAGCTTGTAACAAGATGGGAGAGCAGCCCTCGGTTCGGCACTGAGCTCGGATGGCATGCATATTGGGGGAATGTCAAGGAGTGTCTTGACTTCTGGTGAATCTGACGAAGAGTTGTGAGTTGACCAGTCGGCAGCCACCTTGGTCGCAACCTGTAGGATTTGGATGGCTGCACAGGGCATGTAAATGACTTGAGCCTTCCTCCATTTGGTAATTTTGCTGACTAAGGCCATTTTCCTCTCCTGTATCACCCACAGCCGCTATTGTGTGAGGTCTTGCTTTCCTTGCAGCAACTAAAATGATAAATGCTCATCTAAAGTTATGTGATTATGAAAGGTGCGAGAATTTGCAGGGAAAATAGTACATACTTGAGTTCCTCAACTTCGAGACCTCTTACAAGAAATTTACTCATGGTAAAGCCATCAACCATGTCTTGACCTGCAGTGATGGACAATTCATCTTCTTGTGCCAACTCCTTGCAAATGTCAGCCATAGAGACATCTGAGGAGGCAATTTTGTTAGCAGTATTAATATCCTTCCTTGCCTTGTAATAATCACCTACAATTAAAGGGATTGGTGTATGGATCCAGCAAATGAAGGGGGTCCCTTTGCCATACCTGTACCATGTGACTCCATTTGGCCACCAGAGTAGGCCCAACAGCATTCATCACTTCATCATATTGTGCCTTATGCTTGACATACATAACCTCAGCATCCGTCAGCTTTCATAGAAGCAAAAGATCTGAGTAATCACTGCAGGTCAGAATATATCATACAGTTTTTAAGCCTGTACTTTCCTGATCCGGCAATTTTCCGCCAATTCCAAGCTGACCAATGGTCATTGATGGTGTTGTGGTGAAACCCTGGGCCCATTTCATGCATGCTCATCACTATGGGATTAATGTGAGACCATCCTCGTTCTATGCCTTTGCCATCTGTCTGGGCCAAGTATGGGAGGAGATTAAGGGAATATGGACTCTGGCAAGGTTCACCATGTGCTTTCAGATGGAACTTAGGAACTGCGACATGAAGAACCATGTGAAGGAAGGTGGCCTGAAGTTCATCAGGGTATTCATGGACACATGCAGGCAGCTTCTTGTGCCATTGGCACACAATATCATAGGTCACAAGCAGGAGCATGGTACATGCACTGACAAGAGTGGACAAGAAGATGTATTCCATATTTATGTACCTGTAAAGTTATGTGAGCTCGTGAATCTCTAAAATAGCTGGTCATGGGTATACCTTTCACCTGTCTGTAGGTCTCCCACTCCATTGCTTCTGACAATACCACTCCACACACAGATGACTGCACTGACCCCGGACACCAAATAGCCATTGTTCACACGGGTTGTTGCCTTTTCCATCACCTGAAATGTCGAATCACACATGCCTTGCTAAACAATTGGCCAGTCAGTTCTACATTTTTTCTGGGCATAACAGACTTGCTTCAATTTTATGGATGGGGTTATCTTTTTGCTTCTGAAGCTGCTCATAATATGGCACAGGATCCATGAGGTAAGCCCAGCCAGGACCAAATGCCCTATCACTGCCAATTCCTCAATCCTTGGACTTTAGCCAGAAGTTGGCATCTATTGCTAGTACAAGTGTGTAAATCCACCTATTACTGTGTCATGTCAGCAAGTGCCATATGATTTCATATACTATGGACCCACTTAGCAGGTGAATTCTCCCAACCAGTAGGCAAGTTCTTGCCAGGATGAGGAAATGTGGGGAAATCAAGCATGAGCTCTCCATTCCATGTTTTGTTGACACCAGCTGGGTCATGAGCTCTACCTGCATGCTTTAACATGATAAGATGGCGATAGCAGTGCGTCATGTGAATGAACTCATCATATCACTTCTGTTTATTTTATCAGACCATGTCCCAATCCTTCAATAACACAAATGACTTGCCAGTAGCTTTTTCATACCCAAATTGTCGCTCATATGAGCGAGGCCCAGGTAATAGTCATGTGTGGACATTTTTCCTTGAACACTGAGCTCATGAAAGTGGTCGAGCATGGAAAAGGTGAATGCAGTGCCTGGGTTCATCGTTGTTGCCGGATACCATCAATGACACATGAGCTGGTTCGACTTCTTCCATCGCTTGTTGGCGCTGTTGCATCCGCAATAGATGATGTCAACGAGGTGGAATCCATTAATGTGGTAGACAACAATATATTGTTCTTGTAGTGGGTTAGGGCAGACACTCCCAGAGTGGCCTATGTGTACCTTGAGACTGAGTGACTGAAGTGAGGCTTTGTCCCAAAAAGACCCATTCCATTGCTAGGTAATGGTAAATCAGGATAAAGAGAAAGAAAAGATATAACACCTACCTCAATTCTGTGTAAAGGCAGATGCTTGTGGGAGGAGATGAGACACTCTTGATATGAAGACAGTGACCCAAAGCACTCTAAGCAGTGGAACAGTGCATTTGGTGTATCACACTTGTAGCACTTTGCATCATGTGTATGACCATCATGCATAACGAGTTCATCAAGATATGCCTGCCAATGCAATAACCAGTCCTGAAGAGCTTGGGCCTGTATATAGCATTATTGGTGATGGAGAACATAACATAATTGAAAATTACATTCCCATCGATTTTTCTTCTCCTTATCCTTTGGATTAGCCTTGTTGTCTGAAGGAGGGGTATCCAGTAGCTCTGGAAGGTCATTGAATACACTGATGTTGAATACATCCAGTGTGGATTCCACAGCATCATAAGTGCCCAATGTCACAGCCTCTGGATGCACATCCAACTCAACAATGTCCTCAACATAGTCGGTGCGATAGCGGGATTTACCAGTCTTTGTGAACACCTTGCCCAGGACTCAAGTCACTGAGACCTCTATCACAGGACTTGGTGCAGTCATCCACGACAATCAAGGCGAATCGGCTTCGTCAAACTCGAGATCCAAGGGATCAACTTGCATTGAGGAGTGCCTGGATGTCGCCTTAGGCTCCCCCCTCCTTCGCTTAGCCATGGATGTTGACAATTGGCCAAGGTGAACTGATCTATCATTGGTGGAGTGATAAGTTCCCACCCAATATGGAAGTGGGTTACAACACTCACCCTCGCTTCATGTGCAGATGTTGCTTGATGCAACTGTGTATCGCACAGACAACAATCATAGATACAGAGCTTATTTCTCTTGAAGTCGAATAAGATGATGTAGTGATCTTAATTTTCATATAGATTTTATGGTAGAGATAATATTATTCAGTCTTTACAACCCTGTATCAGAAACATCAGGAAAAGCCCAAATGCTATATAGTGTGGCAGGATAACTATATAGCACTATATAGCATTAAATAGGACTATTTTGTAGCTTTTGAGATAATATAGCATATATAGCACTATATAGCACTATATATTGGCCAATAGTGCTATATAGCAGTATATAGTACTATATACTGCTCAAGTAGTACTATATAGAAGTACATAGCACTATATTACCTTCTGATAAGTATTATGGCTATTTTCGGGTATTTTGAGTATTTCAGATTATTTGAACTATTTTTTCCAGTCCCAAATCCTCAAAGGATTGGAGTAGAAGCCAAATTCATCACACCCTCCTTTCAAGGCCACACCAAAAGGTGTGCTCAACTGCGATGTACAAGCTGACTGATGGTACCCCACCTCTTTTCGCTTCAGTAATAATATCTCATTTTTCCTGTTATTTCCATACCATCCAAGTTAAGGGAAAGCAGTACAATATTCCAATGAGATAAGTAATTACACAACAGAATCTGAGTGCATGTAGTAAAAGTGGGAGGATGGAGATAAAGAGACGGGAGGCGTACTTCAAGGCAAGGAGACAGTTTGAGATAGAAAGATAAAAGTATGAAACAGAACGGACATAGCAGCCAGGACAGCACAGCAGAAACACATAGACTAAAGGAGAGAAAGCAGAGGGGCCGGTCGTGCATGTAGTTAGAGTAGAGATGACATGAATTTGAGTGATGGTAGTTGAAAAGGACTTGCATGTCTGATATCCATCACAGGGGTGCACCTTGTAATCGCATTTGCACCTTTGCATGATGCTGGCGATTTTTAAGGTGCACCTCGAAGATTATGACATCAGGAAAAACCCAAAATGCTATATAGTACTATATAACACTATATAATTAAAATAGGGCCCATAGGTAAAATAGGTTAATTCAGCCCTTCTCAGTCATATATAGTACTATATAGTACTATATAGTAGGCTCCCTTACTATATAGCACTATATAATGCTATATAGCCCCCTTTCTCCACTATTTTGTACTATTTTCCAACTATTTTTCACTATTTTTCACTATATTGTGTCTACTTTCAACTATTTTCTCACTATTTACAGCTATCTTCTATGATTTTCTGGCTATTTCTGACTATATCTGACTATTTCCCACTATATCTGACTGATAATCTCCCTGATGCTGGTCATATGGTTGATCACATTCTTTGTCTGGTCCTTTCAGAGAAAATATGTTCTATTTAGTTATAATATACAGACATCCAACTCTTCAAGTCAGGTGTATGTAAGTAATACTAAAGAGAAGCATAAAAGCTAGCAAATCAGTGGTCAGTGGGACCAAAACATCCTAAGCAACTATAAAAAGAAACATTCTATGGGCATGGTAGCAGGATCTGTCACTAAAGTCTTGTTGATGAGAGCATAACTAAATCAGCTATAAAGAGATGTTCAACAGATTTGTGAAACATTACTTACCTACATAAGTAGACCTTCTAGATGTTCAACTGGTATGGTGGATGAATCCAAGAGTCAGTCAAAATAAATGGAAAGAATTACATCATAGAATGTTTAAAAATGTGATATGCACTGGTGACAATGGTAAGGCTATTTGGGAAAGCAATGCCAAAGTCAAATGAGGGACAGGCCAGATATAGCTTTGATGATGTACTCCCAAGGACATGCAAACCAACAAGCATGATAAGCATTGGGTCCTTCTAGGAGGAAGAAGTAATGGAGCAGAAATCTGAAATTAAGAGATGATGCATTGCAAGCATGTTATGTGGGAGTGAATATGGAGGGGAGAAAGTAGTTTTATCTATCAATCTCCTTCTCCACTTCCCAAGACATATTTTTATGATCTAGGATGACCAAAATCCCAAATGTGGAATATTTGCAAATGGGATGATGGTGGTAAAAGGAAAAGAAGCAGAAGACCCTGAGTCCAATTTATAGAAGTTTGTCACATGTTATCACATGACAGGCAAATACCTACAAACAGGGACATATTAGGAACTAGTTCTCACACATTGCATAAGCCTGCCTGGTTTGTTTACTACTTGAGTGTATTGTTGTAAGCACTTATTTGGCAGTGCCTCCATTTTGCCATCTCCATCCTCTGTCCTTTTGCTATAGCCACTTTCTTGGCCTCTAAGTGCCTCTGCCCAGCCTTGCTCCCATTTGCTGTTTGCTTCACTGGTATGCTGTGCCATGACAAGCATTCAGTTCTTGTCAATTGCACCTTTGTGGTTTAGCATTGCTTTTTTTGTGACATTAAGTAGGCCATCACTAAATAGTCCCAGCCCTGCATCACCAAATACTGTAGTCAGTCCACCTGTATGATAGAGTCCCACTCCAGGGCACTCACCCTTATTCCCAACATTTTTTGCCACCACTGTGTTAAGCCTACTGATTAGGTAAGGCTTAATAAGCGATCGATGAGGATCGACCAAGTAAGATGAGGTAGAGACGAGACAATAGTTGAGCAAGGGTTTCCCCAAGGACTAGTAGGCTGGCAGACTGGTGACTGATGACTTAATATCCCATAGAGGAGATAGTGAACGAGTAGGCTCTATTGAATGAAGAGCACAAGCTTAGGGCTTGATGCTCTGAAAGCGAGTCCTTATATACATGCATAGAATACTATAGAACAAGGTGGAAGGCTGACTGAGCGAACAATAAGGATCAGTCAGCATGGAAAGAGATAGAAACTGGTAGAAGAGTCTGACTGATCATGAGGCTAGGATCAGTCAGCATGCAAGGTAGCTTAGTCAGTGGAGATGACTAATGCTGATAGAGGCGATGAGTTAAAGGAAATTGTAACACACTGCTTCTGCTGATGCATCAGCAGCTTGCTGTTGCTGCTGCTCAAGCAACTTAGGGCAAGGTCACCAGCTTTGAGTCTGTGTGTCACTGCATTGGCAATAGCTTTCTCCTCATAATAGTTGTCAATCTGGATCCTTCCATTTGTTAGGAATGTATAAGGCTATAGCTGCAACATACTAATACACCACATGCACCAATAAGCATTTTCCCACCATGTAGCTTAAAGGCACTATGTGCTGTGACCAGAGTTACACTTTGTGTGCAGAGCTGTCCACCAAGTTTTCCTTGTTCAATGAAATAGTCTTTTTCAGGCTGGGTCACATTAAGCTTAAAAGCCAGTAAATTATGGTGGAAGTAGTACAAGGAATCCAAGACCAGGCCCATCCATGCACGGACCACCAGCAAAAATAATAATCCTTCTCTTCCCTGCCCACAGCCACAACCCCCAACAACAACAACACACGCTTGCACAGACCTTGCCTCCAGGTGTCCTGGGCCCGATCATGTCCCGGCACTGGCAGCAGCAGCTGCTCAAGTATGATGTTTGTGTGCCCATTTCTTTCTTTGTGCTGTGTTTGTGTTCGACTCATATGCGTCCTTGTCTGTGGCTTGCATCAGATGATCCGTGCCTCCAGATCTCTGTTCCACCAAGCACGACAGAGTGCGCTGGCCGCTCGGCCAACGATCAAGTCCGCTATCACAATAATCGATCCAAACCACGTAAAGCCGCCTCCTGACACCAAGGAGGAGGGCTTGGGGCCTGAGAACAATAATGGGAATGGAGAGGAGCATACTCCGGAAAGTCACCCTTCTTCAACCACAGCGCCTGTTGCACCTGCGCCATGGTCGTCAACCATGCATGCTCCGGAAAACTCCTGGTCTTCGCTGGATATGGGTGGGATTAGCCTTAAGAACATCCCATGCAGTTCAGGCCTTTCGTCCTTCACCTTCTTTCAGAACCTTTACCTTAATCACGATTCACGATGCCCTCCAAACGATCCCTCCTGAAGTTGCGCGGCTCAGGAAACTGGAGCTTCTCGACCTTTCTGGAAACACATTGCGGGTTATTCCGCCTGAGCTTGGCATGCTAATGAATTTGAAAGAGCTCTATCTGTTTGACAACCATCTTGTTACACTTCTGTATGAACTAGGAACTCTGCACCAGCTTCGGACCATTGGTATTGAAGGCAAGCCGCTCTGCCCTGACATGAAAGAGATTGTGCAGAGGGACGGGTCACTGGTGCTCATCGCATTCCTCAAGAATTCAGCACCGCCACCAAAACCAACACCAAAACCGCCACTGCCACAAATGTGGCAAATGCTTCAGACAGAGGCAGAGCGAAAGGCACAGGAGGCCAACCCTAATGTCAAAACTGTCACTGCTCTTTGTTACAATATTCTGTGTGAGAGATGCGTGATGGAGAGGCTGTATGGGTATATGCCGAAGAAAGCACTTGAGTGGTCATATCGCAAGGAACTCATCACAGATGAAATCTGGAGCTACAACTCGGACTTCATATGTTTACAAGAAATAGGTGTGGCGCAATATGGGGACTTCTTCTTGCATCACCTTTCAGAATGTGGTTATGAAGGCATGTACCGGCACAAGGCGAGGGCAAATGTGATGGAGGATTTGCAATGGAGATTGGTAGATGGATGTGCTATATTCTATAAGTCAGCCAAGTGCGTAACCTGCCCTTTTTGCGGTAGCCGGTTTTAACGAGCATGTCGTTTCCAGATACCAACTCGTAAAGAAGCAGCTCATTGAGTCCCACCATGTCGCAATGCAGCATTCAGGCTTCAAGAAAACAGACAACGTGTTCAATCATGTACTCCAGCGGGATGACATCGCTATTATCGGTCTCTTTGAAAGTAAGGCGACTGGATTGCATTTCATCATCACCAATGTGCACATATTCTGGAACACACAGTTCTGCGATGTCAAGCTTGTGCAGGTAGCGCTGCTTATTGATGAGATTGAAAAGAGTGCGGCACGCTTTGCACGCTATCTGCCACGCCCTCCTCCACTGCCGGGTGACTCAGCTGCACATGTACAAAGGGATTGACAAGAAAGGTCAAGTGGCATAAGGAATGCTCTAATCAGCATGCATCCCTTCCTACACAGTACAATAAAAATGGATGCACCCCATAATCAATGGCAGCAAGTACCTCATTAGCTCACTTGGCCGGAAGTTGAGTTGCATATGGTGGTAAAAGGTGTGTTTTTGAGGTTTGTGCTTACATACCCATGCAGCTATCCAACCATTAAGTCACATGTAGTGGTATTCATCAATGCTGATGCTGCAAACATAATTGAGCCTGTAAATCAGGAGGAAATTAGTCAAGTGAGGTCATTCAGGATGTTGTCATTTACTTAATGTCACAACTGATGGGTCTTGGTTACCTAATGGTAGGCCGTATCGAGGCCGGAGCAGGCGAGGTCGACACCGGACTCTGTGTCTTCACTAACTCTTCAGTGTGCTGAGACGAGTGAGTTGCTCGAAAACATCGGACTCTGTCGTACATGCTAAACCATTTGCAGTTGATACAAGTGCAGCAGCTGGAGCCGGAGCAGGGGCGAGAGGAGGGGGAGGAGCTGAGCAGGTGGAGGGGGAGGAGCTGGGGCAGGCGGAGGGGTAGGGGCTACTGGAGGTGCTTGGACTAGTGCTGGAGCAGTGGGAGGAGTAGGTGCCAAGAGCTGCATAGAACTGGGGCGATTGGTCCATGCATCATCGTCAAACCCACTAACAACCGGTACAGCGGAACTGGCTCTCGGAGGACATGTAAGGGTACTCATCGGGGAGGCAACAAGTGTCACAGCTGGGCTACCATGGCGATTGATTTGTTCTGATGCAGTTGTGACGAAAAGGAGATCAACAGGTGCTGGAGGCGTGTTCTTGGACGAGCCACTCGCAGTGCTACCCCGGCATCAGAAAGCATACAGCGCCTGAATAGCCTGCCCAGGGCGTGGTGTGGCATGATTCTGGGGACTCAGCCCAAGCATGTCCTGGATCTGCTCCGGTGAGTAGTCCTTCGATCCACGGAACATGTACGCCTTTGTACACACTGTGTAGCCAAGCTTGTGTACTTGGGTATGTAATCACATTAGAATTCAATTGTGAGCAAAAAGCGAATGAATGACACACGTACCATTGTCCCAAATGTAATAAGTCTGACAAGTGTGTTTGGGGGTAACATCCCAACAGCCGCAGCAAGCGGACTGCGGAGCACCGTGAGGTACTCCCTCCTCATCGAGACATGTACCAGCAACTAGGCGGGACCTGTGCAGGGCACACAAGTGTGTACTTGATTGTCATGTACTTTGGGAGCAACTCCGCAGGGAGGTTTGTGTTGGAGACATCCCTGTAGTGGGGTGGGAATGTGTTTCACTGTAGGTAAAATGGGCAGATCCATAGCTTACCATGGATGTCGATTTGGCTGTGCAGGACAGAGGGGGGAAGGAGTATGCTGTTGGCACATATGTGGTGCATGTTGACGAGGTCTGTGGCCACAGGAATTGAGTAACTTATTAGGAAAAAATAATAAAAATTCACTTGCTTTCACCTGGGCTTGAACCCAGGACTTGGACCTCCTACCGCAGCAGCTGGGGGAAAACCATAAAAAACATAAGATAAAATAAAGAAAAATGGGAATTGGGGCAGCATTTTCATACCTACTTGATACCATATGTGCTGCAGTTAAGCATAGGTACACCACATTACACAGTATCTGCTGCCAATCCCAGTAGCAGATGCATAAGGTTCGGAAACCTGAAAGCACCTGACTCTATGCGAGCCTCAATACGGTTTGGGAACTGCTCAACCACTGAGCCATTCAGGCCATGAAATTTCTTCAAAATCCATCCCCTATGACTACCTCACTGACCTAATTTCCATTTACAGCCATGCTTTCTAATTAACATTACAGGGTTTAGGTTATAGACTCAAATGAAAGTCAATTGCCCACAGGAGATTGACCAGCTCATGGACATGCTCAAGAGCGCCAGCACTATGCTTGCCGAGCTGTGCACCTCCTCGCTCTCCCCAAAGCAATACTACGAATTGTGTACATGCGTGGTCTCCCACTGTTCCATCTCCCGATGCCGCAGCACTGACGTGTGTCCTCCTCCAATGCAGACATGGCCGTGTTCGATGCCCTCCAGCACCTCACTAATTACCTCTATGATGTGCACATGCAGGGGAAGCACCACCTTGCCGACCTCTATGAGCTCGTTCAATATGCAGGCAACATTGTCCCACGTCTGTACCTTATGATCACTGTCGGTGCCGTCTACATGTCTATCCCCAATGCACCCATCAAGGAGATCATGGAGGACATGATGGAGATGTTGCGTGGCATACAGCACCCTGCCCATGGTCTCTTCCTCCACCACTACCTCAGTGGACAGACCCGGGATAACCTCCCTGTAGGCAACAATGAGGGGTACGTGTCCTACCCCCGCTCTGATCCCTGACCTCATTTCCACTTTCACAGCCCTGTCGGAAACCTGGCAGACTCGATCACACACCAGGTGTGCCAATGCCGACTGGTGCTGATGGTGACAATGGTGATGATGGCGACGAGAAAGGGGGAAAGGGAGACAAAAAGCAAAAGAACAGCTACGGACATCTCATCAAGGGCATTCCAGGTGCTTTGCTCATTTGATTCTTGGTCATGCAATGCAATTTACACTTTTGCAAATCAGGTAAACACTCGGCAAAAGCAAATGGTGAGCAGCACTTGCTTCGGGTTTGCAGTTTGTCAAGGTGGATACCGAGGACCTCACCACTCATGCTGTCCAAATTTAGTTGTACTACAATTCTCATCCTGCCACATTGTCATCCCACCTACCCGGGGTGCGCGGACATGCCTGTGACCATATATCAGGCCTTGCTACACGCCGTTTTAAAGATATGGTCTACCCCCCCCATGTCCGCAACTCAATGTTGTATTGCTTGTTGCTTTCATTTGGGGCATTCTCGACAACCTACCATCGGCATCTACTACCTCAACCAGGCACCTGCACAATCTTGTGTTGTTTGGCAAGTTCATTGTTGACATTGTCTCGGCTGTGGTTGTGGAGCTGGATGAGCTCATCTCAGACACCCGTCGGATGAGCTCTTTGGAGATGTCCTCCAGGCCTATCAGGGTCTTGCAAACGTTGCTGGCATGCTTGGCCTTGCAACACTATGGGACGCATTCCTTACGAGTCTTGCAAAGTTTGCAATTACCATGTGTGTCGTTCAGAGTATTGATGCGTACGTTGAATCGCCGACACCGCAGTCGTCCAGTGCATTGCAAGACGGCTTTAATGTCTTTGCGGGCGGCGCAGCCGCTACACAGCCACCGGGACTGTCTGAGTGTAACATGGTGTGCTTGAAAGTATTTGTCTCAAGTGCGCTGTTCCTGGCAGGCAGTCTTGGCCCCACATGGTACCATGTGCTTGAAGCCCTACAAAATGCAGAGTATGTACTCACCACAAAGGGCCAGAAGGCTTTGGGAGCAAATTGTTCATTGGCATTGGGTGTTGGTATGGGTTCCAGTCCTGTGAGTAGGTCTGTTTCAGCACTGGCAGGCTTGATCACATTTCAGCTCACCAACTTTATAGAAATTGACAAGCTCTGGGTACGGCTGCGGCACCAAGGACATTCCCACAACTGCGAGAAGCGTGAGATGGAGCAATGCAAGCCACATATCCTCATCAGTACCAACCTTGTATCCAGGAGCAGCTGAGCAACTACAAGATTCACACTGCAACTTTTGCGGACCCCTCAATGAGTAACCCAGAAGGTACACTGATGTGTGGCAGATTGCAGGATGCCGAAGCGATGTGGTGGACAACCTGGAGACAATGGTTACACATGCTATTGCAAAGTGTGCAGGAGCTGCCGGCCACGCAAAGAGGCGCTGCAAGTGCAACCCAGAAGCGAGCATTGTTGTGGAAAAGGCTCCTGTCGATGAGTCCTCATCAATGAATGTCAAGATGTTCAAAGTGAACATGGACATGATACGTGAGGAGATGAGGATGGTTATCAAGGTGGGCTAACTCTATTATGCGTTGTGCTCTGTAACTACACAATGCTTACTAGTTGATATTATCAGCTTGATATAACTGTGGTCAAGATGAAGTTAGACGACCGCTTTAAGTGGGATATTGAAAATGAAGGCCCGACGCCAGAACAGTTTGTGGAGATTTATAGCAGTGATCTTGGCCTCGCTGGAGACTTTAGGTGAGTGGCACAGGCACAGAACGCCAGCAGCATAAAATCCTAATTGAGTTTACAAGACAGCCATCGCACACTCAATACGAGAGCAAGCTGATGCCTACCAGAAGTCACTCTTCTTGGTTGGACATCCATCCGATGGCTCGGTGGTGCAAGATTTGCGCATGTCATTCTTGCCATCGATCGCCCCTGTGTCTCGGTCTGTCGATCAAACGCAGCTGTTCCAGCCGATCATCGATTATCTGAGTGACGGAGAACTTGATAGGCTCGATAAAGAACGTGAAAAGGAAGCTAATAAATGATGGAAACATAGTATGTGTGGATGTCGCAGAATTGCTCTACCTGATCGTGAACCACTCAAGATGCATCGTACTCCGGCCATTGGGTTCCTTGAGATCGATCTGTCTATGCTTGCGCTTGCCGCAGCGGCGTCTCTTACTATCGCAAATATGGTTGCTTTCAAAGAACGGCACAGCGATAATTCAGCTTGTCTTGAGCACATTGGTCGCACCCACAGTTCCGTTGTCAAAGATTCCGAAGGCGAAAGGCTCTTTCAAGGCACTGAAGTATTCTTCGTCCTTGTTGACTGCTCATGCAAATGTCACCATGCCGGCGCCATCGACTGTGGCAGATGTGGCAACATACAAGCCCCGTTGGAGGGCGATCTTCCGTTACTAGTGTCATTGACATTGCCTACAGCTGCGTTGGATTCAAAAGCAGCTAAGGTTGTTTCGGCCCATCAGCAAAGAGAGCTTGAGAAAGAGGCCAAGGAGTGTGAGTATGCAGATGGGCAGTGCACAAATATAATCAATGGTGTCTGGCATTGTTCCAATTGTGGCTATCCCGACAGTATCACTATCGGTGGACGAAAGGGTCTGCTGGGGAATAAGTCTCAGTGCTATGCATGTGTTATGGATCTTATATTTCCCTTGTGCTTGACAGAATTCTGCCAATATTTTCTTAGGCAAATTTTGGCATTGCCATCATTGTCCGCATCTGGTGGAGTATAGTATATTGGATAATTAAATTGAGTAATATAAACACATGTTCAACTATTATCTAGCCATCCAATAGGTGTGCCATGGGCAGCTAAGCAACATTGAGCACTATCCATAGTGCAGTATCATAATACTTCAATCCTTTGGGGATTTGGGACTGAAAAAATAGTTCAAATAATCTGAAATACTCAAAATACTCAAAAATAGCCATAATACCTATCAGAAGGTAGTATAGTGGTATATACTCCTTTATAGTATTACTTGAGCAGTATATAGTACTATATACTGCTATATAGCACTTTTGGCCAGTATATAGTGCTATATAGTGCTATATATGCTAGATTATCTCAAAGATACAAAAATAGTACTATTTAATGCTATATAATGCTATATAGTTATCCTGCCAGACTATATAGCATTTGGGCTTTTCCTGATGGAGCAACTCACCAGGACCTGGAGTATATACCTGTGCCAACGCCGATTTCTAAACGGTCAACACACCATTCACAGCAACCGGCAGCAGGTGAAGATAAACACACCTTTCCAGGACAATCAAGGCACTTCACATGCCACTCTGATGGGAAGCCATTAGCCACCCTGCACAGGATTATATCGAAGTGATCTTCGGGATAGTGGGATTGCGTTTCAGCGATTACACCTTCATGCCACTGGGGCCGCTGCGGTTCCGTGAGAACACCATACAATGCGTGATATAATTATATATATACTCACACTAAGGTGGGGAGGTGGTGTTTCCTGGACGGGCATTGCTTCAAGTGCAGGAGTAGCGGATGCTATGGATGCCGACAGGGGTTCGGACCGTGCCGACTCTCTGGGTGTTGGCACTGATGCTGAGGCCTCTGCCTGCACTGGTAACTCAGCTGCCGCCCTGGCCAGGATAGTAGCAGAAGATGCAGGTCTGCTTCCACTGGTGCCATTACCTTGCAGCACCATCTGTCCAAGCGGACGCTCTGATGCACCTGAACTGATGCTAGAGGCTGGCGACAGTGGATGTTCAAGAAGCTCAAATGCCTCCTATGCTGGCGATGGTGGCCATGTCTTCTTCGCTGCCTTGATCTCAACCCACACCTCATGCTTCAGCACAGCTGGCGAAGATGTGCCGTCTGTAGGGGAGACAGGGGCCGGAGCTGCATCCTGCTGTAAATTGAGTGCACGCATTGCTGCAGCTTTTTTTATTTTTTATTTTTATTATTATTCCTGCAGTATTATATAATTACAAGCTGCCCCCCCTTCGGGGGGGCCCTAACTACATAACAATGGAGGCGCCTGTCATTGTGCATCACACAAAACTGGGCGGGGGCTCTGCTCCCTGAGGGGTGCTGAAGTGTGAAGAGCCCCTATTGGGTAAGAAAGACACAAGAGGGAGGAATACATATCGCTATGAACAAACCAAGCAGGCGAGGGCAGGTCAAGTAAGAAGCTTAGAATTGAGAAAGGGGTGGTGAGAGCACTGGCTGGGATGTATTCATGGGAATTCGAAAGACAGGTGCTAATCAGAGGGAAAAGGAGGGAGCATACCTGAGAGCTCCAAGAAGGCCAGGTCTGAGTCCTGGGTTCAGAGTCCAAGCATACAATGCATGTAATCCCTTAGGAGGTCCAAGTCCATGTTCTCATCAGTTGGGTGGCCATCAAGATCCATCACAGCGAAAGCTAGCCGGATAGCGCCTGCGGTGCGGTCGGAGAGGCGGTCAAGATGCCCTGTTAGTTTAAGCCAATGGTGCAGCACTTGGAGGCGGTGTTCATCAGACCACTCTGAGTGGTGGACTGGGAGAGGGTCCCGAGGTGGCCATACACGTCATATCCATGAGTGGAAGGAACTGCAGCCACCAAGGATGTGGGCAGTCAACTGTGTGGGCCATGGTGGGTGGTTGTGCCACCTGCAATGCGAGATCAGGCCGTGCCTGCACCGGTAGGCTGAGTCGAACCTCAGCCAGTAACCCCCATAGGGACCAGTGCGGCAGAGGACCTGGGTGACTGCAGACAGCTCACTGTGGGGATGGTTGACTGAATGCATGAGCAGCTTTCAAGGTCGGTGAGAGGGGAGGCCATGTACTGCCAAGTATTTGTCAGCAGTTGAGGCTAGTGGGCGTGCGAGTGAGAGTGTCCACCGGTCCATGAGGGTGTGGATGGCGACTTCTTTTAGCATGGAGGTGGAGGGCTTTAGGTCAGATGGTGGGAGCTCCATAGCCAGTTTCGCTTCCATGTCAGCCCATTCATTTCTGGGGATGTCTGAGTGGCCAGGACACCATACAAAATGAATGGTGAGCTGGGGGTACAAGTCCAGCAGGGTCTCCACACCCGCTTTCCATATGTGGAGGAGGTGGGCGCCAGGGGTGGCACTCCAGGTATGGAAAAGGTGGAGAGCAGTCAGCGAATCGGACAAGAAGAAAATGTCTGATGTGACACACAGTTGTGCTGGGAGGCGGCGCGCTACCCAGCCCAGGGCCGTTGCGAGCGAGAACTCCTCAGTGTCCATGGCTGTAGCGCAGGTGGGGGACTCCAGTCGACATGACTGGAGGCGGGTGGGGCCTAGCATTGCACAGATGGCAGAGCCTGACTTGTTGTTGATGCAAGAGCCATCTGTGAATACCTGGATGTGTGGGGTGGAGCCCGGGGCCTGTGCAGCACTCACAAATTGCTTGTGGGTGCTGGTGCTGACCGGGGTGACAGGGGTGGTAAAGTGGACTCAGCCGTTTGTGAAGGCCAGGGGGTCTGTCCATGGGGGATGCATGTATGCAGGGACCTGTTGAACCCGGGGGGCTCAGACCTGCAGAGAAAGTGAAAAAGGTCTGTTAGCTACATTTTTAAATAATTTGCAGCCAATAGAGTGGGGGGTGCGCCAGAGGCGCAGAGAATGGCTAGTCTTTATATACTCGAGGTAAAAAGAAAGAGGAGGAATGGAGCAAAGAAAATTTGTGGAATGGGGGGAGGCGCCTTTGAAGACGCCCAATATCCAGCAACAGGCTGTGTTTTGCACAGCCTGGAGGCGGTTTACCAAGGTTTTTTGGCGGCAGCCATGGTACCAAACTGGCATGCCCCAGGAAAGGACAGAGCAGACACAGGAGGTGTACAGGCAGCGGAGGAGGAGGGCCGAGATACTGCGTTGGGTGTTGCCCAGAATGCGGAGGGTGGCGAGGGTAGAGAGCCCCTTGGAGTGCATGCACTCGATGTGGGGCTTGAAAGAGAGGCCTGGATCCCACCAAATCCCCAACCATTGCAGTGGGATTGAACGCCTCGACAGCTGACAAGTACCTCGCTGTCAATGGGGCCCCCTCCCGCTGACCTCGAAAGCTGTTAACGCAATTGGTCGACCACCCACATAAAGAACTCTTGGCGGTCACCCAGATCCTCTGCCGTGCCGGTCCCTACGGGGGCTACTGGCTGAGCTTTGACTCAGTCTACCTGATGCAGGCATGGTCTGATCTCGCACTGCAGATGGCACAACCACCCCCCCTGGCCCGCTCAATCCACTGCCCACATCCTGGGCGGCTGCCATACTTTCTGGCCTTGGATCTGTAAGGTCTGGCCCCCCTGTGACCCTCTTCCGACCCACCACACCGAGTGGGCCGACGAAAACTGCCTTCAGGCTCTGTGTCACTGGCTTAAGCTGACAGGACACATGAACCGCCTCTCCAACCACACCTCTGCCACCATCCACTTGGCCTTCGCCATGATGGAGTTGGAGGGACACCCGACCGATGAAGATATGGACTTGGACCTCCTCCGGGATTACATGAGTTGTATGCTTGGACCCCATTCCCAGGACCCGGACCCAGCTCTCTTGGAGCTTTCAGGTGCACTTCCCCCCCTTTCCTCCACTCTGTGAATGCCTTTCGGACTCCCCCGCATATGTCCCAGCCAGCGCTCTCGCCCTCCCTTTCCAATTCTAAGTTACCCCCATTACCTGCCCTCATCTGCTTGGTTTTGTCGTAGCAATATGTATTCCTCTCCCTTTACCATTGTCCTCGTTTAAATAGGGGCCCTTCCCACCTTGGCACCCTTCGGGGAGCAGGGTCCCCACCCAGTTTCGTGCATTGTGCGATGACGGGCACCTCTGTTGTTATGTAGTTAGGGCCCCCCCTTCGGGGGAGCAGCTTGTAATTATGTAATACTGCAGGAATAATAATAATAAAAATAATAAAAATAATAAAAAGTGGGATTGAGGGGCAGATCAGGGTGTTAGGATCAACCTGGACCCTGGCAGTGTCCCAGCCATCATAGCCAGTGTGTTGCCAAGGGGGGTGGAAGTGGAGGCACTCCATCTTGGTGGCTTCGATGTTGAGACCGATGGTGCTGAAGAGGGTGTCGAGTTGGCCAGAATTAAGAGTGCCCTTGCAGGACTCAAACAATGTGTGTACCTTCCTCAGGATATGCAGCTGACCGAAACTGCTCCCACTGTCCTCTACGACATATGGGCGCTATATTGGAGCACTAGGGTAAGGCGTGCCGCGCCAGGAGGCCACCCTGGGTGTAGGTCACGGCACTGTAGGCACTACTACCCCCATATGGAATGACCCCCCTACCCTACACATTCCCTCCCCAACCATAGAGGTCCTGTAGAGCAGGCACCACAGGACTTATGATCAAACAGATGTCTAGTTAATAGATGGAACGGATCGAAGGATGATCTGTTCCAGTTTATTACAGCTGTTATCACTATGTACATGACATTGTAACTACCTCAGTACGGATAGGGAATGGGGAGGTAAGACATGGAATGGATCAGAAGAGGATTAAAAGGGAAATGTGAGAACCAATTGGAAGAGATGTTTTCGTAAATATAAGACCATGATCTGATCAAGTTTTAAACGCACTTGGAATTTAAGCAACAGCAACAAGATGCCATGAACGGATCTAAAAAAGAACTGATCGCAATGAAGGAGGAGAACCGATCCACATGAACCGATCCACAAAATCTGATGAGAAGAAACTGTTTATTGAGAAGAAATTATGTGCCATGAATGGATCATACTCACCTAGAATGATTGCTATGGCGGTCCACGTCTTCGTTTATCCTGAACTTGTATAGGAACACCCTCTGCTTCTATCATTCGCTTCTGCACAGGGAGCTGAGGTGAGACGGTGGCATCTGTCACGACAGTATTTGGTCTGCTGTGCATGGGTGAAGAACATGCTGCCCATAGGAGATAAGTACTTCTGTGTTAGGCCATTTAAGACAAATTAATTACCTAACGGTGCCCTGACAGACATCGATATGTCATCAGGCCCTCTCTTGCAAAGGCCCAGATCAATGAGACATTTGCTAGCATCCTCGGACATCACACAATAAATGGCACTTTTTCTTGCAGCATATGCAGATGAACCTAGATCACCAGAGCAATCCTGGTTCTTCAACAAGTTTTTCCATGTATTGGCCATGGCATTTAGGCCACAACTGAGCCACCTCAACTCTTCCTCCACTATCACGACTTCCTCAATCCACCGGTCCCTTGAGGCTCGCAAGCGGAACCAGTGCACATGGTCATCTTACAACACCAAAATCAGCAATTGTAGTAAATAAAATCTGAGAACTACCTTCTTTCTCCCAATCAGGAGCACCGACCTTCAGCACGTCACGACCCATAGTCCATATCCATCCATCAACCCTCTTACCAGTTCCAAATTCATGAGGTTCAAGGGTAGATGGATGCCAGGTGTCCTCATCAGTGAGTGGTTGCAGAACACAGGCTGACTCATCCATTCCCAAGGATATTAGAGCAGAGCGACAGGCACAATACTCACCAGACCAATGCCGCTTCTCTTCATCAGCCGCTTTCCAACTCTTTGCTGCTCATGTCTTCCCCTGTTTTCCAAGTCCATACTTGTTCTGTCTGCTTTCTTGGAAACTTAGGTCACGAAGGGCTGCATGTAGATTTTGGAGTGAATCATGGGCTTCGCCTTCCCATAACTTATATTCACATTGCGAAATCTCGATGAAACCATGGCTTCTTCGCTCGTAGGCAGTGAACAAAGAAGGGAGTCATAGGTCTTCATCTTCGACATTATCAACTGGGACTACTTCATCAAGAAAATTGCATATCAAGGGCATGAAGACAACTTGTCTTGCTTGCCACTTCTTAATGTCACACTCCAGAGAAGTGCAGATGGACCTGACTTCAGAGAAAGAAGTATTACTTTTTGCTGTCTTCGCCTTTAGTGCGCATCTTTCAGATATGAATCATTACAATGAATGGACACATCAATAAATGTGATGCAATAAAATGTGTACTGCCGATGTTGTAAAGAAAGACCTGTGCTCACAAACATCACGAGCTTCCCCATCGATTTAAGCGTCCCCTTGCTGTCTTCCTCAAGAGCCATGCATTGAAGGACAAGGGCCTTTGAGGGATCTATATGGGCATTAAACATTTAAGCCACATAGACAGTAGACAAGCTCACAAGGAATTTTCAAATGGAAGGCACTGTCCCATTCTCCTTTTTCATTCTTATATGGAGCCGTATCCATAGCCTCCCACTCTTTCATGACCTCCACCCCATACCGAGTATGCATACTAATATCATGACCCTCAAAGCACATTTTTTTCTCCTCAGAAGTCTCGCAGGCAATGGCAATGTGACGCTCAAGAACGTTTCCTATGAAGCCAGGACATATGAGTCTCATGTCAGATCAATTGGACCAAACAAACCTTGATTTTGCAACTTTGTCCAATTCCAGTCACCAATGACATCATCAAACGTGTCACATTGATGTCCGGGGTTCATCTGTTTTGTACTCCCAGCAACCTGATTCGCTTCTGCCCACCACCGTTCAACCTCCTCCCCATCCATTCAACCAACTCTGTAGGTGTAGTTAAAAGAGAACCCAAATTGGCACAAATCAATGTGTCCATTTAGATGCATTTTACCCATGAGAATTTTCATGGAATGTATGAATCCAACATCATCCGGGAAACACTCCTCAAAGCGCTTGAGCAGGTTGATGCAATATTGACAGCCTATATCATAGGCTAGAATAATTCGGCTAAGGAGGTTCTTCCTGATCAATGCTCCAGCTAGAGCATAGTCCACATTAATCTGCCTAAATTATCCTGATCAGTGATGTTCAATGGCTCAAATAGACTAATCTACCTTTCTCCAAACTGCAGATTGACTGCCCCTTGGGCCTCGTCAAGGCCGTGCTTACACAATACCATCGCCGCCCCGCTTGCGTTCTGCTTTCTGTTCTTCACTGTATTTTGGTTTTCCATGGCCGCAAACTTAAAGCATGTGCTTTTCTAAGTGTATCCATGCTATCATAGTCATTAGGATCTCAAAATTGTCAATACAATATGGGGATTTCTCACCTCAACTTTTATATGACCAAACTTCCTTAGATGCTTGTCTAAACCTGACTGGTCTCTGAAGTATCCTCACCCACACCACAAAGCCTTCTCTTTAAGGTTGTTTTTTTTCTCTAACCCAATCAGATGGAAGTTTGCGTCAATGGCCATATGCTTCCAGTGTTTGTAGCTTAGTTTAATATTGTTTCAGCTAGACGTATGGGCACTCATTGACATGAACTCACTGGTCATCCAAATTCCGAAGCGTGTTAAGTCCTGGGATTGGACAGGAGAGACATACAACGGCAAAGGACCTGTCAGGCCGTCCAACAATACTATCATCTATGTTATGTAATTGACCACTCTGCCACTCAGCCGTCAAAAATCGCCAGTAATGGGCTATGCGAATGAATTGGCCAGACGGCACCTGCAGAGTTTCTAAGCCCAATGCAGTGAAATGATAGAAAACCAAAGCATGCCTTGACTGCGGAAGGCACATAATTATTTGTTTTCCTTTGAAGGCCTTTCATGTAATTGAATGCCGATTTCCTTGAAATGTTTGTATGTGTGTGGAAATCCTGCAGAGCATTGCATGTGAAACCAAGTCTTGGCTGTTTCACTGACACCGGAAATATGCCATACTTAATAAGCTGCATAAAATCCTCATCGCAATCAACACAACTGCAGTACACTAGAATGGACTGATGAATGCCGTTGGCATCCGCCACAGTCAGGTTTGATCTGGGGGATTGCATAGAAGTACATTTTTGTCCATTGTGGCCCAGGCATATTATGAGGCCAAGTGATGACATATCCAAGTGTTCGAAAAATGCGCCATTCCACTTTTCCGCCCAATGGAATGGAGAGTGCATGTGGCAATCTATTGGGCACACATCGCACTCGACCATATTGCAAGAACAGTCAAAGCACTGGTACAAACGAGTCTTCTCCGGGTTTCCACAGCTGCATGGGCTTCCAAGGTTCTTATTGTACTCGAAGTCCATGATCGCTCTCTGAATGTCACTATGGTATGGCAGGAAGTCTGATAGTAACTTCTCTGCAGATTGCGACTGTGGGCAATCAGATAATTGGCTTATATACGATTGAATGGGAGCCGTATTTATGTACCATTTGCTCCATAACCTCTTCTTCATCATTGGCATTTGCTTCAGAAATCTCCATGTCATCATTTAAAGATGATGATGTAGCCTGTGGATATACATTAGACATGCTAGATATGTACCAAATGTCCAGTAACCTACACAAGCATTCTCATCATGCCTCCTGTCCTCAATGGGTTCTAATGTCCTGCTGCCTGGTGAAACTACAACACTTTTAATGAGCTTTGGTGGCAAACTGATTATGCACTGACTAGTATTTGTCAGTTCTTCACGAGGTATTCCACCCATCCAATGCTCCCTTCCAAATAGGAAGGCGGCCCTCCCAACTTCAGTTGCTGAGCATGTGCCATCCTTCGAAACGTTGATGACTGTATTCATGTGCACGTTCAACCCCCAGACGTGGTGTTTGATAATGCTCACATTTCCTGTTGCACACGGTAAATGAAATGCATGTCGGCCACAGTGCCTCTGAGGCATGACTGTAGTATAAGGGAATTGATGAGGGGTGTTTGTCAAAAGCAAATGCAACCCACATAGAACTTATCTCAAAGAGGCCACAGGGAGGAGCCACAGGCCTTTGTGGTCAAGCCTAGCCACCTCTGCCCGAAAATACTAGGCTGAACACAATGGCCGGCCTTACCGCAGACAATAGCCACCACAACCGCTTTCACTCACAAGAGCACTCTCATCACATGGTATAATCCACATATACTGTGCCAGGCACAATCACGGATCAAAAGAAGAGCTTCGATATTATGAAAGCAGACACATCTTAAATTCTTCCTTAATTTTCACATACAGTAGGCTATGGAGTAGAGTTAAACAACTTTTGTTACAACGTCACATAGGGTTATAAATTACCTTAAGTAGACCCCTTAACCCACAGGGGGATGGTGTGATGTGACCAGCCATTTTAAGACATAGTGTTCTCACATTCGTTTGCCCTACAAAGTGCGAGCACTACATCCGAACACGCTTTGCAACTGACCACCACTAGTGACTTCACTATCTTAAGGTACATGTACAATACATATTACAGTCTAGTATTAATCCAATTATCTAATTAATACACTTTGCTGGAGGTTGCTTGTTCCTCAAGCAATGATGGTGGTGGTAAGAAGAAGAGTGGAAAAGCACTTCCCAAAGTGGAACTGCGCTCTGATATAGAGCATTCACATGGGTGGCATGAGTTGCCATGAAAACAAATTAAACTTATTCTCATGCACAATTGCCCTACAAAGCATGTGCATCCAAATAAAGAACAACCTCTTCACTTGTCCACCAACCACAACCATATACCTTAGTGACTTCACTATCTTAAGGTAGATGTATATAACTATTACAGTCTAGTATTAGTCCAATTATCTAATTAATAAACTTTTCTGGAGGTTGCTTGTTCCCCAAGCGATGATGGTGGTGGTAAGAAGAAGAGTGGAAAAGCACTTCCCAAAGTGGAACTTCGCTCTGATATAGAGCATTCACATGGGTGGTGCGAGTTGCTGTGAAAACAAATTAAAATTATTCTCATGCACAATTGCCCTACAAAGCAAGCACGTCCAAATGAGGAACAACCTCCTCACTTGTCCACCAACCACAACCATCTCTCATCCATCTTTCGATAATTTGGGGTTGGTCTACCTTGTGTAAGCTTGTGAGGTATGTCATTAAACTATTAGTATTAGGCATTTAATTTTGTATAATGTCCCTGACTGTATATTATAATAATATATCAACTGCCTTATATTAAACTGTATATATTTTGTTATGTTTTCTCTTTATTTTTCCTCATTGTGCTGACTCACTTCCTCTTTGTCATCATCAGTCAGTGCAACTCCCCCATTTCTCTTTATCATTCACCCTTACTTGCCTTACACCATAAGATGCCATGATGATGCCATATCGCACCATCATGATGTGCTTTGCTTACTGAGCAGCCTACTTGTATTTACCAAGACATTCCTTGGGTTTCCATGACCTTCCATAGCCATGTAAACAACCTTACACAAGCCACTACAGTAGTAAACACATAGAGTAGCATATAAGCATGTAATGTAGATTGCACAAGCCCTAAGCTTGTGCTCTTTGTTCATACAAGCCCATTATATGTGCCTCAGTGCCCTCTGTGTGCTCTATCCCACCACCTGGCACTTCATCATAACCTGACTCCTCTAAGAAGACCACGCCTTCTTCTTGACGATCAGGAAGCCCCATCACTGATCAACTATGACTTACGACATCTAGGAAGCCCTGTTGCCGTATCCACTAGTCCCAACAATCAGGAAGCCCCGACATTGATCACCATGTAACCATTGAGCTTAACATATTTGGCTTCGTAGTGTATGACCCCTATCAGTACTAAGTGACAATAAACTTAAGCACCTGCGAGATAACTACTACTATTGTTAGTAAGGCGACTGCAGATAAGCTAGTGAGTCCTATTATAGTAAGTGGGATAATGACAAGGTACAACAAATTTTTGATGCATATGTACAGATGTCGAAGAGACTATGCCCATGTGTGGAGTCGTTCCTCGACCTTCAGGTGGAGGTTTCTCGAGATGACAAAGAGGAAGAGGAAGAGGATGATGAAGAGGGTAAGGCATATAGGCAGCTTAGTATTGCCAAGCTAAATGGTAACTTTACAGTAAACGCATTTC
The DNA here is from genome assembly GCA_002794785.1 of Coniferiporia sulphurascens. NCBI lineage: Eukaryota > Fungi > Basidiomycota > Agaricomycetes > Hymenochaetales > Hymenochaetaceae > Coniferiporia > Coniferiporia sulphurascens. Next base: position 736,201 of record NBBA01000006.1, read on the forward strand.
TGAATGATGCCAAGGACTTTCCAGAATCTAGCACAGATATTCTTGCTTCCAGCTCGATGGAACTACAGGCACCTATTCAATTCGATGCGGAAGCAGTGGCCTTGCGTTTTCAGGAAAGAAGTTGCAGGGAGCGGGCCGCCAAAAGCCAATTCGATGTGGAAGCAATGCTTTCACGATTTCAAGAAAGAAGCCACAGGGAGCAGGATGCTCAAAGCCATGTGGATTCTGGGATGGGGCTTTGGATGATCCACTGCCAGGTATGTTTCCACATTATATCAGAACAAGGCTTCGTGTCCTTAACATTAAAAATACAGCTGGGACGAGAACATGTGGAAGCTGGCCGTCTTGAGGACCAATTAGCTTTACCATTGAGGGTGTTCGGCATGGGAGTCTTGTCCGGCCGATTCTATGTGCAGGCGCAGACTTCATGCAAAGTGAATAATGCTCACCGAAATCTTAGTGGTCTGGAGCACACTCAAATGTTGTCAGTCCCTGCCAATGAGCACTATAAAGTCATTTGGTTGAGGAACCCAGATGGGCTGGCATTCAAAACAATTGAGGACTACTCAATTGGGGATTGGGTCATTGTAGTGTGTGGTGCATACAAAGGCAACCTGGGCCAGGTTCACACCATGACAGAAGACAATGATGAGATAGTAGTCACCATTGTGCCCCGCATTACTCCTCAAAAATCACAGAAGTACCCGTGCCCTGATCCAGCCCTTTTTCATCCTGACAAAGTAAGGGAGATGTGTGTTGGCGAAGGCATAAAAAAGCTTTCTGAAAATGTTTACGAATTCAGAAAAAAAATCTTTAGGGATGGCTTGTGTGAATTAAAAATGCCTTTGCTGCATTTTATCAGAAAGGCAAAGCCTTCCTTGGGAGACATTGGGTTTTTTTGTTGACTGAAATGGAATTTGGTGGTCTTGACCGGGGCAAACCATTCTTGCGCTGTAGTGATCGTGTCCATATCACATCCAGTCCTCAAGCATCTCTCATCGGTGTTGTTGGCACCATCACACAGGACTTTGTGGAAATATGGAATCTTACCGATACAAAGGGTAATTTGCGACTCAATAGTGTACACATCCATGTCGACCAGGTGCACTACATTTTGTGGCCTGGTGACCATGTCCGAACTAGGCTTGGCCCTGGCCCAAGCATCAAGGGTATGGTTATCATGGCTGATGATGTATCCATATGTATGCATCCTGTGGACATGGACACTGAAGTAAGGTCTTCCTTGACTACAATCTGGTGAAATTCTGATTGTTCTATAGACCGTGGTATGCTCGAAGTGGGTTGAGATGTACGATCCAGACTTTAGAATGGAACCTGAGTGCAAGGTTGCTCCGCCTCAAGCCCTTGATACTTGCTTTCACAACCCATATCAGGGGGTATGCATTTTGGTTATTAACCACAAGACTCTCAAGGGCGTCTATGGTTACGTGTGTACTACACATCCGCTCAACAAAACTGCGCAAATCACATGGGATGGTAGTAATTGCAGGGATCTCTATATGGTTGAAATAAAGGATTTAATTGCGGTGTAAGTAACCAGTTTTCATGAAATACATTCTCCTAAGTCACTGTTATTATAGGTCCTCAGTGTCTTGTCTAGATGACGAGCATCCTGTGTCTGAAGAAGTCAGACAAAGGCTCAGGGATAAGCTCAAAACGCCTTACCCACTGGTGCCATCATGGGCAGTTACACCACCACCCACAGACAATACAGCCTCAACTACACCAGGCTTGTCAGCATGGACCATCGACAAAAGTGACAGAGTCCAACCATCAAATCTCTCTTTAGGACATGAGTCGCCTAATTGCAAACTTGAATGTACCTGATAATTTATTTTTGCAGCCATCATCAACTTCACTGGAAGAGGAATGTGGATTTTCATCCCCACAATACAGGAAATTCTGGCCAAGTATTGAATTTTTTTTAGCTCTATTTCCTATCGGATGGCATATGCAGATGTGAAAACTCCTCATAGTGCCACTCACAGTATGTGTGAGTCAACAATGCAGCACAACAGCTGTCACATATGTGTGACCATACAAAATAATCAGCTCGCCATTAGGCCTGATGAGGATGTGCCAGTGAGGGATTTGGAGGTTGCTCAACCGAAAAAAAACGACTTAGCATTGGTCGTAAGGGGGAATGAAAAGAACATTGGGTCGGTTGTAACAGTCAAGAAGTTTCTAATAGCGGCCAAAGGAGTTTTCGCTTCAGCTATAGTGGTAGACTTGAACAATAACCAGTGGCTGCCAGAGCCCATAGAGAATCTTACTCGTGTTCAGTTGCATTCTGAGGCCCTTAAGTAGTAAATTATATTATATTGTATTCATGGCATATGACTTGTCGAGTGCATAAATGCAGTATGTATGTGTATGGTTTTATATGGTGTGATTGTGTGCACCTAGCAAATCTGCCTGCACAGTTCAAGGAAATGAAGTGAGTTTCCAAATCATATGTATCCCAATAGCCCTTGACTCACAAGGCCACAGTTGCAGATCTTGAATGACTTGTGATTAGGCACATGCCGAGGCGGCATGTCTGCACCACCGGCAGTGGCATGTATATTTGAGGTTAGTCCTTATGGCAATCAAGGGCATAGTATGCAGCTGATTTTGCTATTTTTAACCGAGGGTGGCAGACAAGTCACAACAATAATGACCCCTGACTCGGAGCGCTTTTGTGTGGCTATCAGTGAGATCATGGCCTCTCAGATGCCATAATATAATCTGGGCCACCATCATGAATAAAGTCTTATTCATCTTTCATCTGATTGCCACTTCCGTATACTGCTCTAATGATGAAAAACGATATACCATATTTTGTGAGCAGGCCAGTGCATGGCCTTCTCCCCTCCGAAATGATGTTCAAGATATGCAATGACTTGTGCTGCATCTATGGGTGGGCACACATTGTTCACAAAAACTTTGGTTATAAGTTGGCCTGGGATGTCGGTATTGCAAGATTACATGTAAGCTAAAATCTTAAAATCTATGCACATTGTGGTAGACGATGAGGTGCAGTGGTAGTAGTGAGAGGGACTGGGTTATCAGCATAAACCGATGTATTTCATGGTAGAGACCAGCTCTCCTTATATACATCTACCGTGGGCTATGTATACTATAACTATCATAGCTCCTATTCGTATGGCGTTATCATTGCATTATCATTCACTTAGTAAGATGGTTGTTCATATGACCATCTGTTATTTATATCGTTTGTTATATTTATTTAATATAAAACCATGTATATAAGGCACTGCTGACTGGTGGACATAGTGTTTTATCCCGAGCAATGCCAGACCTTGGGTACATCACACTGTGCCATGTCATTACAACAATATGATTGTCGCTATGATGGACTTCGCTGTTTGAGAAGTTTGCATCAAGGCCATTCTCCAAGAGAATGAGCCTGAGTTTCAGGAGCCAGAGGAGGGTCTTCTGCACTTCTTTGAGCTGGAGCCCGAATATTTTCGTCACAATAAGGAGCTTGATGAGGATGACGAATGTGAAAACTCATATGATTAGGCTTAGTTATGTAGTAGCCGAATGTACCGAATGACCCTGCGACAAATTATCTCAATATTGTTTAGTGGCTTCAATTCTTATAGGCAATCTATTTCCTTGACAACATCACAAGTATCACTTGCGTGTTATGGGTGAGCAGTTATGCTAAACTGCTGCGTTGCTGTCTAACATACACTCCCAATATAGGTCGTGTGCTTGGACCATTCCCTAGAGTCCTGAGGCTAGTGTGTGCCTAATTAAGCTCAGACAAGATTGTGCGCCTCCATTCTCTGATCTAAGCGCAGCACCTTGTTCCCAAACATGGTCAACCACTGACTTAGCTATTTAACCTCCCTTCAGATCAAGTATCAGCATACATATCCGCTTTTTCTCTCGAGTTGCCCTTGCTAACCACACTCCAACTATGCGTCTTCTGCCCACCAGAGGTGATGTGAGTATTAAATAAATAAATATAATGAACGATATAAATATAGTACGTGGTCATATGAACAACCACCTTACTAAGTGAACGATAACGCAACGATAACGCCATACGATAGGAGCTAGTTAGTTATAGTAGTACTAGCCCACGGAACGTGTATATAAGGGGAGCTGGTCTCGCCCTAGAAATACATTGGTTTACACTGATAACCCACCTTGCCTGAACTTCACCACTGCACCTCACCGTCTACCACAACGTGCGTAGATTTTAAGAGGTTATGAGCCTTGACTCTACAACTAACAAAACGATTAACAAAAATAAACATCCTCATATAACGAAATTATGTCTGACGGACAGAAACCAAACACTCGTGAGCAAACATGTTTGCAAAAATTATCAGGATTACGAATAATAGCTAACGAACTAAAAATAACGTATACACAGTCATCAACGATCGAAGAACTCGAAGAAAAAATTCAAAAAGCTAAAGATAGCAAAAGGTTAGTCGACCTAATACTTCAATGTAACCTAAGACAAATACCTATTAACGGAACGGAACAACAAATACAAGACTGAATAAACAGGTATGATAATTCTACCAAAGATGAAAAATCAAAAACAAGAACTGATTATAAACTTGAACTAACGAATCACGCTAAAGACTTAGGAATATCAGATCAAGGAAAATCATCCGAAATCAGATACCAAATAAGTACGTATTTGGGCATATCAGACCCAAACGAAAAAGCTCAATTTAAAATTGATAATCCTTATATTAAGCCAGAAGAAGAAAGCGATAAGAAAGAAGACGAAGAAAAAAAAGAAGATAACGAAGAAGAAAACTCCGAAGAATCCAAAAATAACCCATCACGTGAGCCATCAGAGCCATCTGACCCTGACGATTCAGACGCTAATGATACTGAGGAAGATGAACCGAGTATGGCAACTAAACTCGCGGAACTCCAGAAATTCTTCGACGGAATTGAGAAACTCGACGGGCACAGAAACTACAAACTCTGGAATTACAGAGTCCGCAGCGCCATCGAAAGTGCAGGTTACGGTAACCTGCTCACTAACTCCCCAGGAACTGGAGAGGCTGGTATATCAAGCGCTTTATATAACGGCATTATGCGCACTATGCCCGACAAGATACTGGCTTATTATCTTAATTTTAACAAAGATATTCCAGCGCTACTCAAAGCGCTTGACGGACGATATAACGTCCAGACAACAATTACAAAGGGCTTTAACGAGGCTGCCCTTTTTGATATCCGAGGTCATGTCAGCCATTTCGATGGAACGCTCGATAACCTCAGCAATAAATACAAGGAACTAATTGCCCAAGGGGTAAAGGTTTCAGAATCGACATATATATCGGCTATTACGAGGGCAATGCCCGAACAATATCAATACGTACTCACACAGAGTGAGTTATATATTAAAACAATAAACGAAACAAATCCAGACAAAGATGAAATTGAACTAACCCCTCAATTTTTACTAACGGCACTGAGAAACGCCTTTGAGGGGTGGCGTAAAAATCATCAGAGGACAGGAGCGGCGGCTAACCACCTGCCCAAGGACGAGCGGAACCACCCCTATTTCAGGGGCCACGGACGCGGTAACAGCCGTGGAGTACAACCACGAGGTCGCGGCTATAAGGGCCGCGGAGGATATATGTGAGGACGAGGACGAGGGGGATATTCCCCTAACCAACAATCACACGTTATTAAGTGCTATAATTGTAACAAGCTAGGGCACTTTAGTCGAGATCGCTGGGCGCCAAAAACGGAATGGACGAAGGCAGCTCAGAAGAAAAAAGAGGACACGAACGACGACAAAGGAAAAGGGAAGGAAACGGGTGCGTCAGCGGCACCGACATCGACTGGGGCAAGTGCGGCCCAGGCTAAACATACCGCAGCAGCAGCAGCAACAAACGTTGCATCAAGCTCTCGAATCGAACTAAGCGCCGTAATCGGCCAAGGCGAAATTGGCGCCTTCATAACCGAAGTAGACGATAACGACTTCGACATGGGAGAATTCCCAATCTATTCTTATAACGACTTCCTTGACAAAATCGGAAATTATGATAGTGCTATGGAAGACGTGGATGACAATAATCTTAACGTAAGCATTAACGTTATAACAACAGAAAAATTTGCTAACAATATTTATTCCTCAATGGATATAATTGATACTGGTGCAACGATACATCTAACACCATATCTAAATCGACTACGAAATACATACAAAACTAACGCAATAACGATAACGGCTGCCAATAAAACAACATTTATGGCAAACATAGTAGGGGATCTTAAGCTTTACATCCCCAACGGACACTCGGTAAGTGTCATAAAATTATCAAACATATACTACAATCCTAAAATGAATATGACATTAGTCTCTCAAGGACTTCTATGTCAAGACGGCTACGAATTTATTTATAAACAAAATGAATGCATAATAAAGTATCCTAATGGATCTTTATGCGGAAAAATTAAAAATACAAATGGATTGTATAGTATATTTAACAATGATGTACAAGCAGCTACAAAAAATGTAACATTATTTGAACTTCACAAAAAACTCGGGCATATAAGTTATGCTTACATAAAACGATTACTAAAAGAAGATCAAATTACAAACAATAAAATATCAAATTATGATGAAATTCAATGCACAATCTGTATTGAAGCAAATATAAAAAGAATGCAAATACCAAAATTACGTTTTTCAAAGTTAGCCGAAAAATTTGGCGATCATATACACATGGACATATGGGGTCCAGCATCCACACATGCTATTGGAGGATATAAATACCTTCTAACCCTTGTAGACGACGCTACAAGATGGATAAAAATGATTTTATTAAAAACAAAAGATGAAGGTTTAAATGCATATACGACATGGGCTACTATGCTCAATACACAATTCAATATAAAAATAAAAATATTACAAAGCGACAATGACACAGTGTTTTTAAGTAAACAATTCACTAAATATTTAGAAAAAAATGGAACAATACGAAAGCTGACTGTTCACGATACGCCACAACAAAACGGAGTAGCAGAACGATCACATCAAACGATTTTAAACAATACACGAGTAAATCTGCTACAAGCAAAATTACCACCCAGTTTATGGGGAGAAGCTGTAAAATACAGTACTTACGTTTACAATAGAACGCCAAAGAGCGCTATTGAATTTAAAACACCATATTTTAAACGATATAACGAAAATTACAACATAGACGATTTAAAAGAATTCGGCCAATATTGCATAATAAAACAAGAAGACGTAAACAAATTACAACCAAAAGGAATATATGCACAATGGTTGGGATTCGACGAAGAAAGTAAAGGTCATAGAACCTATCACAACAGAAAAATTACAGTCGAACGAAATTTACAATTTTTAGATTCTCTACCATCTAAAATTGAAGGGGAGAATATAACAGAAAAACAAAACGAGCAAATAAAAGAATTAACAAATGAAAGACCAATAAGAAATATTAAACCAACAAAACGATCATTAGGTCTAAATTTTGACGAACAAAATACAGTCGCTTATCTTACGGAATTCAATCAATTCAATACGGAATTAATAGGCGATCCGAATTCATATCAACAAGCGATCAATAGAATTGACGCAAATCAGTGGATCTCGGCAATGAAAGAAGAAATAAAAACGTTAATCGAAAGATCTACATGGAAAATCATTGATCCACCAAAAGAAGCAAACATAATCGGAACAAGATTTGTTTACAAAACAAAAAGATTAGCAAATGGAGAAATCGAACGTTACAAAGCAAGATTAGTAGTTCAAGGATTTGCCCAGAAAGAAGGCATAGACTACTACTCAAACGACACATTCGCTCCAGTAGCACGATTAGCTACAGTAAGAACAATATTAAGTTGGAGCGCAACAAAAAATTACGAAATTCACCAAATCAATATAAAATCAGCTTACTTATATGGCGAATTAGAAAAAGACGAAAACATATACATAAAACCACCACCAGGAAATCTAATTGAAATAAAACCTGGACAAGTTTTAAAACTAAACAAAGCCTTATACGGATTAAAACAAGCAGGCAGACGATGGTATAAAAAATTATCAGGAATATTAATCGGAATAGGACTAACAAGAGCAGTCCAAGATAACGCAGTATTCCTAAGAAAAGATAAAGGAAAAACAATTCTAATACTTTTCATACATGTTGACGACATAACGATATGTGGCTTAAATCTAAAAATAATAAAAGCCTTTAAAGAAGAAATTGGAAAACATGTAAAATTCACTGACGGAAACGATATACATTGGTTACTCGGTATTGAAATTGAAAGAAACCGAGATGAAAGAATCATAAAATTAAGACAAAAACATTATATTGATAATATAATAGAAAAATATAAATTAAAAGACGCTGTAACGGTACGAACACCAATGACACCTGGTCAAGTGTTAAAATCACTCGAAAATCCAACTAATGAAGAATTAAACTTCATGAACCAAATACCATATATGAACATGGTTGGAGCGTTACGATATGCAGCAGATTGTACGAGACCTGACATATCATTCGCAACAGGTCAATTTGCTAGGTATTTAAATAAACCTAGTATTGAACATTACAATGCAGTAAAACACTGTTTTAAATATTTAAAAGGAACGAACGATTATTGGTTAATACTCGGAGGAAAAGAACCAATCGAGTTAATCGGATATACCGACGCTGACGGAATGACACAAGAAGGACATAAAGCTATATCAGGATATATATTCCAAATAGGAAACGCAACGACATCCTGGTCAAGTAAAAAACAAGAATTAGTGTCATTATCAGTATGCGAAGCAGAATTACAAGCTTTAACTCATGGAGTAAAAGAAGCTATATGGCTACGAAGACTGGTTGAAGAGGTACTGCAGACCTTGGATACACCTACGAAAATATTATGTGATAATCAAGCAGCCATAACAATAGTAAATTCAACAGAACAAAAATATACGCAATGAACAAAACACATTGATATACGAAAAGACTTTTTACGAGATTATATTGAAAATGAAACCATATCAGTTTCATATATTCCAACTGGACAGCAAAAGGCTGATATTATGACGAAAGCGCTAACGATAGAATTAATCAAACGTTTTACAAGTCTACTCCGCCTAGTAAAAGTTTGAAGGGGAGTATTAAATAAATAAATATAATGAACGATATAAATATAGTACGTGGTCATATGAACAACCACCTTACTAAGTGAACGATAACGCAACGATAACGCCATACGATAGGAGCTAGTTAGTTATAGTAGTACTAGCCCACGGAACGTGTATATAAGGGGAGCTGGTCTCGCCCTAGAAATACATCGGTTTACACTGATAACCCACCTTGCCTGAACTTCACCACTGCACCTCACCGTCTACCACAACGTGCGTAGATTTTAAGAGTGAGCCAAAGTGTTGATGTGCACTTGCGTTCAATTTTTGAGCCCCATCTACCAGATGAAGCCATCTTGGAAGCAAACTTCGACATAGCGGCAAGGAATTGCTGCACCTCCCAGCACTCTTTGATACTCAGCATGGGCGAAACGAACCGGAGCAGTATTGGGAAGCTTTTTCTGATAGTGCGTTAATCAATTGTGTGCCATGTAACTTAAGCTAATGGTCCGTAAAGTGCAATTGATTGCACAAGCCAACAATATTTCCGGTCCAGCTGCCTGATAAAGTCATGATGATCTGTGCTGAGGCATTGCTGAAATTGGAGCCTCCTCCAATCATAGGCAAAGAACAGAGACTGCAGAACAAAAGGTTCTTGAAGTCACTCAATCCCAAGGGTCCCCATAAGCAGTCAAAGAAGAATAGTTCCCCTCTTACCACTACATCCTGTAAGTGCTCTCTTAACTGTTCTCCAGCGCTGCTTGTGACATTTTACTTAACAGTAAGTTCTCCAATGATCACCTTCCCATCATCTCAAGGGGACTTTTTGTCATCATTGTCGCCCTCAAAGAACCTTACTCCTTCCAAATCCCAGCACATTGCGGCAGGTTCTCATATGTGCTCTACCCAAGACCTATTCGGTGCTCATGGATTGTGGTCTGTTGCATCTACGCCTGGTAAGACTTCCGTTTTCGAGAAAGGTCCTTTGCATAGCGCTGCTGCCGCCTCTTCGTCCCCATCTGGATCGACATCACAAGTGGCTTGTATGAAGGGAGGCTTAGCTGTTTCTCATGGTAAACCTACACGCCCCATCTTCATTGCTGAGATCAATATTCTCTCTTCAATGGATGAGGAGCTCAAGAGCCCATTCAAAGATTTACTCCATTCAAAGCACAGTCGACAAGTGTCATTGGGGGACGTCCAACCAGTACACAAGAAGGCACGTGCAGGTTCGACTCCCAAGGACCCTATTGTGTTCAGTGATGGAGAGGCTTAATTACATGATTCTAAATATGTATGAACAAGAATATTGCATTACACTTCTTATTTATATTGAGTAGGATTTACATTTTTATTCACTAGCAATTAAGGATGATTGTCTGTGCCGTAACATCGCTTCTTATTTGTATTGAGTAGGATTTACTTCCATACACATCAGGATGATTGTCTGTGCCGTAACCTCAATTGTTATTTAGCCTTATAAATACCATGGATGAGTATAACTGAAATAAATGATGCGTGGCTTGGAAGAACACTTTAGTGACAATCTCCAGCTACAAGTGCCCAGGATATTGAGAACAATAAGATATTTGCACTGGCCAGGTGACCAGCCGAATCTGGTCAGTAATTGTCTTAGATGTCTTTGGGTGCTGTTCTGGATCTCATGCTTTGATTTGCAGTTTTGATGAAATATGGAATGCAAGGGCCATGCTGTTACAATTTTCCTTTACTTTTCCCTTACTGCGCTGACTCACTTCCTCTTCGTCATCATCAGTCAGTGCAACTCCCCCATTTCTCTGCCTTACTCATCCTTATTTCGCCTTGCGCCATAAGACGCCATGATGACACCTTAATGCACCATCATGTTGTGCTTTGCTTACTGATCACCGTACTTGTATTACCAAGGCCTTCCTTGAGTTTCCATGACCTTCCATAGTCTGGTAAACATACCTAACCAAGTCGCTACAGTAGCAAACACATAGAGTAGCATATAAGCATGTAACTTCAGTAGCACAAGCCCTAAGCTTGTGCTCTTTGTTCATACAAGCCCATTATCTGCTACCACCAGTCTACTGTGTGCCACTTGGCCATTCGTCGCTTCGTCGTAACCCGACTCTGCTAAGAAGCATCTCGCATCCACATCGTCAATCAGGAAGCCCCACCGACGATCATCTTCGACTTACGACATCTAGGAAGCCCCGTTGCCGTACCCATCAGTCTCGATGATCAGGAAGCCCCAACGTCGATCATCGCATAACCATTGAGCTTAACACATGCACTTAGTTCATAAGCTTTAGCATGGCTCTTGTTCAGAGATCAGGAGCAACCTTGAATGCTTTTGTCTGTCTTATGTGGTCTCGTCTGGGCCACAGGCATCCCAAATGCTTTTGTTTGTGGTGGGTGGTTGCATTATAACTATACAACCTTTTCATTCAGTATGTCTCCCCTGCAGCCCGTACATTCTTCCTGACGCATTCTTCCAAGTCTATGCTTTGCGCTTTCTTAAGTCTTAATGTCTTCTCTACGCCAAACAACACTAGTTTCCAGCAATGACGTGTCCATGTCATCTGCCCTGGAAAGGAAACATATGGTTAATTTGACTGCCAGGAAACTTAGCCAGGAGGAGGAGACTTTTCTTGGGGAATACTTGCAGGAGTTTTATTCGTTGCCCCAGATACCTAAAAATAAGTTGATGGTTAACTTTAAATGCAGAGTGGCCAAAGCATACATTTGTCACTTCAGCTTTCCAGATGGCACAGACTTGGACAAAATGCGCATGGTGAGTGCCATTCTCTCATTAGTCAACACTGCTATACTTATACATTTACAGAGAGCAAAGCAGTACTTCTCAAATGACAAGAAGGATAACCCAGAGTTCAAACTGAAGAAAGAGCCGTCCACAATGCAAAAAGGAAAGCAATCGACATCCAGTGTCACAATCACTGAGAAGGATGCCGACATGCTTTCCTCATTTTTCGGCACTTCTGGGTTTTGTGGTCATATTACAGCGAAGAGCTTATTTCATTCCGAAAACAAGATCCGTCTCAATGACTTTCTCATGAAGAGGCTTGCATCCCCTCTTGACGGCCAAGATAACTGTGGTGTTGCAAGTGCACTTCGAAAAGAGCAGTTTGATAAGCTTCCACCTGAAGTGAAAGAGGACTATGAGAGGCGCACTGCAAAAAAGATGGAGGAGGCTAAACAACAAGCGGAACATCCCATTGATGAGGACAGTGTGTGCATGTATGTGGAATTTTACAGATTGCCATAGTGTCTGACTGTCTTCATGTGACACAGCAATCAGGATGAGCTGCAGAATGTATTGATGACATTGCTGGGATCCCTTCCTGGCTATCGTGAGCAGTTCTCTGTGGGAGATGCCGTTTTTCATCTACAATATGCCTATTGGTCCCATAAGGATGGGTTTGTTTCAAAGGGGTAAGACCGACTTAACTATTCTGCAGTTATCTTTTGATCAATCTCTGTTCCAGGGTTCACATAGGCCTGGATGGCGAAGCATACCCAAAGAGCGGTATATACAAGGATAACAGGATAGAACAGGCATGGTCTGAATGGGCAGGTACCATTCTCACTGCACGTAAGTCTGTGTTTCATACAACCATATGCTGTACTGACTAAACAATCAGGCAGAGCAGACATTATATCTCATCCAGATAGTTCCAAATTTCCTGTTCATAGTACTAGTGTGTCAGGCTCTTCGTTTGGTCATGAGCACAATATGCATATTGAGTGAGTCGCATCACCCATCCAAGAGAAGACAGGCTGCGCTTCTCCTATTGCACATGCAAATTCTTTGTTACCAACATTGCCATTGCCCTTACCCTTGTCTATGCCACCTCAGCCCATGGAAGCCTCCCCTCCACCTCCACCTCCAATCATGCCCCTGCCCAGCACTGCATCCCCTTTACCCACAGAAATTCCATTTCCAAAGGAGACTCATTTCAATGGTGAAGATGACTGTGAGTCTTTAGTACTGTATATTGACACAAAAGCAGCAACGTTAATCTTTAATCTTGTTTATGGATACAGTACTGCTCCCTGTAGAGAAAGATGGACCAGAAGAGGCATACAATGAAGTGCCGTTCCATGAAATGGACTGTGCACCACAGGGCCAGAAGTGAAAATTTGATGAGCAACATAAGAGTCACAAATCGGATATCATGACGAATAAACTAAAGCTACTCTCCTTGCAGACATGGAAGAGGCACCATGTGGGGGGAAGCACCTGTGTGTGGCACAAGACATGCACCATGAGGCCGGAGACTGAAAGCCACCAATGAACGTAAGGGGATCAACAGTAAACCCGCCCCACAGCCACCAGCCAAACACATGATGAAGATCAAAGATGCACCACTTCCTGCCTGTAGGAGTATACAAGGTAAAGAGACTGAGGATGTGCCGCTTTCTGTCCATAGGGTTAAACATACTATCAAAACCCTGTAAGCCTTAGGTTATCCATTCAAATCTTCAGTTTTTAACTGATGTTGTATTGCTTCCTTGCAGTGCCAGGTTTGCATAAGCATATGTAAATATTTGTATGTCAGGCTGGGCTCTCAATAAAGTGTTTTTCTGCTCTCAAGCCTGAGATAATCTCATCATTTACTCCATTGATAAATGACCAAGATTTGTTGGTTATGAAATCAAGGTGATCTGTTCCTGACAATTAATCTGTTTTTAGTGGATTACATCTGACTAAGGTTTGTTGGCTATGTGATCAAGATGATCCATTCCATGCAATCTGTTCTTAGTGGATTATAGGATATATGACTAAGATTTGCAGTTAAGCAATTAAGGTGATGCATAGTATAATACTGTAATAGTATAATTTGGAAATGTAAGGGGAGATCGGATCCATACAGTGTACTAGTGTACACTAACAGTAGCGCATGGTGTAATCATAACAGCTTTGAACGGATCAGGGGTGATCCGTTCAAACACTGGCAAGTAGCATGCAGGAACAGTGTGCATGCTGCAATTGTAACAGGCCTGAATGGTTCACAGTAGGATCCATTCAAAGTAGTAGCAAGCAGGAACAGTAGTGCATGCTGTAATTGTAACAGACATGAACGGATCATGATTGGATCCGTTCCGTCTATTAAGTAGACTTCCATTCAAACACAAGTCCTGTGGTGTTACTGTAGAGTACTGCTGTGCTTCTGGGAATCAACTTAAGCCCGTAGTGGGAATTACCCCCACACAAACCAACAGAGGATTTAGTCCTCTGGAGCCACTGGGGGGAACTCTCCCACAGCGCTATGGCCCGAGACACTACACTTCAGTGTGCCGGAATGCCAACGCACACTCCATGCAGGCCCTTTCCCATGCCCTGGCATGCACTTCAGAAACAGCCATTACAGCTGGAATACTCAGGCACCAAGGTCATGGGACAAGTGCCCAGTCAACCCCCAGCCCCACTTCTGGATCCATGATTGTACCAGGATCTCCGTCTCACATACCCGGCCCCAGTGGCAAAGCTGTCCCAGGGAGTAGGGGATACTAACCACCTCAAGAGGGTCCAACCCACCCAAGAGGCCCATGGTGCCCTGTCGCCTTTCAGCATCGGGTGGTTCTTACCGCCATGCCATGTGTTATGAGCCCCCTATCTCCTTTTAGCATGAGGTGCCATCATCAGAGACCCTTTCGGGAATTTGGGGGGGCAGTTTTTGATTTGTCATGCCAGGGACAACGCAGGCCCCGAGGTACCCAGGAGGGCATTGCTCAGCACCCGAAGGCGCAATCCGAGTTGCCCCAAACTGAGATCTCCCGACCGAAGTCGCCCACTATGAGGCAGGGGGTTTCCCCCCCCCCTGTGAGGACGTTAATGTTGTGTCCCCCCCCACTGAGCCCACATACAATGCAGGTCCAATGAGCATGCCACCCTGAGAGGACAGCACAGACACCAGAAGGATGCAAGCTCACTGAGAATCCAACCAGTAGCAATGTTTTCAATGGGTTGCCTAGACCAC
Organism: Coniferiporia sulphurascens; assembly: GCA_002794785.1. Classification (NCBI taxonomy): domain Eukaryota; kingdom Fungi; phylum Basidiomycota; class Agaricomycetes; order Hymenochaetales; family Hymenochaetaceae; genus Coniferiporia; species Coniferiporia sulphurascens. The sequence continues at coordinate 751,321 of NBBA01000006.1, forward strand.
CAGCAAGCTCCATGCCCGTTTCCTGCTGCGTTATGGCGACTGACAACCAACCCTGGTGCACCAGGGTGAGTCGGAACCTTCTCTCATACAATGCCCAGTCCCAGAGAGTCCAGACAAGGTTGGGTAGCTGTGACTTCCCCCAGCCGACCCCAGTTGCAAAACCAAGATGGTGGTGGTAAGAGGACAAGAAGGATGATGCATTGCTGCAGCACCACCCCGCTTTTTCGCGCTGGCTTTAGCATGCTCGGCCTCCACCTTGAGGTTGGTATGATATTCCGCATCAGTACTATACACCACCGGATGTGGATGATGATGGCGGTGCCAAAATTTGCCTAAGAAATCATCATCAGAATTTCGTCAACCACAAGGGAAATATATGATCTGTACCACAGGTGCCGCACTACGACTTGTCACCCAGCAGACCCCTTCGTCTACCAATAGTGATACTGTCAAGACAGCCACAATTGGAACAATGCCAGACACCATCGATTATATTCATGCACTGCCCATCTGCATACTCATGCTCCTTGGCCTCTTTATCGAGCTCCCTTTGCTGATGGGCTGAAACAACCTTGGCCACTTTTGAATCTGGTGCAGCTGTAGATGATGTTAATGACACCAGTAATGGAAGATCACCCTCCAACAGGAGCTCATATGCTGCCACATCCACTACAGTCGATGGTGTCAGTGTTAGTAAATTGATGAAAATCGTGATCGCCGGATCGACGGATTAGCAAGATCGACATGGAGAGACCTGTAAACATAATAGATACTCAGGGAATGTGTCAGTGATGTAAAGACACAAATCTAATTAGCTAGAAGGTATTCAACATAGCATGTGCAACAATAGGTGCAAACACAGGATACAATAACTGTCAAATCATATTTGATCATACTACAAGGGAAATACCAGTAATGGACAAATGAGAAATTGTAATCAAACACAAAGCCACAATGTTCTCTTACCAATTAAACAAGTGGGTAATCAATGCTTACATCAGAACTAGGATATGTAATCGGCCACATAATAACTTATGTTATCAATGAACAGTGATAGCACAAACTGATTATGCTAAGAACGCCAACCAAATAGTTCACAATATCAATAAGCAATTATGAGAACAAATGTTCACATACATGAACAACTTTGTAGCCAAAGGAAATACAACAGAAGATTGAAGAGAAGAAGGAACACCTCAGATGATGAACATGGACAGAGAACTCCTAATGTGTTGGATGAATGAAGAACCATCATATTGAGTCATGACAGGTTACAATAGAATTGCAAACCTTATGAATGCAGGGCCTGAAGAACTCTTTATGCTAATAGATGATAGGACACCAGAGCAAACCCCTTTCACCGATATCATTAATCTATAGGCGGAACAACTCAATCTTAGTCCATGGTAATAAGTAACAAGCCACAACAAGATAAGATTAAGAAGGCTAGCATTAGCATTGAGCCACACAAGTATATCTAAGCATTTGGCTAAGAATAGCCGATGGAAGCATGGCGATCAATTGAAGATGCAATTAATGGGAGCCAAGTATAGCGCATCACACAGCAGAACCGATTAGGAAATAAGGAGAAGCATCATAGGTATAGTAGTATCCAAGAATGGTTAACTTAGATATTATACTGTATGACTCAATGGAAACTCAGGGAAGGTTCTAGCATAAGATAAAGATAGCACGGTAGGCTGTAGAACATACTGGAATATGTAACTGACTCATAGGAAGCTAAGAACAGTAAATAGCATGTACAGGATTGTACCGGAACATTCCTATGACTTATAAATCAAGAGTAGTACATTGTGGTATCTACTGGAACATAGTAAATAGACTACAACATGTAGGGTATAAAAGCCCAATGTAAAATTGCAGTAAAAAGCAGTTTAATTCACTTCAGGCACCCCCTCTGGGAAGACCTATTAGGTGTATCAGACCTTTGACATGATTGACCTAATAGACCCTCCTCCTGGGTGGTATTCCCAAGTGGTCTGGGTGCTCCCAGAGGCTGGGATCTCCCAGGAATTACCTCACTATTTGGTTTGGGAGCTCCCAGCCTTAGATACATGTCACAGGGTGTCTGGGGTATTTTTTCTGGGATTTCCCAGCCTTTTTTGACCTATTTTCTGGGGATTTTTTTGCTTTTTTGGGGCTCAATACAGGGGTTCTACCCTTTTCATTCTGGTAAATAGTATCCTTGAGGATCAAATTGAGCCCTGCATCCTTTCATATTGGATCAATATGTTCCTGGAACCTCAATGGGTTAAGGGACCAGTGATGTCATGGTATGGGTTTGGCCATTTTATGTGGTTCTCCATGCTACTAGCTATTTTCTTCGACCACTAGGGTCTTGCAGGCAAGGGTTGGATGAGGGGGGTATTGAGGATCTGGGAGCAAATCACACTGAGAAGGTTGAGAAAGAAGGGGATTATAATTCAAGACAATTTATGTATAAAGTAGGGACACTAATGCACTGCTACATACATGCACTAGTTCCTTTACATTCATAATGTGTTCCTGTTATGTTTCTTTGTATGACATTTGCATCTGGAAAGCACAGGGAATGTGCTACAAGGAAATGGGATGGTACATACCCTCCCCATTGTTTTTACAGCACTTGAGGCACGGACATTCTGTAATGCTTCCCTTTCTTGAAGGCCCAGGAAGCTATCAAGTGCCTCAAGCATGCACGCCTCAGTGCAGACCCTAACAACACAACCTTAGGCATGCGGCTTGCTAAGCTTTTTGATGAGATCAAGGACTACTGTTCTGCTGCAGGCTACCACCAGCACACTGGCATAGTCAACACCTCACTATGTGCATTCCCCATGCACTCTCTTCTCTCCTACAATGGCCCTGATGCTGCCTGTTTTGTGGGAGCGCCCGCAGGACACAATCGCAGGGTTGATAGGGTTTGGGCTGAAGCACACACAAAAAAACCCTGCATAGGAAAGCCCTTAGGTAAAGCAATTGCAAACAGAGCTTCAACAACATATTGGGAGTGCCCCATGTGGGCATGCCCACGTTGGGCACTCCCAACATGAGCATGCCCATTAATTGGGAGTGCCCAATGTGGGCGTGCCCATTACTTGGGAGTGCCCAGCATGGGCATGCCAAAATATTGGGAGTGCCCACATTGGGTGTGCCCATAGAGTGGGAGCACCCATAGAGTGGGAGTGCCCATGGAGGGCATGCACTGATGTGGGCACTCCCAAAGGTGGGCATGTCTACCATGGGCGCTCCCAGGCAGGAGCACGAACCTCAGTGTTTAAAGGTGCAGTTACCTGAGCACTGTTAGCTAATGGTGATGTTTATTTTGATATGGTTTGTGCAGAAACTTATGTTTAGTCACTTGATGTGAAAGTGGGCAATGGAGATAAGTAGTTTATTAGTTTGTCAGATGTCAGTATCTTGAGTCCATACAAGTCCATCATATATTCAATTTTGCTATGTACATCGTGTATCTAGTAATACAACTACAACTACAGAAGACAATGTCATTATAAATGCCCGTAGTCCTAAATGCCTTATAGTAATACAGACCCTTGCCATACATCCATTATAAAGGAAAAACTGAAACAAGATCAAAAAGGTGGAAAACTGTGAAGACATTAAACAAATAACTAAAGTAAGACTTCCCCTCTAATTTTACAAATCCCCACTAAGATTTAGAGAAGGTAAAAATATCCATCTGTATAACACCACCCCTGTAAGTGTTGATAAGTATAGTTCAAATGAAACCAAGCAAATGAAAAACATACCAAGTGAACAAATGGGATGTGATGTGTTCACATCCTTAAGACCCCCCCATCCCAATAGAAGTACAACACCGTAAGGTGTGTACACACATCTGAATAGCTCAAGTGCAGAGTGGACCTGAGGTCCATAAGCAAATCAGAGCACAAAAAAAAAAAGAAATGCACTGAATGAAAACAAAGTCCAAGGCCTGGCCATAAACCCCCAAACCCATGGACAAGGCTGCATGCTTGCACATGGACCGAAAAGAAAAATTGTGTGCATATGCACAATGCAAGAACCAGAGCAAGAACATATGAAGATAAAAGGAGGGGGGGTGGAGTTGTGAGGGGATGGTGGTGGGAGGAAGGAGGAAGAGGTTGAGATGTGAGCACAGAGTGTCGGATTTTATAGGAGGGCGTGCTGCGGCACGGCTAGGCGGGAGGCGTGGCAGCAAATGCGGCATGCCCTGTGGGTGACATAAGGCAAGACATTGAATAACAAATGTATTCAGCTTCAAATTCCTTGAGAGCTTTGCCTTGCACGCTGTCTTGTATTACTTCCCTTGATATTTCATGCTCAAAACTATATTTTTCCTGTCACTCACGTACCATATCATCCAGTAGCATCAATGTCTGATCCACTGGCTCTTGCGTGAGACCTGGTGTTATCACCTATCAGCAAAAGCTGTGCTACTCCCAATCAGCCACTGGATAACATCAGCTCACCATTGCCTCCCTTTGCTTCTCTGTCCATGCTTTATGGAGATGCAGTTCCATTCACTTCCGATGGGTTTGTAGCATTGAGGGCCAAGATCTGTGAGTCCGATGGTATGCTGCTTGACCTCGATGCTATTTGCAAAAATAGGTCATCCGGCAGAGAGGATGCGCAGCAGGCTCAGTATCCTCCAAACGCTCCAAACTCCTCTGCAACCCGAGTTAAATATTTTAAAGCTTCCCATATGGCATCATGCATACCTGGTTTCGACTGATTTGTCTCATTGTATGTGTCAGTGTCAATGCTAGAGTGACGCTTGTACAAGTTCCTTTGTCTGTTCATTGCCATGGCTTGGTTTGTGATCCATTGATATCTCTTGTGGGTTTGCCCAGTTGAGGACTGTGGGTGCACACACACATGCATGGCGGCACACCTGTCCCCTTTTCCTGTGCCTGCACTTGTACTTGATCTGCAGATACAGACTGTACATACACATTGTGCTGCTTCCGTACCACAATACAAGCTACACTGACATTATAAATTCACGAATATTGAACAAACACACCTATTGTAGTTGACCCATCTACTTAGGCAGTGTAGTCGATCTTACAAGGGGGAAGGCGCTTCTTACAGCAATTCATTCGAAGTCTACTGACATGAAGGGGAACGTGGCCATCATCCTTGCCATCAATCGTCACCATCACTGTCATCCTCGTCATCACTATCTTTCATGGGCCTGGTGAAACCGACCGGGATGGGCACCAGCTGCTTTGTGAACTGGTTGTATATTCTCCACCTATCATCATTGGGCCTACGTTGACCCCATACCGGTGGCACATCATAAACGGATATGGGCCCACCCTTGTGGTAGTCAGCTGTATCAGGCAGGTCATACCTTATTGACCCGTCCTTGTAATAGCTAAACAAAGTCTCATTGAGCTCACAGATGGTATGTGTGGAGTTGCAACTCTCCTTGACTCTCTCATGGAACTCAGGAACTTGGTCAAGTATGAGTAATGGCAGCCCACTCACAGACTTGACAACAGCAGTGGCTTTAATTGAGTCCAAGTCATCGGCTTTGTAATCTGCGACCAAAACGACATTAGATATTAAGATGCAGTGACTTACACTGCAAAAATGGGCATACCCTGACTCATGTCCTCAAACCTCAGAACTTTTCCCTCCAACTCCAAAACGTCCTCCCCCTTCTGTAAGCCCTCCTGCTCCTTGATTATCATGGCCGCAATCCGTCTAAGCATCTTACAAGGTATCATATGGGCAGTGGGATCCTTCGACTCCCAGCTAAAATTGTCCTCATCTGGGACACCCACAAGACGAAGCTCGTACTTGATGAGGAATGCACGGAACCCTGTGTATTTAACCAGGCTACATGGTGGCTTTTCCTTCGAGTCTTTGCAGGCTTCTTCCCTCATGTCGAATATTGCCTCTGCAAGTGCAATAGTTAGAAGGATAAATAATCAAAAGACAAGCAATGGACATACTTGCAGATGCATTTAGCTGTTTGGAATAGAGTGTGTGGTTGCAATATGTGGCGCGGCCATCCGTGCATTCCCAATTTATGCCGAACACTGGTTTGTTGGGTTGCGCTATGCCCCGAACATCCAGGTCGGCCATTCTGCAACTAAATGAGTGCAATAAATTACCCAGCCCGAGCAGTACAAAAACCCAGATACAATATACCTTATCATCGCATCGATGTGCTCACTGGTGCTATTGAAGAAGTACAAATTCTTTTCCATCACTACACAAGAAACTTCTGTACTGGCATATATTGCAGTCGAATCATGCACCTTGGAATTCCCAGATATATTGACTGCAAATGTAATGGTCACCATTTGAGTGTCTGCAAAGAATCTCTTCAACTACAATAAATATTATCAGCATTTGCAGACTATACAAAAGGGCACAAATACCATTTGGACAAATTCATTTTTACCTGTGTTCAACAGTGCTGGGAGGTTAGGTGTCATAACCAGAACGTCCTTTTCATTCGCCTTGCGCCATTCAAATTGCTCACAGAAGCGCTCCCTGATTTCGTCCTGAGTCATGTCCTGGACACCACCAGGAGCTATACTGTAGTATTTTCTTAAGACCATCTCATTGTATGGCCCAGATGGGTCTATTGATCACTCAGCAAAAAATCCATCATCGAAATTTAAAAAAACTCGCCTTCCTTTGGTTTTGGAAACTTGTCTTGGTGCCATGAAGCATACACATTGTATGGGTTTGCCTCTCGAGATTCCTTATACTTAATGCCGAGTTTGCACAGGATATACGACAAGTCGGCCCATCCTTCCTCCTTGCTGATCGCATCTATCTCCTGCATGAATGTATCATATGCTACCTCCGCTCTTCACATCGTGGAGGTTCATATCGGACCAGCCTTGGACTCCCTGCCCTGGCTTTCGTCAGGCAATGCCACTCCAACTGACTGTGCTCCACCTTTACCCTTCCTCTTACCATCACTCTTCCTCCCCCTTGATTTGCTTTTGAAGAATGTTTCCTAGGATGAGACAAATCGTCACCACTCTCTTGCACACACTCACGTATCATGTCTTCTTTGTCGTCGATATCGCCTTCATGATCAGACAGTTGTGACTTGTACTTGTCTTCTGTGCCATCACCATCACTGTCACCATCGACCTCCTCCTGACTAGTTCTCGGAGCAATGGTACGATCAGTTCGATTCCCCCCATTGCGAAGACCGGTGCAAGCAGAAGGGTTCAGAGGGCCCCCAGTGGCGGACTCGATGGGAACACCCGCTTCATGCAGGGACTGTGGAGAGGAAAGCTGAGCCGGTGTCCTGGAGTCGTACTCCTCATTAGCTGAGATAGTATGTCAATAAAATTATATGGGCGAGGCTGGATGAAAATCTGCTTACTGGTTGCTCTAAGAGGAGCTGCTGTGCCTACTGGCACCACTGGCATCCTGCTCGCATCTCCTGAAGACGCATTATCCAATGCATCCATCTGGGGTGATCTCTGCTCTTGCACCCTGGGTCATGGTGTTGTTGATGGTAAACGGGCTGGGACATGCTGTGTAAAGCTTCTGGCAATGCCGCCCCTTGCAATGACAGCCTGCATATGTGCAGGCAGGGTCGGTGTATCATTTGCATCAATAGAAAGTAGACTCCCTGCCGGCCCCTCGACTAAAGCTTGATTGCGTTGGTTAGACAATCTGGATGTCATCCTCCTGGAGAGATTGAAGCTGTCCTCTTCGAGAGATTCTCCCTGTCTTGAACACTTGTTTGGCTGAATATATTGCAAAAAAATTAGGGAGATGATTGAAAGTCAGAAAATATATCTTACTACCTCTGCAATGACATTTTCCACAGAATCACCAGAGAGACAATGTCTTGCGCATCCGAGAGCACCTTCCTTGAGGCTTGCCTGTTCGATTGCCTGTGGTCTCACCACCTCTTCACATTGATTACGCTCGACCCATTCCCGCTGCTTGCACTGAACTAGTTTGTCCTGTGAGCGAGCAATCCGCTCATATTCTGTGTCGACCTGTTCGACCTGCTCAGGCTCAGGCTCAGGACTAGCCCCTTCTTCCTGCCCTTGTTCTGCTTGCGCCGACTTTACCATGTCTTGTTCCATTCACACTCGCTCCATTCGCACTCGCTCCACTTGCCCTGTCTCAGCCTGCTCTTGTTGCAATTGCTGTTGACCGACCGATTCAATATTCTCAGCTTCCTCCTGACTCATCTGCATAAGTTAACATAATTTTTGTTTGAAGACAGAAAAGTCCTTACCGCATTTCCTGCTCTCCTGGAAATTCTCGCCCCCTTTCCCTTATGTTGACCTCCGTTCGTATCTTCTGGGACATTATTTCCGTCTCCAATGGGGTCGTTAGGACAGGCTTTCTTCCTAGCCTTGCTCAATGTCTGGTTTATCATCGTCAGTTGGCCAGTCGGTTCCATTTCCTGGCGAAATGTAAGGTGTGGTGCAAAAACTGACATAACAATAAAAGTCAGACCTTGTGCTTATTACTCCTCATCATACAAACAGGAGGTGTATCAGCCACTTCAGCTAGTTGTATATTAAAAAGTTATTAAATGCGCAGGACAATCACTGCATAGAATATGACTGATACCTTGTTTTGTACTTCATGTAAACACCATCATGGGGGACGAGAGATGACAAAGAGAAATGAAACGGTGTAGGAATATATGTATACAGGCTGTTTACTGTATGACAGATGTGTGCTGTTACAGTCGCAAGACATGAGGACTGGCTCGTGCCCCCCATGGCCTGGCAATGTGGATCATGTGCATGAAAAAAACTTGTGAGTAGACATAACCGCCTAATGTCGCCAGGCGCACTTATCTTAATGGAGAGAGTGTTATCATTGCTAATTCACCATCAAAAAACACACCATTCATTTTAGTTCAAGCCGTTACTAGAATAGAACACGACTAGTAACATGGATTGAACTCGTTTTTTGCTAGGACATACAGGTCATATGGCTTTGCGACTGCACACAAGGCTTTGGGGATCATAATCTGAAACCATTCATTTTAGTCCAAGCCAGTGCTAGAATAGATCATGACTCATGTGGATACATTAAAAACTCGGTTTTCGCTAGGACATACAGGTCAAACAGCTTTGCAACCACACACAAGACTTTGGGGATTGTAATCTGAAACCACATGCAGGACTACCCTGTATATGGAAGGTGGTGTTATTATCACGATCCCTCGGGTAAAGATAGTGTACTCACATAATTACTTGAAGCGAAACCGGCCCGCCTTGAACTGCAGATGACTTCATCGGAAAGTGAACAAGATAAATGTCATCAATTCTATAGCTACAAGTATCCTTATACACTACAAACAATCATTTGTATCTGCTAGACACTCGACTTGGGTCACATTCTCAATAGGCTTGGGTGGCCAAGTGCAATTGTTGGAGTCGACAATCAGTGCCGACTTGAAAAACCCCCCTTCCTTTATTAAGCCCTTAATGGTGACAATGGTCCCCACAAGATCTGGATTGCCATTGATAACTATTAAATAAATATAACGAACAATATAAATATAGTACGTGGTCATATGAACAACCACCTTACTAAGTAAACGATAACGCAACGATAACACCATACGATATAGGAGCTAGTTAGTTATAGTAGTACTAGCCCACGGAACGTGTATATAAGGGGAGCTGGTCTCGCCCTAGAAATATCATCGGTTTACACTGATAACCCACCTTGCCTGAACTTCACCACTGCACCTCATCGTCTACCACAACGTGCGTAGATTTTAAGAATAACCAAGGCCAGTTTACCCTTTAGTGGCCTTCTTGGCCGGAGTGCACTAACCCATGTTAGCTCGGACTGGTAATTGAGCTGAGCATTCTGCATCCTGATGTGTATGTGGCAACAATTGTGATTCAATAGGCACAGGGAATGTTTGCCCCCACTGAACGATTCTCTCTCCATGTAAATCGGATGAGATGAATCTGAGCGTGAGAAATGTATGTGATATTCTGGAATGCATGCTTGCAGTGCCGGTGAAAACACCCACATTCCGGGGCCAGAGAAATCTACCCTGAGTCAGCGACAGGAGGGCGAAACGGGCGGATGGGACACTGACCCGTCAAAGGTTGTGCAGTGACAGCAGACAGAGATTTTGAAGCAATTTTGTCTGCTTCATCTACTGCCCACGGCCCTGCAACGCTCGCACACACAGCAGGTGGGGGACTTACTGAATGTATACTGTGGGCAGTATATTCCTTTAGTTTTTTCGAATAATAGGCCCTTTCTTTGTCAGAAAGGGGATGTGCACTGTCCAGGCACGATACCATCGAGCTGCAACGGTATTAAGCTTCATGGGAATAAACCACTATTGTATTCTTACATGGAGATTAGATGCTTCAACTCTACCATATGTAGAGATTTATCGGTCATTCCATCTCACAATATCTGAGCAGTTTTATTGATTGGATGGCAGCTGTGTACATATCTGTAGGTGCCCTTCAGGTTTTTGTCCTTTCGTACCAAAACATGGAGCCCCTGATATGGATCATGAAAGTGCAGTGAAAGTTCTTTTGAAGTAGAGCATACATGCTCCTGTTCTTGCCTGAAGGCAGGCATGTAGGTCTCAACCCATTTTGCATGGGTGTTTATCTGGAGGAGTCAAATTGGCAGAATACCACATTGATCATTTATTCCGCAACTAACCTCATTAGTGCCGTCAATAGGCTGAATAGATAGAAAGTGCTCATCGACATGAGTTATCATTCCTTCAGCTCCTGTGTTGGTACCTAGTTTCACCTGGACGTGATCTCCGATGGCTAGTATATGCCTCACACTGGAGATAGAAATTCGTAGTTCCTTGACTCTGTAGCCACCTGTGTAATCAACGAGATCATAGACGGTGATCTCATCACCGTCCGTGTCAACGACTACACCACAGAGAGAAGCTTGTGCCCCTGATATAACTCTGACTCTATTGCCACACCTCAGAAAGGGCTCCCCCTTTTCCAGTTTGCCGAAGTTGCTCTCTGTCAGAGTAAATAATCCGATTTCAAGCAGATTCAGATTTGCCTTTTTCATGAAGTGTATAGCAGGGACTTGTAATTCACATAGACCCTTCCTATATGTCCTCTGTCTAAAATGAAACTCAGACTCGCTAATTTTATAAAGCAGGTCCTTAGAGTGGCCAGTTCAACACATCTCGCCATAGTTAAACAATGCCGGTTCGGGATGCACTTTGCTTTGTCCCCCTTTCAAAGATATACGGGGTATGATCGCCAGGACTATTTTGTCGTTGTCACTCAGCACTGTACAAACACACCCAATATCGCCTTTGTACAATCCTCTGCATACAACGACCCAATCACCGGGATGGAGTTTGGGGAGAGTAAATGATTCATCATTATCCAGAAGATGCAGAACCTGTGAATGCTCATTGATTGGCACGGAAAGAATACTCGCTTGGTCGACACTATTGAGATTTCTCCATGCATTGTTAATTTCCACTAATGTATGAGCACGAACATAAAATCTTCCATGCAAGACATGTATGGTGAATGCCACACACGGCTTCGATAGGTGTGCATTTATGCGATTTGCATTGAGGAACTCCTTACCAGCCTGCAGTATAAGCAAGTAGACACTCAGTCTACCAAGAGCAAAACTTAGATACATAAGTAGAAAAAAAATAGCATACCAGGGAGCAGATCATCCAGAGGCATAGATCAGGTACAACACCCTTTTCTATTGATTTCTCCCTCTGACTCCGTTCAACATATCTCTTTGCCAGCGTTTTGGCATCGAAGTCTTCTACTGGCGACTGAGACACATTTCGGGCAAGCATCTGCACACTGGATTTGGGAAAGTCCACATCATCATTGAGGAAATCATCAACTGTATATTCTTTGTCTATACTTTTTCAATTCACTAGTCATTATATCTCACCTTCGCCTTTGCCTCCTTCCTCATCCTCCTCAGCACTGTCTGCTTCTTGGGCCTCAATATCCAGCAGTGCCTCAACTTCACCAGGTCTTACTCTCTTAGACATCTGTGCAACGTGATCAGCAAAGTCCGGCACTGTAATCACACAACCTTACCTTTAGTGTAACTGACTAATCAAAAACTAAATGCTAAAACATTATATTATTGTTCTTTTACTACCTGCTCTATGTTAAGAGTTATCTATTACACATATCAGCCATGTAAGGATCGAATAAAGAATCCCAATTTTTTTAAAACTAGGTATCCAAAGTAAATCTAACTAATAAAATGGCTAATTTAAGTCTAGTAGGAAGAAAAAGACAACACAGGGGTATAGCCGATCGCAGCTAAATGGGCGATGGTGGCGGTTGGGAGAAGAGTTCGGAAGGTGTTCCTAATTTGGTCGACCTGATTGAGTAGAGCAATTGCATGTGAGAAAAAGGGAATACTTAACTGGAAGTCACACCCTATTAAAATACATAATTGCCACATGCATGATTGCTTGATATTCACACCACTTTCCGCTTTAGGGACACCTTCCGATCTTTCACTCTTACCACCACCATCTTTGACTAGTAAAAAACTGTATACTACTTTCTAATCTAAAGTTGCTATATTAAAAAGGAATTACATTAAGTTAACAGAGCTGAAGTAAGAGCATTGGTAGCATGGTCCTTACACTAGTAATACATTGTGTGGTCAACGTAGCTGGATTAAAAGCATTAGTAGTCAATTGAGCTGCAGGGGAACCCATCTAGATGCACCTTAATAGTGTGTAACAAATGGTACATGGCCGAATGGAGAGCACAACAGCTTACAGTTGAAACAGCTACTAGAAAAGTCAAGTTAACCTAAGGCAATACTATACATACCATATTAATAATGGGTAACAAGAAGTACATGGACTGCAAGGGCTCAGCAGCATACTAGTACTGTCAAGAGGGCCACTTAGGGAGGGACTACGTACCTTATTGAAACAAAGGGGGGTCGTGATAAGCATCGATCATATGTACTGCAACAACTATTAATTGAGTTGTGAAATGTCGTTGGTAATCTCGGTAAGAAGGCGTCATGTCAGTAATGAGAGGAGAATGCAGATGAAGGGGGGGGGGGATTGAGTTGGCAGGTAGGTCAATGTTTCCTTCTCTTTTATGTGGGACGTAGCGGGTCATGAGCTCTTAGCAGGTTCACAGGTGCAATTGGATCTATCAGTGTGGAAATTTTTAGCTCAGGGTCAGTTCGCCTTTATGTTTCTACACCAGAAAGTGGTCACTAAGCATAGGACATGAATGTTCGCTTTGCTTGATGAATCTGCCATATGATTGCAGTTTATGCGGCCCAGTGCACGGCCGGCCTGTGAATGATAGCTCCGATTTCCATCTGAAGCGACTCCGGACAGTGCCACCCATACATGGCTCTAATAATTCATTTGTCGATTTACCCTTTTGATTTATTCCCAAATTCTGCTGACTTCCCATAGATGGGCTTGAAGGGTATAAAACTTACACAGTCTCAGAAGAGAGACCTGAAATCCTGGAGGGAAGGACCTTCAGGTCTTCTCCCAGGACCACCCTCTTCTGAATATACTGATGGTTCTTCTCCAGAAAAGAGATTTCCCCCACCACTTGTGTTTTTACCAGGTAATAGGACACTAGTTCATGTACCCACCTCAGTGCTGCCCATACCATCTAACCCCCATGACATTGATCCGGAGTCTGCCCCAGCTGATGAGGGCATTGCACACAATGAGTTGTTTGATCTCATGACCAATGATGCAGAGGAACGCACTGGCTCTTTTTTTATCGCTTCACGGAGGTTACCTCTTGATCCAACTCTCTCGAGGCATAGGCAGAAGAGGATCTGGCAGTGTCAGAGATGGACCGAGGAAGTAATTCCAATGCTCATTGTGCCTTTCCTCGATGTTCTTCGGCATTCAAAATCACTGCACAACCCAGTGGAGCTTCCTGTGGAACCTCGTTGTTCATGTCTGAACCAATGGTTAACCATTCAGGTTTTGTGTGTTTATTGGAATCATGAGTAAAGTTATTTGACTTACCACCCTGAATCATGAGTTTATTCCATCTCTCAAACCTCAATACCCTGTCCATAGAGACCTGCCCCTGTTGACCGGTGCCGAGACAACTCCTTGATCACGGCCCCTTCGGATGCACACCCTGCCTTCCCACCCTGGCTGTTGATTTTAACTTGCTTGAGTTCTGCATCAAGCTCTTTCTGCACTTGACACCGAATCAAACTGCGTTTTGTAGTACGTTAGAGGCTTTTTTGAGGAATCATGGATATGATTTTAAGTCGTTGGTGAGTACAATAATTTTGCCACTCATTTACAGCTCTATTTAATCGATTTGATAGGATTTGATACAAAAGCGCTTTGGGAACTGCTTGAAATGGTTCAGCACATTGCAAGATGCCATGATGGCTTATGTTAACAGTGCCATTTCATCTGCCGGTAATGAAGATGTGTACTTGCCTGACAGAGTGACGACCCCTTCAGAGTACATAGGTTCCAGTTCGATCCCTAGCTCTCCATGCCCAACCAACATTGGGCTGGTCTCTTGTCTCAACCCCCGCCTAAATGATGACTTCCAATTAGACGAACGTGAGTTTATTATGATGTCATCAACAACAATGATTACAAGGAAACATACATATTAGTGGAGGACTTCAGCCATGGAAGCTATACCATGGATGCTTTGCCCGAAACCGAGGGTGCAATATTCACTTTGTACATGTTGAAAACATGCTGATCATCCATCCTATCGGGTTCGGTAGAACATGCCAATACTACCACCGAACCCGGTTCTGAGTGTGGAGAAACCACTGAAAGCAGACCGAACCCCCGACCTTCAGCCTACCTCCACAAGCGGTGTCCACTCTGTTTTGGGGGAAAGAATTGGACTCGTGATCCTAACTTGGTGTACGTTTCTTATGCTCGGATATATTGCACTCCCTTTTTGATGTTCCTGCATCTCCTCAGCTTTGATGTGGCGGTCTGTCTGGATGCATGCTTTCAACAAAAGCGGGGGCAGACAGACTGTGGTCCACCTTACAAACATCTGAAGTCTGTTTTCCTTGATGAGAAGACTGTTAAGGATATGGAAAATGTAGTAGAGTTGATTCACCCAGTGTGCAAACACAGTCATGGTGGTGCTACCAAAGCAGCAGGCTCAACAAAA
Organism: Coniferiporia sulphurascens; assembly: GCA_002794785.1. Classification (NCBI taxonomy): domain Eukaryota; kingdom Fungi; phylum Basidiomycota; class Agaricomycetes; order Hymenochaetales; family Hymenochaetaceae; genus Coniferiporia; species Coniferiporia sulphurascens. The sequence continues at coordinate 766,452 of NBBA01000006.1, forward strand.
CTCAGAGTGCCAAATGAGGTACTTGATGAATGTGAACTATCCTTTAAAGCTGCAGATGAGCGCCATCAGAAAGCTAGCATGCGTTTTTTTTCGGACATGGGTCTCATGGCCCTGCTTTGCTGCCATGATCGGGTCTTATGGTTAGCCAACATGCAATCCGCAGGCGAGAAGCAGCACTTTGCTTTCGCCCTGCTTCACACGCTTTTTGAGAACTTGCCGAGTGACACTATCATCGGCGTGCTTTATGACGTGGGCTGTCAGTTACATCGCAGTATGGTCAAATGGGGTTTTCTGCCTCAATACGCTGCAAGAATCGTTTTTGCCATAGCAGTTTTTCACATGTTTGGCCACCAATGGGCTTGCCAGCTAGTCTATCATCCACGAAAGTGCGAGGGCTTTGGATTTATGGACAGAGAAGGCTGTGAAAGGTTTTGGAGTTCGATCAAGCATCTGATACCTACTCTTTGGATTAGTGGTGTGCGTATAGATATTATTTAACCTGCACTCATCCTTGCTAACATTTTTCTCATAAGTTCTACCAGTGTCTAACTACAATCGATGCACAAGTGCACCACCTCAGTGCCAATAATCTTTTTAAGCTCAGGGCATGGATGCTCAATCGAACTCGTCAAACTTATCAACGGTTACACAATGTGAAAAAAGAATTAGTACGCTGTGCTATACCCGAAGATGAGCTTGCATCCAAGTGGATTAAGCAGGTCGAAGAGCAAACAAAAGCATTGCCATGTAAGTTGGCTCTTCGAAAAAATTGGATGTACTATAATAACGCATACAACTCAGGTCAGTCAAAGTTGGCGGCACATACTGCAATTGAAGATGTCGCTGTGCTTCAGTTCAGACCTGAGGCTATTTCCCAGCAGATCCACGCACTTCGGACAAGTCTAGGGAACGAAGACGCCAATATTAGCGAGATTCGGCACTCCATACAGAGTATGGAAATTGTGTATGCACAAGTCTCTGCAAACCTCCTAGTAAAGAGGAATGCTCTCGGAGTTGGCGATCGAGAAAAACTCGATAAGCTTAAAAATAGTCCTTTTCTTAATAACCAGATGAATGTGCGGGCTCTGAAGGCACGTCTGCATGCCAAGATTCAGTCCCGCAAGTTCGAGCTTCAAAGCACTGAGTGGCCCTATCGGACACAGCATAATGGTATGAAAGGCGAGTTTTTCTAAGTCCTTACTTTTCATTGGCACTAACTCTATAGTCTAGATCATAAGAAGACTGAACTAATAGAGTCTCAAGTAAAGCACCGAGATCCTGGAATCATCCAACTCGCAAAGAAGTATAATACATTATGCAAATCTCTTCAAAAACTTGTTAACAAAGGCAAGGCCCCATGAGGCTCAAGATGTCCGGAACCTGTCGATGTAAAGGGCCTATTTGAATTAGACATTGACAATAATATATGGAACAACATCGGCCTTTACGATGAAGATGACATCGACATTCCCCATTGGCTTGGAGATCAAAACATCAGGAATGGTATAAAGGCTTTGCTAGAGGTGCAAAGGTGTGAGGAGGAAGTAAAACATCTGGAGAGGGAGAAATCAGCAATGCAAACCTGGTTTTCCGAAACTTGGAGTCTTACTGCAACAGTGTTTCATTCCCCAGGTGAGTTTTTCTTTTAACCTTCTTATTTCTATACTTTACCTGATTATCGATTAGAAATATCACCTGGTCTTAAATACACAATTTATCTAAGATGACAATCTCTCCTTGCATTGTATGTTGAGTGGCAGAGTAAAGTCGAGAGTGTCCCAGTAGCAAGCCACCTTCAATTCGAACCATGGGGACCTACTGAACAGGATCTGGTAACATTTAGGCAAAATGAAATGGACACCTGCAGTGTGAGCTATTACGTGAGTCAAGCTAATTCAAGGCGTCATGAAATAGATTCTGATTCGGACTCTATTGAAGCCAAAGGGACAGAACTTGACGAAACCGATAATGGTGAGTTCCTGGAGCTTGCAGAAACAATTGAGCATGACAACAAGCATACCCTTGCGCTTGATACTCCAGCGGAGGAGTTGGGGGGTGCGGAATCTACTGAGGATGTGGACGTGGTGGATACAGGTAGTAGACCGGTATTTACTACTCCTTTGAAACGTGCCCGTGTTGGTGATGTACTGTATTCAATAAGCAGGAACGTTTAAATGGGTTGTGCTAAATAGTCATTGATGCGGGATTGCTCAGTTTTGTTTGTGATCTACACAGTTTAGTCGACATTCACAAGTCTGTTTGTGCGCCTCAAACCACTGCATTACTGTTAAACATTTGATGAAGAAGGGGGAGGGACGCAATGGTATGCTGATGCTATTTAACGCTGGTTCTGCTAATAGGGATTGCAACAGGTCTCACGCAAGAGCCAGTGGATCAGACATTGATGCTACTGGATGATATGGTACGTGAGTGACAGGAAAAATATAGTTTTGAGCATGAAATATCAAGGGAAGTAATACAAGACAGCGTGCAAGGCAAAGCTCTCAAGGAATTTGAAGCTGAATACATTTGTTATTCAATGTCTTGCCTTATGTCACCCACAGGGCATGCCGCATTTGCTGCCACGCCTCCCGCCTAGCCGTGCCGCAGCACGCCCTCCTATAAAATCCGACACTCTGTGCTCACATCTCAACCTCTTCCTCCTTCCTCCCACCACCATCCCCTCACAACTCCACCCCCCCCTCCTTTTATCTTCATATGTTCTTGCTCTGGTTCTTGCATTGTGCATATGCACACAATTTTTCTTTTCGGTCCATGTGCAAGCATGCAGCCTTGTCCATGGGTTTGGGGGTTTATGGCCAGGCCTTGGACTTTGTTTTCATTCAGTGCATTTCTTTTTTTTTTTGTGCTCTGATTTGCTTATGGACCTCAGGTCCACTCTGCACTTGAGCTATTCAGATGTGTGTACACACCTTACGGTGTTGTACTTCTATTGGGATGGGGGGGTCTTAAGGATGTGAACACATCACATCCCATTTGTTCACTTGGTATGTTTTTCATTTGCTTGGTTTCATTTGAACTATACTTATCAACACTTACAGGGGTGGTGTTATACAGATGGATATTTTTACCTTCTCTAAATCTTAGTGGGGATTTGTAAAATTAGAGGGGAAGTCTTACTTTAGTTATTTGTTTAATGTCTTCACAGTTTTCCACCTTTTTGATCTTGTTTCAGTTTTTCCTTTATAATGGATGTATGGCAAGGGTCTGTATTACTATAAGGCATTTAGGACTACGGGCATTTATAATGACATTGTCTTCTGTAGTTGTAGTTGTATTACTAGATACACGATGTACATAGCAAAATTGAATATATGATGGACTTGTATGGACTCAAGATACTGACATCTGACAAACTAATAAACTACTTATCTCCATTGCCCACTTTCACATCAAGTGACTAAACATAAGTTTCTGCACAAACCATATCAAAATAAACATCACCATTAGCTAACAGTGCTCAGGTAACTGCACCTTTAAACACTGAGGTTCGTGCTCCTGCCTGGGAGCGCCCATGGTAGACATGCCCACCTTTGGGAGTGCCCACATCAGTGCATGCCCTCCATGGGCACTCCCACTCTATGGGTGCTCCCACTCTATGGGCACACCCAATGTGGGCACTCCCAATATTTTGGCATGCCCATGCTGGGCACTCCCAAGTAATGGGCACGCCCACATTGGGCACTCCCAATTAATGGGCATGCTCATGTTGGGAGTGCCCAACGTGGGCATGCCCACATGGGGCACTCCCAATATGTTGTTGAAGCTCTGTTTGCAATTGCTTTACCTAAGGGCTTTCCTATGCAGGGTTTTTTGTGTGTGCTTCAGCCCAAACCCTATCAACCCTGCGATTGTGTCCTGCGGGCGCTCCCACAAAACAGGCAGCATCAGGGCCATTGTAGGAGAGAAGAGAGTGCATGGGGAATGCACATAGTGAGGTGTTGACTATGCCAGTGTGCTGGTGGTAGCCTGCAGCAGAACAGTAGTCCTTGATCTCATCAAAAAGCTTAGCAAGCCGCATGCCTAAGGTTGTGTTGTTAGGGTCTGCACTGAGGCGTGCATGCTTGAGGCACTTGATAGCTTCCTGGGCCTTCAAGAAAGGGAAGCATTACAGAATGTCCGTGCCTCAAGTGCTGTAAAAACAATGGGGAGGGTATGTACCATCCCATTTCCTTGTAGCACATTCCCTGTGCTTTCCAGATGCAAATGTCATACAAAGAAACATAACAGGAACACATTATGAATGTAAAGGAACTAGTGCATGTATGTAGCAGTGCATTAGTGTCCCTACTTTATACATAAATTGTCTTGAATTATAATCCCCTTCTTTCTCAACCTTCTCAGTGTGATTTGCTCCCAGATCCTCAATACCCCCCTCATCCAACCCTTGCCTGCAAGACCCTAGTGGTCGAAGAAAATAGCTAGTAGCATGGAGAACCACATAAAATGGCCAAACCCATACCATGACATCACTGGTCCCTTAACCCATTGAGGTTCCAGGAACATATTGATCCAATATGAAAGGATGCAGGGCTCAATTTGATCCTCAAGGATACTATTTACCAGAATGAAAAGGGTAGAACCCCTGTATTGAGCCCCAAAAAAGCAAAAAAATCCCCAGAAAATAGGTCAAAAAAGGCTGGGAAATCCCAGAAAAAATACCCCAGACACCCTGTGACATGTATCTAAGGCTGGGAGCTCCCAAACCAAATAGTGAGGTAATTCCTGGGAGATCCCAGCCTCTGGGAGCACCCAGACCACTTGGGAATACCACCCAGGAGGAGGGTCTATTAGGTCAATCATGTCAAAGGTCTGATACACCTAATAGGTCTTCCCAGAGGGGGTGCCTGAAGTGTTTAATTCATCTCTTGTCTCTTACCACCATCATCAGCTCTAACACTCTAGTGAGTGAAGGGTATCAAGCCTGCCCTAAACTAACTAGTATCATTGTGTGAATCTGTTATCACTTGTTTCTAACCCTTAATCAGGGAGCAAATCTAACAGTCGGTGTGGTGACATTTGTGCGGGCAGTCAACACAGACAAAGGGTACTTCAGTGCCTTGAAAGAGCCTTTCGCTTTCGGGATCTTCGACAACAGAACTGTGGGTGCAGCTGGCATACTCGAGACAGGTTGAATTATCGCTGTGCCGTTCTCTGAAGCAACCATATTCGTGATAGTGAGAGACGCCACTGCCGCAGCCGCCTGACATGACTGCAAGCATAGACGGATCGATCTCAGGGAACCCAATGGTCGGAGTACGATGCATCTTAAATGGTTCACAATCAGGCAGAGCAATTCCACAACGTCCATGTGTATTATGTTTCCATCGTTTATTAGCTTCCTTTCACGTTCTTTATCGAGCCTGTCAAGTTCTCCATTGCTCAGATAATTGATGATCGGCTGGAACAACTGCATTTGATTGACAGACCGAGACACAGGAGCGATCAATGGCAAGAAGGACATGCGCAAATCGTCATCTTGCACCGCTGAGCCATCAGATGGGTGTCCAACCAAGAAGAGCGACTTCTGGTAGGCATTGACTTGCTCCCATATTGGCTGTTCTGTAAACTCAATTAGTCGAGCGTGCTGAGCCATACGAGGTTGGTATCAACGAGGATACGCAGCTCATGTCACTCCATCTCGTGCTTCTTGCAGTTGCACAAGTGTCCTTGGTGCTGCAGCCGTACCCAGAGCTTGTTCATCTCAATGAAGTTGGTGAGCTCGAATGTGATCGAGTCCTGCAGGTTTCCAACCGGGCTGTTACAGTGGAAATGAGGTCAGGGATCAGAGCGTTGGGGGTAGGACACATACCCCTTGTCGTTGCCTACAGGGAGGTTATCCCGGGTCTGTCCGCTGAGGTAGTGGCGGAGGAAGAGACCACTGGTGGGGTGCTGTATGCTGCGTGACATCTCCATCTTGTCCCTCATGATCTCCTTGATGGGTGTGTTGGGGATAGACATGTAGATGGTGCCAACGGTGATCATAAGGTACAGACGCAGGATGATGTTGCCTGCATATTGAACGAGTTCATAGAGGTCTGCAAGATGGTGCTTCCCCTGGGTGTGCGTGTCATAGAAGTAATTAGTGAGGTGTTGGAGGGCGTCAAACATGGCCGGTGGAGGAGGACGTGCATCAGTGCTGCAGCGTCAGGAGATGGAACAGCGGGAGACTGCACACACACACAATTCGTAGTACTGCTTTGGGGGGGGGGGGTGGGGACGTGCACAGCTCGGCAAGCATAGGCACTCTTGAGCGCATCCATGAGCTGGTAGATCTCCTGTGGGCGATTGACTTCATTTGAGTCTATAACCTAAACCCTGTAATGTTAATTAGAAAGCATGGCTGTAAATGGAATTTAGGTCAGTGAGGTAGTCATAGGGGATGGATTTTGAAGAAATTTCATGGCCTGAATGGCTCAGTGGTTGAGCGGTTCCCAAACCGTATTGAGGCTCGCATAGAGTCAGGTGCTTTCGGGTTTCTGAACCTTATGCATCTGCTACTGGGATTGGCAGCAGATACTGTGTAAGGTGGTGTACCTATGCTTAACTGCAGCACATATGGTATTGAGTAGGTATGAAAATGCCACCCCAATTCCCATTTTTCTTTATTTTATCTTATGTTTTTTGTGGTTTTCCCCTGGCCGCTGTGGTAGGGGAGCCAGGTCCTGGGTTCAAGCCCAACAAAAGCAAGTGAATTTTTATTACTTTTTCCTAATAAATTATACAATTCCCACAACCACACTTGCCATGTACAGCATGTCGTTGTAATTGCACAAACATGTTACTGATGGTGTGTTCCTTCATTCCTGTCTAGCTTGAATAGTGCTGATGGTGTATCCACTTGGGCTATACAGAAGGTTGAAATCAACTCGTTCTCAAGCTACAAAGTTTACCCCAGCAAGGGGCACCTGTTCATCCGTGGCAACAGCAAAGTGCATCCTCAACACAAGTTATTTCTCCAGTTCCAATACTGATGGTGTATCGATCCCTGCAGGTCTTCCGTTTCGCCAACGGCAAGAACAAGCCCGTATATGCTCACCGCCCTACATGCACTCTGCAGGAGCATCGGTGGGTACATCCTGATGGAGCGGGGTGTCTTCGAGCCACAGCAGCTCTTGTTAGGCGAGACAGGGCGACTGCGTGGACTGGAGTTGGAGCATAGATCCTAGAAAGTGGTGTAACGTACTGTGTCCTGCTAAGGACCGAAGGAATAGCCTGGCTGCTTGGTCCAGCCGCACCTGCGACTGGAACGCTCCGGGCCCCAGTGGCGAAGGCAAGACTTGGAAGGGATGGCCTCCACGTTGGACTAGGTGGGCTGAAATCGAAGAGCGAGGACGGCAATACCAGCCGCTCCTTCGCTATTGGGTCACGATCGGGCCTAGACGCATGCCATCCCTGTTTGTTTGGATTGGCGTGTACACCCTCCTTGACTATCCCTTTCATCGAGCTCTTTCTCCTCTGCTTGCGCCGACATCACGCACAGCAGTAGAACACGATCGAAGTCGTAATAAATAGTATCAAGATGCCACCAGTTACAGCAGTAAGGACAGGGATTGAGAACTATGAGGGAACAGCACAGTGTTCAGCGTGCTGTACACGGTGAATATCGCCGTGAGCAACTTGAGTCTCGGTTTGGTGACCATCCCAGTGAGTGGCACGCTTTGCTGGGTGTTCGTGGACTCTGTCTTACCATGGCACGCCCAGTTCCATCAAGTTTTGCGGGCTCTTCCTGCAACGTATAAACCCACGCAAGATCACATGGACACAGGTGTACCGTTGCATGCACAAGAAGGGTATCACTGAGGAGACCGCGAAGAAGCGCATGCATTGCACTGTGAAGCACCAGCATGGCATCATTGGTGCAGTTTGCGGTCAGGATGGGGATGCCCAATGTTGAGGGGGGTGCTGCTCAGTCTTCAGTCGTCTTGGTCCTGATCTCGCCTGCAATGGCATCATCCAGTTGTGGGGGAAACTTACCACTTTCCGGGTCACCATCCAAAGTACCCCCACCATTGGGCATTAACTTCTCTAGGTCTGAGAATGCAATTCCAGGAGGATTCTTCCCGATTGCTATGGCAGCATCTGTGCTTGCAGGGACAGGTCCAATGTCTCCCACAAGTGGGCTAACACAGTACAAGAGTGTGTCAAGCTCACCTAAGACCATGACCCTGGAGCATCCACCTAATCCTATCCCATCCTTGCCCACCACTCCAATGGCGACTAACAGGGCTGTGGCAGCAACTGCCCCAGGCATAGGGACAGCAGCTAAATGAACCTGCTTTGCAGGTGAAGATGCGAGGGGCATATTGTCATTGCTGGACGACAAGTATGTGGCAGCCTTGCATTTCAGCAAGCACTTGGACATCTCTACCTTTGACATCATCAGGAAAAAAAAAGGTTTGCTATGAGCACCTATGTAGTCTATATGAGCTTCCATAGACCCTGTAGTCCAATAAGTCAAGTCCCAATTATATAGTTTCCCATAGACCCACATAGGCCAATATAGCCTACACTTGTTCTATATAGACTTTGCACAGACTGTATAGAATAGACTGTGTCTACAGGGACTATCCAATATATAGGATGCACTATGGTGTTGTTATAACAAAATTTTCAAATAAAACTATATTTAATTTGAGGCACCATATTTTACATAGTCATGGTGTTACAGCAATGAGTATGGAGCAAGAGGGAAAGCAATAAAGATAGACCTAACACCAACCAGGAAAAAATGGCCTGCATCAATGTCCTGCACTCGCACTTGATAACCATGTCCCCTGAACAAGCTCCACCCTGCAAAATAGAAATGGATGGTGCACTCTGACGAAAATGCGACCGCCTCGAACGAATACAGGAGCCTTCCCAGGACCTCAGGTGCCATGTAACCTGGCACACCGCACAACCCGAAGACTGCAAGCAGCTGCAGCAGTGTGCGGTCACCACTCGATCTGCTAATAACCCTAACATGACCTCGTGTCATTGCATATGCGACCCAGTGCATCGCAATAGTCATCCTGGGCAGGAATGTTGGGCCGACCTTGATAAGTGCGATAGCAGTGGACTTCATGCAATCACGAGATGCCTGTACATTCTCCTGACTTCGAAAAAAGTCAAATATGATGTTCTGTGAGGGAAGGCTGTCTTTTCTGTGAGTCCATATGAAACGAGAGGGTAGAAAGTGAAAAGGCTTTGAAAGAAGGGAGGGCCGAGACTCACATTATGGCGACTCCGGTAGCGCCTGTTGCTGCTACCCCTGTACCCTCCCCAGCTGCTGCGAAGCCACCGCCTCCGCCAGAACTGCCACAAAAGTGTGCTCCAGCACCCCTTCCCCCCATGAAGAGGGGCCGGGCTCCTCGCCTGCCTGTCCCGTCTCCAGCTCCCCCAGCACCGGCTCCTCCTGCCCCTCAAGTAGCATGACCTCCGCCAGCTCAGATACGGAGCCTGAGGCTGACCTGACAAGGAAATGTTGCATGAGTGGGAAGAGCATCTCAGGAAGCAATATAAAGCTCATGCAGAACATCTTTGACAACTGTAGAAAGAGGAAGAGGAAGGGCACCGTGCAGAGGAGGAAGAAATGAATCGCAGCAGGGAACGTCTAGCGTCTGCATCCAGGCAGAACTCCACACCGAATGCACCTGTCGCACCTCCTGTACAGACGCAGATGCCTCCGCCTCCATCACCCCAGCGCCACCCACCCCAGCTGTAGTGAGCCCCGAGATACTTTCAACACCCATTACTACTCCCTCTGCCAGCGAAAAGTCTAGTACAAAACTGTTCAGCAAACTTATGAGCCAGGGACAAAGTGCAACTGTCACTCCAGCAACTCCCTCCAGTGGCGGAACTGACCCTTTTTAGACCCCCCTCAACCTTCTGCTGTCCCTGCGACTCCCGCAACCCCTGTGCTGTCTCCACCGCTCTCGAAGAGCATTGCGCCTCTCACAATGAAAACATCATACAATACTGCTCTGCAGGACAATGATGACTGGGGAGATGCCAAAGAGACTGAGGCCGACAATAGCAGTGACAATGAGACCTCTTCGAAGCGTCTTTTGACAACTGCCAGTGGAGCAAGGGGAAGAGGAAGGGCACTGTGCAGAGGAGGAAGGAATGAACCGCAGGAGGGAACATCTAGTGGCTGCGTCCAGACAGAGCTCTGCACCGCAATGCTATGTTATAAAGTCAAATGCAATACCAGAGTCTGAAAGCACTGACCTAAGCACGGGGAGAGAAGAACATTTCCAGGCTTGATATCATGGTGAACAATCCTGGGGTTTGAACATAGAGGAAGACAAAGAAGATGATCAGTGGGAAAAAAGGGAAGTGAAGCGCACCTATTCTCAACCATGGGAAATACCTGGACACTGTTTTAACTTGAAGTCCATTTTGCTAAGTCACCCTGTGTCTGTTCTGTACAGACTGTACCATACACTTCAGCTTGAAAAAAAAAAAAGTTTCTTCCATGTAAGTGGTTTTTCTCAGACAAAAAATGCACATAGGGCTGCGCCAATTGCAAGCATGAGTGAGAACAGGAGGGCAGCACGCATTGCTTCCGCATAGTATGACACATGCACAATCACCTGAACGGCTGGCGGAAGTGTGGCAAGCAATGCAGGCGAGGTGCATGCACGCTCGATGATGCCGCTGACATCAACATCCTGGTCTGCAAGCCAAGAGTGGAGGTTCGTCCACAGCACATTCTGAATGAGTGTGCTCCTGACAGATATACCTAGGACAGAGCCCAGAGAGCAGAATAGGTACTAAGATATGGCGGTCCAAGTCGCAATGGCCTGATCCTTGGGGGCAGCATTCAAGTTGGTGATGATGGCAATAAGCATAGCTGTGAGAAACAATTTAAATACAAGTTAGTATATCTATCTAGCAATGGCCTTTGTTTTGTCCTATAAGTAGTAAAATCTTTGGGCCTATGGTGACTATGGGTGACTATAATGCCCATGCCTGCATACAGACTACTACAGGAAATTTATATTTTCCTATAGTAGTTCACATAGCCCTTTTAGTCCCTATAGCATATCTATGGAGTGCTATGGGTGCTAATCCTGACTATGACAAGTATGGTAATGATCAGCATGCTATGGGAATTTTATTTTTTCCTGATGATGCAAAGACTGTGGTTACAACATGGGAGATGCACTTTATATTCAGAAAGCACATACTACCAAGAATGGTACATCATCTTCATTCATAGAGCTGTCCCCTTCAACTGACTGGTTCACTTGACTGATGTGTGCACAAACCAGCACACGTCACCACACCAGCCTTCTGCTCGGCCTCATTGATGGTGGGAGATTCTCTGGTGGGTTTGCAGTGTGTATCTCTTTGTCTGCATCTCTGACCATTTGTTGTCTGCTCTCAAGTTTATGCATGAGAAGGAAGCTATTAAATAATTATAATGAACAACTAAACATAGTACATGGTCATATGAACAGCCATCTTACTAAGTGAACGATAATGCAACAATAACACCATATGATAAGGGCTATGATAGTTATAGTATATTTAACAAAAATGTATATGCAGCTACGAAAAATTTAACATTATTTGAACTTCACAAAAAACTCGGTCATATAAGCTACACTTACATAAAAAGATTATTAAAAGAAGACCAAATTACAAATAACAAAATTACAAATTATGAAGAAACTCAATGTCAAATTTGCATAGAAGCAAATATAAAAAGAATACAAATCCCAAAATTACATGTTTCAAAGTTAGCAGAAAAATTTGGTGATCATATACATATGGACATATGGGGACCCGCATCAACACATGCTATAGGAGGATATAAATACCTTCTAACACTAATAGACGACACTACTAGATGGATTAAAATGATTTTAATAAAAACAAAAGATGAAAGTTTTAGCGGTTATACAACTTGGGCTACAATGCTCAATACACAACATAATATAACAATAAAAATATTACAAAGTGATAATGATACAGTGTTTTTAAGTAAACAATTCACTGAATATTTAGAAAAACATGGAACAATATGAAAATTAACCATACATGATACACCACAACAAAATGGTGTAGCAGAACAATCACATCAAACAATTTTAAATAATACATGAGTTAATTTGCTACAAGCAAAACTGCCACCAAGTTTATGGGGTGAAGCAGTAAAATATAGTACTTACATTTACAATAGAACTCCAAAGAGTGCTATTGATTTTAAAACACCATATTACAAAAGATATAATGAAAATTATAACATAGACAATTTAAAGGAATTCAGCCAATATTGCATAATATGACAAGAAGATGTTACTAAATTACAACCTAAAGGAATATATGCACAATGGCTCAGATTTGACGAAGAAAGTAAAGGGCACAGAACATATCATGACAGGAAAATAACTGTCAAATGAAACTTACAATTTCTAGATTCTCCACCATCTAAAATTGAAGGGGAGAAAAATATAGAAAAACAAAACAAGCAAATACAAGAATTAACAAAAGAAAGACCAAAAAGAACATTAAACCCAACAAAATGATCATTAGGTCTAAATTTTGATGAACAAAACATGGTAGCCTATCTTATGGAATTTAATCAATTCAATACTGTTAAGCTCAACGGTTATGCGGTGATCGACGTTGGGGCTTCCTGATCGTCAGAACTGATGGTACGGCAACGGGGCTTCCTAGATGTTGTAAGTCGAGGAGGATCGTCGATGGGGCTTCCTGATCGACGATGTGGACGCGGTAGGCTTCTATAGCGAGTCGGGTTACGACGAAGCGACTATTGGCCAAGAGGCACACAGTAGACTGGTGGTAGCAGATAATGGGCTTGTATGAACAAAGAGCACAAGCTTAGGGCTTGTGCTACCGAAGTTACATGCTTATATGCTACTCTATGTGTTTGCTACTGTAGGGTCGTGTATTAGTATGTTTACATGTCTATGGAAGATCATGGAAACCCAAGGAATGTCTTGGTAATACAATTGAAGGTATCAGTAAGCAAATCACGTCATGATGGTGCAAGAAGGCGTCATCATGGCATCTTAAGGCGTAAGGCGAAATAAGGATGAGTAAGGTAGAGAAATGGGGGAGTTGCGCTGACTGATGATGACGAAGAGGAAGTGAGTCAGCGCAATAAGGGAAAGTAAAGGAAAATTGTAACAAATACGGAATTAATAGGCGATCCTAATTCATATCAACAAGCGATCAATAGAATTGATGCAAATCAGTGGATCACAGCAATGAAAGAAGAAATAAAAACGTTAATTGAAAGATCTACATGGACAATCATTGATCCACCTAAAAATACAAATATAATTGGAACAAGATTTGTTTATAAAACAAAAAGATTAGCAAATGGGGAAATTGAATGTTACAAAGCAAGACTAGTAGTTCAAGGATTCGCCCAAATGGAAGGCATTGACTACTATGCTAATGATACATTCGCTCCAGTAGCATGACTAGCTACAGTATGAACTATATTAAGTTGGAGTGCAACAAACAATTATGAAATTCACCAAATTGATATTAAGTCAGCATACTTATATGGTGAATTAGAAAAAGATGAAAATATATATATAAAACCACCACCAGGAAACTTAGTCAAAACTAAACCTGGAAAATTTTTTAAATTAAACAAAGCCTTATATGGACTAAAACAAGCTGGCAGATGTTGGTATAAAAAATTATCAGAAATATTACTAGGAATTGGACTTATGTGAGCAGTCCAAGACAATGCAGTATTCTTTAGAAAAGAAAAAGGAAAAACAATCCTTGTACTTTTCATTCACATTGACGACATTACTTTATGTGGATTAAATCTAACAATTATTAACGCTATAAAAAATGCAATTAATAAACAAGTTAAATTCACAGATGGAAGCAATGTACATTGGTTACTAGGAATTGAAATCGAATGAGATCAAAAAGAAAGAATAATAAAACTTAGACAAAAGAATTATATTGATACAATCATTGAACAATACAAATTAAAAGACGCTGCAACAGTATGAACACCAATGACACCAGGACAAGTGTTAAAATCACTTGAAAATCCAACAAATGAAGAATTAAATTTCATGAGACAAATACCTTACATGAATATGGTTGGAGCATTACGATATGCAGCAGATTGTACTAGACCTGATATATCATTCACAACAGGTCAATTCACTAGGTATTTAAACAAACCTAGTATTGAACACTACAATGCAGTAAAACACTGCTTTAAATATTTAAAAGGAACAAATGATTATTGGTTAATACTTGGGGGTAAAGACCCAATTGAGTTAATTGGATATACTGATGCTGATGGTATGACACAAGAAGGCCATAAAGCAATATCTGGATATATATTTCAAATTGGAAATGCAATGACATCATGGTCAAGTAAAAAACAAGAATTAGTGTCATTATCAGTATGTGAAGCTGAACTTCAAGCTTTAACACATGGAGTTAAAGAAGCAATATGGCTTAGAAGACTCATTGAAGAGGTACTGCAGACCTTGGATACACCTACAAAAATATTATGTGACAATCAAGAAGCCATAACAATAGTAAATTCAACAGAACAAAAATATACACAACAAACGAAGCATATTGATATATGAAAAGATTTTTTACAAGATTATATTGAAAATGAAACCATATCAGTTTCATATATTCCAACAGGACAGCAAAAAGCTGATATTATGATGAAAGCACTAATGATCGAATTAATCAAACATTTTACAAGTCTACTCTGCCTAGTAAAAGTTTGAAGGGGAGTATTAAATAATTATAATGAACAACTAAACATAGTACATGGTCATATGAACAACCATCTTACTAAGTGAATGATAACACAACAATGATGCCATACAATAAGGGCTATGATAGTTATAGTATATGTAGCTCATGGTAGATGTATATAAGGAGAGCTGGTCTCTACCATGAAATACATTGGTTTACACTGATAACCCCTGCTCCTCTCGCATTAACCACTGCACCTCACCATCTACCATAATGTGTGTAGATTTTAAGAGAAGCACAATTCTCTCCACTCTCATGGTATGGGATATGATGCTGGTATTTTGGCCTATGGATGCACAGGCCATCAAGGCTGTCATGTCCAATAGACACACATTCAGGAAAGAAGTTGAAGCAGTGAGTATTTGTTCCGTACCTCAAGCGACAGCAGCAACCCCCATGGAGATGGTTGTCTGAGGACTGCTTAATATAGTCCTCAAATCATATCCGGGTCTTACAGTTTCCAGTCGTGCAATTGGTAATGCTCATACCACTCCTCTCACAGTACAATGTTCTCGAGATCTATGGTTGCAATCCCGTCACAACGGAGGGAGATGAATGGAAGAGACATCTGGCTATTGTGGGCCTAGCCTTTAACTAATCAAACTACACTCTAAATTGGGTGGAGACACTTCGCATCTCATGTGAATGGTTCGACGAACTGAATGCAGGGCCAGTGCACTCCACTCTTGGACATCGGATCGATGTCAATGCCGCAATGATGCAGGTGACACTTCTCATTATCTTGGCGGCTGGCTTTGGGATGCGCTCACCCTGGTCCTCATTTTCTTCACTACACACTGTGCTCGGCAACTACCAGAAAGATAACAGAATGGAGCTGCTTCTGTTCCCTGTCGCCCTGTTGCTCACTATTGAGAAGCTGTTCATGAAGGTACTGATGCCGGATTTCGTGTACAAGCTTCCATTTCGGATCCCATGGCTCTCTGGATAGCTTGATATAGCTTGAAACACATTCAAAAGCTTGAGGGTACATATGCAGAAGTTGCTGGTAGGAGTATGAGTAAGTGCCAATAATGCACTTCCTGTGACTCTGCCTCAACGACTCACCTGCATAGCTCAACAGCCTTCTCTAGGTCATGTTCAGGACTAGGTTGGGTGAGTGCAATTGCAGCATGAAAGCATGCAGAAGCTGTAGGATTTTGCTCAACAGAACAGATAAGGGGATAGCTCAGAAGTCAGTTTATGTATTGTGTAGACCATTGCAATCTTAAACTACTTGTAGGAAGGGAAAATGGCTCATGGTACATAAGGAACCAAATTTCAGTATGTCATTGGTTAAACCAGAGGCTGATTTGACTGCAGATATGCCTGTGTGATTCCCAAGATATATGTTGGAATTATGATTTGGTAATCTTGACTATGTGACTACATTTGGTATTTATGTCTTATGCTCTGTGAAGTTTTACTTGTAGTTAGCTGCATGTATGCTCTTGGTTGGAAATGGCCACAAAGAAATCTTTTATCAACAAGGACCAACCCATGCTGCAATGGCATGCCTCAAGAGTTTCTACAATATACTCAGTAGTGGCTTGCACAGGGGTTCATGGAGGAGCATTTCTTTCAAAAAGTATAATTTTGAAGCCATGGGAATGCCTCCAAACAGGGGTGCTCTGCACCTGCTTTTAGAGGTCTGGGAAGAGTAAGCCAGTCTAGGCCATGGACTTGTAGAGTGCTTGGAGGTGCTTATGGCACTGAGTCCTGGGAAGGTGTAGATGGTCCTTCTGGCTTAAATGCCACTCCCATTCCCTTCACACAATCATAGATGCAAATAGATGCAATAAACAAGCTGGGCAGGTTTATGTAATATGTGGGGGCTATTTCCAAATATATATCTATTTGTGGATATTTGCCTGTCATGTGACAACCCTCTATAAATTTGACTCAGGGTCTTCTGCTTCTTTTCCTTTTACCACCATCATCCCATTTGCAAATATTCCTCATTTGGGGTTTTGGTCATCCTAGATCATAAAAATATGTCTTGGGAAGAGGGGAAGGAGACTGATAGATTATACTACTTTCTCCTCTCCATATTCATTCCCACATATCAAGCTTGCAATGCATCATCTCTTAATTTCAGATTTCTGCATCATTACTTCTTCCTCCCACAAGGACCCAACACTTATCATGCTTGTTGATTTGCATGTCCTTGGGAGTACATCATCAAAGCCATATCTGGCCTGCCCCTCATTTGACTTTGGCATTGCTTTCTCAAATAGCCTTGCCATTGCCACCAGTGTATATCACATTTTTCAAGCATTCTATGATGTAATTCTTTCCATTTATTTTGACTGACTTTAGATTCATCAACCATTCCAGTTGAACATCTGGGAGGTCCTACCCATGTAGGTGAGTAATGTTTCACATATCTGTTGAACATCTCTTTATAGCTGATTTACTTATGCTCCCACTAACAAGACTTTAGTGACAGCTCCTGCCCATAGAGTGTTTCTTTTTCATAGTTGCTTAAGATGTTTTGGTCCCACTGACCACTGATTTGCCAGCTTTTATGCTTCTTTTTATTCTTACTTACATACACCTGACTTGAAGAGTTAGATGTCTGTATATTATAACTAAATAGAACATATTTTTTCTGAAAGGTCTAGACAAAGAGTGTGATCAACCATATGATCAGCATCAGGGAGATTATCAGTCAGAGATAGTGGGAAATAGTCAGATATAGTCAGAAATAGCCAGAAAATAGTAGAAGATAGCTGAAAATAGTGAGAAAATAGTTAAAAGTAGACACAATATAGTGAAAAATAGTGAAAAATAGTTGGAAAATAGTACAAAATAGTGGAGAAAAGGGGCTATATAGCAGTATATAATGCTATATAGTAAGGGGGCCTACTATATAGTACTATATAGTACTATATATGACCAAGAAGGGCTGGATTAACCTATTTTACCTATGGGACCTATTTTAATTATATAGTGTTATATAGTACTATATAGCATTTTGGGTTTTTCCTGATGGGGGGTGGTGGCTGCCGGACTTTCTTCACTTTCTTCACTGGGGCTGTCTGAGCTGTCTGGGGTTGGGGGAGGTTAGCTGCAATTGCTGCTAACTGCACGTATGTCATGGGGGCTCCTGAGGGCATGACTTTCACCACAGCCTCAAGCTGAGCCGAGGTAATGGTGGCAACTACTGGTGCTGCAGTGGTGGGAGTGGGGGTGGAGCCTCCCACACTGGTGGGAGTCTGCTGGGGGGCCTGTTGAGGTCGCAGAGCAGGGTGGGACACCAAGGAGGATACCTACTGGGTGAGGTTCCATATGTCAACTAAGAGTTGCTTGACAACATCTGCCAAAGCTGTAATCTGTGAGTCCAGGGGGGTAGGTTGGGCTTGAGCCTGCAGTTTGTTCCTTGTGTTGAAGGTGAATGGGGCTCTAAAGGCATTGGAGAAGGGGGCACCAAGTTGAATCTGTGTGCCCATTGTGTTAGTGGCATATGCCTGTTCCACAGCGTGGGTGGTGATATGTTCCAGGTCATCCAGTTCTTGCATCTGATATGCTGTCGACAGTGCTTCATGGCTGAGTGCTATCATTTCGCCCAGAAATGTCGCCATCACTTGTATGACTGTAGTGGAGTCGGCGGCTGCTTCAATCATAGCCCGGAGGATGTCGAGGTTCCTGCCCACGTTGGGTGCATAGTCTGTCAGGGCTCTGACAAACTCTGAGGTGACTGGCCTATTGCGGGGGGTTTCAGGGGAGAGGACATCAGCCATGCATTTGCCAGTTGTCGGAGGGGGTGTATGTGGTTCCTCCTGCATCTGGTCGTCCTCCCCCTGCCCTGATACAATCTGAGCTTGGGGGGCGGTGGGTGTGGGCTCTGCATCTCGTTGCAGCCACTGATCGAGGTCGGTGAGGGATGCGAAGCGGTTGGGGGAGGGGCGGCACTGATGCAGCGACATTGAGCGGCTCCAGGGGGGCAGTGGGCGACTGGTGGCCTTGGTTAGCTGTGCCAGACACAGTAGAACTTGCAGTAGAGAGGCCAGTAGATCATAATGTATGACCACCAAAGCGATCCACCATAGTGAGGAGTTTGAGCTGCCTGCACAAGGGAGATGGTGGTGGTAAGAGGTCAAGAAGGGATGGCTAGGGACTTACAGTTAGCAGTTACTGAGGTGCCCACACATGCGATGAGGTGGTCATCAACATAGGCCAGCAGTTGAGAGCCGCACTGTTGAAAGTGCTGCAGCACAATGCCAGCAAAGATGGTCAAGAGGATGGGTGACACTGGTGATCCTTGAGGGGTGCCGAGGTTGGGTTTAGGCACAGTCAGTAGGGTTGTGCCATCAAAAGAGACAGCCACTTCCCTGCTTGTCATGAAGGAGAGGCACCATGACACCATTTCTGGTGGGCATCCCATCTCCAATAGCTGGTGGTGGAGATGTCTTGGGTGCACTGAGTCAAAGAAGCCTTGAATGTCCACTGCTAGGATGGAGCAGACTAGGCCTTTTGAGTGGGCGCCATCGATGATCTGTAGGAGGTGCTGGGCAGTGTCATAGACTGAATGGCCCTGACAATTCCCATATTGGTTAGGTGGCAGCCAGTCCCACTCCAATCCTTCTTGACCTCTTACCACCACCATCTCCCTAGTGCGGGCAGCTCAAACTCCCCCATGGCAGATTGCTTTGGTGGTCATCCTCTACAACATACAGGCCTATCTATTGCTAGTTCTACAGCATCTGGCACCACTGTGAACACTGGCCACCATTTACCCACCGCCCCCTGAAGCCACTCGATGTCCCCACTGGCGTGCTGCTTCTCCCCCAACCGCTTCACTCCTCTTGACGACCTCAGCCAGTGGCCACAACGAGGAGACCAGCCTGATCCCAACACCCCCCAGGCCCAGATTGTATCAGGGCCAGGGGAGGACGACCAGATGCAGGATGACCCGCATACACCCCTTCCATCGATGGGCAAATGTATGGCCGATGTCCTCTCCCCTGAGACCCCTCAAAACCGGCCAGTCACCTCAGAGTTCATAAGAGCTCTGATGGACTATGCACCAAATGTTGAGAAGGCACTCAAAACACTCCGGGCCAACATCGAAAAGGCCACCAATTCCACTGTGGTTGTACAAGCGACAGCAATGTTCCTGGGGATGTTAACAGCCCTCAGCCACGAAGCATTGTCAACAGCATACCGGATGCAAGAACAGGATGATCTGGACCATGTCACCACCCATGCTGCAGAGCAGGTGTACATCCAAAGCACAGTGGGGGCTTGAATTTCTCTCAGTGCCCCCTTCTCCTCAGCCCTCAAGGCCCCATTCTTGTTCACCCCCAGAGCAAGACAGCAGGCCCAAGCCCAACCTACCCCCCAAATTCGCTGATCACAGATTTGGCGGACATCATCAAACGCCTCTCAGTCGACATGGGGAACCTCACCTGCCAGGTTTCCTCCTTGGCATCCCGCCCTGCTCAGCGGCCTCAACAGGCCCCTCAGCAGACTCCCACCAATGTGGGAGGAACCGCACCCGCTATCCCCACACCGGTCACACTGGCCACCACCATCACCCAGACCCAACTGGAGGCCATGGCGAAAGCCACCCCAGCCGGAGCTCCAATGACATATGCACAGTTAGCCGCAATAGCCGCTAACCTCCCTCAACCACAGGTGACCCCAGCCGCCCCTGCCAAGAAGGCTAAGAAAGTCCGACAGCCCCTGCCCCCACCCAAGATGTATGCCAAGGACCCAACCTTGGTCCTAATACCATGGGACCTCATTGCGCCTGCTGCTATGTGTAAGTCAGGCACCTCCCTCACTGAATTGGCCCAGAGCTTCTTCTGGGCCTTGCCTACTGCTGACATTGTCACCATGTTGTCTTCCACATTCAATGCAAAAGGCAACCTGGTGACCACCTTTGCAGAAAGGCCAGCCTCTGCCACCCCATCCACATCAGCGATCATTGACTGCCATGCGGATGCATTCATGAAGTTCATGCGTGATCGCTGCCTTGCCAGACCATCGGATTGGGCCCTTTCGGACTGTTTCCAACTAACCCCCTCCAGAGTCCACCCAAGATCAATGCTGCACATCTCCATGGTGCCCTTTTTTTAAAATAATTTTTTAAAATAATTCCTGCAGTATTACATAATTACAAGCTGCCCCCCTGAAGGGGGGGCCCTAACTACATAACAACAGAGGCACCCATCATCATGCATCACACAAAACTGGGCAGGGGCTCTGCTCCCTGAGGGGTGCCATAATGTGAAGAGCCCCTATTTAGTAAGAAGAATTGTGACAAGGAGGGATACATATCGCTATGCACAAACCAAGCAGACAAGGGCAGGTAAGGTAAGAAGCTTAGAAGTGACAAAGGGATGGCAAGAGCACTGGCCGGGACGTATTCATGGGAATTTGAAAGGCAGGCACTAGTCAAGAGGAAAGGGGGGAAGTGTACCTGAGAGCTCCAAAAGGGCCAGGTCCAACATCAGGAAAAGCCCAAATGCTATATAGTGTGGCAGGATAACTATATAGCATTATATAGCATTAAATAGGACTATTTTGTTGCTTTTGAGATAATATAGCATATATAGTACTATATAGTACTATATAGTAGCATAATAGTGCTATATAACAGTATATAGTACTATATACTGCTCAAATAATACTATATAGAAGTATATAGCACTATATTACCTTCTGATAAGTATTATAGCTATTTTTGAGTACTTTGAGTATTTCAGACTATTTGAACTATTTTTTCAGTCCCAAGTCCTCAAATGATTGGAGTATGATGATATTGAACTATGGACAGTGCTAAATGTTGCTTGTTGCCTATGACACACATTGGATTTGGTCTCTGCATAGTTAGTATTATCCTGCCCCACTTTGCCTCCCCAAGTCCCCCCAAAGTATGGAAAGCAATTATGAATGACCAATTATGAATGCATTACACACTATATACCATATCCCCCATGCTATGTCTACTTGCCCACTTGTAACATCCACCTTGTCTCTGCCCACCATCCATTGCCCATACCATATGTCCTTTATACAATAGCTTGCACTATCACCTTAGCACCATACTGTACCATACTGTACCCACTACCTTCTTGGGAGTAATGCACCACCCCCCCTCCCAAAAGAAATTATGCATCTTGGTCTTCCATGTCTCTAATTCTTACTCTGATCTTGACCTCAGCTTTGGCTCTGAGGGGCAGAAAAAGATGGAGAGGTCAGAAAAAAGCATAAGATGATCCGCTAAATACAGATTAAGCACAACAGCATACACCTTCCCCATGATGCTCAATCGATCGATGTCTACATGCGATTCAAAAACAATATCAAATAAAGAAAAGTAAAAAAGAAGGGAGGAAAACAGAAACAGAGTCGATGGTGTTGATAAAAACAGGGAAACATGGAAACAGGGAAACAGGGACATGGGCGAGTGGCAGAAAACAAAACTACGAAATCTACTGCGCTGCACCACCATCCTGCGTGAGCCCCATTTTAAGCATTGCACCAACAATGTCAACCTCATTCCACCATGTGTCCACTGTTCCTGCCCCCATACCCATACCTGCCCCTGCACCAGCTGCGGCTGTGACATTCAGCATTTGGATATACACAAGGGTATTACAGAAATGGCACGCGATCATATTGGGCATTTGGACACCATCAATGAGCCCTGGCAGCACATGCTGCAAGGGGTGGACATCAGGAGAGGAGATACTGTCGATGCTTGATGTGATCAGCTCAACAAGGCTGTTGATGAATTTGGGGGTCACCTGCACAGGGTAGAGGGTGAGGTAAGTAAGGGCATTGAGAAGACAGATTAAGATTGAGATTGGACTGCTTACTGCTGGTGCATTATGGTCCAGGTAGTAGAGGTACTGGTCGAGAGCATCACAGTAGAGTTGCACAGTTATGATATCCTTTGTTGTGGAATTCGCAATGCATAGTGATTTCTGCAGGCACTTGAGGGTGTGCTTGCTATCCTGGTGCGGGTACTGCCCAATTCACAATTTGTAAGCTCAAGTTCCTCCAAAGCAGAGATTTAAAAATAAAATAAGAAGTGACACATATGGCCTTCGGCCCCTCTGTCCCCTCCGACACAGCAGCAGTAGCGGCTTCGCCGGCAGCAGCACCCACTTCCTGGTGGCCCTGCTCCAGTGCCTCACCTGCATGTTCCTCCTGCCAGAACATGTAACTCACGAGGTGCACCGCAGTCACCTGATGAGGCTTCTTCAACAGCTTCACACCGTTCAGCGCTGCCTTCATGATAAGTGTATCATAATTTATGTGCAAAACCCACATGCGCCCTGTAGTGTGCTGATGAGCAGTGCAATGGCCTGCAGCTGCACATGGCTGTCTGAGATGCTGTCCTCATACACGGTGGATGCCTGCACATATAGGTTGTACATCAGGTCTTCGAACCCGCATTTGTTGGACACTTGCACAGTGAGTAGGAAGAGTTGTAGTGTGATGGCAGGAGCTTTGACTTATGTGAAGAGGATCAAAATGAGCTGACACGTCAATTTGAGGATTGTGGAGACTTTGGATTGCCAGTCATCCTCCTAAAGCATGTTTGCATTTCGTTAGACGCGTTTGGAGGTGTTCAGTATGGGCTTTCACTTACCTCATGTTCCTGCTTTTTGTGCCGCTGGCATAATTTTATGGTGTTCGTGATGAGCGCTGGGTACATATACTGTATTTGCTCTCCCCCAGCTTCGAAATGTCTCTGTGCTTCATGGAAGAGCTAAAAGGACTTCATCATTCTCTCCACTTCAATGGGAAAAACGGTATACATACCTTGAACTGCACATCAAGCGTGTCCGTGCAGAACAGGTGCACCATCCTCGCAACCCATCCCTGCTCCTCCGCCATCTCCTCACGATCTACATGCGCAGGGAGCCAGCGCACACCTGAGCCCGAGCCCTGCCCACCACCAGCTACCACAGTATCAAGCTGATCATGTATGAGCACTTGACAGAGCTCTAGCACACCACATACGTCCTCAGGCATCTCGATGATAGTCTCGTTCTTGAGCACGGACGCGATGATGGCATGTGCGAGCGAGCGGTGCATCATAAAGGGTTGCAAAAGGAGCAGGTTGGCATACCACAGGAGTGTGAGTAGCATCAGCACAGATTGGTAGGATGGGAGCAACAAGGAGTGAGGTGAGATTGTTTGTTGTTTGTGTTGCATGCAGGTCTGGGCTGGGGGAGGAGGTGTGAGTGAGTGGGGACAGTCGTTTGATAGGGCATGTAGCTGACCTGTCTGCTTGTGAAGCCCAAGACCTGGTCGATGTATTCTAGGCGATCAGGATAACAGCTGACAGATATGTTCATGAGGGACACTAAGAGCACTGTAATATCCTGGATGGACAAGTCCAGCTTTGCCGAAGAGACTGGTATTAATCGGCTGTCCGAGTTGTATATGAAATGCCTCACCTTGATGAGTTCAACCACTTGATGCCAAAAGACCTCAAACAGCTTGACATTCTCCGGTATACCTCTGAATTTCTTCAAAGGTGCAGCCTCCTTTTCCTTTTCCTTACCCTTCTCTTCTGTTGGCGACTTTTCACCATTCAGCGCTGCTTCCCCATTGCTCAGACTGAGATCTGCAAACGACTTTTCAGCATCTTCTAAGGTCGGGCTTGTTGATCCCCAAAAACTATGTCTTCTGATGCCTGAGCTCCAGAATTCATACCCATGCTGTTCGTCCAGGCCTTGGCTTTCTGCGCCTTGACTTTCTCTGCCAGCCATCTCGCCACCACCTCCTCCTGGCGCTTCGACGTCCATTCCATCCGTACCACTGAGAGTGCGTTTCCGCTTCCCCCCGACACCAGGAGAGTCAATAGAACTGGTATGTTGCGGGATACCACTGTAGACCTTTGTCTGACTGAGCAGTGCGCCATATGTTGCCCACACTTCGAGATGCACAGTCCCCTCACAATCCCCGAAACACTCGATTAGTACAGGGGACACGTCCTTGTATAGTGACATGGGCATTTCCGGTCGCGTTTCGATGAGTGCACCAAGAAGCTTTGTTGCAGAACGATGGATCTTGTAGGACGTACCTTCATCATCTGAGTAATCTAGATCATCATCCTCATCCTCTTCATCTGCATCGGCATCAGCTGTATCCTCCTCCTCCTCCTCCTTGTTACCATTGTAGTTGGGGTTGTGTTTGATCAGCTTGGTACCCATCCATATGATCCGACTCGAGAACAGAGAAATCTCACCTGGGCAGCAGAGCACAAATACCTCGAGTGCATGAAGAGCATATTCATGCAGCTCGTCATCCTCACATGCAGCAGCCTTGAGAACTCCAGGAATGATCATGTCAAGAACAACGGCTATACAACCGGGTGAATGACGTGTGATGGCAGTGATGTGCTGTACAGTTGTGTGCTGTTGTTCAATCGCTGCATTTGCACTGGCCTTGTTACGCAGACCAGGAAGTACAATGGATTGAATTGCTGAGCAGCAGGTAGAAATTGGGTGAGTGTCAATATTGCACACTTGCGAATGGTGGGGTGACTATGTGCAAGGATAGGAGTAAGTGCAGGCACCAGTTATGGAGAAAGATCAGGGCTGGAAAGTTGGGCCAGGATGATGACAGTTGATCCCCTGCAGTGATTGTCTTCATTAATCTAAGTCTAAACTTAAAGCTTGTAATGTTAATTAGGCTGTAAATGGTAATTAGATTAGCAAGGTAGTCATAGGGGTTCAATTTTGAGGAAATTTCATGGCCTGGATGGCTCAGTGGTTGAGTGGTTTCTGAACCATATGGAGGCTCGCTTAGAGTCAGGTGCTTTCGGGTTTCTGAACCTTATGCATCCGCTACTGGGATTGGCACAGATACCAAGATGCTATTAAGTCTTGTTCTCTAGGTTCCCTAGGTTCCAGTGGTATTGCATATGGCACGAATAATGCTACCCTTCTCCATTTTATTTTATTTTATCTTATGTTTTGTGGCTTTCTCCCCCAGATGCTGCAGTGGGAGGGCCAAGTCCTGGGTTCAAGCCCAGTGAAAGCAAGTAAATTTTTATTATTTTTTCCTAATAAGTGCCACAATTCCTGCGGCCAACTGCACTGTGGGGGGGTGGGTGTAGCGCAACTGCAGTGGTTAGCAGGCCCAGACACGTCCTCCCTTCCTCCACCCACCAAAGAGCCTGACACCCACTCCTCTGTCCGCTCCGTTGCATCCTCGTTGTCGAACTTGACTGCCACCTACACAAAACACACCAAGGATGACGTAGATGAATCCCAGGCTGCTCCGCCGACAAGCCACCACAGGAACCCTTCTGTCGCATCTACCACTAATGTTGTACATGCCCCCACCTCCCCAAAGCGGACCAAGCATAGAGGAAAGGAGCACACTACCAAGGTGGAAGATGCCATTGAGCTCATCCCCCCAAGTGCAGTAGACACAGAGGTCCCTGCTGCTGGAGAAGAGGCTCTGGAAGAGGACACAGGAATTACCTGCTGTGTCTGTGAAGGCCAAGGCACGTTATGATGGCCGCACCGATTTTCAACCATGCTGATGGTGTTCTGTATATTCTTTCAGCCGATTATGACAAGGACGCTGCCGACTTTATGGTTCAATGTGAAGTATGCACGGCCTGGCAGCATGGTCCGTGCATGGGTTTCGCACAGGAGAGTGAACTGCCCCCTGGCGATTACTACTGCGAGTGGTGCAAGCCAGAGAATCATGTAGAGTTGTTAAAGTGTGTCACAGCCCTCCATACAATCCGTGAGTTTTCCTAACTATATCCCAGGAAGCTGCAAAGGCACCAACAACAGAGCTCTGAGAAGTCTCTACACCACACGTCCCACCAATCCCGTAACTCTCACTCACATTCAGACATTCTCCCACTCACTTCTTGAAAACAGCAAAGAAACAAAACACAATGATCTTAAAATCTATGCACGTTGTGGTAGACGATGAGGTGCAGTGGTAGTAGTAGAGAGGGAACGGGGTTATCAGCATAAACCAATGTATTTCGTAGTAGAGACCAGCTCTCCTTATATACATCTACCGTGAGCTACGTATACTATAACTATCATAGCTCCTATTTGTATGGCATTATCATTGCATTATTGTTCACTTAGTAAGGTGGTTGTTCATATGACCATGTACTATACTTAGTCGTTCGTTATATTTATTTAATAAATGAATAGTCACAATGCGGCTTATGAAGAAAGCATACAGGAACTTCTGGATGTGATGGTGGCAAGTGTTGCCTAACAGTGATGTAGTGAGCAAAGACAGGGCTATGAGTGTTGCGGAAACTGAAGAAGTAGTACAAATGTTGCCGATGCGGTTTCCGGGGGGGGGGGCGGAAGAGATGAAAACGAATAGACGAGGACACATATGCATTCTTTCCTTGTTGAAATGCTAGCAGAATTTGACATCATCGTCCAGTGTGTCTATGAAGAGGAAGCAATTGTCTTCTATCATTTCGGAACGCGTAACCACAACAGCATCGCATACTGAAAAGCCAGAGAAGATTGCAGAAATCACTACGACTCTTTTACCGCCACCTCCACCCCCAGTGCATGGAAAATCACGCATCAGAGGCGCTGGAGGTCAGAAGAGTGACATTGCGCAGGATGCCTCTGTTTTGGATGATGGCGAGGAAGGTTTGTAACTTCGACTTGCTTTTTTTTCGCCACACAGAGAGGTGCAACCAGCCATAATGCTGTATTCTCAGCATCTGCCCTTGCCCACTTCCAAAGTACCTTTGCACCACAGACCAACATAGAGGTTGCTCAAGCAAAGGTGTCCGAGGTTATGACAACAGTTCCGCCAAAAGATGTGGTCACTGCGGACGTTATCAGCGGCACTCCTGGTCTGTCTTCTTGTCTCGGGTATATCCACCGCAAACGATACTGAATAAGGTGAACAGGTGAGCTGCGACACAGGACTGTGAGAGTCTACAAGCCGACATGGAGTATGATGCAGAGTGGAGGTGCATGAGGAGAAAGGTGGAGGATCGACTTTGACATTCTGCAGAGAGGCGGACGATGGGAGAACCCGCTTATGGGATGGGCAAGCTCGTAAGTAACTCAATGCGAACTGTTTCCTGGGTCCAAGCTGAACAGATGTATGTGCACCTCAGGTGCGGATTACGTGCAGGGCACACGTATGTCGTTCTGCTCAAAAGAGGACGCTATCCATTTCGCCGAAAAGCAGGGTGCATTTTACCAGTTCTCCAACTTACTCACTTGAAGCTGACACTGTTCACTATCTAATTGCTAATACAAGGGTCGTTAGCCACTAAGAAGCATCCAAATCAGTACACTTATCAAGGTAAATCTAGCTCTAATACCCAGAGTTGACATGCACCGCAGTCGGCACTTGGACAAAGCCAACATAACTCGACAATGCACGACCATGGACTGAGCCACATCCTACCTGTCTATTTTCTCCCATCTATGGTGGATGCAGGAGTTGAGCATTGCCTTCACAATGAATTGACCGATAATCTCAAATACATAGGTATGCCTTTCTCCACAGTCAGCTGTGGTATCAGACAGCCCCACTGGAGCGGGGAAGAGACCGGTGGGATGCCTGCCATGGAGAATGTCATCACTGCGGCTTCTGTGCTTTGAGGGACAGATGCCGGCGGTGGTAGCGGGATCAGTCCGGATTTTGCAGCAGCCGGCGCGGGTGCAGGGTCGACCTTCTGCGTGGACGCCTGGCTCGCCATCCGATGGATACACAGTGGCGACAATGACAGCGTGGTATACAAGATGGTCGAAGCTCCCAAAGGCGGGTCAATGGCACTAAGCTGGAATTCACTTCCATACACCGGCGCTGAGGTTGCTGTAGTGGGCGCACCAACCGAGAATCCGAATGCACTCGGTGGTGGGAGGCTGTTCGCGACCTTCACATCAATCGCAGGCAGGCGGGAATTTGTGTGATGCATGTGTTTGCACGTGCCCAAGACCACATTGCTCACAGTTCGGCCATGTTTCGTTGTCTGGGGGACACCACCAGTGACAGACAGTGCACACTGGCGCGGGGGCATCGGCTGGTTGAGTAGTGGGACACCCATAGGCAGGTCTAATATGCATCTCTTCAGGTCTGCGATCTCATCCCGTGTTCGTGTGTGCGAAAGCTGCGAAGGTGCATTCACATGTCGCGACTGAATCGGATGTGGAGGTGACAACGCAGGCGTTCTACCTTGTGGCATGTTTGTCTTTATGCTATACATATCCATACCAGGCAAGGTCGCATGCTCCGCAGGTGTTGTGCCCAAGCGTGCCCAAATCGCACCGGGACTCGGCAGGGCCCCACATGCAGACGGGATGGGCATCTCCGCCGCACCAAGTGCACTCGGTCCGGGGACCACAAGCACTGTCAGCAGAAGTGGGAAGCACAAAAGTGAGAATGCCGACAGCACCAGCGAGACCAGCTCTTGCTCATGTCCTCGCATTGGCGAAAGCAGCTGCGGCTGTGCGGTCATCTGCATCGGAGCAAGAGAGTTCGAATTTGGATGAGGAAGAGACCTGGCTTCGTGGTCCGGCAACGTGCATGGCGTAGCAGTGGGCATGGGCAACCCGGTACCAGAGCCGATCTTGTAAACGCCAGGACGAGTAGCCTGAGTGTCAGCATCTCGCCAAATTTTCAAGTCCCGCCTCGTGAACTCCTTGGACACCATGGAATAGAATTCAAGTGTCGGACATAATCCAGTTCCAACCTCATCAAAGTACTCGACCTCCAGAATCGATGAAGATGACCCATAAAGCTCGAACACTTTGAAAGCAGACTCAGGTATATGCTTTCTTGATATCCGAACCTTTTGCCTCTGCAAGCGCCTGAGGAAACCAAATGTGTCGTCTCTCTGAGACGTCTCCTGGGCACGATTTTGGCTATGCCATTTTAAAATAAGGTGCGCATATCCGAAGGATGTTGACTGTAGGAATGAGAAGCGTGTAGAGAATGGGAATGAGAAAGGAAATGAAGTGGGAGATCCATGGCCCACTCCAGAAGGCAGGAGCTGAAAACAAAATGAGAACATGTGGCAATCTCAAATTACGCACCTAGCTACAAGCATCGGCTCTTCTAGCTGACGAGTCAACTTAGCAGTCAATTTATTATTAAAAAAAGCTGTCTCAGGAAGTGGCTGGGCACTCGAAAAGCTATTGTCATTATTGTCTGCATTCAGTCTGTGTAGGATGTGCAAAAGCTTAAGAATTTTCGAGTATGATGCCTCATCATGAAGGGAGGCTAGCAAAAAGACAGGTGATCTTGCCCATGATGGGGAATCAACTGCGGCTTATGAGGGTTAAGTCGAATGTAAATCAGGCCGAAGGGCACACCAGACTTACTTTCAGTAACCTGTCAAGGGCCAGTTACTTTCTTGTATTTCACGGTATACACTCCGAGTCCTCGCCAGATCATATTTGACAGGACAGTGCCCCCTGGAGACTTGTGAGCCTCATGTTGGTGTACTGCCCCGTAGATAGTCAGTCATATCCAAAGGGAGAATATGACCATCCATGTTGAATTCCAGATGCCAATCGCTGCCTTTGTTCTTGAGTACAGCTGCATAAGAAGGCTTCCGATCTGATGAGCAAAGCTGGGGATTGAGGGGCTTGTCCTATATAATAATCTTGCTCACCCTTTTCTTCCATAAGAATGTTACTAATAATTTTATTAATCACATTTTTGTGATTGCCAAGGCAAAATCACTTTTTAAAGTAAATTTTCCCTGTGAATCTCATTTTTGGCAGGGTCTTGCATGACATGTCACTTTGGTAATTTGGGGAATGGTCAACTCCCAGAAAATATCCCAAAAGTAAAATGTCTATGTGAGGTAAGTCCCTGGCAAAGCAAGGGATTGAGTGTTAGATTCGCTCCCTGAGTAAGGGATTGAAACAAGTGATAACAGATTCACACAGTAATACTAGTTAGTTTAGGGCAGGCTTGATACCCTTTACTCACTAGAGTGTTAGAGCTGATGATGGTGGTAAGAGACAAGAGATGAATTAAACTGCTTTTTACTGCAATTTTACATTGGGCTTTTATACCCTACATGTTGTAGTCTATTTACTATGTTCTGGTAGATACTACAACATACTACTCTTGATTTCTAAGTCATAAGAATGTTCCAGTACAATCCTGTACATGCTATTTACTATTCTTAGCTTCTTATGAGTCAGTTACATATTCTGGTATGTTCTACAGCCTAATGTGCTATCTTTATCTTATGCTAGAACCTTCCCTGAGTTTCCATCAAGTCATACAGTGTAATACCTAAGTTAACCATTCTCGGATACTACTATACCTATGATGCTTCTCCTTATTTCCTAATTGGTTCTGCTGTGTGATGCACTATACTTGGCTCCCATCAATTACGCCTTCAATTGATCGCCATGCTTCTGTTGGCTGTTCTTAGCCAAACACTTAGATATACTTGTGTGGCTCAGCAATTCTGTTAGCCTTCTTAATCTTATCTTGTCGTGGCTTGTTACTTATTACCATAGACTAGGATTGAGTCATTTCTATGGTGTTGTTGAAAGGGGTTTGCTCTGGTGTCCTATCGTCTACTGGCATAAAGAGCTCCTCAGGCCCTATAGTGTTTATATTTGTTATCCTGCTATACCCTGGTGTGACTCTATATGAAGGTTCATCATTGAACCATTGTATTATAATCTCTTTATCGATTGGTATTAACTCCTGTCTTTGGTTTGGTTCCTTTCAATCTACTGTTGTGTGTCCTTTGGCTATGAAGTTGGCTTTGTATGTGAATAGTTGTTCTTGTAATTGTTTATTGATAGTATGAACTATTTGGTGTGCTGCTTCTGCATAATTGGTTGATGTAATAACCACCCTTTGGTAACATAGTTCATTATGTGGCTGATTATAAATCTTGGTTCTTGTATAAGCACTGATTATATATCTATTCAATTGATACGAGAACATAGTTGCTCTATGTTCAATTATTACTTCCAGCCTTTCTGCCACTTGTTGTTCCCTTGTAGTATGATCAAATGTAATTTGACAGTTGTCATATCCTGCATTCTGTCCTACTGTTGCGCATGCAATATTAAACACTTTCCATGCTACTTGATCTGCATCTTTACAGTGTTGACATAGGTTCCTGGTATCAATTAGAGTTACAGGTCTTGCCATGTCAATCTTGCTAATCCATTGATCCAGTGATCACAATTTTCATCAATTTACTAACATTGAGGGCTTGTAGAGGTGATAAACAAGCTGGGCAGGTTTATGCAATATGTGAGAAATATTTCCTTATATATCTCTGTTTGTGGATATTTGCCTGTCATGTGACATACTTCCATAAATTTGACTCAGGGTCTTCTGCTTCTTTTCCTTTTACCACCATCATCCCATTTGCAAATATTCCACATTTGGGGTTTTGGTCATCCTAGATCATAAAAATACTTGGGAAGTGGAGAAGGAGACTGATAGATTATCCTACTTTCTCTTCTCCATGTTCACTCCCACATATTATGCCTGCAATGCATCATCTCTTAACTTCAGATTTCTGCATCATTACTTCTTCCTCCCACAAGGACCCAATGCTTATCATGCTTGTTGGTTTGCATGTCCTTGGGAGTACATCATTCATGCCATATCTGGCCTGTCCCTCATTTGACTTTGGCATTGCTTTCTCAAATAGTATTGCCATTGTCACCAGTGCATATCACATTTTTCAAGCATTCTATGATGTAATTCTTTCCATTTATTTTGACTGACTTATAGATTCATCCACCATCCCAGTTGAACATCTAGGAGGTTTACTCATAAAGGTGAGTAATGTTTCACAGATCTGTTGAACATCTCTTTATAGCTGATTTATTTATGCTTTCACTAACAAGACTCCTGTTACCATGCCCATAGAGTGTTTCTTTTTTCTAATTGCTTAGGATGTTTTGGCCCCACTGACCACTGATTTTCCAGTTTTTATGCTTCTCTTCAGTCATACTTACATACACCTGACTTGAGGAGTAAGATGTCTATATATCATAGCCAAATATCTTAAAATCTACGCACGTTGTGGTAGATGATGAGGTGCAGTGGTGATGAAGAGGCAAAGGTGGGTTATCAGCATAAACCGATGTATTTCTAGGGCGAGACCAGCTCCCCTTATATACACGTTCCATGGGCTAGTACTACTATAACTATCTAGCTCCTATATCATATGGCGTTATCATTGCGTTATCGTTCACTTAGTAAGATGGTATATCATCTGACCATCTCTATACTTAGTACGTTCATTTATAATTATTTAATAAAATAGAACATATTTTCTCTGAAAGGACTAGACAAAGAATGTGATCAACCAAATGACCAGGGAGATTATCAGTCAGAAATACACCTTCTTGACCAGTAACCACCACCATTGACTAGTGCAGGCAGCTAAAACTCCCCCATGTTGAACCCCAGTGGATACAGGAACACTCTACGTTCAACTCGACCACCCCTCCCACCCCCCTCATTGGCCAGGGCCGATGCCGACCGGGCTGCCAGAGCCGCCGCCAACTGGGCGGCTGCTGCCGCTACTGCTGCCACCTTACATGGCACGACCCCCACCCCCACCCACATAGACCCAGGCCTCCCAGAATCGTCCCCAGACACTCTTCGTCTCGCCCCATCCCCCGTCATCAGAGTCTCGAACACTGAGTTCACTTGTGTGTTCGAACACGTCAGCTGTCCCCCTTCAGCAGGGTCCAACCCCCCCGCCAGCTCCAACGAGTTCAGCAAGATGGAAGACATCCTCGAGAACCCGCACACACCTTTGCTGCCACTCACCAACAAGCGCTCATCGGACAACCTATCCCCACACACCCCCTGACCTCGCCCACGCAACCAGTTCGAGCCGCACATGTCGGGCTTCATGTACTCCATCTCCCGAGCGCTAGAGGACTTCGACCGGAAGACCCACTGCTACAGCCCTGCAGAGATTGACCGAGCAGCTGCTCAGTTTGTTGGCAACCTCCTTTGGAACGTCCAACAGACCATTGCCGGCGTTTTCAGGGATGAGAAGGACCCCCAGTACATTGTCTCCCGCAACTTGGAGATGGCCTACAACATCACAAGGGGGGGGCGGAAGCCTCCCTGCCAGCGCCCTTCACCCCAGCCCACCCCCAACAGAGGACCTCGACCACCGCCCCACAACCCTCTGCCCCGACTAGGACCCCCGGAACCGCTAACGTGTTACCTGATGTGGCTGTGCTGACAAACATTGTTAAACAGCTCTCCACAGAAGTCACATCCATCTCCTGACAGGTCTCAATGCTTGTCAACCGGCCCGCGCCCCATGCCCCACCAGCCCAGAAGGCCCAGGCCCCCACCGCCACTGCCCAGACCGCCTCCACTGCGGCACCAACCTCCTATGCCCAGGTGGCGGCTGCCCCAGCCCCACCCACCGCCTCCAACCCCAACCCAGCAGCTCCAGCCCCAGGCACTGTCTTCATGATGGTGACCCACAAGAAAAAGAAGAAGCAGCAACAGGTCCCACCCCTGCCCCCAGTATACGCCAAGGACCCAACCCTGGTCCTCCTGCCGACCATTGCCATCAAAGCCAAAGTCCAGCTCCTGGCCATGCACCTCACCACCACCGCCCATGAGTTCTTCTCTTCCCTCCCCACTGCTGACCAGGTCACGGTCTTGGCCTCCTCCTTCAATGTAAAGGGGAACCTCATGACCTCCTTCGCCAAGCGCCCATCCTCTGCCACCCCGGCCACAGATACGATCATCGATCGGCATTCCATGGCCTTTGCTGCCCACATGCACGAAAAGAGTCTGTCCCTGGAGGTCGGCAAGATCCCCAGGATGTTCTCCTTCAACCCCATCCGAGTTCGCCCCCGGTCCACACTCCGCATCTCTATGGTGCCATGCAAGGACTACCTCTTCGGCCAGAACGGCCACACCATCAACCAGAAGGCCCTCATGGCCGAAGTCCGGCACAACCCAACACTCTGCCTCCTCGACTTCATTGTCGACCCCCACTTTGCCGCCACCGACAAGCACCTGCCGACCCTGGACAGGTGCCCCATGGCATTCTCCTTCTCTGACCCCGACAGATCCATCTGAGTGCAGCTTCTCAAGCACCTGTGGGTGTTAAGCTCAATGGTTACGTGATGATCGACATCGGTGCTTCCTGATCGTCGGGACGGGTTGTACGGCAATGGGGCTTCCTAGATGTCATAAGTCGAAGATGATCGTCGATGAGGCTTCCTGATCGACGATGTGAACGTGGTAGGCTTCTGAGTGGAGTCGGGTTACAACAAAGAGACTGATGGCATGACAGCATACAGTAGACTGGTGGTGGCAGATAATGGGCTTGTATGAACAAAGAGCACAAGCTTAGGGCTTGTGCTACTGAAGTTACATGCTTATATGCTACTCTATGTGTTTGCTACTGTAGCGACTTGGTTAGGTGTGTTTACCAGACTATGGAAGGTCATGGAAACTCAAGGAAGGCCTTGGTAATACAAGTACGGTGATCAGTAAGCAAAGCACGTCATGATGGTGCAATAAGGTGTCATCATGGCGTCTTATGGCGCAAGGTGAATAAGGATGAGTAAGGCAGAGAAATGGGGGAGTTGCGCTGACTGATGATGATGAAGGGGAAGTGAGTCAGCGCAGTAAGGGAAAAGTAAAGGAAAATTGTAACAGTGGGTGTGGATGTTCGGCACCTCCCTCTCCCTCTCGGTCCCACCCTTCTGCCCTAGCCTCACACAGTGCGAGTGCTGCCAGGGCCTAGGACACGGAACGAAAGGATGCTGAGCCCAGCCTTGTTGTGCCGAATGTGGAGGAGGTCACCTCTCCCACAACCATTGTAAGTCATGCGCACACTGTGCCACTGAAGCCATCAAGGGTGACCACTGCCCTCTGTTAAGCTCAATGGTTACATGGTGATCAATGTCAGGGCTTCCTGATCGTCGAGGCTGGTGTTATGGCAACAGGGCTTCCTAGATGTCGTAGATCAAAGGTGATCGTTGATGGGGCTTCCTGATCGACAATGTGGATGTGGTAGGCTTCTTTAGAAGAGTTGGGTTACAACGAAGTGCCAGATGATGAGATAGAGCACACAGAGGGCACTGAGGTGCATATAATGGGCTTGTATGAACAAAGAGCACAAGCTTAGGACTTGTGCTACCAAAGTTACATGCTTATATGCTACTCTATGTGTTTACTACTGTAGGGTTGTTGTATAAGGTCATTTACATGGCTATGGAAAGTCATGGAAACCCAAGGAAGGTCTTGGTCATACAGGTGAAGGTATCAGTAAGCAAAGCATGTCATGATGGTGTGATATAGCAACATCATGGCATCTTATGGTGTAATGTGAATGGGGATGAGTAAGGAAGAGAAATGGGGGAGTTGTGCTGACCAGTGATGACGAAAGGGAAGTGAGTCAGTGCAATAAGGGAAGAGTAAAGGAAAATTGTAACACCCTCACCCTCGCTACTGCAATAACTGCAAGGGCGACCACCCCACCACCTACCCTCAGTGCCCCAAGAAACGGTGATACCGCCAGATTGAGGCCGCCATTGAAGGACCCAAAGATGAAACAATGGAGGATTCATGAATAGAGACATCTCTATTCTGCAGTGGAATGCCGCCCACTCCTTAGCCGCAGTCCATTCCCTCATCCCGATCCTTACCACTGACCCATTCCCACCCACTGTCATTTTGATCCAGGAACCACCCTGGTACCAAATCAGCCTCCAGCCCTCCCTCACAGACCCCACCAGCAATCCAGTATTCAATGTCCCATCCCTCCCGGGATACACTGCTGTCCTCCCCCCGGCCACCCGACTGAGGGTTGTCACATACATATCCTGAGCCATCCCCTCTACTTCATGGTCTGTCCTTGGAGCCACATCCTCCGGCACCAACATCCTCACCATCGAAATCCGGTCACACCTGATGATCCGCCTATGCAACTACTATGGGATGCATGCACTGGACTGCACCACCGCCACCCCCCTCTACCCTGGTGAGTTGTTTCTATTCACAATCCCACCGGCATCAGCCTCCACTCTACTTGTGGCCGGCGACTTCAACCATCGCCACCACTTGTGGTCCGAACTCCTTTCCTCACGGAAGGAGGACTTGAGGGTGCAACCCCTCGACGACTTCTTCCAGGAGCATGGCCTTGCGCCAGCCCACCTTCCGGACTCGGACTCACAGCCAGTCGACAATCGTTGGTGGTGCCCAATTGACATGATCTGGTCCCCCCCCACGATCAACCCCAACACAATCATGGATTTGGGCTCCTCAACCACCTCCTCACTGTCTGACCATGCCATCCTGCACTGGTCATTGCCCTTTCGGCCTCCACTCCCAGTCAGCAAAACCCGCCGGTTACTCCCGGCAGACAGGGAAGAATGGTCCGACATCGCCTTTCCATTACTCGAAACCGCCTTTTTACGCCCGGCGGACAACACCCTCACCCTCAATGAGAAAGCGCAGGCAGTGGTCAATTCTATGATCACCGCCCTCACTCCGTTCACCAGGCTTGCAAAGCTGTCCAAGTCCGAAGTCCCCTGGTGGACTCCGACTTGCAAGTCGCTCCTCCAAGTGATCTCGACAGCCACCACCCCCCTTCAGCGATCAGCAGCCTGCCACACCTTCAAACGCGGTGTATGGGTGGCCAAAAGGCATTTCTATGCCGAACAAGCCGACCAAGCCGATGCCTCCAACATTTGGAGCTGGGCCAAGCGCGGCCTGGGCAACCGACCTACTCCAATCCCCTCGCTCAAGAAGCGTGACAGCACCTTCACCCAATTGGACGATGAGAAGGGTGAGCTTTTCCACACTACTTTCTTTTTGCCCCCCCCGCCCCACCAAGCGGCTGACACACCGCTGCCTCCACCCCAACCAGCTGCCCCACCCATACTCCTTGGAGCTCATGGGGGCACTGTCTGATACCTCCAACTTGTCAGCTCTGGGCCTCTTGGGGATAGGCTACCGCCCCTTAAAATGGGTGGTAGACACCTACCCAGAAGAGATACTTGCCCTTTTCAATGACTGTCTGCGCATGGGGCACCACCCCAAGTGCTGGCAGGTGGCAAAAGTGGTAATGCTCCAGAAGCCAAACAAGAAGGATCCCTTCTCACTGAGATCCTATCGGCCAATTACCCTTGAGGAGACCCTAGGGAAACTCCTCGAAAAGATAATTGCTAACCAGCTCCAGTTCCTCACTAACATGAGAGACTGGCTGCCACCTAACCAATACAGGGGGCGTCAAGGACACTCCGTCTATGACACTGCCCAGCACCTCCTACAGATTGTGGAGTGAGCCCATGCCGAGGGCCATGTATGCTTGATCCTAGCAGTCGACATACATGGTTTCTTCGACTCGGTAAACCCGCAACTCCTCCACCGGCAACTTTTGGACCTCCAGTGCCCACCCGACATGGCGGACTGGTGCCTGTCCTTTATGATGGACCGGCAGGTCACCATCACCTTCAATGGCACCACCCTCCCAACTACCCAAAAACCAGACCTCGGCACCCCTCAAGGATCCCTGGTATCCCTGATCCTCTTGACTATATTTGTGGGCATGGTCCTCTGGAAATTTCACCAAACTGGCACCACTGCCCTTGCATATGTCGATGACCACCTCCTTGTGTGTGTCGGACCCAGTGTGGCATCCAACTGCCAACAACTGTCCAATGCCTACCACCAACTCAACACCTACTTTGGTGCCATCAGTCTCAACATCGAAGCCGCCAAAACGGAGTGCCTACACTTCCACCCACCCTGATGACATACAGCTGCCTACACTGACTGGGACACCACTGGGGTTTGGGTCACCCCCACTATGCTTATCCGACCCTCCATCCCGCTCCGCTGGCTGGGAATATGGTGGGACCCCGCCCTCACATTCAAGGCCCACATGGAACGCATGCGATCCAAGGGCCTCTCCACTCTTGCCGCCCTCCACATTCTTGGCAACACTGAATGTGGAATCTCGGCCCTCCTCCTCCATCGACTGTACACTGCCTGCATCCGCTCAGTTCTCACATGGGGCATGCCAGTATGGTATCATGGCCAACACCAAAAAACACTAGTAAACCATCTGCAGGCTGTACAAAATATGGCATGCAGATGGATTCTTGGCATCCACAAAGGCGCCTCCCCCTTTTCCACAAATTTTCTTTGCTCCCTCCCCCCTCTCTCTTACTATTTCGAATATGCTAAGACCCCCATTCTCTATGCCTCTGGCGCACCCCACACTCTGTCGGTAGAAAATGCTATTATAAAACCATAACTAACCATCCCTTTTCCACTTCTCTGCAGGTCCGGGTCCCTCGGGTGCAACTGGTCCCTGCATACACTCATCCCCCATGGACAGATCCTCTGGCATTCATGACCAGAAGAGTTTCATTTGCCACTCCTATCACTCCGGTCAGTGAGGACACCTGCAAAGAATTTGTGGCTGCTGCCCACTCCCTGAGCACCCTCCCCCACCTCCAGGTGTTCACTGATGGCTCCCGCATAGGTACAAACTCCGGATCAGCCATGTGTGCAATGAGTGGCCTCACCCGCCTCAAGTCTCGCCAGCTCGCCTCCCCCACCTGCGCCACAGCAACAGATGTGGAGATCTTCTCCCTCACCTCAGCACCGAGCTGGGCAGCCCACCACCTGTGGGAGCTCTTGCCTGTCGCATCTGACATCTTCTTTCTGTCAGATTCACTGACGGCACTCCACCTAATCCACACATGGGCACCAGTTCCAGGCACCCACCTCCTCCACCAATGGAAGGCAGGGGTCCAGACTCTATTGGACTCATACCCAGATCTCTCCATTCATTTCATCTGGTGCCCAGGTCACTCTGACATCCCCAGGAATGAATGGGCAGACCATGAGGCAAAGTTTGCAACGAACCTACCCCCGTCCTCTCTTGCACCCTCCACCTCAGCACTAAAAGAGGCCGCCATCAACACACTCATGGAACGATGGTCCCTCTCTCTGGCCTGCCCACTCGCCTCGACAGCCGACAAATATCTAGCTGTCAATGGTATCCCGTCCTGCCGTCCCTGCAAGCTTATTATGCAAGCGGTTGACCACCCCCGCTGGGAGCTCTCTGCAGTCGCCCAGGTTCTCTGTCATGCCAGTCCCTATGGGGGTTACTGGCTGAGCTTTGACTCAGCCTACCAGTGCAGGCACGGCCTGATCTCGTACTGCAGATGGCACAACCACCCCCCTTGGCCGGCCCAGTCAACCACCCATATATTGGGTGGCTGTCGCACATTCTGTTACAATTTTCCTTTACTTTTCCTTATTGCACTGACTCACTTCCCCTTCCTCATCATCAGTCAGTGCAACTCCCCCATTTCTCTACCTTACTCATCCTTATTCCGCCTTATGCCATAAGACGCCATGATGACGCCTTATTGCACCATCATGACGTGCTTTGCTTACTGATCACCATACTTGTATTACCAAGGCATTCCTTGAGTTTCCATGACCTTCCATAGTCTGGTAAACATAC
The DNA here is from genome assembly GCA_002794785.1 of Coniferiporia sulphurascens. Lineage (NCBI taxonomy): Eukaryota > Fungi > Basidiomycota > Agaricomycetes > Hymenochaetales > Hymenochaetaceae > Coniferiporia > Coniferiporia sulphurascens. The sequence goes on from NBBA01000006.1 coordinate 806,707, forward strand.
CTAACCAAGTCGCTATAGTAGCAAACACATAGAATAGCATATAAGCATGTAACTTCAGTAGCACAAGCCCTAAGCTTGTGCTCTTTGTTCATACAAGCCCATTATCTGCTACCACCAGTCTACTGTGTGCCACTTGGCCATTAGTCGCTTTGTTGTAACCTGACTCGCTATAGAAGCCTACCGCGTCCACATCGCCGATCAGGAAGCCTCATCAATGATCACCTTCGACTTACGACATCTAGGAAGCCCCGTTGCCGTCCCACCAGTTCCGATGATCAGGAAGCCCTGACGTCGATCACCGCATAACTGTTGAGCTTAACACTAGCACAAGCTTTCCCAAATTTTTTTGCTGACGTATCCAACGTCCAAGCACCAACCCTTTGCCCAACCTGTCGAAACTAGCCATCCCGCAGCCCGTCTATCCCCTTATCGGAGGAACCTGGGACCACAACCTCAAGTGCTTTAAGAAAAAGCAACCCAACTCGAATGACTACGACTACTACTCGTGGTTAGAAAACACCAACAGAGATTTCCAGTGGTTTAAAGCCAATGACACTGAAGACACCAGCAGTACATTCCTCCAGAACATACCCAACTACCGCACGATTTTCCCGAAAACTCAGACACCACCACCAATGTCGTCAACACCAGCACCAAAGGAGATTAACCTCGCTCATCCTAACACGTTTGATGGGGACCGCAAGTACGCTCGCCGCTTCCTATCCAGTTGCGAGGCCTACCTCCATATTAACCGACACATCTACACCACCAATGAGTTGAAGGTTAACTTCGTCCTCTCCTACATGCAAACAGGGACTGCTGGGGACTGGGCCATTAACCGAGAAACACTCACATCTGCCTTCGCCAAAGACCCAAATGGCAAGACACTAACTACCATCGTTGGATATGGAACATGGGGCGATTTCAAGTGCGACTTCCGCAACATGTTCATCACTACAGATGATGTTGCCGAGGCATCCCAGGAAATCATGACTCTCCAGCAAACGGGATCCGCGGACGACTACAATAGCCGTTTCCAATCTCTTGTCACACGAGCAGGGATGTTGGGAGACAACAACCTCATTCCCATCTACGAGAAGGGTCTAAAGCACGGCCTTCTATCACGCGTCTTGGCCAGTTCCAAGGCACCGACCACCATCGAGGAATGGTACCGAGAGGCTTCCAAGCAGGACGCCGTATACCAGCGACTCAAGGCCCTCCGAGGCCCGGGACAACCTCCCATTAAACAAGAGAATCGTTTCCGAAATCTCAGAAACAATCAACAGCACAGGTCGTATCAACCAAACCAGCGTACAACACAGGGGACCACCACCGGTCGCCCTCCACGCCTCTCGGAGGAGGAACGAGCAAAGTGCATGCGCGAAGGACACTGCCTGGCGTGTAGAGAGAAAGGCCACAACGCACGTGATTGCACCAAGTACCAACAGGGACCCAGCCAACAGCGTACGGTTCGTACCATCGATAATGTGTTCCCAATCGTTGAAACACCAGAACCAGCCTCAGCGAGCCAGGCTCCCGAGGACATCGCGGCTAGCATCCATAACCTGCTAAACCAGTTCGACGAGACGAAGAAAGACGAAATCTTCGACATCCTGGACAAACAGGGTTTTTAAAGAGGAAGCTTAGACGGACGTTAAGTCTTCCTGTTACCATGTCTCCAATTGTAAAAACCAATCCTTCACTCCCTGCAATGAAGATCCCAATTTCTATGATTGTTTTTGACGAAACCATCCCTACCAATGCACTCATCGACTCTGGCGCAGAAGGCCAGTTCATAGATGCCAAATTCGTGATCAAGCATCGCATACCAACACGAACACTTGCTCGTCCCATCACGGTCCTTAATGTGGACGGATCCACCAACGAACACAGAACCATAACCAAATACACTTGGAGACTGGTTCGCATCGAAGGAAAATCCCTTCCCCTGAAGTTGCTTGTAACTTCACTAGGCAAGGAAGATGTAATCCTTGGCCTACCATGGTTAAAAAACCACAACCCGGTTATCAATTGGCAGAAAGGCACTCTCGCTATCGCAAAAGTCACCACGGCTACTTTGCTCGCCCAGGAACAGGTTAAAGAAACAAAACCTGTGGAACAGACAATTCCCCCTGAGTACCATAGATACCTCGATATTTTTCGCAAAAAATCAGCGGAACGATTCCCAATCTCGAGATCATATGACCACGCCATTGACCTTAAACCTGATTTCATACCATGAGACTGTAAAGTCTACCCACTGGCACCCAAAGAACTGGCAGCACTCGACGAATTCCTAGACGAAAATCTACGAAAGGGATACATCCGTCCATCCAAATCACCAATGGCCTCTCCTTTCTTCTTTGTCGGAAAAAAAGATATGAGCCTCCGAGGATGTCAGGACTATCGTGCACTTAACGAAGGAACCGTTAAAAACGCATACCCATTGCCGCTGATCACCGACCTTATGGACAAACTCAAAGGAGCCAAATACTTTACAAAATTGGACCTTAGATCAGGATACAACAACATTCGCATCAAAAACAGAGATCAGTGGAAAGCCGCCTTTAAAACCCCACAAGGACTATTCGAACCTACGGTCATGTTCTTCGGTCTATGCAATTCGCCAGCCACATTTCAAGCCTTCATGGATGACACATTCCGCTTCACAATTCTAGAAGACGGAACCCTGATCTACATGGATGACATACTCATTCCTGCCAACTCAATGGAAGAACTGTACCAATGCACGTGCCACGTACTTGATATCTGCGCAGCAAATGATCTATATTGCAAACCAGAAAAATGCTTATTTGGAGTACAGCGTGTTGAATTTTTAGGAATGATCATCACACCGGATAACATACACATGGACCCTGTCAAATTGGCAGGAATCGCCGACTGGCCTACTCCGCATACCGTCAAACAACTTCGAAGCTTTATGGGATTCTGTAATTATTACAGACGGTTTATCCCCAGCTTCTCGGATATTGTATATCCTCTCAACGAGCTCACATGTACCAACGAACAATGGAAATGGACACTGGAACGAGACCAAGCGTTTACAAAACTCAAAACGCTTTTCCTAGACAAACCGGCTTTACTTGTACCTGATCCCACCAAACCGTTCATCCTCGAAACGGACGCATCTAAAGTAGCTTCAGGGGCAGTACTCTACCAGGCAAACTCCAATGGTGACTTACAGCCATGTGGATACATTTCAGAGACATTTGGACCAGCTCAACAGCGATACGAAGTATACGACAGAGAACTCCTGGGAATAATCAGGGGTCTCGAAGCATGGCGCCACTACCTTCTCGGTAACCCGCATACAACCACGATCTGGTGTGATCATAAAAACCTATCGTATTTCAGATCGGAACGCCGCCTAACCCCGAGACAATCGCGATGGAACCTATTCCTATCCCAGTTTAATTGCACCATCGCGCACCGCCCGGGAAAATCTATTCCTGGCGCTGATGCACTCTCTAGACGACCTGATCACGGTGAAGAACCACTAGAAGAACGTATCATGCTACCTGAAACACTGTTTATCGGAACCATTAATACGGACCTCCAAAATCGCATTTGAGATGCCCAAGAAGGGGATTCGTTTGCGAAAACAATCCAGGATGCATGGGCACTAAAGATTCCATCCCCATTCCGATTCGCACTCAATGACTGGACAATAGATTCCGGCCTTCTCCGTTACCAAAAAAGGGTCTATATACCGGATAATGCAGAAATCAAACGAGAAATCTTAACAATGTTCCACGATCTCCCGTCATTCGGCCATCCTGGGGTATTCAAAACCTCCCAATTAGTGCGACAACACTATTGGTGGCCAGGGTTAACTGTCTTTGTAGGAAACTACGTCAAAGGATGTGCAGCATGTCAACAGATGAAAATCAACACACACCCGACCAAGCCACCCTTGCTCCCAATACCTGCAGATGCATCCATGCTTCCATTCCAATCGGTATCAATGGATTTCATCACGGACTTACCGGAGTCTAACGGATACGATTCCATCATGGCAGTAGTCGACCACGACTCTTCCAAAGGAATCGTTCTCATTCCTTGTCACAAAACCATTGACGCCCTCGGAACAGCAAAATGCTACCATGACAATGTCTATCGGCGCTTCGGACTTCCTAAATGGATCATATCAGACAGGGGACCACAATTCGCATCACAAGTGTTCCAGACGCTGTGCAAGCGCCTCGGAATAAAATCTAAACTGTCAATGGCGTACCACCCTCAAACCGACGGGCAAACCGAACGTGCCAATCAGGAAGTCGAAGCATATCTGTGCATTTATTGCGGCACATTGCCTCACTCATGGACTGACTCACTCACGGACCTGGAATTCTCACACAATATTCAGACCCATTCAGTTACCAAGACCTCGCCGTTCACCGTCATGCTAGGGTATAACCCTATACCCATTCCCGCGGTGATAGAAGATACAGATCTCCCGTCTCTCTCACAATGCCTGCGCCTTCTTTCATCAATCAGAAAAGAAGCACTCGCCGCCCATGACCTGGCCTGCGCCCATATGGCAAGATTCGGCGCACAGGGTTTCAAACCATTCAAAATGGGTGACAAAGTCTGGTTAGAAGCAACAAATTTGCATTTCCCCAACTGCTCCCGCAAATTGTCGCCTAAACGGGAGGGACCATTCTCCATAATTCAGGTACTATCACCCCTGAATTATTGCCTCAAATTACCCGAGGCATGGCGAATTCACCCTGTTTTCCACACCTTGCTTCTTTCAGCGTACTCGGAGACCGACGCACATGGACCTCCATTCAGTCAACCACCTCCTGACCTGATAGAAGATCAGCAGGAATACGAAATCGAGGCTATTGTCTCACACAAGGGCGCCGGAAACCGACGGCATTTCCTAGTCAAGTGGAGCGGATACCTGTCTTCTGAAAACCAATGGCTCGCCGAAAAAGACTTTTCACATGCTTCAGATACCTTAGAAACGTATAAAAACCTCAAAAATATCACCTAAATCCCCTCATCCACTCTAACTATCCGCTGATGACCACTGCCTATATAACCAACAATGAACACCTCTGGTACCTCGCCATCGCCATCCCCACCAGCCTTTTCGTTTTCGTCTGCGCAATCACCTCAACCATTAGCCACCGCAACAATCGTGGACTCCGTTCCTCCTCGCACATCCGTTACCCCACCGTAGCAAATCGCCGACCTCTCTCTCCAACCCTGCCGGTCCAGAACCCTCCAATCGAAATCCGCCACGAAGAGTTCCAACCGCGCCGATCTGCCCCCACCCGCCGGGACGTCATCGAACAGCTCCAACGCACCTTCCCGGAAGATTTCATCCAACCCTCGGACCTCACTGAGATCGAATTCGAAATTGAAGGCTTAGAGAATCAGCTAAGTCAATCTGATCCACCCTCAGTTGATCTACTCCTTCACCTTGCCAATCTACATGACCAGGCCGTCATCTATCATGAACTCGCACTCTCAGCCCAACTCCAGGAACAGCGGAACCAGCGCAGAGTACCGTTGCCATCACCACCTGGCAACCCGACGCCAATACCCGACGCAGGAGTCGAGCCGGCACACTGCACCCCTCCTCCTGCGTACCATCCTCCAACACGTGCTGGCAGCCCCAGACCTGGATACGGACGTCAGCCGGCTTCTCGCATCCCACCCACGAGCGCGCCAAGTCAACCGGATGCGACAGCGCCTACGGACAGTGGAGGACATGCAACGCCTAGCGTGGCACACCCAGGAAATCACGGAAATGCTGGACTCTCGCCTTAGTAATCTTGTCGACAATCTCAGGCTACTGCACAACACTGACTACAAGGCATTGGAGGAAGAAGGTATACACCAAGTACTCATTCCTCTTCATCCTCAAGCACACTTATACTGTCCAGCACCGGCCCCACCACTCGTTCCAACCACCCCATCCTCCCCTATGGTCACTCGTCGCAACTCCGCAACCCAGACGGAACCACTTCCGGTCCAAGCTCCACCCCCGTCCCAGGAATCGTCACCGTCATCCTCGCGCACACATTGCTCCGCATGCCTGTCACCAGCACACCTCACCACGTACTGCGTCCAGTACACGTGTCCCTGGTGCAAGAGGGCCGCCCCCTGACACCCTCCAGGCGAATGTCCACAACATGGACAAGAGCAAACGACCACTCCCGACGAAAACCGACCCCCATCCCCACCAAGAGCATCAAACAGAAGACGCACAGTACGCCTTTCTGATCTAGGGGCCTGCGTCCTTCTCCAGTCCTACATGGATGACATCGCTGTGGGAATCAACCTGGACGATGTCGATATGGGGTCTAACAATGACGACCACTCCAACTGAGGGGGTTCTAGTCCGCAACGACAGTAAACTAGCGTGTGTCTGCAACGACCCTAAACTACTACTCCTGGGTATGACCTTAAAAGGCCCACTAGTGCGTTTTCTCTTTATTTCTTTTCAAACGCCCATTTCTCTGCTTGTTATCGTCCTTATTGGCAGCTTGCCTTTTTCTTATCATTTATTGGCCTTCACTTGGCCCTATAGGCTACTATGACTCGCAATCCGGGTTAGGGATTCTTCTTGCATCTATTTTCCGCTTTTTCACCATCTTCAGACATCATACCATTAATATTGGTGAAAGACCAGGATTAGGTACCAAAGAGCACGGTAACAAACTCTGCGGTGAACCAGGCATTACACTTAAAGACCTGCCTGGCCGGCATTTTGATACACTTGGATTTTTTTTTTTTTTTTACTCGCTTTTATTATTATTGACAATTCGGTGACTTGTTGATCCTAAATGGGAGGCAATGTTACAATTTTCCTTTACTTTTCCTTATTGCACTGACTCACTTCCCCTTCCTCATCATCAGTCAGCGCAACTCCCCCATTTCTCTACCTTACTCATCCTTATTCCGCCTTATGCCATAAGACACCATGATGACGCCTTATTGCACCATCATGACGTGCTTTGCTTACTGATCACTGTACTTGTATTACCAAGGCATTCCTTGAGTTTCCATGACCTTCCATAGTCTGGTAAACATACCTAACCAAGTCGCTACAGTAGCAAACACATAGAATAGCATATAAGCATGTAACTTCAGTAGCACAAGCCCTAAGCTTGTGCTCTTTGTTCATACAAGCCCATTATCTGCTACCACCAGTCTACTGTGTGCTGCTTGGCCATTAGTCGCTTTGTTGTAACCCGACTCGCTATAGAAGCCTACTGCGTCCACATCGCCGATCAGGAAGCCTCATCGACGATCACCTTCAACTTACGACATCTAGGAAGCCCCATTGCCGTCCCACCAGTTCCGACGATCAGGAAGCCCCGACGTCGATCACCGCGTAACTGTTGAGCTTAACAAGCTCCCTCCATCTGACTTAAAGCCCTCCACCTCCACACTAAAAGAAGCCACCATCCACACTCTCATGGACCAGTGGACCCTCTCGCTTGCCCATCCTCTTGCCTCAACCACTGACAAATATCTTGCAGTTCATGGCCTCCTGTCTTGCCAACCCCGAAAGCTGCTCATGCACTCAGTCAACCACCCCCACAGCAAGCTATCCGCAGTGGCACAGGTTCTCTGCTGTGCTGGTCCCTATGGGGGCCACTGGCTGAGCTTTGACTCAGCCAACCGGCACAGGCATGGCCAGATCTCGCACTGTCGGTGGCACAACCATCCCCCTGGCCTGCACAGTCGACCGCCCACATCCTTGGCAGCTGCAGCACCTTCCACTCATGGATATGACATGTATGGCCACCTTGGGACCCTCTCCCAGTCCACCACTCAGAATGGGAAGACAAAAACCGCCTCCCAGTTTTGTGCCATTGGCTTAAGCTGATGGGGCACCTCAACCACCTTTCCAACAGAGCCTTGGGCACCATCTGGCTGGCCTTTGCTGCAATGGACTTAGACGGCCACCCAACTGATGAAAATATGGACTTGGACCTCCTACAGGATTACATGCATTGTATGCTTGGACCTCAAACCCAGGACTCCATCAGGAAAAACCCAAAATGCTATATAGTACTATATAGTAGGCCCCCTTACTATATAGCATTATATACTGCTATATAGCCCCCTTTCTCTACTATTTTGTACTATTTTCCAACTATTTTTCACTATTTCTCACTATATTGTGTCTACTTTCAACTATTTTCTCACTATTTATGACTATCTACTACTATTTTCTGGCTATTTCTGACTATATTTGACTATTTCTGACTGATTTTTTATTATTATTTATTATTATTATTCCTGCAGTATTACATAATTACAAGCTGCCCCCCCAAAGGGGGGGCCCTAACTACATAACAACAGAGGCACCCATCATCACACAACGCACAAAACTGGGCGGGGGCCCTGCTCCCCGAAGGGTGCCAGAGTGGGAAGGGCCCCTATTAGTAAATGAGAATGAGAAAGAGGGAGGAGTACGTATCACTACTGCCGAGCCAAACAGACAATATCAGGCAAAGGGGGTAGCTTAGAATAGGAAAGGGTGGGCGAGAGCGCCGGCTGGGACATATGGGGGGGAGTCCGAAGGGCAGGCACTAAACAGCGGAAAAGGGAGGAAGCACACCTGAAAGCTCCAAGAGAGCCGGGTCCAGGTCCTGGGTACGGGGTCCAAGCATACGTCTCATGTAATCCCAGAGGAGGTCCAAGTCCATATCTTCGTCGGTCGGGTGTCCCTCCAGCTCCATCATGGCGAACACCAAGCGGATGGTGGCAGAGGTGCGGTTGGATAGGCAGTTGAGTTGCCCCATCAGCTTTAGCCAGCGGCACAGAACCTGAAGACAGTTTTCGTTGGCCCACCCGGTGTGGTGGGTCGGAAGTGGGTCACGGGGGGGCCAGACCTTGTGGATCCAGGGTCGGAATGTGTTAAGCTCAACGGTTATGCAGTGATTGACGTCGGGGCTTCCTGATCGTCAGAACTGGTGGTACGGCAACGGGGCTTCCTAGATGTCGTAAGTCAAAGGTGATCGTCGATGGGGCTTCCTGATCGGCAATGTGGACGTGGTAGGCTTCTATAGTGAGTCGGGTTACAACAAAGCGACTAATGGCCAAGTGGCACACAGTAGACTGGTGGTAGCAGATAATGGGCTTGTATGAACAAAGAGCACAAGCTTAGGGCTTGTGCTACTGAAGTTACATGCTTATATGCTATTCTATGTGTTTGCTACTGTAGCGACTTGGTTAGGTATGTTTACCAGACTATGGAAGGTCATGGAAACTCAAGGAATGCCTTGGTAATACAAGTACAGTGATCAGTAAGCAAAGCACGTCATGATGGTGCAATAAGGCGTCATCATGGTGTCTTATGGCATAAGGCGGAATAAGGATGAGTAAGGTAGAGAAATGGGGGAGTTGCGCTGACTGATGATGACGAAGAGGAAGTGAGTCAGCACAAATAGGGAAAAGTAAAGGAAAATTGTAACAGCATGGAACCCAGGCCAGTTGGTCTGGGAGGTCGGACTTCCCCCCTGTTTGCAGGGTGGGAAGTTTTTTCCCCACCCCTGCCTCTGCAACAACTGCAAGGGCGACCACCCCGCCACCCTGCCGGCCTGCCCCAAGAAGAGGCATTATCGCCAAATCAAAGAGGCCCTAGCTGCCGACCCCATTGACAACCAGATGGAGGAACTATGATAGAGATGCTCTCTATCCTGCAGTGGAACGCTGCCTGCTCACTTGCGGCGATTCATTCCCTAATCCCTGTCCTTACAACTTACCCCTCCCCACCGCACCTAATTCTTATTCAGGAACTGCCCTGGTATCAAATAGGCCTGCAACCCTCACTCACCAACCCAACTGGCACCCTGGTCCTCAATGTCCCCACCATCCCAGGCTATGTACCTGTCCTACCACCAGAGGTCCATCCTTGGGTAGTCACATACATCTCCAGGGCCCTCCCCCCTACCTCATGGTCAATCCTCAGAGCCGCATCCCATGGCACCGATGTACTGATGGTGGAGATATGATCCCTACTCACCCTCCAGGTGTGCAACTATTATGGCATGCACCCCCCAGAGTGAGAGAATGCTGCCCCTCAGTACCCAGGTGAGTCCTTTTTGTTTTCACTCCCCTTGGTGCTAGCCACCACTCTACTTGTGGCAGGTGACTTCAACCGGCATCACCACATGTGGTCCAAATTCTCTGTCCCACAATGAGACGACTTGGGGGCGCAACCCCTTGATGACTTTTTCCATGGGCATGGCCTGGTGCCTGCCCACCTTCCTGACTCTGACTCACAGCCCGACAGCAATTGTCGTCAGTGTCCCATTGACATGATCTGGGCCCCACCTGCAGTCAACCCTGACTCTATTCTAGATTCGGCTACCTCCGACCCTTCACCACTGTCCAACCATGCCATCCTGCAATGGTCACTGCCATTTCGGCCCCCCCCTCCTGTCTTAAAGACATGCTGCCTGCTACCAGCTGACAAGGAGGAATGGACTGACATTGCCTTCCCTCTACTCAAAGAAGCCTTCCGCCTCCTGGGGCTCAATACCCATGCCCTGGACATCAAAGCTAAAGTGGTAATCAACTCTATGTTCGCCACCCTCCAGCCGTTCACCCGCCTCACCAGGCCATTGAAAACGGAAGTCCCATGGTGGTCACCCCACTGCAAGACCCTCCTATCCACCATCCAGATGGCCACCACCCCCCTCCAGCGATCATCAGCTCGATGCACCTTCAAAAGGGGCATTAGGACGGCCAAACGGCAGTTCTATGCTGACCAGGCCTCCAAAGCAGATGCATCCAACATCTGGAACTGGGCTAAACACAGCCTAGGCAACCAACCCACCCCAATCCCCTCACTCAAATGGCACAATGGCTCCTTCACCCAGACAGATGACAAGAAAGGTGAGCTTTTCCGCAAAACCTTTTTCATGCCCCCCCCACCCCAGGCAGCGGCCCCCACCCCACCACCACCACCTTAACCAGCTGCCCTGCCCATACTCCTCATGGAGATTATGGGGGCACTGGCTGATACATCCAACTTGTCGGCACTGGGCCTCTCGGGAATAGGCTACCGCCCCCTGAAATGGGTTGTGGAAGCCTACCCCAATGAGATCCTCTCACTTTTCAACAACTGCTTGCGCCTGGGGCACCACCATGAGTGCTGGCAGGCAGCAAAAGTGGTGATGCTCTGGAAGCCAAACAAGAAGGACCCATTCTTGCTGTGCTCTTACCAGCCCATCACCCTCAAGGAGACCCTAGGGAAACTCCTTGAAAAGATAATTGCTAACAGGCTCCAGTTCCTCACTAACACATGGGACTGGTTGCCACCGAACCAATACGGAATGGCCTTGACGCCACCCAACACCTCTTACAGATTGCAGAGTGTGCCCACTTGGAGGGCCTCATCTGTTTGGTCCTAGTGGTTGACATTCAGGGCTTCTTCAACTCAGTGCATCCCCAACTCCTCCACTGACAACTGCTGGACCTTGGTTGTGTGCCTGACATGGCCAACTGGTGTTTGTCCTTCATGATGGACAGGCAGGTTGCTGTCGCTTTTGACGGCACCACCCTCCCAACTGCCCTGAAACCTGACTTCGGCACCCCTCAAGGATCGCTGGTCTCCCCTATCTTGTCAACAATATTTGCAGGTGTGGTCCTCCAGCATTTTCACCAAGCCAGCACCACTGCCTTAGCATATGTTGACGACCACTTACTTATCTGTGTAGGTCCCTCAGTGGCATCCAACTACTGTGCCCTTGCCTGCACCTACCACCAACTCGACACCCTCTTCGGCACCATTGGTCTCAACATCGAAGCCGCCAAGACGGAGTGCCTCCACTTTCACCCCCCCTGGCGATGCACAGGCTACGATGGCTGGGACACCGCCAGGGTCCAGGTCAACAACACCCTGATCCACCCCTCAATCCCACTGCAATGGTTGGGGATTTGGTGGGACCCAGGCCTCTCCTTCAAGCCCCACATTGAGCGCATGCACTCCAAGGGGCTCTCCACCCTCACTGCCCTCCGCATTCTGGGCAACACCCAATGCGGCATCTTGGCCCTCCTCCTCCGCCACCTGTACACCTCCTGCATCTGCTCCATCCTGTCATGGGGGGCGCCAGTATGGTACCATGGCTGCCGCCAAAAAACCTTGGTAAACCGCCTCCAGGCTGTGCAAAACATAGCCTGCTGTTGGATATTGGGCGTCTTCAAGGGCGCCTCCCCCCATTCCACCAATTTTCTTTGCTCCATTCCTCCTCTTTCTTTTTACCTCAAGTATATAAAGACTACCCATTCTCTGCACCTCTGGTGCACCCCTCACTCTATTGGCTGCAAATTATTTAAAAATGTAGCTAACAGACCTTTCTCCCTTTCTCTGCAGGTCCGAGCCCCCCGGGTTCAACAAGTCCCTGCATACATGCACCCCCCATGGACAGATCCCCTGGCCTTCACCAACGGCCGAGTCCACTTCACCACCCCTGTCACCCCGGTCAGCACCGACATGCGCAAGTAATTTGTGAGTGCTGCTCGGGCCCTAGGCTCCACCCCTCACATCCAGGTATTCACAGATGGCTCTTGCATCAATGACAAGTCGGGCTCTGCCATCTGTGCAATGCTGGGCCCCACCTGCCTCCAGTCACGCCGACTGGAGTCCCCTACCTGCGCCACCGCCACAGACACCAAGGAGTTCTCCCTTGCTACGGCCCCGGGCTGGGTAGCATGCCGCCTCCCAGTGCAACTGCATGTCGCATCGGACATTTTCTTCTTGTCCAATTCACTGACTGCTCTCCACCTTTTCTGAATGTGGGCCGCTGCCCCTGGCGCCCACCTCCTTCACATCTGGAAAGCGGGTGTGGAGACTCTGCTGGACTCGTACCCCCAGCTCACTGTTCATTTCATATGGTGCCCTGGCCACTCGGACATCCCCAGTAATGAATGGGCTGACACAGAAGTGAAACTGGTGACAGAGCTCCCTCCATCTGACCTAAAGCCCTCCACCTCCGTGCTAAAAGAAGTCGCCATCCACACTCTCATGGACCAGTGGATGCTCTCACTCGCACGCCCACTAGCCTCAACCGCTGACAAATACTTGGTGGTACATGGCCTCCCCTCTTGCTGACCTCGAAAGCTGCTCATGCATTTGGTCAACCATCCCCACAGCAAGCTGTCTGCAGTCACTCAGGTCCTCTGCCACACTGGTCCCTATGGGGGTTACTGGCTGAGCTTTGACTCAGCCTACTGGCACAGGCATGGCCTGATCTTGCATTGCAGGTGGCACAACCACCCCCCATGGCCCACGCAGTCGACCACCCACATCCTTGGCGGCTGCAGCTCCTTCCACTCGTGGATACAATGTGTATGGCCACCTCGGGACCCTCTCCCAGTCCACCACTCAGAGTGGGCTGACAAACACCGCCTTCCGGTTCTGCGCCGTTGGCTGAAACTAACAGGGCATCTCAACCACCTCTCCAACTGCACTGCAGGCGCTATCCGGCTAGCCTTCACTGTGATGGACCTTGACGGCCACCCAACCGATGAGGATATGGACTTGGACCTCCTAAGGGATTACATGCATCATATGCTTGGACCCAGAACCCAGGACTTGGACCTGGCCCTTTTGGAGCTCTCAGGTATGCTTCCTCCCTTTCCTCTCGATTAGTGCCCGCCTTTCGAATTCCTATGGATATGTCTTGGCCGGCACTCTTGTCATCCCTTTCTCCATTCTAAGCTTCCTACCTTAACCTGCCCTTGTCTGCTTGGTTTGTTTGTAGTGATATGTATCCCTCCCTCTCTGGTTTGACTTTGTTTTCTTCAATAGGGGCTCTTCACACTATGGCACCCTTCGGGGAGCAGAGCCCCCGCCCAGTTTTGTGTGATGTGCAATGATGGGTGCCTCTGTTGTTATGTAGTTAGGGCCCCCCCTTTGGGGGGGCAGCTTGTAATTATGTAATACTGCAGGAATAATTTAAAAAATTAAAAATTAAAAAAACCCGCCTTCCAGATGTGAAGGAGGTGGGTGCTGGGAGCGGCAGCCCAGGTGCGGAAGAGGTGAATGGCAGTCAGTGAATTGGACAAGAAGAAAATGTCCAATGCGACATGCAGTTGCACTGGGAGGCGGTGCACTACCCAGCTGGGGGCCGTGGTGAGGGAGAACTCCTTGGCATCCATGGTGGTGGCGCAGGTGGGTGACTCCAGTCGGCATGACCGGAGTCGGGTGGGGCCTAGCATGGCACAGATGGCCGAACCCAACTTATTGTCAATGCGGGAGCCATTGGTGAATACTTGGACATGTGGGGTGGCTCCCAAGTTGCGTGCAGCTGCAATGAACTGTTTGTGGGTGTCGGCACTGACTGGGGTGATGGGGGTGGCAAAGCGGACATGGCCTTTCATAAAAGCCAGGGGGTCCGTCCATGGGGGATGCATGTATGCAGGGACCTGTTGAACCCAGGGGGCTTGGACCTGCAAAGAAAGTGAGAAAGGTCTGTTAGCTACATTTTCAAAAAGTTTTCGGCCAATAGAGTGAGGGGTGTGCCAAAGGCGCAGAGAATGGGTTGTCTTTATATATTCTAAATAGAAAGAGAGAGGGGGAACAGAGCAAAGGAAATTTGTGGAATGGGGGGAGGTGCCTTTGAAGATGCCCAGAATCCAGTGGCAGGCTGTATTTTGTACAGCCTGCAGGTGGTTTACCAGAGTTTTTTGGTGGCGGCCATGATACCATACCAGTGCCCCCCCATGACAGGATGGAGCGGATGCAGGTGGTGTATAGGCAGTGGAGGAGGAGGGCTGAGATGCCGCATTGGGTGTTGCCCAGGATGCAGAGGGTGGCGAGTGTGGAAAGCCCCTTGGAGTGCATGCGCTCTACATGGGGCTTGAAAGAGAGGCCTGGATCCCACCATATCCCCAACCATTGCAATGGGATTGAGGGGCAGATCAGGGTGTTGGGGTTGACCTGGACGCCAGTGGTGGACCAGCCATCATAGCTGGTGCATTGCTGAGGGGGGTGGAAGTGTAGGCACTCTGTCTTGGCGGCTTTGATGTTGAGACCAATGGTGCCAAAGAGGGTGTTGAGTTGATGATAGGTGTGGGTGAGGGTGCAGCAGTTGGATGCCACAGAGGGACCTATGCATATTAGTAAGTGGTCGTCAACATATGCCAGGGTGGTAGTGCCAGCTTGGTGAAAGTGCCAGAGGACCACCCCTGCAAATATAGTTGACAGGATGGGGGAGACTGGTGATCCCCTTTTTTTTATTTTTAAATTTATTATTCCTACTGAGTTACATAATACACCTGCAGCCCCGAAGGGGCCGCCTGTAAACTACCTAACTACTGAGGCGCCCATCATCACTCATTGAGCGAAACTGGGCGGGGTGTGTGCCTCCTGGGGGAGGCCTAGTGTACTTATGTGCCCTATTAAGGATGAATAGGAGAGAGGAAGAGGGAGGCATACATGTCATGACTACAGGAAACTGGTCCAAGTTAAGACAAGGTCAGGAAAAGAGAGTCCCTTAGAAGAGGAAAGGAGTGGCTGCAAGTGCCATAGAAGAAACCAGTGGGGAATCCAAATGGCAGTCAAGAGTCAGAGGGAAATGGTGGGAGCATACCTGAGAGCTCCAAAAGGGCCGGGTCCGCGTCCTGAGTTCTGGATCCAAGAAACCTGCACACGTAGCCCTGGAGGGTGTCCAAGTCGAGGTCATTGTCGGTTGGGAGTCCATCCAAGTCCATGGCTGCAAAGGCGAGGCGAATCGCCCCGGCTGTGCAGTTGGACATCCGGTTGAGGTGGCCTGTCAGGCATAGCCAGCGCCTTAAGACCAGGAGGTGGTTTTTGTCCACCCATTCGGTATGGTGGACAGGGAGGGGGTCGCTCTTGGGCCAGACCCATTGTATCCAGGGCTGGAAGGTTTTGCATCCACCTAGGACATGAGAGGTTGACTGTGCTGGCCAGGGTGGGTGGTTGTTGTTAAGCTCAACGGTTACGTGGTGATCGACGTCGGGGCTTCCTGATCGTCGGAACTGGTGGGATGGCAACGGGGCTTCCTAGATGTCGTAAGTCGAGGGTGATCGTCGATGGGGCTTCCTGATCGGCGATGTGGACGCGGTAGGCTTCTATAGTAAGTCGGGTTACAACGAAGCGACTAATGGCCAAGCGGCACACAGTAGACTGGTGGTAGCAGATAATGGGCTTGTATGAACAAAGAGCACAAGCTTAGGGCTTGTGCTACTGAAGTTACATGCTTATATACTACTCTATGTGTTTGTTACTGTAGGGTCGTGTATTAGGTCGTTTACATGGCTGTGGAAGGTCATGGAAACCCAAGGAAAGTCTTGGTAATACAAGTGAAGGTATCAGTAAGCAAAGCACGTCATGATGGTGCACTAAGGCATCATCATGGCGTCTTATGGCGTAAGGTGAAGAAGGATGAGTAAGGCAGAGAAATGGGGGAGTTGTGCTGACTGATGATGATGAAGAGGAAGTGAGTCAGCGCATAAGGGAAAGTAAAGGAAAAATTGTAACAGTTGTGCCACCTGCAGTGGGAGATCAGGCCATGTCTGCGCTGGTTGTTAGGGCAACACTATACACCAACACGGCACACAGGTTCTACCAGTGAAACGACTTAGGAAAGTGAGACGCAAGTTGACAAGGAGGGATCACACAGAGATAGTAGATATCCTAAGAGAACTCAACTGAGTTCCCCAGGTCTGCATTGGTTGCTACTTATACACATTCAACTACTTTAGGGTAGGTCAAATCTATAATAAACTACCAATCAGAAGTGTGAAACAGTCATGACACCATTACTACATAATATGTCGCCATACTGATGCAATATGGCATCATTGTTCTAGAACCTTCTACTGTGACATCATAGATCCAGAACTATCTGTGCCTGCTTACTACTGATCAGACTGAGCATACCTAATGACTAATCCATCATTATATAATACAAGGTGAAACATAAGTCGAAAAACGCTTATATCATAACACTGGTAAGCTGAGTCGAAGCTCAGCCAGTAGCCCCCATAGGGACCGGCATGACAGAGGACCTGCACCACTGTGGTGAGCTCCAAGTGAGGGTGGTCAACCAAGACAGTGAGGATCTTCTGTGGTCATCAAGATGGGGGGCCTGTAACTGCCAGGTATTTGTCGGCAGTGGAGGCGAGGGGGCGGGCCAGGTGAAGGGACCAGCACTCAGTGAGGGTGCGAGTTGCCACTTCCTTCAGTGCAGAGATAGAGGGAGCAAGGGTCGATGGAGGAAGCTCTGTAGCAAGCTTCGCCTTGGAGTCCGCCCATTCATTCCCAGGGATTGCCTCATGTCCTGGGCACCATTGGAAATGAATGGTTAGATTAGGAAAGGAGTTGAGAAGAGTCTCGACCCCCGCCTTCCAGAGGGGGAGGAGCTGGGCCCCTGAAGCTGAGGGCCAAGTGTGAAAAAGGTCGAGTGCTGTCAGAGAGTCAGAGAGGAAGTAGATCTCCTGGATATCCAGCAGTAGGTGTTGGAGTCGGCATGCAGCCCAGCAAGGAGCAGTCGCCAGAGAGAAGATCTCAGTGTCTGTTGCTGTGGCACATGTGGGAGAGGTGAGCTGAAGGGAGGTGATGTATATTTCCCCCTTCATGCTGCAGATGGCCAATCCTGAGGCATTACCAATGTGAGATCCATCTGTAAACACCTGCAGGGAAGAGTTGGTGCAGAGAGCCTGGGCTTGGGCAACATAGTGGTCATGCATTTCCGAAGAAACTGGCTGCCTGGGGGCTGAGAAGACGATTCAACCTTGACCAAAGGCAAGGGAGTCTGTCCAGGGGGAGTGTGTGTACACTGGGATCTGTTGGACTCATGAGATGCGGACCTGCAACGAAAGTGAAAAGGGAGTGTTAGCATTGGGATTGAACTTTTTCTGCCCTACATGGTGGGGGGTGCACCAGAGGTGCAGGGCATGAGTGGTCTTTAAATATTCGAAATAAGCGAAGAAAGGGGGAGTGGAACAAAGGAAATTAGTAGAATGTGGAGACACACCCTTATAGATGCCTAAAATCCAATGGCAAGTGGTGTTCTGTACTGCCTGTAGTCAGTTGACTAAGGTTTTATGGCAACATCTATGATACCAGACTGGTGCACCCCATGCTAAGATGGTGCACACACAGGTGGTATATGTTAGTAAATTGATGAAAATCGTGATCACCAGATCAATGGATTAGCAAGATTGACATGGCAAGACCTGTAACTCTAATTGATACCAGGAACCTATGTCAACACTGTAAAGATGCAGATCAAGTAGCATGGAAAGTGTTTAATATTGCATGCGCAACAGTAGGACAGAATGCAGGATATGACAACTGTCAAATTACATTTGATCATACTACAAGGGAACAACAAGTGGCAGAAAGGCTAGAAGTAATAATTGAACATAGAGCAACTATGTTCTTGTATCAATTGAATAGATATGTAATCAGCGCTTACACAAGAACCAAGATTTATAATCAGCCACATAATGAATTATGTTATCAAAGGGTGGTTATTACATCAACTGACTATGCAGAAGCGGCACACCAAATAATCCATACTATCAATAAACAATTACAAGAACAATTATTCACATACAAAGCCAACTTCATAGCCAAAGGACACACAACAGTAGATTGAAAGGAACCAAACCAAAGACAGGAGTTAATACCAATAGATAAAGAGATTATAATATGGTGGTTCAATGATGAACCTTCATATAGAGTAACACCAGGGTATAGCAGGATAACAAATATAAATGCTATAGGACCTGAAGCGCTCTTTATGCCAATAGACAATAGGACACCAGAATGAACCCCTTTCAATGATATTATGGAAGGTATGACTCAAGTTTAGTCTATGGTAATAAGTAACAAGCCACAACAAGATAAGATTAAGAAGGCTAGCATAATCGCTGAGCCACACAAGTATATCTAAGTGTTCAGCTAAGAATAGCCAATGGAAGCATGGTGATCAATTAAAGACATGATTGATGGGAGCCAAGTACAGCGCACCGCACAGCAGAACTGATTAGGAAATAAGGAGAAGCATCATAGGTATAGTAGTATCTGAGAATGGTTAACTTAGGAATTGTACTATATGACTCAATGGAAACTCAGGGAAGGTTCTAGCATAAGATAAAGATAGCATGGTAGGCTGTAGAACATACCGGAATATGTAACTGACTCATAAGAAGCTAAGAATAGTAAATAGCATGTACAGGATTGTACTGGAACATTCTTATGACTTATAAAGCGAGAGTAGTATGTTGTAGTATCTACCAGAACATAGTAAATAGACTACAACATGTAGGGTATAAAAGCCCAATGTAAAATTACAGTAAAAAGCAGTTTAATTCATCTCTTGTCTCTTACCACCATCATCAGCTCTAACACTCTAGCGAGTGGAGGGTAACAAGCCTACCCTAAACTAACTAGTATTATTGTGTGAATCTGTTATCACTTGTTTCAATCCCTTATTCAGGGAGTGAATCTAACAGTATAGAGTCGGCAGAGGTGGATGGCAGAGAGGCCCCTCTCAGTGTTGCTGAGTATGCATAGGGCTGCCAGTGTTGAGAGGCCTTTGGAGTGCATGCGCTCCATGTGAGGTTTGAAGGTTAGGCCTGTGTCCCACCAGATTCCCAGCCAGCGCAGGGGGTTGGTGGGGCAGACCAGGGTGTTGTCATTGATTTGTATCCCAGCAGTGTCCCAGTGGTGATAGCCGGTTCGTCGCCTGGGCGGATGAAAGTGGAGGACCTCCATCTTCACCAGTTTGATGTTGAGACCAATTTTGTGGAAGAGGAGGTCGAGTTGCTGGTATGCCCATGCAAGGGATCTACAATTAGCGGTTACTGAGGTACCCACGCAAGCAATGAGGTGATCGTCAACATAAGCCAACAGTTGTGAGCTGTGCTGTTGAAAGTGCTGTGCTATGATGCTGGCAAAGATGGTCGATAGGATGGGTGACACTGGTGACCCTTGGGGTGTGCCGAGGTTGGGTTTTGGTGCGGTCAGTAGGGTTGTGCCATTGAATGAGACAGCCACTTCCCTATTTGTCATGAAGGAGAGAAACCACACTGCCATGTCTGGCAGGCATCCCATCTCCAAAAGCTGGTGGTGGAGATGTCTTGGGTGCACTGAGTCAAAGAAGCCCTGGATGTCCACTGCTAGAATGGAGCAAACTAGGCCCTTTGTGTGGGCACCTTCGACGATCTGTAAGAGGTGCTGGGCAGCGTCATAGACCGAGTGGCCCTGACATCCCCCATATTGATTTGGTGGCAGCCAGTCTGGTTGATTAGCGAGGTACTGGAGCTGGTTAGCAATCATTTTCTTGAGTAACTTGCCCAGGGTTTCCTCAAGGGTGATGGGGCGGTAGGAGCAGGGGGAGAATGGGTCCTTCTTGTTTGGCTTCTGTAGCATTACGACTTTTGCTGCCCACCAGCAGGCTGGATGATGGCCCAGTCGCAGGCAGTCATTGAAAAGTGCAAGTACCTTGTTGGGATAGGCATCAACCACCCATTTGAGGGGGCGATACCCGATCCCTGAAAGGCCTGGAGCCAACAAGTTGGAAGTATCAGCCAGTGCACCTGTAAGCTCAGAGAAGAGTAATGGCAGCACAGCTGGAGTAGGGGGAGGAAGGGGGCCAAGGCCTGCTGCTGGGAGTGGGGGGGGGGGGGCAGTGGGAAGAAGGTAGAACGAAACAGCTCACCCTTTTCTTCATCCGTCTGGATGAAGGTGCCGTCTCCGCATTTGAGCGAGGGGACTTGGGTTGGGTGGGTGCTGGGGCCATGCTTGGCCCACAACCAGATGTTAGTGGGGTCGGCCTCTGATGCCTGTTCCGAGTAGTAAGTCTGCTTTGCAGCTCTGATACCTCTTTTGAAGGCACACCTTGCTGCTGATTTTGCAGTTGGAGTTTGGGCACTGTGAATTGAGTTCAGTAATTCCCAGCAGTTAGATGACCACCATGGTACTGCTGTCTTCGATGGAGAGTGGATTGTGGTGAAGGGCTGGAGGGTATCCGTCATGGCTTTGAGGACTGTGCTAGCCTTCAGGTCTAGGGAGTTAGCATCTATTACTGGGAGGGTGAATGCTGCAGTGAGTGCTGGGAATGCCAGCTCCATCCACCTGTCCTTATCCTCCTTTCCGAGTTTTCTAGTTGTTGGTGTGGGGCGGGGTAGTGTGGTGCAGTATGTGGTGGTCCGAGAGTGGTGATTGGGTGTTCGAAAGGAGTCCATCATGGACTCTGGGTTTATTGTTGGTGGAGCCCAGACCACATCGATTGGACAACGTTGCTGCCCTGGGAGGGGTCTAGTGTCACAGTCGGGTGGATGGGCAGGTTTGTGGCTGTTTTCCATGAAGAGGTCATCTAGGGGTTGTGCCCTGCAATCTTTGTCCTGGGTGGAGTCGAGGTCGGACCACAAGTGGTGGCGACAGTTGAAGTCGCCTGCCACCGTGAGGGTAGAGGCAAGTGCCAAGGGTAGAGAGAAGAGAAACATCTCACCTGGGTGCCCAAGTCTTGCTTCTGTTAAGCTCAACGGTTACGTGGTGATCGATGTTGGGGCTTCCTGATCATCAAGACTGATGGTGATGACAACGGGGCTTCCTAGATGTCGTAAGTCGAAGATGATCGTCGGCAGGGCTTCCTGATTGACGATGTGGACATGGTAGGCTTCTTAGCGGAGTCGGGTTACGATGAAGCGACTAGTGGCTCAGCAGCACACAGTAAACTGGTGGTAGTAGATAATGGGCTTGTATGAACAAAGAGCACAAGCTTAGGGCTTGTGCTACTGAAGTTACATGCTTATATGCTACTCTATGTGTTTACTACTGTAGCGGCCTGTGTAGGGTAGTTTACCAGACTATGGAAGGTCATGGAAACCCAAGGAATGCCTTGGTAATACAGGTAGGGCTATCAGTAAGCAGAGCACATCATGATGGTGCTAATAGGGCATCATCATGGCATCTTATGGTGCAAGGTGAATACAGATGAGTAAGGTAGAGAAATGGGGGAGTTGCGCTGACTGATGATGATGAATAGGAAGTGAGTCAGTGCAGTAAGGGGAAAGTAAAGGAAAATTGTAACAGCTTCTGCCTGATCCAGGGGCAACATACCCATAGTAGTTGCACACCCAGACCAGGAGGTTGCTTCGGATCTCCATGGTCACGACATCCATCCTGCTGGACACTGGACCAACAACTGACCATGAAGATTGGGGGAGGGACCTTGAAACATAAGTGACCACCCTGGGTCGGGTGGCAGGCAGGAGTACTGGGATGAAGCCAGGGATTGTCAGTACATTGAAGACTGGGTCCCCATCTGGGCTGGTAAGGGAGGGTTGCAGTCTGATTTGATACCATGGTGGCTCCTGGATCAGAATCAGGTGAGGGGGGGAGGGTTCATCAGTAAGGATGGGAATAAGGGAATGAATTGCTGCAAGTGAGCAGGCAGCATTCCACTGGAGCACATGGATTTCTGCACTCATTGGTCCTCCTCCATGAAGATGTCAGTCTCCTCTTCTACCTGGAGGGCGGAGTCGATGGTGCGGAAGCACTTCTTCTTCGGGCAGGTCGGAAGGGTGGCGGGGTGGTCACCTTGGCAGTTAGTGCATCAGTGGGGGTGGGGGCAGGCATCTCCTTTGACTGCATCATTTGCACAGTATGTGCATGACTTACAATGGTTGGCTGTCAAGTGCTGTCTGGCACATTCGGCACAACAGGCCTGGGCTTGGCAGCCCTTCTTTCCATGGCCGAGGCCCTGGCAGTGCTCACACTGGGTGAGGCCTGGGTGGATCGGTGGGACTGAAAGGTGAAGGGAGGTTCCAAACAGGTACACCCAGTTTCTCTTGAGGAGGCAGGCTCAGGTTTGACCATCTGGATTCTTAAAATCTATGCATGTTGTGGTAGACAATGAGGTGCAGTGGTGAAGTTGAGGCAAAGGTGGGTTATCAGCATAAACCGATGTATTTCATAGTAGAGACCAGCTCTCCTTATATACATCTACCATGAGCTACATATACTATAACTATCATAGCTCCTATCGTATGGCGTTATCGTTGCGTTATCGTTCACTTAGTAAGATGGTTGTTCATATGACCATCTGTTATTTATATCATTCATTATATTTATTTAATATGGATTGACGAAGGTGAAAGAAACTGGGCAGGCCTCCACTAAGGGGAGCTTCTCCAGCAGTGTTGCATAGTGTGGTGCCACCACAAAGTCAAGGTGGCAGAGGGAGGGGTTTTGTCAGACCTCCTTGAGGAGAGCCGCTTCAGTGATCGGGTGAGGGTTCTGTCCAAAGAAGATGTCCCTACATGGCACCATAGAGATGTATAGTGTCGATCTGGGCCAAACTCTGGAAGGGGTCAGCTGGAACTGGTCCTCCCACCATTTCCCTCTGACTCTTGACTGCCATTCAGATTCCACTCAGTCTCTTCTATGGCACTTGCAGCCACTCCTTTCCTCTTCTAAGGGACTCTCCTTTCCTGATCTTGCTTTTGCCTGGTTTGGCTTTCTGTAGTCGCAATATGTATGCCTTCCTCTCTCCCTATTTATCCCTAATAGGGTGCATAAGTTCACTAGGCCTCCTTGCAAGGCACATGCCCCACCCAGTTTCACTCAATGAGCGATGACGGGCACCTCAGTAGTTAGGTAGTTTACAGGCAGCCCCTTCGAGGCCGCAGGTGTATTGCGTAGCTCAGTAGGAATAATAAATATTTAAAAAATAAAATAAAAAGCTGGAACCAGTCCGATGGTCAGGCAAGGCAGCAGTCACACTTTTTTTTTTTTTAAATTATTCCTACTGAGCTATGCAATACACCTGCAGCCCCAAAGGGGCCGCCTGTAAGCTACCTAACTACTGAGGCACCTGTCATCGCTCATTGAGCGAAACTGGGTGGGGCGTGTGCCTCCTGGGGGAGGCCTAGTGTACTTACACACCCTATTAGGATAAATAAGGGGGGGAGAGGGAGGCATACATATCGTGACTACAGAGAACCAAACCAAGCATGATCAGGAAAAGAGAGTCCCTTAGAAGAGGAAAGGAGTGGCTGCAAGTGCCATAGAAGAAACTGATTTATTATTTTTTATTATTTTTTATTATTATTCCTGCAGTATTACATAATTACAAGCTGCCCCCCCAAAGGGGGGGCCCTAACTACATAACAACGGAGGCACCCATCATCACACAATGCACAAAACTGGGCAGGGGCCCTGCTCCCTGAAGGGTGCCAAGGTGTGGAGGGCCCCTATTAGTAAATGAAATGAATGAGGGAGGAATACATATCACTATGACAATACCAAGCAGATGAGGACAGGCAAGAGATGTAGTTTAGAATAGGAAAGGGGGGGCTAGAGCACCAGCTGGGACATACGCAGGAGAGTCCATAAGGCAGTCACAGATCAGAGGAAAAGGGTGGGAGCACACCTGAAAGCTCCAAGAGAGCTGGGTTCGGGTCCAGGGAACAGGGTCCAAGCATACAACTCATATAGTCCTGGAGGAGGTCCAAGTCCATATCTTCATCGGTTGGGTGACCCTCCAGCTCCATCATGGCAAAGGCCAGGCGGATGGTGGCAGAGGTGCAGTCAGAAAGGTGGTTCAGATGCCCTGTAAGTTTCAGCCAGTGGTGTAGAACCTGGAGGCGGTTTTCATCAGCCCACTTGGTGTGGTGGGCAGGAGTGGGTCATGGGGGGCCAGACCTTATGGATCCATGGTTGGAAGGTTCGAGACTGGGCCAGCCAGGTGGGATGGTTGTGCCACCTGCAGTGTGAGATCAGGCCGTGCCTGTGCCAGTAGGCTGAGTCAAAGCTCAGCCAGTAGCCCCCATAGGGACCGGCATGACAGAGAACCTGGGCGACTGCAGAGAGCTCCCGGCGGGGGTGGTTGACCGACTGCAATAGGAGCTTTCAGGGATGGTGGGAAGGGATACCATTGACAGCAAGGTATTTGTCAGCTGTCAAGGCCAGGGGGTGGGCAAGTGAGAGGTACCAGCGCTCCATGAGAGTGTTGACGGCGGCCTCTTTCAGTGCAGAGGTGGAGGGTGTGAGTGAAGACAGGAGCAGATTCATCACAAACTTCACCTCCTGGTCTGCCCATTCGTTTCTGGGGATGTCAGAGTGGCCCAGGCACCAAACAAAGTGAACAGAGAGATCCGGGTATGAGTCCAACAGAGTCTGGACCCCAGCCTTCCATTGATGAAGGAGATGGGTGCCCAGTACTGGCGCCCATGTGTGGATAAGGTGGAGTGCCATCAGCAAATCCAACAAGAAGAAGATGTCGGATGCGACAGGCAGGTGGTCCTGGAGTTGGTGGGTGGCCCAGCTTGGTGCAGAGGTGAGGGAGAAAATCTCTGCATCCATTGCTGTTGTGCAGGTGGGGGAGGCAAGCCGGTGTGAGTTGAGGTGGGTGAGGCCTACCATGGCACAAATGGCTGATCCAGATTTTGTACCCATGGGCAAGCCATCAGTGAAAACCTGTAGGTGGGGGAAGGTGCTCAGGGAGCACGCAGTGGCTGTTAGGACCAAGGGTAACCATGGTTAGCCGATGGAACAAGTAGTCGAGATAGAGTTGAGGTGTGTGATTGAGTCAAGAATAAGTCGGTAGATGTTGGTACTTTGCTCAGGAGAAGTCTGAGAGAATTGAGAAGGTGAATTAAACTGGGGGTCTAGGCTGGTCTAGGCCCTCCTTATATACATGAAGAAGAAGCTCTGCTTGAAAGTGGATGCTCCACAAGGCTCTGCAGTTGGAGCTATGACGTCTCACAGTGCCATCATAAGCTCCACTGACTTGGAGCTGTGTACCAGTGCAAATGACCTCATTAGAGGATCATATGAGAAATAACTATCTATGATTGGCCATTGGTGCTCCACTGAGCTCCACTGCGCATCATGCGCTCCACTAGGCTCCACTAGGCTCCACTGAGCTCATAGGGACGTCATATGGTATCATAATGACTTCACCATGACGCTTAGGCTGTGCGTGTCACCCCACTGTTCTGCACGCTACCCTGTAGTCTTATGTGCCAGTGGCTTAATGTTGAGATGCTGCCTAACAGCTTGATGATTGGTAAGTCATTAACTTGTCTTGTTGGCCTCCTGTACTGGTTCCTTCATGTTGTCTTGTCGTATTGGACACTTCGCCATTTTAGAGTTTGTGGCTGGCTTCGGTAAGCGCTTCAGTTCCTGCCGAGTGTGGCTTAATCGTGTAATGCGATATCGGCTAAAGGTCCATAGGTGGGTACCTTTCGGTTGGTGTTCTGTCATCGATCACATTGTCCAGCGGTTCGTTAATGTGGTTTATCCTAGCGATACGTCGCGTGTATCCTGGAGGTGGTGCTGGGGGTGATCCATTTGATAACCATAGTGTTATCACATAAAGATTAACATTGCCGATCTGTTGATCGGCGGTTGTCAATCCCTTTGCTGATAGATTCTCGAAGAGGGTGATTACCTTTGCGCGTAATCAGTGAGCATTAGCTAGGAATGTGTTATCCTGCAACGTCCTGTACAGGAAGGATCCTGAGACCACTCGTAGGTCACATTCCTTGTCATGTATGTGCGGGTTCACTATTGTCTGGACATGGACGTTGTGCAAAAACTCCTGTACATCGAAGATGTACATTTGTATTGTGTGCATTACCCTGACCTCCATGCCATCGCCTATAGGGTCTACAGCGTGATCTGTAGTTACCTGGCAGTTCGTGTACCCTGCCATGTAAAAGCATTCAGTTATTACTGTGTTAAATGCTTCCCATGATTGATTATATGCGGTCCGGCATCAGTGGCAGAGTCTTGACGGGTCAAGAGTCTTTAGCAGTCGCTTGAGCATCGTGATTGGCCTGATGTTCCCAAGAAGTCCTGGTTTTCTAGTTAGTTCCATCCCCATGTTGAATGATTGCTGGATAGTCTCCGTGGGAGTCCCTTCCTGTATTGGTAGTCGCTGGTATTGTTGTCTAAGCTTGTAAGCAAGCTTATTCATCAATTCCTAACAGTGGCCACAAATTCCTCACATGTGTCCACACTGACTGGAGTGATAGGGGTGGCAAATGAGACTCGACTGGTCATAAATGCCAGAGGATCTGTCCATGGGGGATGAGTGTATGCAGGGACCTGTTGTACCTGAGGGACCCAGACCTGCAGAGAAGTGGAAAAGGGATGGTTAGTTACAGTTTTATAATATTGTTTTCTACCAATGGAGTGCAGGGTGCACCAGAGGCACAGAGAATGGAGAGTCTTAGCATATTTGAAATAGTAAGAAAGAGGGGGAAGGGAACAAAGGAAATTTGTGGAAAAGGGGGAGGTGCCTTTGTAGACACTGAGAATCCATCTGCATGCCGTGTTTTGCATGGCCTGCAGGTGGCTTACTAATGTTTTTTGGCATCGGCTGTGATACCACACCAGCGTGCCCCATGTGAGGACTGAGCAGATGCAGGTGGTATATAGTCGATGGAGGAGAAGGGCTGAGATGCCGCATTTGGTGTTGCCGAGAATGCGGAGGGCAGCGAGGGTGGAGAGGCCTTTGGAGTGCATGCATTCTGTTAAGCCTACTGATTAGGTAAGGCTTAATAAGCGATTGACGAGGATCGACCGAGTAAGACGAGGTAGAGACAAGACGATAATTGAGCAAGGGTTTCCCCAAGGACTAGTAAACTGGTGAACTGTTGTCTGGTGACTTAATATCCTGCAGAGGAGATAGTGAACAAGTAGGCTCTATTGAACAAAGAGCACAAACTTAAGGCTTAGTGCTCTGAAGGCAAGTCCTTATATACATGTGTAGAAACTTATGGAACATGATGGAAGGATGACTGAGCAAAGACAAAGGTCAGTCAGCATGGAAGGGAATAGAAACTAATAGAAGAGTCTGACTGATCATGAGGCTAGGATCAGTCAGCATACCAATAGTATCAGTCAGCAAGGATGACTAATGCTGATAAAGGCGATGAGTAAGGGAAATTTGTAACACATTCAATGTGAGCTTTGAAGGTGAGGGCAGGGTCCCACCATATCCCTAGCCAGCAGAGTGGGATAGAGGGTCGGATTAGCATGGTGGGGGCGACCCAGACCCCAGCTGTGTCCCAGTTAGTGTAGGTGGCTGAGCATCATTGGGGTGGGTGAAAGTGGAGGCACTCCGTTTTGGCGGCTTCAATGTTGAGACCGATGGCGCCGAAGTGGGCATTGAGTTGGTGGTATGTGTTGGACAGTTGCTGGCAGTTGGATGCCATGCTGGGTCCGATGCACACCAGGAGGTGGTCGTCTACATAGGCGAGGGCAGTGGTGCTGGTTTGGTGAAATTTCTGGAGGACCACACCCATGAAGATGGTTGAGAGGATTGGTGACACTGGTGACCCCTGGGGGGTGCCGAGGTCGGGTTTTTGGGCCATCAGGAGGGTGGTGCCATTGAAAGCGATGGTGACCTGCCGGTCCATCATGAAGGACAAACACCAGTCCACCATGTTGGGCAGGCACTGGAGATCCAACAGTTGTCAGTGGAGGAGTTGCAGGTGTACTGAGTCAAAGAATCCTTGTATGTCAACTGCCAGGATGGAACATACATGGCCCTCTGCATGGGCATGCTCTGCAATCTGTAAGAGGTGTTGGGTGGCATCATAGACGGAGTGTCCCTGGCACCCCCCATATTGGTTAGGTGGCAGCCAATCCCATGTGTTAGCAAGGAATTGGAGCTGGTTAGTGATTATCTTTTTGAGGAGTTTCCCTAAGGTCTCCTCGAGGGTAATGGGCCGATAAGATCTCAGCGAGAAGGGGTCCCTCTTGGACCCTGTACCCAGGACCCGGACCTGGCTCTCTTGGAGCTTTCAGGTACACTTCCCCCCTTTCCCTCTGATTAATGCCTGCCCTTCGGACTCCCACCCATTTGTCCCGGCCGGTGCTCTTACCCTCCCTTTCCTATTCTAAGCTACCCCATTTGCCTGCTACTGTCCGTTTGGCTGTGCCATAGCGAAATGTATTCCTCCCTCTCTTTCCCATTCCATTACTAATAGGGACCCTACATACCTTGGCACCCTTCAGGGAGCAGGGCCCCCGCCCAGTTTTGTGCATTGTGCAATGACGGGTGCCTCTGTTGTTATGTAGTTAGGGCCCCCCCTTTGGGGGGGCAGCTTGTAATTATGTAATACTGCAGGAATAATTTAAAAAAAAAAAAAAAGGGGTCCTTCTTGTTCAGCTTCCTGAGCATCACCACTTTTGCTGCCTGCCAACACTTGGGGTGGTGCCCCATGCACAGGCAGTCATTGAAAAGAGTGAGGATCTCCTCGGGGTAGGCATCCACCACCCATTTCAGGGGGAGGTAGCCGATGCCTGAGAGGCCTGGAGCTGACAAGTTGGAGGTGTCGGCCAGTGCCCCCATAAGCTCCGAGAGGAGTATGGGCAGGGCAGCTGGTTGGGGAGGGGGTGGCAGGATGTCGTCTGCTTGTTGGGGTGGAGGGGGCATGAAGAAAGTAGTGTGGAAAAGCTCACCTTTCTCGTCATCTGATTGGGTGAAGGTACCATCTCCCTTTTTTAGCAATGGGATGGGTGTAGGTCGGTTTCTGAGGCCCCATTTGGCCCAGCCCCAGATGTTGGAGGCATCTGCTTGGTCTTCTTGGTCAGCATAGAACTGCCGCTTGGCCACCCAGATGCCGCATTTGAAGGCACAGTGGGGTGCTGATCACTGAAGGGGGGTGGAGGCTGTTGAGATCGCCTGTAGGAGTGATTTGCATGTTGGGGTCCACCAGGGGACCTCGGATTTGGATGGCTTGGTGAACCTGGTGAAGGGGGCAAGGGCAGGGATCATGGAGTTGACCACTGCCTTCACTTTATCATTGAGGGTTAAGGTGTTGACTGCTGGGAGTAGAAAGGTGGTTTCAAGTAATGGAAAGGTGATGTCGGTCCATTCTTCCCTGTCGGCTGGGAGTAACTGGTGAGTCTTGACGACCGGGGGTGGGGGCCGAGATGGCAAGGACCAGTGCAGCATGGCATGGTCGGACAGTGCAGAGGGGGTTGAGGTGCCTGAGTCAAGGATTGAGTCCGGGCTGATTGCAGGGGGGGACCAGATCATGTCAATAGGGCACTGCCGATGGTTGTCAATGGGCCATGAGTCACAGTCTGGGAGGTGGGCTGGCATGAGGCCATGCTCCTGGAAGAAGTCATCAAGGGGTTGTGCCCTCAAGTCCTCCTGCTGTGAGGCAAGGAGTTCAGACCATGAGTGGTGACAACAGTTAAAGTTGCCCACCACAAGTAGTGTGGAGGCCAATGCTGGTGGGATTGTAAAGAGAAACGACTCACCGGGGTAGAGGGGGATGGTGGTGGTGCGGTCCGGTGCGTGCATGCCATAGTAGTTGCACAAACAGACCGTGAGGTGGGAGCGGATTTCAATGGTAAGGATGTCGGTGCCGGAGGAGGTGGCTCCGAGAACGGACCATGCAGTGGAGGGGATGGAGTGCAATACATATGTGATGACTTGTGGCCAGGTGACCAGAGGCAGGATGGTGGTGTATCTGGGGAGGGATGGTACATTGAGGACCAGGGTGCCAGTTGGGTCTGTGAGGGATGGCTGGAGGCCTATTTGGTACCAGGGTGGTTCTGTTACAATTTTCCTTTACTTCCCCTTATGCGCTGACTCACTTCCTCTTCGTCATCATCAGTCAGCGCAACTCCCCCATTTCTCTGCCTTACTCATCCCTATTTCGCCTTGCGCCATAAGACACCATGATGACGCCTTATTGCACCATCATGGCGTGCTTTGCTTACTGATCACTGTACTTGTATTACCAAGGCCTTCCTTGAGTTTCCATGACCTTCCATAGTCTGTTAAACACACCTAACCAAGTCACTACAGTAGCAAACACATAGAGTAGCATATAAGCATGTAACTTCAGTAGCACAAGCCCCAAGCTTGTGCTCTTTGTTCATACAAGCCCATCATCTGCTACCACCAGTCTACTGTGTGCCTTTTGGCCATTAGTCGCTTTGTCGTAACCCGACTCACTATAGAAGCCTACCACATCTATATCGTCGATCAGGAAGCCCCATCGACAATCACCCTCGACTTATGACATCTAGGAAACCCCGTTGCCGTACCATCAGTTCCGACAATCAGGAAGCCCCGACGTTGATCACCGCGTAACCGTTGAGCTTAACAGGTTCCTGTATCAAAATGACAGTGGGTGGGGAGGGGTCAGTGGTAAGGAGCAGAATAAGTGAATGGACCACAGCTAAGGAGTGGGCAGCATTCCACTGGAGAATAGAGATGTCTCTATTCATAGGTCCTCCATCTGGTCGTTGTCGGGCCCTTCAATGGCTGCCTCAATCTGGCAGTATTGCCATTTCTTGGGGCACTGAGGGTAGGTGGTGGGATGGTTGCCCTTGCAGTTGGTGCAGTAGCAAGGGTGAGGGCAATGGTCACCCTCTATGGCTTCGGTGGCACAGGATGCGCACAACTTATGGTGGTTGCAGGTGAGGTGTTCTCCCCCACAGTTGGCACAGCAGGGCTGGGCTCGGCATCCTCTTGTTCCATGTCCTAGGCCCTGGCAGCACTTGCATTGAGTGAGGGATGGATCCATTGGGGTCTGAGAAGGAGAACACCATGGGGCACCTGTCGAGAGTCGGCAAGTGTTCTTCAGTAGCAGTGAAGTGGGGGTCGACCACAAAGTCGAGGAGGCAGAGCATCAGGTTATGCCGGACTTCGGCCATGAGGGCCTTGGGGGTGATGGTGTGGCCATTCTGGCCGAAGAGGTAGTCCTTGCAAGGTACCATGGAGATGCATAGTGCAGACCGGGGGCAGACACGGATGGGGGTGAGGGAGTACATTCGCAGGATCTTGCCGACCTCCAGAGCGAGGCACCTCTCATGCATGTGGGCAGCATAAGCTGCGGTGTGCCGCTCAATGATCATATCCGTGGCTGGGGTGGCAGAGGATGGGCGCTTGGTGAACGAGGTCACGATATTCCCCTTTACGTTGAAGGAGGAGGCCAGAGCCGTGACCTGGTCAGCAGTGGGGAGGGAAGAACTCATGGGCAGTGGCCGTCAGGCACATGGCCGGGAGGTGAATCTCAGATTTGAGAGTGATGGATGGTATAAGGACCAGGGTTGGGTCCTTAGCATACATCGGGGGCAGGGGCAGGACCTGGCATTGCTTCTTCTTCTTCTTGTGGGTCACTGTCATGAAGACGGTGCCTGGAACAGGTGCAGCTGGGTTGGGGTTGGAGGTGGTAGGTGGGGCCAGGGCGGCCGCTACCTGGGCATAGGATGCTGGTGCCACTGTGATGGCGGCCTGGGCCTTCTGGGCCTGTGGGGCACATGGGGCAGGCTGGTTGACAAGGGTTGAGACTTGTTGGGAGATGGTGGCAACTTCTGAGGAGAGCTGTTTAACAATGTTAGTCAGTGCAGCCATGTCAGATGATACAGGGGTGGTGCCAGGGGTCCGAGTCTGGGCGGAGGGTTGTGGGGCAGTGGTGGGGGTCCTTTGACAGGGGGGAGCCAGGGTGAAGGGTGAAGGGAGGAGGACTTCCGTCCCCTGCCTGGTGAAGTTGTAGGCCATCCCCATATTGTGGAGGACGTGGTGCTGGGGGTCCTTCTCGTCCCTAACAATGCTGGCGATTGTCTGCTGAACATTCCATAAGAGGTCGCCTACAAACTGTCCTGCCACCATGTCGGTTTTGGTGGCGTTGGCATGGTGGGTCTTCCTGTTGAAGTCTTCCAGGGCATGGGAGAGGGAGTACATGAATCCCGAGGTATGTGGCTCAAACTGGGCTTGAGGACGGGGTCAGGGGTGTGCAGGGAGAGGCCTTCTGATGAGCGTTTATGGGTAAGTGGCAGCAAGGGAGTGTCCGGGTTCTTGAGGATGTCCTCCATTTCATGTCCTTGGACTTCTTCCAAGATGTTGGATCCTACAGAGGGGGGATGGCTGATGTGTTCGAATATGCGGGCAAACTCATTGTTCAAGACACCAATGATGGGGGACGGGGCAAGGCGGAGTGCATCCAGGGACAAGAGCGGGTTGCCGGGGTCGATTTGGGTGGGGGTGGGGGTTGTACTATATAGAGCGGCAGCAGTAGCGCCGGCAGCCACCCAGTTATGAGCGGTGTCGGCAGCCCTGGAAGCGGCCATGCTGGCTGATGAGGACGTGGGGACAGGTGGTTTTTTTTTTTTTTTAAAATTATTCCTGCAGCATTACATAATTACAAGCTGCCCCCCAGAGGGGGGGCCCTAACTATGTAACAACGGAGGCGCCCGTCATTGCACATCGCACAAAACTGGGTGGGGGTTCTGCTCCCTGAAGTGTGAAGAGCCCCTATTTAGTAGGAAAAGACACAAGAAGGAGGAATACATATCACTACGAACCAACCATGCAGATAAAGGCAGGTGAAAGTAAGAAGCTTAGAATTGGAAAGGGAGGGCAAGAGCGCCAGCTGGGACATATCCAGAGGAATCCGAAAGGCGGGGACTATTCGAGCAGAAAGGGAGGGAGTGTACCTGATAGCTCCATAAGGGCTGGGTCCGAGTCCCGAGTTTGAGGTCCGAGCATATGACACATGTAATCCTGTAGGAGGTCCAAGTCCATATTCTTGTTGGTTGGGTGGCTGTCTAAATCCATTGTGGCAAAAGAAAGCCTGATGGTGCCTGCAGCACAGTCCGAGAGGCAGTTCAGGTGCCCTGTCAGCTTATGCCAATGGCGCAGAACTGGGAGGCGGTTTT
Source organism: Coniferiporia sulphurascens (assembly GCA_002794785.1). Taxonomy (NCBI): domain Eukaryota; kingdom Fungi; phylum Basidiomycota; class Agaricomycetes; order Hymenochaetales; family Hymenochaetaceae; genus Coniferiporia; species Coniferiporia sulphurascens. The sequence continues at coordinate 840,380 of NBBA01000006.1, forward strand.
CATCAGCCCACTCTGAGTGGTGGACTGGGAGAGGGTCCCGAGGTGGCCACACGCACTGTATCCACAGATGGAAGGTACTGCAGCCACCGAGGATGTGGGTGGTCGACTGCGCGGGCCATGGGGGGTGGTTGTGCCACCTGCAGTGTGAGATCAGGCCATGCCTGCGACGGTAGGCTGAGTTGAGGCTCAGCCAGTAACCCCCATAGGGACTGGTGCAGCAGAGGACCTGTGCGACTGCAGATAGCTCGCTGCGAGGGTGGTCGACTGAGTGCATGAGCAGCTTTTGCAGTCTGCATGAGGGGAGGCTGTGAACTGCCAAGTACTTGTTGGCAGTTGAGGCGAGGGGGTGGGCTAGCAAAAATGTCCATCGCTCCATGAGGGTTCAGATGGCGTTTTCTTTTAGTGCGGAGGTGGAGGGTCTAAGGTCGGATGGGGGGAGCTCTGTCGCCAGCTTCGCTTCTGAGTCAGCCCATTCATTTCTGGGGATGTCCGAGTGACCGGGGCACCATATGAAATGAATGGTGAGCTGGGGGTATGAGTCCAGCAGAGTCTCCACACCTGCTTCCAGATGTGGAGGAGGTGGGCGCCCAGGGTGGCAGCCCATGTGCGGAAAAGGTGGAGGGTGGTCAGTGAATCGGACAAAAAGAAGATGTCCGATGCAACGTGCAATTGCACCGGGAGGCGGCATGCTACCCAGCCCGGGGCCATGGCTAGGGAGAATTCCTCAGTGTCCATGGCTGTGGCACAGGTGGGGGACTCCAGTCGGCGAGACCGGAGTTGGGTGTGGCCGAGCATAGTGCAGATGGCAGAACCCGACTTATTGTCGATGCAGGAGCCGTCTGTGAATACCTGGACATGGGGGGTGGAACCTAGTTGGCGTGCAGCCATTATGAAGGACTTTCTCGTGTTGGCGCTAACTGGGGTGGCAGGGGTGGTGAAGCGGACCCGGCCCTGAGTAAAGGCCAGAGGATCCATCCATGGGGTGTGTGTGTATGCAGGGACTTGTTGAACCCAGGGGGCTCGGACCTGTGGAGAAAGGGAGAAAGGTCTGTTAGCTACATTTTTAAATAATTTACAGCCAATAGAGTGGGGGGTGCGCCAGAGGTGAAGGGAATGGGTAGTCTTTATATATTCAAAATAAAAAGAGAGAGGGGGAACTGAGCAAAGGAAATTAGTGGAATGGGGAGAGGCGCCTTTAAAGATGCCCAAAATCCAGCAGCAGGCCGTATTTTGTACCATTTGGAGGTGGTTTACCAGGGTTTTTTGGCAGCGGCCGTGGTACCACACTGGTGCTCCCCATGAGAGGACAGAGCGGACACAGGAGGTATATAGGCGACGGAGGAGGAGGGCTGAGATTCCGCATTGGGTGTTGCCCAGGATGCGGAGGGTGGCGAGAGTGGATAGTCCCTTGGAGCGCATATGCTCGATGTGGGGCTTGAAGGAGAGGCCCAGGTCCCACCATATCCCCAGCCACTGGAGTGGGATTGAGGGGCAGATCAGGGTGTTGGGGTTGACCTGTACCCCGGCAGTGTCCCAGCCGTCATAGCTGGTGCATTGCCGAGGCGGGTGAAAGTGGAGGCACTCTGTCTTGGCGGCTTCAATGTTGAGACCAATAGTGCCGAAGAGGGTGTCGAGTTGTTGGTAGGTGTGGGCTAGGGCATGGCAGTTGGAAGCCACTGAGGGACCTACACAGATAAGTAAGTGGTCATCAACATATGCCAGGGCGGTGGTGCCGGCTTGGTGGAAGCGCCGGAGGACCACCCCCACAAATATCATTGACAAGATGGGGGAGACTGGCGATCCCTGGGGGGTGCCGAAGTCGGGTTTGGGTGCAGTAGGGAGGGTGGTGCCATCGAAGGTGACAGCAACCTGCCGGTTCGTCATGAAGGACAGACACCAGTCGGCCATGTCTGGTGTGCAGCCAAGGTCCAGCAGCTGTCGGTGGAGGAGCTGTGGGTGCACTGAGTCGAAAAAACCCTGTATGTCGACCACGAGGACCGAGCAGATGAGGCCTTCTGAGTGGGTGCATTCCGCAATCTGTAAAAGGTGTTGGGCAGTGTTGTAGACCAAGTGGCCTTGGCGTCCTCCATACTGGTTAGGTGGCAACCAGTTCCTCGTGTTTGCGAGGTACTGGAGCCAGTTAGCAATTATCTTTTCAAGGAGTTTCCCTAGGGTCTCCTCGAGGGTGATGGGCCAGTATGAACGTGGTGAGAATGGGTCCTTCTTGTTTGGCTTCCTGAGCATTATGACTTTTGCCGCCCACCAGCACTTGGGGTGATGTCCCAAGCATAGACAGTCGTTGAAAAGTGTAAGTATCTCATCAGGGTAGGAGTCCACCACCCATTTCAGGGGGCGGTAGCCTATTCCCAAGAGGCCCGGGGCTGACAAGTTGGATGTGTTGGTCAGTGCCCCCATAAGCTCCATAAGGAGTATGGGCAGGGCAGCTGGTTGAGGTGGTGGCAGCGGGATGTTGGCCACTGTGTGGGGTGGGGGGGGCATGAAGAAAGTTCTGTGGAAAAGCTCACCTTTCCCATCGTCTGTTTGGGTGAAGGTGCCATCTCGCCTTTTCAGCGAGGGGATGGGGGTGGGTCAGTTGCCGAGGCCACGTTTGGCCCAGTTCCAGATGTTGGAGGTGTCCGCTTCTGCTGCCTGGTCAGCATAGAACTGCCATTTGGCCGTCCTAACGCCTCTTTTGAAGGAGCATTGGGCTGCTGATTGCTGGAGGGGGGTGGAGGCTGTCTGGATAGCAGAAAGGAGGGTCTTTGTTAAGCTCAACGGTTACACGGTGATCGACGTCGGGGCTTCCTGATCGTCGGAACTAATGGTATGGCAACGGGGCTTCCTAGGTGTCGTAAGTCGAGGATGATCGTCGATGGGGCTTCCTGATTGGTGATGTGGACGCGGTAGGCTTCTGTAGCGAGTCGGGTTACGACAAAGTGACTAATGGCCAAGTGGCACGCAGTAGACTGGTGGTAGCAGATAATGGGCTTGTATGAACAAAGAGCACAAGCTTGGGGCTTGTGCTACTGGAGTTACATGCTTATATGCTACTCTATGTGTTTGCTACTGTAGCGACTTGGTTAGGTATGTTTACCAGACTATGGGAGGTCATGGAAACGCAAGGAAGGCCTTGGTAATACAAGTACGGTGATCAGTAAGCAAAGCACATCATGATGGTGCAATAAGGCGTCATCATGGCGTCGTATGGTGCAAGGCGAATAAGGATGAGTAAGGCAGAGAAATGGGGGAGTTGCGCTGACTGATGATGATGAAGAGGAAGTGAGTCAGCGCATTTAGAGGAAAGTAAAGGAAAATTGTAACAGTCTTGCAGTGGGGAGACCACCATGGGACTTCTGTTTTTGATGGCTTGGAGAGATGGGTGAATGGCTGGAGGGTGGCAACCATAGAGTTGAGGACCGCTTTAGCTTTGATGTCCAGGGCATGGGTGTCGTGCCCCGGTAGGTGGAAGGCTGCTTCGAGGAGAGGGAAGGCTATGTCGGACCATTCCTCCTTGTCGGCTGGGAGTAGCCGGCATGTCTTTACGATGGGAGGGGGGGGCCGAAATGGCAGTGACCACCACATGATGGCATGGTCGGACAGTGGTGAAGGGTTGGAGGTGGCCAAATCTAAAATAGAGTCCAGGTTGACCATGGGTGGGGCCCAGATCATGTCAATGGGGCACTGGCGGCATTTGCCATTGGGCTGGGAGTCAGAGTCAGGAAGATGGGCAGGCTCCAGGCCATGCCCACGGAAAAAGTCATTGAGGGGTTGTGCCCCCAAGTCATCTCGTCATGAGATGGAGAATTTGGACCATGTGTGGTGACGACGGTTGAAGTCGCCCACCACAAGTAGAGTGGTGGCTAGCACCGTGGGGAGTGAGAACAGGAAGGACTCACCTGGGTACTGTGGGGAGGTGTTCTCTCGATCCAGGGGGTGCATGCCATAGTAGTTGCACACCCAGAGGGTGAGTTGGGATCATACCTCCACCGTCAGTACATCAGTGCCATGTGATGTGGCTCTGAGGATCGACCAGGAAGTGGGGGGGAGGGCCCTGGATACATATGTGACTACCCGAGGGCGGACCTCTGGTGGTAGGACATGTATGTAGCCTGGGATGGTGGGGATGTTGAGGACCAGGGTGTGTTAAGCTCAATGGTTATGCGGTGATCGACGTCGGGGCTTCCTGATCGTCGGAACTGATGGTACGGCAACGGGGCTTCCTAGATGTCGTAAGTCGAGGGTGATCGTCGATGGGGCTTCCTGATCGGCGAGGTGGATGCGATAGGCTTCTATAGTGAGTCGGGTTATGACGAAGCGATGAATGGCCAAGTGGCACACAATAGACTGGTGGTAGCAGATAATGGGCTTGTATGAACAAAGAGCACAAGCTTAGGGCTTGTGCTACCAAAGTTACATGCTTATATGCTACTCTATGTGTTTGCTACTGTAGGGTCGTGTATTAGGTCGTTTACCAGACTATGGAAGGTCATGGAACTCCAAGGAATGTCTTGGTAATACAAGTGAAGGTATCAGTAAGCAAAGCACGTCATGGTGATGCGATAAGGCGTCATCATGGTGTCTTATGGTGCAAGGTGAATAAGGATGAGTAAGGCAGAGAAATGGGGGAGTTGTGCTGACTGATGATGATGAAGAGGAAGTGAGTCAGTGCATAAGGGAAAGTAAAGGAAAATTGTAACAGGGTGCCGGTTGGGTCTGTGAGTGAGGGTTGCAGACCTATTTGGTACCAGGGAGGTTCCTGAATAAGAATTAGGTGTGGGGGGGAGGGGTCAGTTGTAAGGATGGGAATTAGGGAATGTATCACCGCTAGTGAGCGGGCAGCATTCCACTGTAAGACAGAGAGTTTCTCTATCATATTTCCTCCATCTGGTCATCGGTGGGGTCGGCGGCTAGGGCCTCTTCGATTTGGTGGTAGCGCTTCTTCTTAGGGCACGCTGGCAGGGTAGTGGGGTGGTCGCCCTTGCAGTTGTTGCAGAGGCGGGGGTGGGGGCAAGTGTCGCCTTCGGGCACTGTGTCGGTTGCGCAGTGGGCGCATGATTTGCGATGGTTGCAGGTCAAATGGGCACCCACGCAGTCAGCGCAGCAAGGTTGGGCTCGGCAGCCCTTGGTTCCGTGGCCGAGGCCCTGGCACCTCTCACATTGGGTGAGGGTGGGGCAAGCGGGTGGTACCAAGAGCCGGAGGGCGGATCCGAACATCCATATGTGCGGCCTCTTGAGGAGGCATTCGTGGATGGATCCATTGGGGTCGACAAAGGAGAAGACCACTGGGCACCTGTCGAGTGTTGGCAGGTGGTCCTTGGTGGCGGCGAAGTGGGGGGTGACTATGAAGTTGAGGTTGCGGAGTGCCGGGTTGTGTCGGATTTTGGCCATAAGGGCCTTCTCAGTGATGGTGTGTCCATTTTGGCCGAACAGGAAGTCCTTGCAGGGCACCATAGAGATGCGGAGTGCAGACTGGGGGCAGACTCTGGAGGGGGTTAGGGAGAAAGTGGTAGGGATTGTGATTCCCGCTGCAATACACTCTGTGCACATGCGGGAGGTGTATGCCGCAGAGTGCCGATCAATAATCATTTCCATGGTTGGGTTAGCCAAGGATGGGTGTGCTGCAAAGGTGGTCATGATGTTCCCCTTTACATTATATGAAGAGGACAGGACCAGGACTTGGTCTGCAGTGGGGAGGGAAGCGAAGAACTCACAGGACGTTTTTGTCAGGGCCATTGCTGTCTTCTGGTTCTCGGCCTGTATGCCGACTGTTGGGGTGAGAACCAAGGTTGGGTCCTTGGCGTACATTGTGGGTGGGGGGGGCACCTTTCGCTGGCGCTTCTTCTTTTTCTGCACAGGGTTGATGACTGCTCCAATGGCTGGGGCCACTGGTGCTGGGTTAGCGGTTGTTGGGGGGGCCGCTGCTGCAGCCACTTGTGCATAGGAGGTGGGGGCGGCCTGGATGGTGGCCGGGGGGGCGGGTTGCTGTTGTTGTTGTTGCTGTTGGCGCTGGGCGGGTCTAGAGCTGATGGAAGACATCTGACGTGAGATAGAAGCCACATCAGTAGTCAAGCGCTTGACTGCATCAGTCAGCACTCTCATTTCTGGGGTCATGGGGGCGGTGCCTGTGGTCCCGGTGGTGGCCAGGGCCCTTTGGGGGGGTGAGCTGGGGCAAATGGTTCTGGGAGGGCGATTACAGCCCCCTCCCTTGCGAAGTTGTAGGCCATCACCATGTTGCGGTAGATGATGTTTTGGGGGTCTTTCCTTTCTTGAGCGATGTTGGCTAGTGTCTGTTGGATGTTCCAGAGGAGGTCGCCAATGAACTGTGCAGCCTTGATGTCGATCATTTCAGTGGTGGCATCCCTGGTTTGCTGGTCGAAGTTGTCCAGGGTGTGGGTGAGGGCGTACATGAACCCTGCAGTGTGCTGTTCATGTTGTTGGGCAGGGGGTCCTCTCAGTGTGAGAGGCGACATGGCGGCTGTGGAGCGTTTCTGCCTGAGGCTTGCACCTCCCACCTGTTGCAGGGGGGTATGGGGGTCGACCACCATCTCTGGGGCCATCTCGCCGAATTTGTTGGGGCCGTGGATCGACCCTACCGAGGCGGCTGGGGAGCCAGCTCAGGATGCTTGCCTAGATTCCGCATGCGCCTGGGCGGTGAAGTTGTAGGCCGACACCAGTTGGGAGTCGCCGATGGCTGGGGAGGGTGCCAGGACGTCCAGAGAGGAGGTCAGTGGTGGGAAACCAGTGAGGGGTTCTCGGTGGGGGGTGGTGGGGGCGGCAGCGTTTGCGCCGGCGGCTGCCCAGTTGGCAGTGGCCCTGGCTGCCTGGTCGGCAGCGTCACTGGCCGAAGAGGGAGGTGGGAGGGGTTGTCGAGTACGATGTAGAGCATTCCAGTAGTCACTAGGGTTCAACATGGGGGAGTTTTAGCTGCCCACACTAGTCGATGGTGGTGGTTACTGGTCAAGAAGGATGGTGGGGACAGGTGGTTGATTGTGACTAGGGGTACCACAATGATCTGACATGGGGGAGTTTTAGCTGCCTGCACTAGTAGATGATGGTGGTTACTGGTCAAGAAGGTGATAGAAGAAACCAATGGGGAATCTGAAGGGCAGTCAAGAGTCAGGGGGAAATGGTGGGAGTGTACCTGAGAGCTCCAAAAGGGCTGGGTCCATGTCCTGAGTCCTGGATCTGAGCAACCTGCACATGTAGCCCCAAAGGGTGTCCAAGTCGACATCATTATCGGTTGGGAGTCCATCCTGTTCCATGACTGCAAAGGCAAGGCGAATCGCCCCAGCAGTGCAGTTGGACATTCAGTTGAGGTGGCCTGTCAGGCGGAGCCAGCACCTTAGGACCAGTAGATGGTTTTCATCCGCCCATTTGGAATGGTGGACAGGGAGGGGGTCACTCTTAGGCCAAATGCGGCATATCCAAGGCTGGAAGGTTTCGCAACCACCAAGGACATGGGAGGTTGACTGCACTGGCCAGGGTGGGTGGTTGTGCCACCTGCAGTGAGAGATTAGGCCATGTCTGTGCCAGTAGGCTGAGTCGAAGCTCAGCCAGTAGCCCCCATAGGGCCAGCATGGCAGAGGACCTGCACCACTGCAGTGAGCTCTGAGTGAGGGTGGTTGACTGAGACAGTGAGGATCTTCTGAGGTTGATGGGTTGGGGGGCCAGTGACTGTGAGGTACTTGTCTGCAGTTGAGGCAAGGGGTTGGGCCAGCTGGAGGGACCAGTGCTCACAGAGGGTGCACGTCCTCTCGCCTCCACTGCTGACAAGTACTTGGCGGTAACTGGCCCCCCCACCAGACAACCGAGAAAACTCATCACCATCTCAGTCAACCACCCCCACTCGGAGCTCACTGCAGTAGCGCAGGTCCTCTGCCATGCTGGCCCTATGGGGGCTACTGGCTGAGCTTCGACTCAGCCTACTGGCACAGACATGGCCTAATCTCTCACTGCAGGTGGCACAACCACCCACCCTGGCCAGCGCAGTCAACCTCCCATGTCCTTGGCAGTTGTGAAACCTTCCAACCTTGGATATAACGTGTCTGGCCCAAGAGCGACCCCCTCCCTGTCCACCATTCCAAATGGGTGGACAAAAACCACCTTCTGGTCTTAAGGCGCTGGCTTCGCCTGACAGGCCACCTCAACTGAATGTCCAACCGCACTGCTGGGGCGATTCGCCTTGCCTTTGCGGCCATGGACTTGGATGGACTCCCAACTGACAATGACCTGGACTTGGACACCCTCCAGGGCTATGTGCACAGGTTGCTCAGATCTAGGACTCAGGATGCAGACCCAGCCCTTTTGGAGCTCTCAGGTATGCTCCCACCATTTCCCTCTGTCTCTTGATTGCCCTTCAGATTCCCCATCGGTTTCTTCTATGGCACTTGCAGCCACTCCTTTCCACTTCTAAGGGACTCTCTTTTCCTGATCTCGTCTTAACTTGGTTTGGTTCACTGTAGTCGCAATATGTATGCCTCCCTCTCCCCCTCCTTATTTATCCTAATAGGGTGCATAAGTACACTAGGCCTCCCTTGGGAGGCACGTGCCCTGCCCAGTTTCACTCGATGAGTGATGATGGGTGCCTCAATAGTTAGGTAGTTTACAGGGGGCCCCTTCAGGGCTGCAGGTGTATCGCATAGCTCAGTAGGAATAATAAATTTAAAATAAATGAAAAAGATGTGCACCCTCCTTTTTTTTTTTTTTTAAATTTATTATTCCTACTGAGCTATGCGATACACCTGCAGCCCTGAAGGGGCCCCCTGTAAACTACCTAACTATTGAGGCACCCATCATCACTCATCGAGTGAAACTGGGCAGGGCACGTGCCTCCCAAGGGAGGCCTAGTGTACTTATGCACCCTATTAGGATAAATAAGGAGGGGGAGAGGGAGGCATACATATTGCGACTACAGTGAACCAAACCAAGTTAAGACGAGATCAGGAAAAGAGAGTCCCTTAGAAGTGGAAAGGAGTGGCTGCAAGTGCCATAGAAGAAACCGATGGGGAATCTGAAGGGCAATCAAGAGACAGAGGGAAATGGTGGGAGCATACCTGAGAGCTCCAAAAGGGCTGGGTCTGCATCCTGAGTCCTAGATCTGAGCAACCTGTGCACATAGCCCTGGAGGGTGTCCAAGTCCAGGTCATTGTCAGTTGGGAGTCCATCCAAGTCCATGGCCGCAAAGGCAAGGCGAATCGCCCCAGCAGTGCGGTTGGACATTCAGTTGAGGTGGCCTGTCAGGCGAAGCCAGTGCCTTAAGACCAGAAGGTGGTTTTTGTCCACCCATTCGGAATGGTGGACAGGGAGGGGGTCACTCTTAGGCCAGATGTGGCATATCCAAGGCTGGAAGGTTTCGCAACTCCAGTAACCCCCATAGGGACCAGCACAATAGAGGACCTGCGCCACTGCAGTGAGCTCTGAGTGAGGGTGGTCAACTGAGATGGTGAGGATCTTCCGAGGTCGATGGGTTGGGGGGCCAGTGACTGCGAGGTACTTGTCTGCAGTTGAGGCAAGGGGGTGGGCCAGCTGGAGGGACCAGCACTCATGATGGGTGTGCGCCGCTACTTCCTTCAGTGCGGAGATAGAGGGGGCTAGGGTCAACAGAGGAAGCTCAGTTGCAAGCTTTGCCTTGGAGTCCGCCCATTCATTCCCAGGGATGGCCTCGTGCCCCGGGCACCATCAGAAATGAATGGTCAAATTCGGAAAAGAGTTGAGAAGAGTCTCAACCCCCGCCTTCCAGAGGGGGAGGAGCTGGGCCCCTGATGCTGAGGGCCAAGTGCAAAAGAGGCCAAGGGCTGTCAGGGAGTCGGAGAGAAAATAGATCTCCTGGACGTCCGGCAGTAGGTGTTGGAGTCGGCATGCAGCCCAGCCTGGAGCAGTCACCAGCAAGAAGATCTCAGTGTCTGTTGCTGTAGCGCATGTGGGAGAGGCAAGCCAGAGGGAGGTGATGTAAAGTCTGCCCTTCATGCCACAGATGGCCGACCCTGAGGCATTACCGATGCGAGAGCCATCTGTAAACACTTGCAGGGAGGAGTTGGTGTAGAGAGCCTGGGCTTGGGCAACATAATGTTCACACATTTCCAAGGAGACTGGCTGCCTGGGGGCTGAGAAGATGATTCGACCTTGACCAAAGCCAAGGGGGTCCATCCAGGGGGGGTGCATGTACGCTGGGATCTGTTGGACTCAGGGGACACGGACCTGCAATGAAAGTGAAAAAGGAGTGTTAGCATTGGGATTGAACTTTTTCTGCCCTACATGGTGGGGGTGCACCAGAGGTGCAAGGCATGAGTGGTCTTTAAATATTCGAAATAAGCGAAGAAAGGGGGAGTGGAATAAAGAAAATTTGTAGAGTAAGGAGATGCACCCTTGTAGATGCCTAAGATCCAATGGCAAGCAGTGTTCTGCATGGCCTGTAGTCGGTTGACTAGGGTTTTTTGTCAATGTCCATGGTACCACACTGGTGCGCCCCATGCTAGGGCAGTGCGCACACAGGTGGTATAGAGTCGATGAAGGTGGATGGCCAAGAGCCCCCACTCGGTGTTGCCGAGTATGCAGAGGGCTGCCAGAGTGGAGAGTCCTTTGGAGCGCATTTGCTCCACATGTGGTTGGAATGTGAGGCCTGCATCCCACCAAATTCCTAGCCATCACAGGGGGTTGGTGGGTTGGACCAAGGTGTCGGCATTTATTTGAATCCCAGCAGAGTCCCAGCAGTGGTAGCCGGTTCATCACCTGGGTGGGTGGAAGTGGAGGGCCTCTGTCTTCACCAGTTTGATATTGAGACTGATTTGTCAAAAAAGGAGGTTGAGTTGTTGGTATGCCCATGCTAGGGAGTGGCAGTTAGCAGTTACCGAGGTGCCCACACAGGTTATGAGGTGGTCGTCGACGTATGCTAGCAATTGTGAGCCATGCTGTTGGAAGCGTTGCATCACAATGCCTATGAAGATTGTTGAGAGGATCAGTGAGACTGGTGACCCTTGAGGGGTGCCGAGGTCGGGTTTGGGAGCCATTGGAAGGGTTGAGCCATCAAATGAGATGGCCACTTCCCTGTTCATCATGAAGGAGAGACACCATGCCACCATGTCTGGCAGGCATCCCATCTCCAATAGCTGGTGGTGGAGTCACCTTGGGTGCACTGAGTTGAAGAAGCCCTGGATGTCCACCACTAGGATGGAACAAACAAGGCCTTTCATGTGGGCACCCTTGACAATCTGTAAAAGGTGCTGGGCAGTGTTGTAGACCGAGTGGCCTTGATGTCCTCTGTACTGGTTTGGTGGCAGCCAGTTCCTCGCATTTGCGAGGTACTGGAGCCGGTTAGTGATCATCTTTTCGACGCATCCTTCTTGTCCTCTTACCACCACCATCTCAGTTTTGTGACTGGGGTTGGCTGGGGGAAGTTGCAACTACCCGACCTTGTCTGGACTCTCTGGGACTGGGCATTGTATGAGAGAAGGTTCCGACTCACCCTGGTGCACTGGGGTTGGTTGTCGGTCACCGTAATGCAGTGGGGAACAGCTGCGGAGCTTGCCAGCAGTCTTGGCAACCTGTTGAAAACATTGCTACTGGTTGGATTCTTGGTGAGCTTGTATCCTTCTGGCGTCTGCGCTGCCCTCTCGGGGTGGTGTGCTCATCTAGCCTGCGTTGTACGTGGGCTAGGCGGGGGGGGACACGATGTTAACGTCCTCACAGGGGGGGGGAAACCCCCTGCCTTGCAGTGGGCAACTTTGGTCAGGAGATCTCGGTTTGGGGCAACTCGGATCGCACCTTTGGGTGCTGAGCAATGCCCTCCTGGGTACCTCAGGGCCTGCGTTGTCCCTGGCATGACAAATCAAAAACTGCCCCCCCAAATTCCCAAAAGGGTCTCTGATAACAGCACCTCATGCTAAAAGGAGATAGGGGGCTCATAACACATGGCGTGGTGGTAAGAACCACCTGATGCCAAAAGGCAACAGGGCACCATGGGCCTCTTGGGTGGGATGGACCCTCGTGAGGTGGTTAGTATCCCCTACTCCCTGGGATGGCTTTGCCACCAGGGTCAGGTATGCGAGATGGAGATCCTGGTACAATTGTGGATCCAGAAGCGGGGCTGGGGGTTGACTGGGTGCTTGTCCCATGACCTTGGTTCCTGAGTATTCCAGCTGTAATGGCTGTTTCTGAAGCATGTGCCAGGGCATGGGAAAGGGCCTGCATGGAGTGTGCATCAGCATTCCGGCATGCTGAAGTGTAGTGTCTCAGGCCGTAGCACTGTGGGAGAGTTCCCCCAGTGGCTCCAGAGGACTAAATCCTCTGTTGGTTTGTGTGGGGGTAATTCCCACTATGGGCTTAAGTTGATTCCCAGAAGCACAGCAGTGCTCTACAGGACCTCTATGGTTGGGGAGGGAATGTGTAGGGTAGGGGGGTCGTTCCATATGGGTGTAGTAGTGCCTACAGCACCATGACCTACACCCGGGGTGGCCTCCTGGCACAGCATGCCTCACCCTAGTGCTCCAATATAGCGCCCATATGTTGTAGAGGACAGTGGGAGCAGTTTCGGTCAGCTGCATATCCTGAGGAAGGTACATGTGTTGTTTGAGTCCTGCAAGGGCGCTCTTAATTCTGGCCCAGGTCCTCTGCCATGCTGGTCCCTATGGGGGATACTGGCTGAGCTTCGACTCAGCCTACCAGCACAGGCATGGCCTGATCTCACACTGCAGGTGGCACAACCACCCCCCCTGGCCGGCTCAGTCGACTGCCCATGTACTGGGCGGGTGTCTCACATTCCGCCCCTGGATCCGCAAGGTCTGGCCACCCTGCGACCCACTCCCAACCCACCACACCAAGTGGGCCGATGAAAACTGTCTCCAGGTTCTACACCACTGGCTGAAGCTGATGGGGCACCTGAACCGCCTTTCCAACCATACCTCTGCCGCTATCTGCCTGGCCTTCGCTGTGATGGAGCTGGAGGGACACCCGGCCTACGAAGATATGGACTTGGACCTCCTTAGGGGACACATGAGTTGTATGCTTGGACCCCAAACCCTGGACCCAGACCTGGGTCTCTTGGAGCTTTCAGGTGCACTTCCTCCATTTTCCTCTGACTAGTGCCTGCCCTTCAGACTCCCCTCCACATGTCCCGGCCGATGCTCTCGCCCTCCCTTTCCTATTCTAAGCTACCTCTTTTGCCTGCTCTCATCCACTTGGTACCATTGTAGTGATATGTATTCCTCTCTCTTTCTTTTCTCATACTAATAGGGGCCCTTCACACCTTGGCACCCTTTGGGGAGCAGGGCCCCCACTGTTACAATTTTCCTTTACTTTTCCCTTATTGCGCTGACTCATTTCCTCTTCATCATCATCAGTCAGCACAACTCCCCCATTTCCCTTCCTTACTCAGTCTTATTCACCTTACACCATAAGACGCCATGATGTCACCATATTGCACCATCATGACATGCTTTGCTTACTGATACCTTCACTTGTATTACCAAGACTTTCCTTGGGTTTCCATGACCTTCCATAGCCATGTAAACGACCATATACACGACCCTACAGTAGCAAACACATAGAGTAGCATATAAGCATGTAACTTCAGTAGCACAAGTCCTAAGCTTGTGCTCTTTGTCCATACAAGCCCATTATATGCGCCTCAGTGCCCTCTGTGTGCTCTACCTCATCATCTGGCACTTCGTTGTAACCCGACTCCTCTAAGAAGACACTGCGTACCTTCTCGATGATCAGGAAGCCCTATCGCTGATCATCTTCGACTTACGACATCTAGGAAGCCCTGTTGCCATACCATCAGTCTCAACAATCAGGAAGCCCCAACATTGATCACTGCGTAATCGTTGAGCTTAACACCCACCCAGTTTTGTGCATTGTGCAATGATGGGTGCCTCTGTTGTTATGTAGTTAGGGCCTCCCCTTTGGGGGGCAGCTTGTAATTATGTAATACTGCAGGAATAATAATTTTAAAATAAAAATAAAAAAACATACTGTAGTAGTTGCACACCCAAACCAGGAGGTTGCCATGGATCTCTTTTTTATTTTATTTTAAATTTATTATTCCTACTGAGCTATGCAATACACCTGCAGCCCTGCAGGGGCCGCCAGTAAACTACCTAACTACTGAGGCGCCTGTCATTGCTCATCAAGTGAAATGGGCAGGGCATGTGCCTCGTAATGAGGCCTAGTGGACTTACATGCCCTATTAGGGATAAATAGAGGGAAGGAGAGGGAGGTGTACATATTGTGATTACAGAAAGCCAAACCAGGCCAAAGGCAAGATCAGGAAAGGAGAGTCCCTTAGAAGAGGAAAGGAGTGGCTGCAAGTGCCATAGAAGAAACCAATTGGGAATCCAAATGGCAGTCAAGAGTCAACCAGAATTAAGAGCGCCCTTGTGGGACTCAAACAATGCATGTACCTTCCTTGGGATATGCAGCGACTGAAACTGCTCCCACTGTCCTCTATGACATATGGGCGCTATATTGGAGCACTAGGGTAAGGTGTGCTGTGCCAGGAGGCCGCCCCAGGTGCAGGTTGTGGCGCTGTAGGCACTACTACACCCATATGGAACGACCCCCCTACCCTACACATTCCCTCCCCAACCATAGAGGTCCTGTAGAGCACCGCTGTGCTTCTGGGAATCAACTTAAGCCCGTAGTGGGAATTACCCCCACACAAACCAACAGAGGATTTAGTCCTCTGGAGCCACTGGGGGGAACTCTCCCACAGTGCTACGGCCTGAGACACTACACTTCAGCATGCCGGAATGCTGATGCACACTCCATGCAGGCCCTTTCCCATGCCCTGGCACATGCTTCAGAAACAGCCATTACAGCTGGAATACTCAGGAACCAAGGTCATGGGACAAGCACCCAGTCAACCCCCAGCCCCCGCTTCTGGATCTGCAATCATACCAGGATCTCCGTCTTGCATACCTGACCCTGGTGGCAAAGCCATCCCAGGGAGTAGGGGATACTAACCACCTCACGAGGGTCCATCCCACCCAAGAGGCCCATGGTGCCCTGTTGCCTTTTGGCATCAGGTGGTTCTTACCACCACGCCATGTGTTATGAGCCCCCTATCTCCTTTTAGCACGAGGTGCCATCATCAGAGACCCTTTTGGGAATTTGGGGGGGGCAGTTTTTGATTTGTCATGCCAGGGACAATGCAAGCTCCTAGGTACCCAGGAGGGCAGTGCTCAGCACCCAAAGGTGCGATCCAAGTTGCCCCGAACTGAGGTTTCCTGACTGAAGTCACCTGCTGTGAGGCAGGGGGTTTCCCCCCCCCCTGTGAGGACATTAACATCATGTCCCCCCTGTTAGATTCACTCCCTGAGTAAGGGATTGAAACAAGTGATAACAGATTCACACAATAATACTAGTTAGTTTAGGGTAGGCTTGATACCCTTTACTCACTAGAGTGTTAGAGCTGATGATGGTGGTAAGAGACAAGAGATGAATTAAACTGCTTTTTACCACAATTTTATGTTGGGCTTTTATACCCTACATGTTGTAGTTTATTTACTATGTTCCGGTAGATACTACAACATACTACTCTTGATTTATAAGTCATAGGAATGTTCCAGTACAATCCTGTACATGCTATTTACTATTCTTAGCTTACCACCCCCCCTGGCCGGCCCAGTCGACCACCCATGTCTTGGGCAGGTGTCACACTTTCCACCCCTGGATCTGCAGGGTCTGGCCCCCCCATGACCCACTCCTGACCCACCACACTGAGTGGGCCGATGAAAACCGTCTCCAGGTCTTGTGCCACTGGCTTAAGCTGACGGGGCACTTGAACTGCCTCTCTGACCGTACCTCCACAGCCATCCGCCTGGCTTTCGCTGTGATGGAGATGGAGGGTCACCTGACCGACGAAGATATGGACTTGGACCTCCTTTGGGAACACATGAGTCGTATGCTTGGACCCCGTACCCAGGACCCAGACCCGGCTCTCTTGGAGCTTTCAGGTACACTTCCCCCCTTTCCCTCTGATTAATGCCTGCCCTTCGGACTCCCACCTGTTTGTCCTGGCCGGCGCTCTCGCCCTCCCTTTCCTATTCTAAGCTACCCCATTTGCCTGCTACTGTCCGTTTGGCTGTGCTGTAGCGAAATGTATTCCTCCCTCTCTTTCCCATTCCATTACTAATAGGGACCCTACACACCTTGGCACCCTTTGGGGAGCAGGGCCCCCACCCAGTTTCATGCGTTGTGTGATGACAGGCGCCTCTGTTGTTATGTAGTTAGGGCCCCCCCTTTGGGGGGGCAGCTTGTAATTATGTAATACTGCAGGAATAATAATAATAATAATTTAAAAAAAACTATTCTTAGCTTCCTATGAGTCAGTTACATATTCCAGTATGTTCTACAGCCTACCATGCTATCTTTATCTTATGCCAGAACCTTCCCTGAGTTTCCATCAAGTCATATAGTACAATTCCTAAGTTAACCATTCTCAGATACTACTATACCTATGATGCTTCTCCTTATTTCCTAATCGGTTCTGCTGTGTGATGCACTATACTTGGCTCCCATCAATTGTGTCTTCAATTGATCACCATGCTTCCATCGGCTATTCTTAGCCAAACACTTAGATATACTTGTGTGGCTCAGCGCTTATGCTAGCCTTCTTAATCTTATCTTGTTGTGGCTTGTTACTTATTACTGTGGACTAAGATTGAGTTGTTCCACCTATAGATTAATTATATTGATGAAAGGGGTTTGCTCTGGTGTCCTATCATCTATTAGCATAAAGAGCTCTTCAGGCCCTGCATTCATAAGGTTTACAATTCTATTGTAACCTGTCATGACTCGATATGATGGTTCTTCATTCATCCAACGCATTAGGAGTTCTCTGTCCATGTTCATCATCTGGGTGTTCCTTCTTCTCTTTGATCTACTGTTGTATTTCCTTTGGCTACAAAGTTGTTCATGTATGCAAACATTTGTTCTCTTAATTGCTTATTGATATTGTGAACTATTTGGTTGGCATTCTTAGCATAATCAGTTTGTGCTATCACCATTCATTGATAACATAAGTTATTATGTGGCTGATTACATATCCTAGTTCTGATGTAAGCATTGATTACCCACTTGTTTAATTGGTAAGAGAACATTGTGGCTTTGTGTTTGATTACAATTTCTCATTTGTCCATTACTGGTATTTCCCTTGTAGTATGATTGAATATGATTTGACAGTTATCATATCCTGTGTTTGCACCTATTGTTGCACATGCTATGTTGAATACCTTCCAGCTAATTAGATTTGCGTCTTTACATCGCTGACACATTCCCTGGGTATCTATTGTGTTTACGGGTCTCTCCATATCGATCTTGCTAATCCGTCGATCCGGTGATCACGATTTTCATCAATTTACTAACACCCCCCCACCTAGCCCACATACAATGCAGGCCCAACAAGCCCGCCACCCCAAGAGGGCAGTGCAGATGCCAGAAGGAATCGTGCTCACCGAGTCATCCAACCAGCAGCAATGTTTTCAATGGGTTGCCAAGACTGCTGGCGAGCTCCACACCCGTTTCCTGCTGCGTTATGGCGACTGACAACCAACCCCAGCACACCAGGGTGAGTTGGATCCTTCTCTCATACGATGCCCAGTCCCAGAGAGTCCAGACAAGGTCGGGTAGCTGCGACTTCCCCCAGCCAACCCCAGTTGCAAAACCGAGATGGTGGTGGTAAGAGGACAAGAAGGGATGGGAGGGTGTGCATTGCCACTTCCTTCAGTGCGGAGATAGAGGGGGCTAGGGTCGACAGGGGAAGCTCAGTTGCACGCTTCACCTTGGAGTCCACCCATTCATTCCCAGGGATGGCCTTGTGCCCCAGGCACCATTGGAAATGAATAGTCAGATTTGGGAAAGAGTTGAGATGGGTCTTGACCCCTGCCTTCCAGAGAGGGAGGAGCTGGGCCCCCGATGCTGAGGGCCAAGTGTGGAAGAGGCTGAGAGCTGTCAGGGAGTCAGAGAGACATCCTTCTTGTCCTCTTACCACCACCATCTCACCTTCGCTCTGGGGTCGTCTCTGGTCAGTTGCAGCAACCCATGCTCTGCTCTGGTATACTACTGGGGCGTCATGAGAGAAGGTATCTGACTGCACAACTTTTATAAAGGAGCACTGCTCGCTGGTCACTGAGGCGCTGTAGTGGCATCGTTGGATGGCGTGAAAGGGGCTTAACCACTCGCCAGAGGGTATGGGACCCATCGTAAATGTCCCATTGGGGGGGGTAACTTGGTGAGGATGATCCTTCTTCACATCTGCGCTGATCTTCTCGAGGTTGCATGCTCACTGGTCTGCCTCTCTTTTATTATTATTATTATTCCTGCAGTATTACATAATTACAAGCCGCCCCCCCGAAGGGGGGCCCTAACTACATAACAACGGAGGCGCCCATCATTGCGCATTGCACAAAACTGGGCAGGGGCTCTGCTCCCCGAAGGGTGCCAAAGTGTGGAGAGCTCCTATTTAGTAAGAAACCACTCAAGAGGGAGGGATACATATCGCTATGAACAAATCACATGGGTGAAGGCAGGTTAAAGTAAGAAGCTTAGAAGTGAAAAGGGAGGGCGAGAGTGCCAGCTGGGACGTATCATGAGGAATTTGAAGGGCAGGTGTTTAGTCAGATGGAAAAGGAGGGAGTGTACCTGATAGCTCCAAAAGGGCTGGGTCCGAGTCCCGAGTTCTGGGTCCAAGCATATGATGCATGTATTCCCTTAGGAGGTCCAGGTCCATATCTTCGTCAGTGGGGTGTCCGTCTAGGTCCATTGTGGCGAAAGCCAGCTGGATGGTGCCTGTGGTGTGGTTGGAAAGGCGGTTAAGATGCCCTGTCAGCTTTAGCCAGCAGCGCAAAACTGGGAGGCGGTTTTCGTCAGCCCACTCTGAGTGGTGGACTGGGAGAGGGTCCCAAGGTGGCCATATGTGCCATATCCACGGATGGAAGGTGCTGCAGCCGCCAAGGATGTGGGCGGTCGACTGCGTGGGCCAGGGGGGGTGGTTGTGCCATCTGCAATGCGAGATCAGGCCATGCCTGCAGTGGTAGACTGAGTCAAAACTCAGCCAGTATCCCCCATAGGGACCGGCATGGCAGAGGACCTGTGTGACCGCAGATAGCTCATTGCATGGGTGGTTGACCGAGTGCATGAGTAGCTTTCAGGGTCGTCGTGTGGGGAGGCCATGGACTGCCAAGTATTTGTCAGCGGTCGAAGCTAGTGGGTGGGCTAATGAGAGCGTCCATTGTTCCATGAGGGTGCAGACAGCGGCTTCTTTTAGTGCGGATGTGGAGGGTTTAAGGTCAGATGGAGGGAGCTCGGTCGCCAGCTTAGCTTCCGTGTCAGCCCATTCATTTCCAGGGATGTCCGAGTGTCTGGGGCACCATACGAAATGGACAGTGAGTTGGGGGTACAAGTCTAGCAGAGTCTCCACACCCGCTTTCCAAATGTGTAGGAGGTGGGCGCCAGGGGCGGCAGCCCAGGTGCGGAAAAGGTGGAGAGTGGTCAGCGAATTGGATAAGAAGAAGATATCCGATGTGACACGCAGTTGTGCTGGGAGGCGGCGTGCCACCCAGCCCAGGGCCGTGGCGAGGGAAAATTCCTCGGTGTCCGTGGCTGTGGCGCAGGTGGGGGACTCCAGTCGTCAGGACCAGAGTCGGGTGTGGCCAAGCATGGCACAGATGGCTGAGCCTGACTTATTGTCAATGTGGGAACCATTGGTGAAGACCTGTACATGCTGGGTGAGGCCTAGCTGGTGGGCAGTGGCCACAAATGACTTTCAGGTGTTGGTGCTAACTGGGGTGACAGGGGTGGTGAACTGAACACAGCCCTTTGTGAAGGCTAGGGGGTCTGTCCATGGGGGATGTGTGTATGCTGGGACCTGTTGAACCCAGGGGGCTCGGACCTGCACAGAAAGGGAAAAAGGTCTATTAGCTACGTTTTTAAAAAGTTTTCGGCTGATAGAGTGGGGGGTTCGCCATAGGCATAGGGAATGGGTCATCTTTATATATTCGAAGTAGAAAGAAAGGGGGGGAACGGAACAAAGGAAATTGGTGGAATAAGGGGAGGCACCTTTAAAGATGCCCAAAATTCATCTGCAAGCCATGTTTTGCACGGCCTGTAGGCGGTTTACCAAGGTTTTTTGGTGGCGGCCATGGTACCATATCGGCGCCCCCCATGCAAGCACGGAGCGGACACAGGAGGTGTAAAGGCGGCAGAGGAGGAGGGCCGAAATTCCGTGTTGTGTGTTGCCTAGTATGTGGAGAGCGGCGAGGGTGGAGAGTCCCTTGGAGCGCATACGCTCTACGTGGGGCTTGAAGGAGAGGCCCGGGTCCCACCATATCCCCAACCACTGGAGGGGGATTGAGGGGCGGATCAGGGTGTTGGGGTCGACCTGAACCCCAGCCATGTCCCAGCCTTCATAGCCGGTCTTTCGCCTGGGGGGGTGGAAGTGGAGGCATTCCATCTTGGCTGCTTTGATATTTAGACCAATGGTGCCAAAAAGGGTGTCTAGTTGTTGGTATGCACGGGCGAGCGTGCAGCAGTTGGATGCCATGGAGGGACCTATGCAAATAAGTAGATGGTTGTCAATGTATGCCAGGGCGGTGGTGCCGGCTTGGTGAAAGCGCCAGAGGACCACCCCCGCAAAGATCGTTGACAGAATGGGGGAGATGGGCGATCCCTGTGGGGTGCCGAAGTCGGGTTTAGGGGCGGTGGGGAGGGTGGTGCTGTTGAATGAGACAGCGACCCGCCGTTCCGTCATGAAGGATAGGCACCAGTTGGCCATATCCGGGGTGCAACTGAGATCCAACAGTTGTCGGTGGAGGAGGTGGGGGTGTACTGAGTCGAAGAAGCCCTGGATGTCGACTGCTAGGACCGAACAGACAAGGCCCTCTGAGTGGGCATGTTCCACAATCTGTAAAAGGTGTTGGGCAGCATCATAGACTGAGTGGCCTTGGCGCCCCCCGTATTGGTTAGGTGGCAGCCAGTCCCACATGTTAGTGAGGAACTGGAGCCAGTTAGTGATAATTTTTTCCAGGAGTTTCCCTAGGGTCTCCTCAAGGGTGATGGGCCGGTATGAACACGGCGAAAAAGGGTCCTTCTTGTTTGGTTTCCTGAGCATCACAACTTTTGCCGCCCGCCAGCACTCCAGGTGATGGCCCAGGTGTAGACAGTCGTTGAAAAGTGTGAGTATCTCATTGGGGTAGGCGTCCACCACCCATTTCAGGGGGCGGTAACCTATTCCCGAGAGGCCCAGAGCTGACAAGTTGGATGTATCGGCCAGTGCCCCCATAAGCTCTGATAGGAATATGGGCAGGGCAACTGGTTGGGTTGGGGGTAGTGGGATGTCGGTCACTGCCTGGGGTGGAGGGGGCACAAAGAAAGTTTCTTGGAAAAGCTCACCTTTCTCGGTGTCCATCTGGGTGAAGGAGCTGTCCTGTCATCTAAGTGAGGGGATGGGGGTGGGTCGGGTGCCTAGGCC
The DNA here is from genome assembly GCA_002794785.1 of Coniferiporia sulphurascens. NCBI lineage: Eukaryota > Fungi > Basidiomycota > Agaricomycetes > Hymenochaetales > Hymenochaetaceae > Coniferiporia > Coniferiporia sulphurascens. The sequence goes on from NBBA01000006.1 coordinate 861,843, forward strand.
TCGTTTGGCCCAGTGCCAGATGTTGGAGGTGTCTGCTTCTGCTGCCTGGTCGGCATAGAACTGCCGTTTTGCTGTCCTAATGCCCCTTTTGAAGGTGTGTCGAGCTGATGAATGCGTGAGGGGGGTGGTTGCCATCATTATTGCGTTTAGGAGGGTCTTGCAGTGGGGTGACCACCACGGGACTTCTGTCTTTGATGGTTTCAAGAGGCAGGTGAACGGCTGGAGTGCGGCGACCATTGAGTCGATAACTGCCTTCACTTTGATGTTCAGGGCATGGGTGTCGAGCCCTGGGAGTTTGAAGGCTTCTTCAAGGATGGGGAAGGCGATGTCAGTCCATTCCTCCTTGTCGGCTGGTAGTAGTCGACGTGTCTTTAGGACAGGCAGTGGGGGCCGAGACGGCAGTGACCAACGCAGGATGGCGTGGTTGGACAGTGGTGAGTGGTTGGAGGTAGCCGAGTCTAAAATAGAGTCAGGGTTGACTGTGGGTGGGGCCCAGATCATGTCAATGGGGCACCGGCGGCGATTGCTGTCAGGCCTCAAGTCAGAGTCAGGAAGGTGGGCAGGCTCCAGGCCATGTCCATGGAAAAAGTCATCAAGGGGTTGCGCCCCCAAGTCATCTTGCCGTGTGGCTGAGAGTTCGGACCACATGTGGTGGCGATGGTTGAAGTCGCCTGCCACAAGTAGAGTGGTGGCTAGCACTGAGGGGAGTGAAAGCAGGAAGGACTCACCTGGGTACTGGGGGGAGGTGTGCTTGTGATCCGGGGAGTGCATGCTGTAGTAATTGCACACCCGGAGGGTGAGTTGGGATCATACCTCCACTGTCAGTATGTCTGTACCATGTGAGGCGGCACCGAGTATTGACCATGAGGTGGTGGGGAGGGCCCGGGCTACATACGTTACTACTCAAGGGCGGACCTCTGGTGGTAACATGGGTATGTAGCCTGGGATGGTTGGGACGTTAAATACTGGAGTGCCGGCAGGGTCGTTGAGTGAGGGTTGCACCCCTATTTGGTACCAGGGTGGTTCCTGTATAAGAATTAGGTGCGGGGGGGACGGGTCAGTTGTGAGGACAGGAATGAGGGAATGTATTGCTGCTAGTGAGCGGGCAGCGTTCCACTGCAAGACAGAGAGCATCTCTATCATATTTCCTCCATCTGGTCATCAGAGGGGTCAGCAGCGAGGGCCTCTTCGATTTGGTGGTAGCACCTCTTCTTAGGGCAGGCCGGCAGGGTGGCGGGGTGGTCACCCTTGCAGTTGTTGCATAGGCAGGGGTGGGGACATGTGTCACCTTCGGGCACTGCGTTGGTTGTGCAATGGGCACACGATTTGCGGTGATTGTGGGTGAGATGGGCCCCTGTGCAGTCAGCGCAGCATGGTTGGGCATGGCAGCCCTTGGTTCCGTGGCCGAGGCCCTGGCACCGCTCACACTGGGTGAGGGTGGGGCGGACTGGCAGGACCGAGAGCCGGAGGGTGGATCTGAACATCCATACACGTGGCCTCTTGAGGAGGCGTTCATGGATGGAGCCATCGGCATCGATGAAGGAGAAGACCACTGGGCACCTGTAAGTGTCGGCAGGTGATCCTTGGTGGCGGCAAAGTGTGGGGTGACTACAAAGTCAAGGTTATGGAGTGCTGGGTTGTGCCGGATTTCGGCCATAAGGGCCTTCTCGTTTATGGTGTGTCTGTTTTGGCCAAACAAAAAGTCCTTGCAGGGCACCATAGAGATGCGCAGTGTGGACTGGGGGCGGACTCTGGAGGGGGTTAGGGAGAAAGTGGCAGGGACGTTAATTCCCGTCATGATGCACTCTGTGCACATGTGGGAGGCATAGGCCACAGAGTGATGATCAATGATCATTTCCGTGGTCGGGTTAGCTGAGGATGGGCACGCTGCAAATGTGGTCACAATGTTCCCCTTTATGTTGTAGGAAGAGGACAAGACCGGGACTTGATCTGTGGTTGGGAGGGAGGCGAAGAACTTATGGGACGTTTTAGTCAGAGCCATTGCGGACTTCTGGTTTTCGGCCCATATGCCGACTGTGGGGGTTAGAACCAAGGTTGGGTCCTTGGCGTACATTGTAGGGGGGGGGGCACCTTCTGCTGGCGCTTCTTCTTCTTTTGCGCCGGGTTAATGACCGCCCCAGTGGCCGGGGCCACGGGGATGGGTTGGCGGTTGTCGGTGGGGCTGCTGCTGCGGCCACTTGGGCATAGGAGGTGTGGGCGGCTGCATTGGACGCCTGGGGGGCGGGTTGCTGTTGTTGTTGTTGTTGCTGTTGTCGGGGGGCGGGCCTAGAGCTGATGGAGGCCATCTGACATGAAATAGAAGCCATGTCAGTTGTCAGGCGCTTGACTGCATCTGTCAGCGCCCTCATTTCTGGGGTCACAGGGGTGGTGCCGGGGGTCCCGGTGGTGGTCGGGGCCCTTTGGGGGGGGCGAGCTGGGGCGAAGGGTTCCGGGAGGGCGATTACTGCCCCCTCCCTCACGAAGTTGTAGGCCATCACCGTGTTGCGGTAGATGATGTTCTGGGGGTATGTCCTGTCTTGCTCTATGTTGGCCAGTGTCTGTTGGATGTTCCAGAGGAGGTCTCCCACAAACTGCACGGCCTTGATGTCGATTGTCTCGGTGGTGGCATCCCTGGTCTGCTGGTTGAAGTTGTCCAGGGCATGGGTGAGGGAGTACATGAATCCTGTGGTGTGCTGTTCATGTTGTTGGGCGGGGGGACCCCTCGGTGTGAGGGGCAACATGGTGGCTGCGGAGCGTTTCTGCCCGAGGCTTGCGCCTCCTACCTGTTGCGGGGGGGTATGGGGGTCAACCACCATTGCTGGGGCTGTCTCACCTGTTTCAATGGAGCCATGGATCGATCCTACTGATGTGGCTGGGGAGCCGACTCGGGACGCTGCCCTTGATTCCATGCACACTTGGGCGGTGAAGTCGTAGGCTGAGATCATTTGGGAGTCGCCGATTGCTGGGGAGGGGGCCAGGACGTCTGGTGAGGACGTCAGTTCTTGGGGGGGGTTGGATGTGGGGGTGGTGGGGGCGGCCGTTTGGAATCTTGCGGCCGCAGCGGTGCCTGCGGAGGCCCAGTTTGCGGCCATCCTGGCGGCCCAGTCTGGATCGGCGTTGGCCGATGGGGTGGGTGGGGGGTTGGTTCGATTTGTTCGACAGAGGGTGTTCCTGTAATCGCCTGGGTTCGACATGGGGGAGTTTTAGCTGCCCGCACTAGTCAATGGTGGTGGTTACTGGTGGCTGGTCTGCCTCTCGGCAGCGCAAGGGGCACATGCCTGCCAGTCGGGGGGGACACAACATTAATGTCCCTATGGGAGGGGGGAAACCCCCTGCCCAGCTAGCAGTTGGCTTCGGTTGGGAGACCTCGGGTTCGGGGAAACTCGGATCTTACCCTCAGGTAGTGACCTCGGTCATGGGGCTGCGAAGTCCTCAGCATGACTTACCAAAGAACTGCCTCCCCAAATTCCTGAAGGGGTGTCTTTTTTTATTTATTTTTAAATTATTATTCCTGCAGTATTACATAATTACAAGCTGCCCCCCCAAAGGGGGGGCCCTAACTACATAACAACAGAGGCACCCATCATTGCGCATTGCACAAAACTGGGTGGGGGCGCTGCTCCCCAAAGGGTGCCAGAGTGTGAAGAACCCCTATTTAGTAAGAAAGACCAGAGAAGGAGGGATACATATCACTATGAACAAACCAAGTGGATGAGGGCAGGTTAAAGTAGGAAGCTTAGAAATGAGAAAGGGGAGGTGAGAGCGCTGGCTGAGACATATCCATAGGAATTCAAAAGATGGGCACTAATCAGATGGAAAGGGAGGGAGCATACCTGAGAGCTCCAAAAGGGCTGGGTCTGAGTCCTGGGTTTGGGGTCTGAGCATACAACACATGTAATCCCATAGGAGGTCCAGGTCCATATCCTCATCAGTTGGGTGGCCATCTAAGTCCATTGTGGCAAATGCTAGCCAAATGGTGCCTGAGTTCAGTCGGAGAGGCGGTTTAGGTGCCCTGTCTGCTTAAGCCAATGGCGCAAAACTGGGAGGCGGTGTTCATCAGCCCACTCTGAGTGGTGGACTGGGAGAGGGTCCCGAGGTGGCCACATGCATTGTATCCATGGGTGGAAGGTGCTGCAGCCGCCTAGGATGTGGGCAGTCGACTGTGCAGGTCAGGGGGGGTGGTTGTGCCACCTGCAATGTGAGATCAGGCCATGCCTGCACCAGTAGGCTGAGTCAAAACTCAGCCAGTAGCCCCCATAGGGACTGGCATGGCAGAGGATCTGCACAACTGCAGAGAGCTTGTGGTGTGGATGGTCGACTGAATGCATGAGGAGCTTTCAGGGTCGGCAGGATGGGTTGCCATGCACTGCCAGATATTTATCTGCAGTGGAGGCGAGGGGGCAGGCGAGCAAGAAGGTCCACCAGTCCATGAGGGTGCAGACAGTGACTTCTTTTAGTGTGGAGGTGGAGGGCTTTAAGTCAGATGGGGGGAGCTCCATTGCCAGCTTCACTTCCATGTCAGCCCATTCATTGCCAGGGATGTCTGAGTGGCCAGGACACCATACGAAATGGATGGTGAGCTGGGGGTACAAGTCCAGCAGAGTCTCCACACCTGCCTTCCAGATGTGAAGGAGGTGGGCGCCAGGGGCAGCAGCCCAGGTGTGGAAGAGGTGGAGGGCGGTCAGCGAATTGGACAAAAAGAAGATGTCCGATGTGACGCACAGTTGGGCTGGGAGGCGGCACACTACCCAGTCAGGAGCTGTGGCAAGAGAGAACTCTTCAGTGTCCGTGGCTGTGGCGCAGGTGGGGGACTCCAGTCGGTGTGACTGAAGTCGAGTGTGGCCAAGCATTGCGCAGATGGCCAAGCCTGACTTATTGTCAATGTGGGAGCCATCAGTGAATACTTGGACATGGGGGGTGGAACCGAGTTTGTGCACTGCTGCCACAAATGACTTTTGGGTGTCGGCACTAACTGGGGTGGTGGGGGTGGTAAAGCGGACACAGCCCTGAGTGAAGGACAGAGGATCCGTCCATGGGTGGTGCGTGTATGCAGGGACTTGTTGAACCCAGGGGGCTCGGACCTGCAAAGAAAGGGAAAAAGGTCTGTTAGCTATGTTTTTAAATAATTTACGGCCAATAGAGTGAGGGGTGTGCCAGAGGCGCAGGGAATGGGTAGTCTTTATATATTCAAAATAGAAAGAGAGAGGGGGAACAGAGCAGAGAAAGTTTGTGGAATGGGGGGAGGTGCCTTTGAAGACGCCCAAAATCCAGCGGCAGGCTGTGTTTTGCATGGTCTGGAGGCAGTTTACCAGAGTTTTTTGGCGGCAGCCATGGTACCAGACTGGCGCCCCCCATGACAGGACAGAGCAGATGCAGGAGGTATATAGGCGGCAGTGGAGGAGGGCAGAGATACTGCATTGGGTGTCGCCCAGGATATGGAGTGTGGTGAGGGTAGAGAGCCCCTTGGAGCACATGTGCTCAACATGGGGCTTGAAGGAGAGACCCGGGTCCCACCATATCCCCAACCATTGAAGTGGGATTGAGGGGCGGATCAGGGTGTTGGTGTCAACCTGGACGCTGGTGGTGTCCCAGCCATCATAACCGGTGCATTGCTGAGGGGGGTGGAAGTGGAGGCACTCTGTCTTGGTGGCTTCAATGTTGAGACCAATGGTGCCGAAGAGGGTGTTGAGTTGGTGGTAGGCACGGGCAAGGGCACAGCAGTTGGATACCACTGAAGGACCTACACAAATTAGTAAATGGTCATCAACGTATGCTAAGGCGGTGGTGCTGGCTTGGTGAAAGTGCCAGAGGACCATGTCTTAAAATCTACGCACGTTGTGGTAGATGATGAGGTGCAGTGGTGAGATTGAGGCAAAGGTGGGTTATCAGTGTAAACCGATGTATTTCTAGGGAAAGACCAGCTCCCCTTATATACACATTCCGTGAGCTAGTACTACTATAACTATCTAGCTCCTATATCATATGGCGTTATCATTGCGTTATTGTTCACTTAGTAAGGTGGTTGTTCATATGACCACGTACTATATTTATATCGTTCATTATATTTATTTAATACTCCCCTTCAAACTTTTACTAGGTGGAGTAGACTTGTAAAACATTTGATTAATTCGATCATTAGTGCTTTCATCATAATATCAGCCTTTTGCTGTCCAGTTGGAATATATGAAACTGTTATGGTTTCATTTTCAATATAATCTCATAAGAAATCTTTTCGTATATCTATATGTTTTGTTCGTTGCGTATATTTTTGTTCTGTTGAATTTACTATAGTTATGGCTGCTTGATTATCGCATAATATTTTCGTAGGTGTATCCAAGGTCTGCAGTACCTCTTCAACCAGTCTTCTTAGCCATATTGCTTCTTTTACTCCATGAGTTAAAGCTTGTAGTTCAGCTTTGCATACTGATAATGACACTAATTCTTGTTTTTTACTTGACCATGATGTCGTTGCATTTCCTATTTGGAATATGTACCCAGATATTGCTTTATGGCCTTCTTGTGTCATGCCGTCAGCATCAGTATATCCAATTAGGTTGATTGGTTCTTTGCCTCCGAGTATTAACCAATAATCATTTGTTCCTTTTAAATATTTGAAGCAGTGTTTTACTGCATTGTAATGTTCAATACTAGGTTTATTTAAATGCCTAGCAAATTGACCTGTTGCGAATGATATGTCAGGTCTCATACAATCTGCTGCATATTGTAATGCTCCAACCATGTTCATATACGGTATTTGATTCATGAAGTTTAATTCTTCATTAGTTGGATTTTCGAGTGATTTTAACACTTGACCAGGTGTCATTGGTGTTCGTACTGTTGCAGCGTCTTTTAATTTATATTTTTCTATTATATTATCAATATAATGTTTTTGTCTTAGTTTTATAATTCTTTCATCTCAGTTTCTTTCGATTTCAATGCCGAGTAACCAATGTATATTGTTTCCGTCAGTAAATTTTACATGTTTTCCTATTTCATCTTTAGGGGCTTTTATTATTAATAGATTTAAGCCACATATCGTTATGTCGTCAACATGTATGAAAAGTATTAGAATTGTTTTTCCTTTTACTTTTCTTAGGAATACTGCGTTATCTTGGACTGCTCGCGTTAGTCCTATTCCAATTAATATTTCAGATAATTTTTTATACCATTGTCTGCCTGCTTGTTTTAATCCATATAAGGCTTTATTTAATTTTAAAACTTGTCCAGGTTTTATTTCGATTAGATTTCCTGGTGGCGGTTTAATGTATATATTTTCGTTATTTTCTAATTCACCATATAGGTAGGCTGATTTTATATTGATTTGATGAATTTTGTAATTGTTTGTTGCGCTCCAGCTTAGTATAGTTCTTACTGTAGCTAATCGTGCTACTGGAGCGAATGTGTCATTTGAATAGTAGTCTATGCCCTCTTTCTGGGCAAATCCTTGAACTACTAATCTTGCTTTGTATCGTTCAATTTCTCCGTTTGCTAATCTTTTTGTTTTGTAAACAAATCTTGTTCTGATTATGTTTGCTTCTTTTGGTGGATCAATGATTTTCCATGTAGATCTTTTGATTAACATTTTTATTTCTTCTTTCATTACCGTGATCCACTGATTTGCGTCAATTCTATTGATCGCTTGTTGATATGAATTAGGATTGCCTATTAATTCCGTATTGAATTGATTAAATTCCGTAAGATAAGCGACTGTATTTTGTTCATCAAAGTTTAGACCTAATGATCGTTTTGTTGGTTTAATTGTTCGTATTGGTCTTTCATTTGTTAATTCTTTTATTTGCTCGTTTTGTTTTTCTGTTATATTCTCCCCTTCAATTTTAGATGGAGGAGAATCTAAAAATTGTAAGTTTCGTTTGACTGTAATTTTTCTATTGTGATAGGTTCTATGACCTTTACTTTCTTCATCAAATCCTAACCATTGTGCATATATTCCTTTTGGTTGTAATTTATTTACGTCTTCTTGTTTTAATATGCAATATTGGCCAAATTCTTTTAAATCGTCTATGTTGTAATTTTCGTTATATCATTTAAAATATGGTGTTTTAAAATCAATAGCGCTCTTTGGCGTTCTATTGTAAATGTAAGTGCTGTATTTTACAGCTTCTCCCCATAGACTGGGTGGTAATTTTGCTTGTAGCAGATTTACTCGTGTATTATTTAGAATTGTTTGATGTGATCGTTCTGCTACTCCATTTTGTTGTGGCATATCGTGAACAGTCAGCTTTCGTATTGTTCCATGTTTTTCTAAATATTCAGTGAATTGTTTACTTAAAAACACTGTGTCATTATCACTTTGTAGTATTTTTATTTTTATATTAAATTGTGTATTGAGCATAGTAGCCCAAGTCGTATAAGCATTTAAGCCCTCGTCTTTTGTTTTTAATAAAATCATGTTTATCCATCTTGTAGCGTCGTCTACAAGTGTTAGAAGATATTTATATCCTCCTATAGCATGTGTGGATGCTGGACCCCATATGTCTATATGTATATGATCACCGAATTTTTCGGCTAATTTTGAAATACGTAATTTTGGAATTTGCATTCTTTTAATATTTGCTTCTATGCAGATTGTGCATTGAGTTTCGTCATAATTTGATATTTTTTGATTTGTAACTTGATCTTCTTTTAATAATCGTTTTATGTAAGCATAACTTATATGCCCGAGTTTTTTGTGAAGTTCAAATAATGTTACATTTTTCGTAGCTGCTTGTACATCATTGTTAAATATACTATACAATCCATTTTTATTTATGATTTTTCCACATAAAGATCCATTAGGATACTTTATTGTGCATTCGTTTTCTTTATAAATAAATTCGTAACCGTCTTGACATAGAAGTCCTTGAGAGACTAATGTCATATTCATTTTAGGATTGTAGTATACGTTTGATAATATTATGACACTTACCGAGTGTCCATTGGGGATGTAAAGCTTAAGATCCCCTACTATGTTTGCCATGAATGTTGTTTTATTCGCGGCCGTTATCGTAATTGCGTCGGTTTTGTAAGTATTTCATAATCGATTTAGATATGGTGTTAAATGTATCGTTGCACCAGTATCGATTATATCCATTGAGGAATAAACATTATTAGCAAATTTTTCTGTTGTTATAGCGTTAATGCTTATGTCTAAATTATTGTCATCCACATCTTCCATGGTGCTATCGTGGTTTCCTATTGTGTCAAGAAAGTCGTTATAAGAATAAATTGGGAATTCTCCCATGTCAAAGTCATTATTGTCGATTTCGGTTATAAAGGCGGTTTTGCCTTGGCCAATTACGGCGCTTAACTCGATTCGAGAGCTCGATGCGACGTTTGTTGCTGCTGCTGCTGCTGCGGTATGTTTAGCCTGGGCCGCACTTGCCCCAGTCGATGTCGGTGCCACTGACGCACCCATTTCCTTCCCTTTTCCTTTGTCGTCATTCACGTCCTCTTTTTTCTTTTGAGCTGCCTTCGTCCATTCCGTTTTTGGCGCCCAGCAGTCTCGACTAAAGTGCCCTAGCTTGTTACAATTATAGCACTTAATAACATGTGATTGTTGGTTAGGGGAATATCCTCCTCGTCCTCGTCCTCGTATGTATCCTCCACGGCCTCTATAGCCGCGACCTCGTGGTTGAACTCCGCGGCTGTTACCACATCCACGGCCCCTAAAATAGGGGTGGTTCTGCTTGTCCTTGGGCAGGTGGTTAGCTGCCGTCCCTGTCCTCTGATGATTTTTACACCACCCCTCGAAGGCATTTCTCAGTGCCATTAGTAAGAATTGAGGGGTTAGTTCAATTTCATCTTTGTCTGGGTTTGTTTCGTTTATTGTTTTAATATATAACTCACTCTGCGTGAGTACGTATTGGTATTGTTCGGGTGTTGCCCGCGTAATAGCCGATATGTATGTCGACTCTGAAACTTTTACCCCTTGGGCTATTAGTTCCTCGTATTTATTGCTGAGGTTATCGAGTGTTCCATCGAAATGGCTGACATGACCTCTGATATCAAAAAGGGCAGCCTCGTTAAAGCCCTTTGTAATTGTTGTCTGGACGTTATATCGTCCGCCAAGCGCTCTGAGTAGCGCTGGAATATCTTTGTTAAAATTAAGATAATAAGCCAATATCTTGTTGGGCATAGTGCGCATAATGCCGTTATATAAAGCGCTTGATATACCATTCTCTCCAGTTCCTGGGGAGTTAGTGAGCAGGTTACCATAACCTGCACTCTCGATGGCGCTGCAGACTCTGTAGTTCCAGAGTTTATAGTTTCTATGGCCGTCGAGTTTCTCGATTCCGTCGAAGAATTTCTGGAGTTCTGCGAGTTTAGTTGCCATACTCGGTTCATCTTCCTTGGTATCGTTAGCGTTGAATCGTCAGGATCAGATGGTTCTGATGGCTCACGCGATGGGTTATTATTTTCTTCGGAATTTTCTTCTTCATTATCTTCTTTTTTATCGTCGTCTTCTTTCTTATCGCTTTCTTCTTCTGGCTTAATATAAGGATTATCAATTTTAAATTGTTCTTTTTCTGTTGGGTCTGATATGCCCAAATACGTACTTATTCGGTATCTGATTTCAGATGATTTTCCTTGGTCTGATATTCCTAAATCTTTAGCGTGATTTGTTAGTTCCATTTTATAGTCAGTTTTAATTTTTAATTTTTCATCTTTGGTAGAATTATCGTACCTGTTAATTCGATCTTGTATTTGTTGTTCTGTTCCGTTAATAGGTATTTATCTTAGGTTACATTGAAGTATTAGGTCAACTAACCTTTTGCTATCTTTAGCTTTTTGAATTTTTTCTTTGAGTTCTTCGATAGTAGATGACTGCGTATACGTTATTTTTAGTTTGTTAGCTATTATTCGTAATCCTGATAGTTTTTGCAAATGTGTTTGCTCACGAGTATTTGGTTTCTGTCTGTCAGACATGATTTCGTTATTCGAGGATGTGTATGTTCATTAATCGTTTCGTTAGTTGTAGAGTCAAGGCTCATAACCTCTTAAAATCTATGCACGTTGTGGTAGACGATGAGGTGCAGTGGTGAGATTGAGGCAAAGGTGGGTTATCAGCATAAACTGATGTATTTCTAGGGAAAGACCAGCTCCCCTTATATACACGTTCCGTGAGCTAGTACTACTATAACTATCTAGCTCCTATATCGTATGGCGTTATTGTTGCGTTATTGTTCACTTAGTAAGGTGGTTGTTCATATGACCACGTACTATATTTATATCGTTCGTTATATTTATTTAATACCATGCCTGCAAATATTGTCAACAGGATGGGGGAGACAGGTGATCCTTGGGGGGTGCCGAAATCGGGTTTAGGGGCAGTAGGGAGGGTGGCACTGTCAAAGGTGATGGTGACCTGCCAGTCTGTCATGAAGGACAGACACCAGCTGGCCATGTCTGGTGCGCAACTGAGGTCCAACAATTGCTGATGGAGGAGTTGGGGGTGTACCAAGTCAAAGAAACCCTGAATGTCGACTGCTAGGACCGAACAGACCAGGCCCTCCAAGTGGGCATGTTCCACAATCTGTAAAAGGTGTTGGGCAGCATCGTAGACCGAATGGCCTTGGTGTCCCCTGTATTGGTTAGGTGGCAACCGGCCCCATGTATTCACAAGGAACTGGAGCCAGTTAGCTATTATCTTCTCAAGGAGTTTCCCTAGGGTCTCCTCAAGGGTGATGGGCTGGTATGATCACGGCAAGAAGGGAACCTTCTTGTTTGGCTTCCTGAGCATCACCACCTTTGCCACCCACCAGCACTCAGGGTGGTGCCCCAAGCACAGACAGTCATTGAAAAGCGAGAGAATCTCGTTGGGGTAAGCTTCCACCACCCATTTCAGGGGGCGGTAGCCTATTCCCGAGAGGCCCAGTACCGACAAGTTGGAGGTGTCAGACAGTGCCCCCATAAGCTCTGAGAGGAGTATGGGCAGGGCAGCTGGTTGGGGTGGTGGCGGCGGGGTGTTGGCCACTGCCTGGGGTGGGGGGGGCATAAAGAAGGTTTCACAGAAGAGCTCACCTTTCTCATCATCTGTCTGGGTGAAGGAGCCATCTTGCCATTTGAGCGAGGGGATGGGGGTGGGTCGGTTGCCGAGGCCTCATTTGGCCCATTTCCAGATGTTGGAGGCATCTGCTTCCAATGCCTGGTCAGCATAGAACTGCCATTTGGCTGTCCTAATGCCCCTTTTGAAGGCACATCAAGCTGATGAATGCTGGAGGGGGGTGGTGGCCATTGTGATGGCAGATAGGAGGGTCTTGCAGTGGGGTGACCACTGTGGGACTTCCATTTTCGACAGCTTAGAGAGGCGGGTGAACGGCTGGAGGGCAGTGACCATAGAGTCGATGACCACCTTCGCTTTGATGTCCAGGGCATGGGTGTTGGGCCCCAGGAGGCAGAAGGCTTCTTCGAGTAGAGGGAAGGCTATATTGGTCCATTCCTCCTTGTCAGCTGGTAGCAGCCGGCAGGTCTTTAGGACAGGAGGGGGGGGCCGAAATGGCAGTGACCATCACAGGATGGTGTGGTCAGACAGTGGTGACGGGTCAGAGGTAGCTGAATCTATAATGGTATCGGGGTTGACTGTGGGTGGGGCCCAGATCATGTCAATGGGACACTGACAATGATTGCCATTGGGTCATGAGTCAGAGTCAGGAAGGTGGGCAGGCACCAGGCCATGCCCATGGAAAAAGTCATCAAGGGGTTGCACCCCTAAGTCATCTTGCCATGTGGCTGAGAATTCGGACCATGTGTGGTGGCAACAGTTGAAGTCGCCTGCCATGAGTAGAGTGGTGGCTAGCACTGAGGGGAGTGAAAATAAAAAGGACTCACCTGGGTACTGGGGGGAGGCATTCTCTCAGTCTGGGGGGGTGCATGCCGTAGTAGTTGCACACTCGGAGAGTTAGTTGGGATCATACCTCCACCATCAGTACATCAGTGCCGTGGGATCCCCCCATTTCCCTCTGACCTGTGACTGCCCTTCGGATTCCCCATCGGTTTCTTCTATGGCAATCACAGCCACTCCTTTCCACTTCTAAGGGACTCTCCTTTCCTGACCTCATTTGTGACCTGTTCAGGTTCTCTGTAGTCACGATATGTATTCCTCCCTCTCCCCTCCTCCTATTTACCCCTAATAGGGCACGTAAGTACACTAGGCCTCTCTGGAGGCATGCGCCCCGCCCAGTTTCACTCGATGAGCGATGACAGGCGCCTCAGTAGTTAGGTAGTTTACAGGCGGCCCCTCCGGGGCCGCAGGTGTATTACATAACACAGTAGGAATAATAAATTTAAAAAAAAAAAAAAGGGCACCATTGAGATGTGGAGGGTAGACCGGGGGTGTTACAATTTTCCTTTACTTTTCCCTATTGCGCTGACTCGCTTCCCCTTCATCATCATCAGTCAGCGCAACTCCCCCATTTCTCTACCTTACTCATCCTTATTCCGCCTTACACCATAAGACGCCATGATGACACCTTATTGCACCATCATGACATGCTTTGCTTACTGATCACCGAACTTGTATTACCAAGGCATTCCTTGAGTTTCCATGACCTTCCATAGTCTGGTAAACATACCTAACCAAGTTGCTACAGTAGCAAACACATAGAATAGCATATAAGCATGTAACTTCTGTAGCACAAGCCCTAAGCTTGTGCTCTTTGTTCATACAAGCCCATTATCTGCTACCACCAGTCTACTGTGTGCCACTTGGCCATTAGTCGCTTCGTCGTAACCCGACTCGCTATAGAAGCCTACCGCGTCCACATCGCCGATCAGGAAGCCCCATCGACAATCACCTTCGACTTACGACATCTAGGAAGCCCCGTTGCCGTACCACCAGTTCCGATGATCAGGAAGCCCCGATGTCAATCACCGCATAACCGTTGAGCTTAACAGGGGGTGGACTCTGGAGGGGGTTAGGGAGAAGGTGGTTGGGATGGTAATTCCTGCCGCTATGCACTCTGTGTGCATATGGGAGGCACAGGCTGTGGAGTGATGATCGATGATCGTTTCCGTGGTTGGATTAGCTGATGACGGGCATGCCGCAAATGTGGTCATGATGTTCCCCTTCACATTATATGAAGAGGACAAGACTGGGACTTGGTCTGCGGTGGGGAGGGAGGCAAAGAACTCATGGGACATCTTTGTCAGGGCCATTGCTGACTTCTGATTTTTGGCCCGTATGCCAATGGTTGGTGTGAGGACCAAGGTTGGGTCCTTGGCATACATTGTGGGTGGGGGGGGCACCTTACGCTGGCACTTCTTCTTCTTCTGCGCCGGGTTGATGACCGCTCCGGCAGCCAGGGCCACTGGAGCTGGGTTGGTGGTTGTTGGGGGGGCCGCTGCTGCAGTGACCTGCACATAGGAGGTGGGGCCGGCCAGGGTGGCAGCCTGGGGGGCGAGTTGCTGTTGTTGTTGCTGCTGTTGTTGGGGGGTGGGCCTAGAGCTGATGGAAGCCATCTGACATGAAATAGAGGCTACGTCAGTTGTCAGGTGCCTGACTGCATCAGTCAGCGCTCTCATTTCTGGGGTCCCGGTGGTGGCTGGGGCCCTTTGGAGGGGGTGAGCTGGGGCAAAGGGTTCTGGGAGGGAAATTTCTGCCCCCCCCTTTGCGAAGTTGTAGGCCATCTCCATGTTGTGGAGAATGATGTGATGGGTGTCTTTCCTTTCTTGCATGATGTTAGCCAGGGTTTGCTGGACGTTCCAGAGGAGGTTGCCAACAAACTGAGCAGCCTTGATGTTGATGTCAGTGGTGGAGGCGTCTTTGGTGTCATGGTCGAAGTCGTCCAAGGCGCATGAGAGGGCATGCATGAACCCCATGGTATGGGGTTCATACTGTACTTGGGTCGGGGGTCCTCTCGGGGTGAGAGGCGACATGGTGGCTGAGGAGCGTTTCCGCCCAAGGCTTGCACCTCCCACCTGTTGTGGGGGGGTATGGGGGTCAACCACCATCTCTGGGGCTGTCTCACCAAATTTGTTGGATCCATGGATCGACCCGACTGAGGCTGTTGGAGAGCCTGCTTGGGATGCATGCCTTGACTCCATGCACACCTGGGTGGTGAAGTTGTAGGCTGACACCAATTGGGAGTCACCGATGGCAGGGGAGGGGGTGAGGACATCTGGTGAGGATGTCGGGGCCTGGAGGGGGTTGGTGGTGGGGGCGGTGGGGGCCATTCCGTGAAGGGCGGCGGCGGTGGCGCCAGTAGCAGCCCAGTTGGCAGCGGCTCTGGCAGCCCGGTCGGCAGCATCACTGGCCGATGAGGGTGGTGGGAGGGGTTGTTGAGTATGATGGAGAGCATTCCAGTAGTCACTAGGGTTCAACATGGGGGAGTTTTAGCTGCCCACACTAGTCGATGGTGGTGGTTACTGGTCAAGAAGGATGCTGGATGCTCTCTATCCTGCAGTGGAACACCACCCGCTCACTCATGGCAATACATTCCCTCATCCCTGTCTTTACAACTGACCCCTTCCCCCTGCACTTAATTCTTATCCAGGAACCACCCTGGTACCAAATAGGCTTGCAACCCTTGCTCACCAATCTGGCTGGCACTCCAGTCCTCAATGTCCCTACCATCCCAGGCTACATACCTGTCCTACCCCCAGAGGTCTGCCCTCAGGTAGTCATGTATGTATCCAGGGCCCTCCCCCCTACCTCATGGTTGATCCTCAGAGCCACATCCCACAGCACTGATGTACTTTTTATTTTATTTTTAAATTTATTATTCCTACTGAGCTACACAATACACCTGCAGCCCCATAGGGGCCGCCTGTAAACTACCTAACTACTGAGGTGCCCATCATTGCTCATCGAGTGAAACTGGGCGGGGCGTGTGCCTCCCGAGGGAGGCCTAGTGGGCTTATGTGCCCTATTCTAATAGGGAAAGAGAGGGGAGGCAGAGGGAGGCATACATATCACGACTACAGGAAACCAGATCAAGTCGAGATGAGGTCAGGAAAAGAGAGTCCCTTAGAAGAGGATAGGGGTGGTTGCAAGTGCCATAGAAGAAACCGGTAGGAATCTGAAGGGCAATCAAGAGTCAGAGGAAAATGGTGGGAGCATACCTGAGAGCTCCAAAATGGCTGGGTCTGCGTCCTGAGTCCTGGATCCGAGCAACCTATGCACATAGCCCCGGAGGGTGTCCAAGTCGAGGTTGTTATCGGTGGGGAGGCCGTCCAAGTCCATGGCCACAAAGGCAAGGCGAATCACCCCAGCGGTGCAGTTGGACATTCAGTTGAGGTGGCCTGTCAGGTGGAGCCAGCACCTTAGGACCAGTAGATGGTTTTCGTCCACCCATTCGGTGTGGTGGACTGGGAGGGGGTCGCTCTTGGGCCATACATGGCATATCCAGGGCTGGAAGGTTTCGCATCCACCTAGGACATGGGGGGTAGACTGTGCTGGCCAGGGAGGGTGGTTGTGCCACCTACAGTGCGAGATCAGGCCATGCCTGTGTTGGTAGGCTGAGTCAAAGCTCAGCCAGTAACCCCCATAGGGACCGGCATGACAGAGGACCTGAGCAACTGCAGTAAGCTCCAAGTGAGGGTGGTCAACTGAGATTGTGATTAGCTTTCTTGGCCGTTGGGTGGGGGGCCCAGTTACTGCCAGGTACTTGTCAGTGGTGGAGGCTAGGGGGCGGGCCAGCTGGAGGGACCAATGCTCGCTGAGTGTGTGAGTCACTACTTCCTTCAGAGTGGAGATTTTTATTTTATTTTATTTTATTATTATTCCTACGGTATTACATAATTACAAGCTGCCCCCCCCAAAGGGGGGGCCCTAACTATATAACAATGGAGGCGCCCATCACTGCGCATCGCACAAAAATGGGCGGGGGCTCTGCTCCCCGAGGGGTGCCGAAGTGTGGAGAGCTCCTATTTAGTAAGAGAAGAAAGGGGAAACCCAAGAGGGAGGGATACATATCGCTATGAACAAACCGTGCGGGTGAGGGCAGGTTAGGGTAAGAAGCTTAGAAGTGGAAAGGGGGGGCGAGAGCGCCGGCTGAGACGTATCGTGTGGGAGTTCGAAAGGCAGTCATTACTCGAATGGGAAGGGAGGGAGGGTACCTGATAGCTCCAAAAGGGCTGGGTCCGAGTCCTGGGTTCGGGGTCCGAGCATATGATGCATGTATTCCCATAGGAGGTCCAGGTCCATATCCTTGTTGGTTGGGTGCCCATCGAGGTCCATCATGGCGAAAGACAGCCGGATGGTGCCTGCGGCGCAGTCAGAAAGGCGGTTGAGGTGCCCCATCAGCTTTAGCCAGCGGCACAGAACCGGGAGGCGGTTTTCGTCAGCCCACTCTGAGTGGTGGACTGGGAGAGGGTCTCACAGTGGCCACATGTGTCGCATCCATGGATGGAATGTGCTGCAGCCACCGAGGATGTGGGCAGTCGACTGCATGGGCCAGGGAGGGTGGTTGTGCCATCTGCAGTGTGAGATCAGGCCATGCCTGCAGCGGTAGGCTGAGTTAAAACTCAGCCAGTAGCCCCCATAGGGACTGGCACGGCAGAGGACCTGAGTGACTGCAGATAACTCCTTGCAGGGGTGGTCGACCGAATGCATGAGGAGCTTTCGAGGTCGGTGTGAGGGTAGGCCATGGACTGCCAGGTATTTATCAGTGGTAGAGGCGAGGGGGCAGGCTAATGAGAGCATCCATCGCTCCATGAGGGTGTGGACAGTGACTTCTTTTAGTGCGGAGGTGGAAGGTTTGAGATCGGATGGGGGGAGCTCAGTCGCCAGTTTTGCTTCTGTGTCAGCCCATTCATTTCTGGGGATGTCCAAGTGTCTGGGGCACCATACGAAATGGACGGTGAGTTGGGGATACGAGTCTAGCAGAGTCTCCACACCCGCTTTCCAAATGTGTAGGAGGTGGGTGCCGGGGGCGGCGGTCCAGGTGCAGAACAGGTGGAGAGTAGTCAGCAAATCGGACAGAAAGAAGATGTCTGATGTGACACGCAATTGTGCCGGGAGGCGGCGTGCTACCCAGCCTGGGGCCGTCACGAGAGAGAATTCCTCGGCATCCATGGCCATGGCGCAGGTGGGGGACTCCAGTCGTCGAGACCGGAGTCGGGTGTGGCCAAGCATGGCACAGATGGCCGAGCCCGACTTATTGTCAATGCTAGAGCCATCTGTGAATACCTGTACATGGGGGGTGTGGCCTAATTGGCACGCGGCAGCCACGAAAGACTTCTGGGTGTCGGCACTGACTGGGGTGATGGGGGTGGTGAAACGAACTCGGCCCTGTGTGAAGGCCAAAGGATCTGTCCATGGGGGATGCATGTATGCTGGGACTTGTTGAACCCTGGGGGCTTGAACCTGCAAAGAAAGGGAAAAAGGTCTATTAGCTATGTTTTTAAAAAGTTTTCATCCAATGGAGTGGGGGGTGCGCCATAGGCATAGGGAATGGATTGTCTTTATATATTCAAAGTAAAAAGAGAGAGGGGGAACTGAGCAAAGAAAATTTGTTGAATAGGGGGAGGCACCTTTGAAGATGCCTAGAATCCATCTGCAGGCTGTGTTTTGCACGGCCTGTAGGTGGTTTACCAGGGTTTTTTGGCAGCGGCCATGGTACCAGACTGGCGCCCCCCATGATAGCATGGAGTGGACACATGAGGTGTACAGGCAGCAGAGGGGGAGGGCCAAGATGCTGCATTGAGTGTTGCCTAAGATGCGGAGTGCGGCGAGGGTGGAGAGGCCCTTGGAGCACATATGCTCGACATGGGGCTTGAAGGATAGGCCTGGGTCCCACCAAATCCCTAGCCAATGTAGGGGGATTGAGGGCCGGATCAAGGTGTTATGGTCGACCTGGACGCCAGTGGTGTCCCAGCCATTATAGCCGGTTCATCGCCATGGAGGGTGAAAGTGGAGACACTCTGTCTTGGCAGCTTCGATGTTGAGACCAATGGTGCCGAAGAGGGTGTCGAGTTGGTGGTATGCACTGGCGAGTGCACAGCAGTTAGATGCCACAGAGGGACCTACACATATAGGTAAATGGTCGTCAACATATGCCAGGGCAGTGGTGCCGGCTCGGTGGAAGCACCAGAGGACCACCCCCGCAAAAATCGTTGATAGGATGGGGGAGACTGGCAAGCCCTGTGGGGTGCTGAAGTCGGGTTTGGGGGTGGTGGGGAGGGTGGTGCTGTCGAAAGAGACGGCGACCTGCCGGTCTGTCATGAAGGATAGGCACCAGTCGGCCATGTCCGGGGCACAACTGAGATCCAACAATTGTCGGTGGAGGAGATGGGGGTGTACCAAGTCGAAGAAGCCCTGAATGTCGACTGCTAGGACTGAGCAGACGAGGCCCTCTGAGTGGGTGCGCTCCGCAATCTGTAAGAGGTGTTGGGCAGTGTCATAGACCGAGTGGCCTTGGCATCCCCCATATTGGTTATGTTACAATTTTCCCTTACCTCTCCCTTACTGCACTGACTCACTTCCTCTTTGTCATCATCAGTCAGCGCAACTCCCCCATTTCTCTGCCTTACTCATCCTTATTCGCCTTATACCATAAGACACCATGATGACGCCTTATTGCACCATCATGACGTGCTTTGCTTACTGATCACCATACTTGTATTACCAAGGCCTTCCTTGAGTTTCCATGACCTTCCACCATCTGGTAAACATACCTAACCAAGTTGCTACAGTAGCAAACACATAGAGTAGCATATAAGCATGTAACTTCGGTAGCACAAGCCCTAAGCTTGTGCTCTTTGTTCATACAAGCCCATTATATGCACCTCAGTGCCCTCAGTGTGCTCTACCTCATCATCTGGCACTTTGTCGTAACCTGACTCCTCTAAGAAGACACCACGTACCTTCTCAATGATCAGGAAGCCCCACCATCGATCCCTCTAGTCACCAGCATCAGGAAGCCCCATTGCTGTCACCACCAACCTCGATGATCAGGAAGCCCTGATGTCGATCACCACATAACCATTGAGCTTAACACTAGCACAAGCTTTCCCACCTTTTTTTTGCTGACGTATCCAACGTCCAAGCACCAACCCTTTGCCCAACCTGTTGTCAAAAGCACCCTTCCCCACCGCCCAAATTGTAGGCGCCACCTGGGACCACGAGCTCAAGTGTTTCAAAAAGAAACAACCCAACTCCCTCACCAAGTTCGATTACTACACCTGGCTCCAAAACCCCCACAGAGACTACCAGTGGTCTAAAGCTAACAATGCCAAAGATGCCCACATCACATTTGCCATGAATGTACCTGATCACCGCACCCACTTTCCCTGCACCCAAACACCAACTCCGGAAGACGACGACAAAAACGACATGTCGTCTAACACACCAGCCCCTAAGGAGATCAACCTTGCCCATCCCAATACCTTTGATGGGGACCGCAAGTATGCAAGATGCTTCCTATCAAGCTGCGAAGCATACCTCCACATAAACCGTCACATCTATAACACTGATGAACTCAAGATCAATTTTGTCCTTTCCTATATGCAGACAGGCACTGCCGGAGACTGGGCCATCAATCGTGAGACACTGGCTTCAGCCTTCGCCAAAGACAAGAATGGTCAGACCCTCACTACCATAGTTGGATATGGGACCTGGGGCAACTTCAAATGCGACTTCTGCAACATGTTCATCACCACTGATGACATTGCCGAAGCCTCCCAGGAGATCATGACTCTCCAACAGACCAGCTCCACAGACGACTACAACAGTTGTTTCCAGTTGCTCGTCACCCAAGCCGGAATGTCTGGCAACAACAACCTCATTCCCATCTATGAGAAAGGCCTGAAACATGGTCTTCTAGCATGCATTCTATCTAACGCCAAACCACCCACCACCATCAAAGAATGGTTTTTATTTAATTAATTAATTAATTATTCCTACTGTGTTATGTAATACACCTGCGGCCCCAGAGGGGCCGCCTGTAAACTACCTAACTACTGAGGCACCTGTCATCGCTCATCGAGTGAAACTGGGTGGGGCGCATGCCTCTGGAGAGGCCTAGTGTACTTACGCACCCTATTAGGGGTAAATAGGAGGAGGGGAGAGGGAGGAATACATATTGTGACTACAGAGAACCCAAACAGGTCACAAACGAGGTCAGGAAAGGAGAGTCCCTTAGAAGCAGAAAGGAGTGGCTGCGATTGCCATAGAAGAAACCGATGGGGAATCTGAAGGGCAGTCACAGGTCAGAGGGAAATGGGGGGAGCATACCTGAGAGCTCCAAAAGGGCCCAAGATTAAGGGCGCCCTTGCGGGACCCATCACTATGCATACACCTTCCTTGTGACATCGCTGCCTGGAGCTAATAGGCCTTACACGTGACACGCTGTCCTCTATGGCGCGCTGGGTTGGGTAAGGCGTGCCGTGCCAGGAGGACACCCCAGGTGAAGGTTGCGGTGCCGTCGGCACTACTCCACCCATTGGAGTGCCCCCCCTACCCTACACATTCCCTCCCTTGCCCCGCTTTCCACTGTAGAGCACTGCTGGATCTTGGGAATCAACTTAAGCCTGGAGTGAGAATTACCCCCACCCAGACCCACGGAGGATTTAGTCCTCTCAAGCCGAATGAAGGGAACTACCCCCCACCGCTACAGCCCGCTCAGAGGTCAGGTTGCCCCAACATGAGTTTCCCATTCCCATGCACATGCTTCGGAACCCAGGGTAAACCCCAGGGAATACTCAGGATGGAGTCCCGCTTCCGGATCCACAACGTACACAAGTCTCCGCGTTGCCAGAGGCTTGGACCCCGGCCTATCTCTTTCGAGGCTGCCAGGGAGTCCGCTTGACTAACCACCCCCAGTGGAGCACCGACCACCTCCCATCGTTCCCAGTGAAGGGTTTGCGAGTAGGGGCCTGCCATCTCCCCCGAGGGCCCATGGTGGCCTGTTGCTCTCGCATCGGCTGGTTTTACCCGGCTGGTCCATGTGTTATGAGACCCCTATGTCCTTATAGCATCTAATGCCGTCATCAGACACCCTTTCGGGAATTTGGGGACGGCAGTTCTTTGATTAGTCTATGCCAAGGACTATGCGGCCCCAAATCCGAGTTTCCCTGAACCCAAGGTTTCCTGACCGAAGCCGACCGCTAGCTGGGCAGGGGGTTTCCTCCCTCCCATAGGGGCGTTAATGTCGTGTCCCCCCCCGACTGGTGGGCATATGCACCCTTGCGCCGCCAAGAGGCGGACCAGTGAGCACACTGCCTCGAGAAGGTCAGCGCAGACGTGAAGAAGGATCATCCTCACCGAGTCACCCCCCCCATTGCAACGTTTTCGACGGGTTGCATACCCTCTGGTGAGCGGTTAGGCCCCTCTCGCGCCATCCAGCGATGCCGCTACAGCGCCTTGGCGACCAGTGAGCAGCGCTCCTTTATAAAAGGTGCGCAGTTGGATGCCTTCTCTCATGACGTCCCAGTAGTATACCAGAGCAGAGCATGGGTTGCTGCAACTGACCAGAGATGACCCCAGAGCGAAGGTGAGATGGTGGTGGTAAGAGGACAAGAAGGATGCATCAAAGAATGGTACCATGAGGCCTCCAAGCAGGATGCCATTTACCAATGCCTCAAGGCCCTCCGCAGCCCAGGACAAGCTCCCATTAAACAAGAAAACCGTTTTCATAACCTCAGCAACCAACAGCGACATCCATACCAGCCTAACCAGTGTAATATGCAGGTTAACGCTACAAACTGCCCACCACACCTCACCGAAGAAGAACGCACCAGGTGCATCTGTGAAGAGCATTGCCTCACCTGCCGTGAAAAGGGCCACAATGCACGAGACTGCACTAAGTACAAACAAGGCCCTAGCCAGCCTCGTACCATGCGCACTATTGATAATGCGTTTCCCATTGTCAAGACACCCGAAAATAATCCGGGCCAAGATACTCCCAAGTCCATCACTGCCAATATATGCCAGCTACTCAGCCAGCTTGATAAAACAGCGATAAACAAAACCTTCGACATCCTAGACAAACAGGGTTTTTAAGGAGGAAGCTTAGACAGACGTTAAGTCTTCCTGTTACCATGTCTCCAATTGTAAATTCCGATCCTTTGCTCCCCACAATGAAGATCCCAATTTCTATGATTGTGTATGACCAAACTGTCCCTGCCAACACACTCATCAACTCTGGTGCCGAAGGCCAGTTCATCGATGCTAAATTCATGATTAAGCATTGCATACCCACCCAACCCCTTCCACACCCCATTACCGTTCTAAATGCGAACAGAACCAAAAACGAACATGGGACCATCACCCAGTATATGTGGCGTCTAACCAACATCGAAGGGAAAAACCTCCCCATGAAACTCCTCGTAACATCCTTAGGCAAGGAGGACATCATCCTTGGCCTACCATGGTTAAAGAACCATAACCCAGTTATTGATTGGAATAAAGGCACTCTCTCTATCACAAAAGTCATCACCACTACCACACTTGCCCAGGAACAGGTTAAAGAAACGAAACCTGTGGAGAAAATAATTCCACCCGAATACCACCAGTACCTCGACATTTTCCGCAAAAAATCTGTGGAATGATTCCCAATCTCTAGACCATATGACCATGCCATTGATCTCAAGCCTGACTTCATACCACATGACTGTAAAGTCTACCCACTGGCACCTAAAGAACTAGTGGCACTCGACGAATTCCTAGATGAAAATCTTTGCAAAGGCTACATCCGCCCATCCAAATCACCCATGGCATCTCCTTTCTTCTTTGTTGGGAAGAAAGACACTACCCTCCATGGATGCCAAGATTATCGAGCCCTTAATGAAGGAACCATTAAAAATGCGTACCTGTTACCCCTGATCAGCGATCTCATGGACAAGCTCAAAGGAGCCAAGTACTTTACAAAATTTGACCTCTGCTCCGGCTACAATAACATTCAGATAAAAAACGGTGATCAATGGAAAGCTGCTTTTAAAACTCCTCATGGTTTATTCGAACCTACTGTCATGTTCTTTGGCTTATGCAATTCACCAGCCACCTTCCAAGCCTTCATGGATGATACATTCCATTTTGTAATTCTCAAAGACAGAACCATGATCTACATGGATGACATCCTCATCCCAGCCAACTCAATGGAAGAACTTTACCAATGAACCTGCCGAGTCCTTGACATATGCGCCACAAACAATCTTTACTGCAAACCAGAAAAATGCCTCTTTGGCATACAATGTGTCGAATTTCTGGGAATGATCATCACCCCAGATAACATCCACATGGACCCTGTCAAACTTGCCGGCATTGCCGATTGGCCCACCCCACGTACTGTTAAACAACTCCGAAGCTTTATGGGATTCTGTAATTATTACAGATATTTCATCCCCAGCTTCTCGGATATCATATACCTGCTTAACGAGCTCACCCACACCAATGAACCATGGAAATGGACATCTGACCAAGACCAAGCCTTTACCAAACTCAAAACGCTCTTCCTCGATAAACCGGCCTTACTCATACCTGACCCCACCAAACCATTTATTCTCGAAACGGACACATCTAAAGTAGCTTCTGGAGCCATCCTCTACCAAGCAAACTCCAATGGTGATCTTCAACCATGCAGGTATATTTCCGAAACATTTGGACCTGCTCAACAGCACTACGAGGTTTATGACAGGGAACTTCTTGGCATCATCCGTGGCCTCAAAGCATGGAGACACTACCTACTCGGCAATCTGCATACCACCATGATCTGGTGCGATCACAAGAACCTTTCATATTTCCGCTCGGAACAATGTTTAACACCTAGACAATCACATTGGAACCTGTTCCTTTCCCAATTCAATTGTGTAATCACCAATTGACTGGGAAAGTCAATCCCCGGAGCCGATGCGCTATCTAGACGACCAGACCATGGCAAGGAACCACTGGAAGAATGGGTTATGCTGCCGGATACTTTATTCATCGGAACCATCAATGTAGACCTCCAAAACCGGATTCGGGATGCACAGGAACATGATTCCTTCGCAAAAACCATTCAGGATGCCTGATCCCTGAAAATCCCATCTCCATTCCGTTTCTCATTAGATGATTGGACAGTTGACTCGGGAATCCTCTGCCACCAGAAATGGGTCTACGTACCAGACAATGCAGAAATCAAATGAGAAATCTTGCAAATGTTCCACAATCTCCCCTCATTTGGCCACCCAGGGGTATTCAAAACCTCCCAATTAGTGCAACAACACTATTGGTGGCCAGGATTAACTGTATTTGTGGGAAACTACGTCAAAGGATGTGCTGCCTGTCAACAAATGAAAATCAACATGCATCTGACCAAGCCACCCCTCCTCCTGATACCCACAGACACATCTATGCTTCCATTTCAATCAGTCTCTATGGATTTCATCACCGATCTACCTGTATCAAATGGATTTGATTCCATAATGGTAGTAGTTGACCATGACTCTTTGAAGGGAATTGTTCCTATTCCCTGCCACAAAACTATTGATGCTCTCAGAACAGCCAAGTGTTACCATGACAATGTCTACCGATGATTTGGACTCCCCAAATGCATTATCTCCGACCAAGGACCCCAATTTGTGTCCCAGGTATTCCAGACCCTATGCACCCGTCTGGGCATTAAGTCGAAACTCTCCACAGCATATCACCTGCAAACGGATGGACAAACCGAACGAGCCAATCAGGAAGTCGAGGCTTATCTGCGCATTTATTGCAGCACATCGCCTCATTCCTGGGCGGACTCTCTTATGGACCTGGAATTCTCACACAATATTCAGACCCATTCAGTTATCAAGACATCGCTGTTCACCATCATGCTCGGGTACAACCCTATACCCATTCCCTCGGTGATAGAAGACACAGACCTCCCATCTCTCTCACAGTGCCTGCGCCTTCTTACTTCAATCAGAAAAGAAGTGCTCACCGCCCATGACCTAGCCCATGCCCATATGGCATGTTTCGGAGCATGAGGCTTCAAACCATTCAAACTGGGTGACAAGGTTTGGTTAGAAGCCACCAATTTGCATTTCCCCAACTGCTCCCACAAATTGTCACCTAAATGGGAGGGACCATTTCCCATAATTCAGGTACTATCACCCCTGAATTATCACCTCAAGTTGCCAGACACATGGCATATCCACCCCATGTTCCACGCCTCACTTCTTTCGGCTTACAATGAGACTGAGGCACACGGACCTCCATTCAGTTTACCACCGCCTGACCTGATTGAAGACCAACAGGAATATGAAATCAAGGCCATCATTTCCCACAAAGGCACTGGGAACCGACGGTGTTTCCTAGTCAAATGGACTGGCTATCCGTCTTCTGAAAACCAATGGTTGTCTGAAAAAGATCTTTCACATGCTCCCAACATACTCAAAATGTATAAAAACCCCAAAATAATCACCTAACCTTTTCCTTCATTCGCTTCACCCCTCCACCACATGCTCACTGCCCACATCACCCATCACAATCATCTCTGGTATCTCGCCATCATCATCCCCAGAGGTATCATCATCCTCATCTATGCCATCAACCTCATCACTCGCCCTCAACCCATGACACTGTCCTCTCGACTCTGTTTCCCCACCATTGCCAGTTGCCGCCCCATCTCTCCTCTACTTCCTCTACACACGCCACAGCCTGCCATCCACCGCCAGGAGTTTCTTCCCTGCTCAACTGTCCCAACCCGACAAGATGTCCTTGTGCAACTCCAGCACACTTTTCCCCAAGACTTCCCAGCTGCATCTCACATAGCCCACATCGAAATCGAGATCGAAGAAGCAACCAATGAGCTACGTTCCTTCTGAATACCGCCAGTTGACCTCCTTCTTCATTTAGCTAATCTTCACAATCAGGCTGTCATCCAACATGAGCAGCTCCATCAACAACACCAACAGCAACAATGACTCCGAGTACCACCACCGGCATCAACATGCTACTCAGAGGCATTACCCCCAACCCC
Source organism: Coniferiporia sulphurascens (assembly GCA_002794785.1). Lineage (NCBI taxonomy): Eukaryota > Fungi > Basidiomycota > Agaricomycetes > Hymenochaetales > Hymenochaetaceae > Coniferiporia > Coniferiporia sulphurascens. The sequence continues at coordinate 888,722 of NBBA01000006.1, forward strand.
AGCGCCCGTCTATACGACTTCCCCCCCAGACGATCCTCCAGCATATACTGGGGGCCTCAGACATGGACATGGATGTCAACCATCTCCTCTCCACACACCCGAGAGCACACCAAGTCAACCGGATGCGCCAACGCCTTTGTACGGTGGAGGACATGCAGTGCCTGGCATGGCATGCCCAGGAGCTGACGGAGATGCTTGAGTCTCGCTTGGGTAACCTGGTCGACGATCTATGTCTCCTGTGCAACACTGACTACGAGTCACTTGAGGAGGAGGACATTCATACAGTACTCGTTCCTCTCCATCCTCAAGCTCACCTCTACCGTCCCGCTGCATGCCCTCCTCTCGTTCCAACTGCACCTGCCACACCTGTGATCACTTGTTGCAACTCATCCACTCAGACGGAACTACTCCCTACCCGCATTCAACCACTGTCTCAACCATCGTCCTTGTCATCCTCGCTCTCGCACTGCTCTGCCTGCCTGGCAACCATGCACCTCACCACCTATTGTGCACAGTACATATGCCCATGGTGCAACAAGGCCGCACCTGGTCACCCACCAGGCAACTGTCCACAGCACGGACGACAGTCGACATCACCCCCACCACTCGCACCCACCTTGACACCAGACGAAAATCAACCACCACCACCTGCGGCAAGCAACCGCAACTGCCCCCGACTAACCGAGTTAGGGGCATGTGTACTGGTGCAGGCCTACCTAGATGACATCATGCATGGTCGCCTAGCAGACGACATTGACATGGGGTCAAACAACGACAAGCTCTCCAACTAGAGGGATTCTAGTCTGTGATGACAGAAAACTAATGTGTGTCTGCAACAACCCTAAACTACTACTCCTGGGTATGACCTTAAACTGCCCACTAGTGCGTTTTCTCTTCTTTTTTTTATGCCCATTTCTCTGCTTGTTATCATCTTTGGTTGGCAGCTTGCCTTTTCCTTATTGTTTATTGGCCTTCACTTGGCCACTATAGGCGAATATGGCTTGCAATCCGGGTTAGGGATTCTTTTTGCATCTATTTTCTGCTTCCTCACCATCTTCTGACATCATACCATTAATCATGGTGAGGGACCAGGATTAGGTACCAAAGGGCATGGTAACAAACCCTGTGGTGAACCTAGCATTACACTTAAAGACCTGCTAGGCTGGCTTCTTGATACACCCAGATTTTTCTTTACTTCTCTTTGTGACTTGTTCCTTTCTTTTTTTTCTCTTCTTTGTTTTATTTTTGACAATTTGGTGACTTGTTGATCCTAACAGGGAGGCAATGTTATGTTTTTCCCTTACTGTGCTGACTCACTTCCCCTTCGTCATCATCAGTCAGCGCAACTCCCCATTTCTCTCTATTAATTCATCCTTATTTACCTTACACCATAAGATGCCATGATGATGCCATATCGCACCATCATGACGAGCTCTGCTTACTCATTGCCTTACTTGTATTACCAAGACCTTCCTTGGGTTTCCATGACCTTTCATAGCCATGTAAACAACCTTACACAAAGATGCTACAGTAGTAAACACATAGAGTAGCATATAAGCATGTAACGTAGATCGCACAAGCCCTAAGCTTGTGCTCTTTGTTCATACAAGCCCATTATATGTGCCTCAGTGCCCTCTGTGTGCTCTACCTCATCATCTGGCACTTTGTTGTAACCCGACACCTCTAAGAAGCCTACTGCATCCACATCGCCAATCAGGAAGCCCCATCGATGATCATCTTCGACATACAACATCTAGGAAGCCCCATTGCCGTACTATCAGCCCCAACAATCAGGAAGCCCTGGCGTTGATCACCATGTAACTGTCGAGCTTAACAGCGCCCCCAAATCATCTCGTTGTGGGACAGGGAAGTCGGACCACATGTGGTGGTGATGGTTGAAGTCACCTGCCACCAGTAGAGTGGTGGCCAGTTCCAAGGAGAGTGAGAAGAGGAAGGACTCACCTGGGTACTGTGGGGAGGCGTTCTCTCGATCCTGAGGGTGCATGCCATAGTAGTTGCACACCCGGAGGGTGAGTTGGGATCGGACCTCCACCATCAATATGTCGGTGCCATGGGATGTGGCTCCTAGAATTGACCATGAAGTAGGGGGGAGGGCCCGGGATGTGTATGTGACTACCCAAGGGCGGACCTTGGGGGGTAGAATGGGTATGTATCCTGGGATGGTGGGGATGTTGAAGACTGGAGTACCAGCCAAGTCGGTAAGCGAGGGTTGCAGTCCTATTTGGTACCAGGGCAGTTCCTGGATAATAATTAGGTGCAGGGGGGAGGGATCAGTAGTAAGGACCGGAATTAGGGAATGTATCGCCACAAGTGAGTGGGTGGTGTTCCACTGTAGGATAGAGAGCATCTCTATCATACTTCCTCCATCTGTTCATCAGTGAGGTTGGCATCAAGGGCCTCTATAATTTGGCGGTAGCGCCTTTTCTTGGGGCAAGCCGGCAGGGTGGCGGGATGGTCGCCTTTGCAGTTAATGCATTGGTGGGGGTGGGGACATGTGTCACCTTCGGGCACTGCATCAGTGGCGCAGTGGGCACATGATTTGCGGTGATTATGGGTCAAATGGGCACCTGTGCAGTCAGCGCAGCAAGGTTGGGCGTGGCAGCCCTTGGTCCCATGTCCAAGGCCCTGGCAGTGCTCACATTGAGTGGGGGTGGGGCGGATGGGTGGGACTGAGAGCTGGAGGGTGGAGCCAAACATCCATACACATGGCCTCTTGAGGAGGTGCTCACAGATGGAACCATCAGGGTTGACAAAGGAGAAGGCCACAGGGCACCTGTCGAGAGTTGGCAGGTGGTCTTCGGTGGCAGTGAAGTGGGGGGTGACTATGAAGTCAAGGTTGAGGAGTGCCAGATTGTGCCGGACTTCGGCCAAAAGGGCCTTCTCAGTGATGGTGTGTCCATTCTGGCCAAACAGGAAGTCTTTGCAGGGCACCATGGAGATGCAGAGTGCGGACCTAGGGTGGACTCTGGTGGGGGTTAGGGAGAAGGCAGTTGGAATAGTAATTCCCGCTGCAATGCACTCTGTGCACATGTGGGAGGCATACGCCACAGAGTGACAATTGATGATTGTTTCCGTGGTTGGGTTAGCCGAGGATGGGCGTGCCGCAAATGTGGTCACAATGTTCCCCTTCATGTTAAATGAGGAGGAAAGGACCGGGACTCGGTCTGCTGTGGGGAGGGAGGCAAAAAACTCGCGTGACACTTTGGTGAGGGCCATTGTGGATTTCTGGTTCTTGGAATGAATGCTGATGGTAGGGGTGAGGACCAAGGTTGGGTCCTTGGCATACATAGTGGGCGGGGGGGGCACCTTATGCTGGCGCTTCTTCTTCTTCTGCACCAGGTTGATGACTGCTCCAGCAGCTGGGGCCACTGGGGCTGGGTTGGTGGTTGTTGGGGGGGCCACTGCTGCAGCCACTTGGGCATAGGGGGTGGGGGCTGCCATAATGGTGGCCTGGGTGGTGGTTTGCTGTTGTTGTTGCTGCTGTTGTCAAGGGGTGGGCCTTGTTAAGCTCAATGGTTATGCAATGATCGACGTCGGGGCTTCCTGATTGTTGAGGCTGATGGTGATGACAACGGGGCTTCCTAGATGTCATAAGTTGAAGGTGATTGTCGGTGGGGCTTCCTGATCGACGATGTGGACATGGTAGGCTTCTGATTGGAGTCGGGTTACAACAAAGCGACTGGTGACACAATGACACACAGTAGACTGGTGGTAGCAGATAATGGGCTTGTATGAACAAAGAGCACAAGCTTAGGGCTTGTGCTACTGAAATTACATGCTTATATGCTACTCTATGTGTTTGCTACTGTAGCGACTTGGTTAGGTGTGTTTACCAGACTATGGAAGGTCATGGAAACTCAAGGAAGGCCTTGGTAATACAAGTATGGTGATCAGTAAGCAAAGCACATCATGATGGTGCAATAAGGCATCATCATGGCGTCTTATGGCGTGAGGCGGATAAGGATGAGTAAGGCAGAGAAATGGGGGAGTTGCACTGACTGATGATGATGAAGAGGAAGTGAGTCAGCACAGTAAGGGGAAAGTAAAGGAAAATTGTAACAGGCCTAGAGCTGATAGAAGCCATCTGACGTGAAATAGAAGCCATGTCAGTAGTCAGGCGTTTGACTGCATCGGTCAGCGCCTTCATTTCCAGGGTCACAGGGGCAGTGGCGGGGGTCCTGGCAGTGGCCGGGGGGTTCTGCTGGGGGTGAACTGGGGCAAAGGGTTCTGGGAGGGCAATTACTATCCCCCTCTTTGTGAAGTTGTAGGCCAGCTCTGCATTGCAGAGTATGAGGTGGTGGGGGTCCTTCTTTTCCTCCACTAGGCAGGCAAGGGTCTGCTGTATGTTCCATAGGAGGTCGCCAACAAACTGAGCCGCCTTGATGTCGGTGTCGGTGGTGGAGGCATCCACTGTTTCCTTATTGAAGTCTTCCAGGGCATGTGAGAGGGAGTACATGAACCCCAAGGTGTGGGGTTCATAGTTGGAGGTACCGGGGGCTGCTCTCGGGGTGAGTGGCGACATGGCAGCAGAGGAACATTTCCGTCCGAGGCTTGCACCTCCCACCTGTTGCAGAGGGGTATGGGGGTCGACCACCATCTCTGGGGCCGATTTGCTGAATTCGTTGGAGCCATGGATCGACCCTACTGAGGAGGCTGGGGAGCCTGCTCGGGATGCGTGCCTCGACTCGTTGTGCACTTGGGTGGTGAAGTCATAGGCCAACACCAGTTGGGAGTTGCCGATGGCAGGGGAGGGGGTGAGGACGTCTGGCGAGGATGTCAGGGCCTGGAGGGGGTTGGTGGTGGGGGGGTGGGGGCCATTCCATGAAGGGCAGCAGCGGCTCTGGCAGCCTGGTTGGCAGTGTCGCTGGCTGATGTGGGAGGTGGGAGGGGTTGTCGAGTACGATGGAGGGCTCCACAGTAATCACTAGGGTTCGACATGGGGGAGTTTTAGCTGCCCACACTAGTTGATGGTGGTGGTTACTGGTCAAGAAGGCCATGCACCATGGTTGAATGAAGCATCTTGACTTGTGCTTCTATTGGTTGAGAGACCAGGTTGAGGCTGGCTTGATTCAACTCAAGCACTTGCAGACAAATGACATGCCTGCAGACTTGCTCACTAAGCTGCTTGGTTGGCTGAAGGTTCAGGATTTGCAGTGGTTACTTGGTCCGTGATTTGGTTGTGATCCTGGAAGTCTGGGACTGCCAGGATCAGGTGGGAGTATTGAGACTAGATTTTACTGTCATCAGATAGCCCATGGTCTCTTATATTATTCCCCCATTTTTCCTTATTTTTGCGTCCACTGATTGACACTGTAGACTTAGTTGTTTTGTGCCGAAGCTTTGCTTTCCATATTAGTCATGATCTGCATTATGTAATTGTAGCTAGAAAGCGGCAGCCCAGTGGTGGTGTCCCCTATCTTGTACACTCACCACTGGACTCAGTGTGATTGCCTCTGGCAAGTTAGTTTTCGTCTCACTGTGCTTGACACAATGATCTGTAAAAGGTGTTGGGTGGTGTTGTATACCAAATGGCCTTGATGCCCTCCATACTGGTTTGGTGGCAGCCAGTTCCTCACATTTGCGAGGTACTGGAGCCAGTTAGCTATCATCTTTTCAAGTAACTTGCCCAGGGTTTCCTTGAGGGTGATGGGATGATAGGATCAGGGGGAGAATGGGTCCTTCTTGTTCAGCTTCCATAGCATTACCACCTTTGCCATCCACCAGCAAGCTGGGTGGTGGCCCAGTCGCAGACAGTCGTTGAAAAGTGCCAGTACCTCATCGGGGTAGGCATCAACCACCCACTTAAGGGGGTGATACCCAATCCCTGACATCCCTTCTTGACCTCTTACCACCACCATCTCCCTAGCGCGGGCAGCTCAAACTCCCCCATGGCAGATCGGTTCGGTGGTTGTCCCCTATGACCTACAGGCCTCTCTACCGCTAGCTCTACTACACCTGGAGCGGCCAACCCTGGCTGCCATCAGTCGCCAACCGCCCCCCAAAGTTGCTCGCTGTCCCCACTGCCGCGACTCACCCCCCCCAACTACAACGCCCTCACAGGCGAAACCCCGCTAGGCGACCTCAACCAGTGGCCTCAGTGGGATACTCAGACCGCCTTCGAAGTCGCTCGAGCCCAGACCACACCAGGGCACCAGCAAGACGACCAAATGCAGGAACCGCATACACCCCCCCAGTTGACAGGCAAATGCACCGCCAATGTCCTCTCCCCCGAGACCCCTCACAACCGGCCAGTAACATCAGAGTTCGTTTGAGCCCTGACAGACTTTGCACCAAATGTGGAAAGGGCACTCGACAACCTCAAGGCCGGAATCGAACAGGCCGCCAACTCCACAGTGGTCATACAAGTGACAGCAGCATTCCTGGGGAAACTGACAGCCCTCAGCCATGAAGCCCTGTCAACAACATACCGGACACAGGATAGGGATGATCCAGAACATGTAGCCACCCGCACAGCGGAACAGGAGTATGCCCAAGCCACGATGGGAGCGAAGATTTCACTCGGCGCACCCTTCTCCTCTGCCTTGAGAGCCCTGTTTACCTTTAATACAAGGACTAACCTGCAGGCTCAAGCCCAACCTACCCCCCCCCAACTCACAGATATCAGCGCTAGCAGACATGGTCAAGTGGCTCTCAGTCGATGTGGGGAACCTCACCTGCCAGGTCTCCTCCATGGCCTCCCACCCTGCCCCACGGCCGCAACAAGCCCCACAGCAGACCCCCACCAACGTGGGAGGAACCACCCCCGCTCCCACCACTGTGGCAACAGCAGCCACTACCATTACCCCGGCTCAACTCGAAGCCACGGTGAAAGTCGTGCCAGCAGGAGCCCCTATGACGTATGCCCAGTTAGTGGCGATTGCAGCTAACCTCCCCCAGCCCCCAGCAACCCAGACGGCCCCAGCCAAGAAAGTGAAGAAAGTCCGGCAACCCCCACCCCCTCCCAAGATGTATGCCAAGGAACCCACATTGGTACTAACACCAAGGGACCTAGTCACTCCTGCAGCTATGCATAAGTCAGGTGCCTCCCCCACCGAAATGGCCCGGGGTTTCTTCTGGGCCCTGCCTACTGCTGACGTGGTCACCGTGTTGTCCTCTAAGTTTAACGCTAAAGGCAACCTGGTGACCACCTTTGCAGAAAGACCCGCCTCCTCCACCCCAACCACATCGGCAATCATTGATCGCCATGCGGATGCGTTCATGAAGTATATGCATGACCGCTGCCTAGCTCTCACAGCAGACCGGCCCATTTCGGACTGGTTTCAACTGACCCCATCCAGAGTTCGACCCAGATCGACACTATGCATCTCAATGGTGCCCTGCTGGGACATCTTCTTCGGGCAAAACCCACACCCTATCACTGAGGCGGCCCTCCTTGCGGAGGTCCACCAGAACCCCTCCCTCAAACACCTCGACTTCGTGGTGCCCCCCCACTACACAACGATACTGGAGAAGCTCCCTCAACTGGCAGCCTGCCCAGTATCATTCACCTTCGTCGACCCAGATGGGCAAACCCGAGCACGCCTCCTTAAGAGAAACAGGGTATACCTATTCAGATCCTCCCTCCGCCTTTCGGTCCCACCGGTCCAGCCCGGCCTCACCCAGTGTGAACGCTGCCAAGGACTCGGCCATGGGAAGAAGGGCTGCCAAGCCCAGGCTCATTGCGCCGAATGTGCTGGACAGCATTTGGCGGCCAACCATCGTAAGTCGTGCACGTACTGTGCAAATGACGCAGTCGAAGGAGACGCCTGCCCCCACCCCCGCCACTGCACTAACTGCCAGGGCGACCACCCCGCCACCCTTCCCACCTGCCCGAAGAAGAAGTGCTACCGCACCATCGACTACGCCCTACAGGAAGAAGAGGACACTGACGCCTTCATGGAGGAGGACATATGAGTGCACAAATTTGTGTACTCCAGTGGAACGCCACTCGCTCACTTGCAGCGATCCATTCCCTAATCCCCATCCTCACTAACGAACCGTCCCCCCCTCACCTGATTCTGATCCAGGAGCCACCATGGTATCAAATCGGACTCCAGCCCTCACTCACCAATCCAGCGGGGGAAGCGGTACTCAACGTACTGACAATCCCTGGCTTCACGCCAGTACTCCCCCAACCACCCGACCTAGGGTGGTGACATATGTCTCAAGGACCCTCCCCCAATCTTCATGGTCAGTCGTCGGCCCAGCCTCAAGTGGCACCGACGTGGTGACAGTGGAGATCCAAGGAAACTGCCCCATCAGGGTGTGCAACTACTACAGTATGTTGTCCCCAGATAGGGCAGAAGCCAGACTAGGGTACTCAGGTGAGACATTCCTCAGCTCTCTCGCCTCCACCCTCACGATTGCTGGTGACTTCAACCGTTGACACCACTTGTGGTCAGCCCTCGACACTACCCAGGAAGAAAACCACAGAGCCCAACCTCTAGACGACTTTTTCAGGGAAAATGGCCACGAACCAGCCCACCCACCCGACTGTGACACCCAACCCCTCCCAGGACACTGGAGATGCCCAATCGACATGGTATGGGCCCCACCGTCAATCAACCCAGAGTCCATCATGGACTCCTTCAGCACAACACCATCACCACTATCAGACCATCAAATCCTACACTGGTCGATACCAACCTCGACACCCTGGCCTACACCGACAACCCGGAAACTCAGCAATGAGGATAAGGACAGCTGGACAGAGGCCGCCTTCCCAGCCCTCACAAAAGCATTTGCCTTACCTGTAGAGGATGCTAACTCCCTAGACCTGAAAGCGAGTGCCGTCCTTAAGGCTATGACAGACGTGTTACAACCATTCACCAAAATCCGCACTCCATCGAAAACAGAGGTCCCTTGGTGGTCATCCAACTGCCGGGACTTACTGAACGCGATCCACAGTGCCCAAACACCAACAGCAAAAGCAGCAGCAAGACGCTCATTCAAGCGAGGGGTGCGAGCCGCTAAATGGACATATTACTCGGAACAGGCATCAGAGGCTGACCCCTCCAACATCTGGTCATGGGCCAAACGCGGTCTAGGCATCCGCCCAACACAAGTACCCTCGCTCCAACGCGGGGACGGCACCTTCACCCAGTCGGACAATGAAAAAGGTGAGCTCTTCAGATCTACTTTCTTCCCACTGCCCCCCCACTCCTGGCTGCAGGCCTTGGCCCCCTGCCTCCCCCTACCCCAGCTGCACTGCCACTACTCTTCACTGAGCTTACAGGTGCACTGACCGATACTTCCAACTTGTCGGCTCCGGGCCCCTCAGGGATCGGGTATCGCCCCCTGAAATGGGTGGTCGAGGCCTACCCAGATGAGGTACTAATGCTTTTCAACGACTGCCTGCGACTGGGCCACCACCCAGGTTGCTGGCGGACGGCAAAAGTCGTGATGCTACGGAAGCTGAACAAGAAGGATCCATTCTCACCCCGATCCTACTGCCCCATCACCCTTGAGGAAACCCTGGGCAAGTTACTCGAGAAGATGATTGCTAACTGGCTCCAGTACCTCGCAAACGCAAGGAACTGGCTGCCACCTAACCAGTATGGAGGACATCAGGGCCATTCGGTCTATGACACCGCCCAACATCTTTTACAGATTGTCGAAGGTGCACATGAAAAAGGCCTAGTATGCTCCATCTTAGCGGTAGACATACAGGGCTTCTTCGACTCGGTGCACCCAAGACAACTCCACCACCAGCTTTTGGAGATGGGATGCCCACCAGAAATGGCGGAGTGGTGTCTCTCCTTCATGACGAACAGGGAAGTGGCCGTCTCTTTTGACGGCACAACCCTACCGACCGCACCAAAGCCCGACCTCGGAACCCCACAAGGGTCACCAGTCTCACCAATCCTATCGACAATTTTCGCAGGCATTGTGATGCAACGCTTCCAACAACGCGGCTCACAATTGCTAGCATATGTCAATGACCACCTCATTGCCTGTGTGGGCACCTCAGTGACAGCTAACTGCAGATCCCTGGCACAGGCATACCAGCAACTCAACCTCCTCTTTTGACAAATTGGTCTCAACATCGAGCCAGCAAAGACGGAGGCCCTCCACTTCCACCTGCCCAGGCAGAGAACCGGCTACCACTGCTGGGACACTGCGGGGATTCAAATCGACGCCACAACCCTGGTCCGACCCACCAACCCCCTGCGATGGCTTGGGATCTGGTGGGATGCGGGCCTCACCTTCAAACCGCACGTGGAATGCATGGGTTCCAAGGGACTATCAACACTGGCGGCTCTCCGCATTCTCGGAAACACTGAGAGGGGCCTCTCAGCCATCCACCTCCGATGACTCTACACCGCCTGCGTGCGCACTGTCCTAGCCTGGGGCGCACCAGTATGGTACCATGGACATTGACAAAAAACTCTAGTCAACCAACTACAGGCCATGCAGAACACTGCTTGCCATTGGATATTGGGCGTCTACAAGGGCGCATCTCCACTTTCTACAAATTTTCTTTGCTCCACCCCTCCTTTCTTCGCTTATTTCAAGTATTTGAAGACCAACCACGCACTGCGCCTCTGGTGCACCCCCCACTGTGTAGGGCAGAAAAAGTTCAATCCTAATGCTAATACCCCTTTTTCCCTTTCGTTACAGGTCCGCGTCCCCCAAGTCCAACGGATCCCAGCATACACGCACCCCCCCTGGACGGACCCCCTTGCATTCGGCAAAGGGCGAATCGTCTTCGCAATCCCAAGGCAGCCCGTCTCGGCAAACCTATGCGATCATTATGTCGCCCAGGCCAGGATATGCTGCACCAACACCTCCCTGCAGGTTTTTACAGATGGATCACGCATCGGAAACACCTCAGGATCAGCCATCTGTGGCATGAAGGGGTCATTACAAATTACCTCCCTCAAGCTCGCCTCCCCCACCTGCACCACAGCAACAGACGCCGAAATTTTCTCATTGGTGACTGCACCGGGCTGGGCTGCAAGACGACTCCACCACCTACTGCCAGACGTCCAGGAGATCTACTTCCTCTCGGACTCCCTGACAGCACTTGGCCTATTCTGCACCTGGCCCTCAGCTCCAGGGGCCCAGCTCCTCCCACTCTGGAAGGTGGGGGTCGAGACCCTTCTCGACTCGTTTCCGAACCTGACCGTTCATTTCCGATGGTGCCTGGGTCATGAGGACATCCTGGGGAATGAATGGGCGGACTCCGAGGTGAAACTAGCAACTGAGCTTCCCCCATCTTCCCTTGCCCCCTCTATCTCCACTCTGAAGGAAGTGGCGACTATTAAATAAATATAATGAAACGATATAAATAACGGATGGTCATATGAACAACCATCTTACTAAGTGAATGATAATGCAATGATAATGCCATACAAATAGGAGCTATGATAGTTATAGTATACGTAGCTCACGGTAGATGTATATAAGGAGAGCTGGTCTCTACCATGAAATACATTGGTTTACACTGATAACCCACCTTTGCCTCAACCTCACCACTGCACCTCATCGTCTACCACAACATGCGTAGATTTTAAGAGGTTATGAGCCTTGACTCTACAACTAACGAAACGATTAACGAATTTATAAATCCTCGAATAACAAAATCATGTCTGACGGACAGAAACCAAACACTCATGAGCAAACACATTTGCAAAAATTATCTGGATTATGAATAATAGCTAATGAACTAAAAATAACGTATACACAGTCATCTACTATCGAAGAACTCGAAGAAAAAATTCAAAAAGCTAAAGATAGCAAAAGGTTAGTTGACCTAATACTTCAATGTAACCTGAGACAAATACCTATTAATGGAACAGAACAACAAATACAAGATCGAATTAACAGGTACAATAATTCTACCAAAGATGAAAAATTAAAAATTAAAACTGACTATAAAATGGAACTAACAAATCACGCTAAAGATTTAGGAATATCAGATCAAGGAAAATCATCTGAAATCAGATACCGAATAAGTACGTATTTGGGCATATCAGACCCAACAGAAAAAGAACAATTTAAAATTGATAATCCTTATATTAAGCCAGAAGAAGAAAGCGATAAGAAAGAAGACGATGATAAAAAAGAAGACGAAGAAGAAAATACCGAAGAATCCAAAAATAACCCATCACGTGAGCCATCAGAACCTTCTGATCCTGATGATTCAGATGCTAACGATACCGAGGAAGATGAACTGAGTATGGCAACTAAACTCATGGAACTCCAGAAATTCTTCGATGGAATTGAGAAACTCAATGGGCACTGAAACTACAAACTCTGGAACTACAGAGTCCGAAGTGCAATTGAGAGTGCAGGTTACGGTAACTTGCTCATTAACTCCCCAGGAACTGGAGAGACTGGTATCTCAAGCACTTTATATAACAGCATTATGTGCACTATGCCCGACAAAATACTGGCTTATTATCTTAATTTCTCTAAAGATATTCCAGCACTACTCAAAGTGCTTGACGGATGATATAACGTCCAGACAACAATTACAAAGGGCTTTAACGAGGCTGCCCTTTTTGATATCAGAGGTCATGTCAGCCATTTTGATGGAATGCTCGATAACCTCAGCAATAAATATGAGGAACTCATAGCCCAAGGGGTAAAAGTTTCAGAGTCGACTTATATATCAGCTATTACAGGGGCAACACCTGAACAATATCAATATGTACTCACACAGAGTGAGTTATATATTAAAACGATTAATGAAACAAATCTAGACAAAGATGAAATTGAACTAACCCCTCAATTCTTATTAACTGCATTATGAAACGCCTTCGAGGGGTGGCGTAAAAATCATCAGAGGACAGGAGTGGCGGCTAACCACCTGCCCAAGGATGAGCGGACTCATCCCTATTTTAGGGGCCACGGACACGGTTTTAGCCATGGAGTACAGCCACGAGGTCGCGGCTATAGAGGCCGTGGTGGATATATGCAAGGACGAGGACGAGGGGGATATTCCCCTAACCAACAATCACACGTCATTAAGTGTTACAACTGTAATAAGTTAGGTCACTTCAGCCGAGACTGCTGGGCGCCAAAAATGGAATGGATGAAGGCAGCTCAGAAGAAAAAAGAGGACGCGAACGACGACAAAGGAAAAGGGAAGGAAACGGGTGCATCAGCGGCACCAACAATGACTGGGGCAAGTGCGGCCCAGGCTAAACATACTGCAGCAGCAGCAGCAACAAATGTCACATCGAGCTCTCAAATCGAGTTAAGTGCTGTAATAGGCCAAGGCGAGACCGCCTTCATAACCAAAATCAACAAAAACGACTTCGACATGGGAGAATTCCCAATATATTCATATAACGATTTCCTTGACACATTAGGAAACCATGATAGTGCCATGGAAGACGTGGATGATAACAATTTAGACATAAGCATTAATGCTATAACAACAGAAAAATTTGCTAACAATGTTTATTCTTCAATGGACATAATTGATACTGGTGCAATGATACACTTAACACCATATCTAAACCGATTACGAAATACATATAAAACGAATGAAATAACAATAACGGCTGCAAACAAAACAATGTTTATGGCAAACATAGTAGGGGATCTTAAGCTTTACATCCCCAATGGACACTTGTCTCTCAAGGACTTCTATGTCAAGATGGCTACAAATTTATTTATAAAGAAAATGAATGTACAATAAAGTATCCTAATGGATCTTTATGCGGAAAAATTAAAAACAGAAATGGATTGTATAGTATATTTAACAACGATGTACAAGCAGCCACAAAAAATGTAACGTTATTTGAACTCCATAAAAAACTTGGACATATAAGCTATGCTTATATTAAGCAATTACTAAAAGAAGATCAAATTACAAATAATAAAATTTCAAATTATGATGAAACTCAATGCACAATCTGCATTGAGGCAAATATAAAAAGAATGCAAATTCCAAAACTACGTGTTTCGAAATTAGCTGAAAAATTCGGCAACCATATACATATGGACATATGGGGTCCAGCATCCACACATGCAATAGGAGGATATAAATATCTTCTAACACTTGTAGACAATGCTACAAGATGGATAAAAATGATTTTATTGAAAACAAAAGACGAGGGCTTAAACACTTATACAACATGGGCTACAATGCTCAATACACAATATAATATAAAAATAAAAATATTACAAAGTGATAATGATACAGTGTTTTTAAGTAAACAATTCACTGAATACTTAGAAAAAAACAGAACAATACGAAAGCTGACTGTTCACGATACACCACAACAAAATGGAGTAGCAGAATGATCACATCAAACAATTTTAAATAATACAAGAGTCAACCTGCTACAAGCAAAATTACCACCCAGCTTATGGGGAGAGGCTGTAAAATACAGTACTTATGTTTACAATAGAACACCAAAGAGCGCTATTGATTTTAAAACACCATATTTTAAATGATATAATGAAAATTATAACATTGACAATTTAAAAGAATTCGGCCAATATTGCATAATAAGACAAGAAGACATAAATAAATTACAACCAAAAGGAATTTATGCACAATGGCTAGGATTTGATGAAGAAAGTAAAGGTCATAGAACTTATCATGACCAGAAAATTACAGTCAAACGAAATTTACAATTTTTAGATTCTCCTCCATCTAAAATTGAAGGGGAGAATATAACAGAAAAACAAAATGAACAAATACAAGAATTAACAAAAGAAAGACCAATAAGAACAATAAAACCAACAAAACAATCATTAGGTCTTAACTTTGACAAACAAAATACAGTCACTTATCTTACAGAATTCAATCAATTCAATACGGAATTAATAGGCGATCCAAATTCATATCAACAAGTGATCAATAGAATTGACGCAAATCAGTGGATAATGGCAATGAAAGAAGAAATAAAAACGTTAATCGAAAGATCTACATGGACGATCATTGATCCACCAAAAGAAGCAAATATTATAGGAACAAGATTTGTTTATAAAACAAAATGATTAGCAAACGGAAAAATTGAACAATACAAAGCAAGATTAGTAGTTCAAGGATTCGCCCAAATGGAAGGCGTTGACTACTATTCAAATGATACATTTGCTCCAGTGGCACGATTAGCCACAGTAAGAACTATATTAAGCTGGAGTGCAACAAATAATTACGAAATTCACCAAATCGATATAAAATCAGCTTACTTATATGGTGAATTAGAAAAAGATGAAAATATATATATAAAACCACCACCAGGGAATCTAATTGAAATAAAACCTGGACAAGTTTTAAAATTAAATAAAGCATTATATGGATTAAAACAAGCAGGCAGACAATGGTATAAAAAATTATCAGAAATATTAATAGGAATAGGACTAACACAAGCAGTCCAAGACAATGCAGTATTCCTTAGAAAAGTAAAAGGAAAAACAATTCTAATACTTTTCATACATGTTGACGACATAATGATATGCGGCTTAAATTTATTAATAATAAAAGCCTTTAAAGATGAAATAGGAAAACACGTAAAATTTACTGACGGAAACAATATACATTGGTTACTTGGTATTGAAATTGAAAGAAACCGAGAAGAAAGAATAATAAAATTAAGACAAAAAAATTATATTGATACAATTATTGAAAAATACAAACTAAAAGATGCTGCAATGGTACGAACACCAATGACACCAGGTCAAGTGTTAAAATCACTTGAAAACCCAACTAATGAAGAATTAAACTTCATGAAACAAATACCATACATGAATATGGTTGGAGCATTACAATATGCAGCAGATTGTACTAGACCTGATATATCATTCACAACAGGTCAATTTGCTAGGCATTTAAACAAACCTAGTATTGAACACTACAATGCAGTAAAACACTGTTTCAAATATTTGAAAGGAACGAACGATTATTGGTTAATACTCAGAGGAAAAGAACCGATCGAATTAATCGGATACACCGATGCTGACGGAATGACACAAGAAGGCCATAAAGCAATATCAGGATACATATTCCAAATAGGAAATGCAACGACGTCATGGTCAAGTAAAAAACAGGAATTAGTGTCACTATCAGTATGCGAAGCTGAATTACAAGCTTTAACTCATGGAGTAAAAGAAGCAATATGGCTAAGAAGACTGGTTGAAGAGGTACTGCAGACCTTGGATACACCTACAAAAATTTTATGTGATAATCAAGCAGCCATAACTATAGTAAATTCAACAGAACAAAAATATATGCAACAAACGAAACATATTGATATATGAAAAGATTTCTTACAAGACTATATAGAAAATGAAACCATATCAGTTTCATATATTCCAACTGGACAGCAAAAGGCTGATATTATGATGAAAGCGCTAACGATAGAATTAATCAAACGTTTTACAAGTCTACTCCACCTAGTAAAAGTTTGAAGGGGAGTATTAAATAAATATAACGAAACGATATAAATAATGGATGGTCATATGAACAACCATCTTACTAAGTGAACGATAATGCAATGATAATGCCATACAAATAGGAGCTATGATAGTTATAGTATACGTAGCTCACGGTAGATGTATATAAGGAGAGCTGGTCTCTACCATGAAATACATTGGTTTACGCTGATAACCCACCTTTGCCTCAACCTCACCACTGCACCTCATTGTCTACCACAACGTGCATAGATTTTAAGAGCGACACACACACTCAGCGAGCGCTGGTCCCTTCAGCTTGCCTGCCCCCTAGCCGCAACTACCGACAAATACCTGGCGGTAACAGGGCCCCCCACATGACGACCAAGAAAGCTCATAACAATCTCGGTTGACCACCCTCGTGTGGAACTCACTGCGGTGGCACAGGTCCTCTGTCATGCCGGTCCCTACGGGGGCTACTGGCTGAGCTTCGACTCAGCCTACCGGCGCAGACACAGCCTGATCTCGCACTGCAGGTGGCACAACCACCCACCCTGGCCAGCACAGTCAACCCCTCATATCCTAGGCAGATGCGAAACATTCCAGCCCTGGATACGCTGTGTCTGGCCCAAGAGCGACCCCCTCCCTGTCCACCATACTGAATGGGCGGACGAAAACCACATTCTAGTCCTAAGGCACTGGCTACACCTTACAGGACACCTCAACCGCATGTCCAACCGCACAGCTGGGGCGATTCGCCTTGCCTTTGCAGCTATGGACCTGGATGGATTCCCCACCGATAACAACCTCGACTTGGACACCCTCCGGGGCTATGTGCATAGGTTGCTTGGATCCAGGACTCAGGACATGGACCCGGCCCTATTGGAGCACTCAGGTATGCTCCCCCCATTTCCCTCTGGTCTATGACTGCTGTTTGGATTCCTCTCGGTTTCTTCTATGGCAAATGCAGCCACTCCTTTTTCATTTCTAAGGGACTCTTTATTCCTAACCTCGTTTCAACTGGTTATGGTTTTCTGCAGTCACAATATGTATCCCTCCCTCTCCCCCCCTATTCATCCCCAATAGGGCATGTAAGTACACTAGGCCTCCCTGGAGGCACACGCCCCACCCAGTTTCACTCAATGAGCGATGACAGGTGCCTCAGTAGTTAAGTAGTTTACAGGCAGCCCCTCCGGGGCTGCAGGTGTATTACATAGCACAGAAGGAATAATAAATTTTTAAAAAAAATAAAAAATAAGAAACCCAATCCCTGAAGGGCCTGGAGCCAACAAGTTGGAGGTATCGGCCAGTGCACCTGTAAGCTCAGAGAAGAGTAGCGGTGGTGCAGCTGGGGTAGGGGGAGGCAGGGGGTCAAGGCCCACAGCCGGGAGTGGGGGGGGCAGTGGGAAGAAGGTAGATCTGAACAGCTCACCTTTTTCTTCATTGGTCTGGGTGAAGGTGCCATCTGCATGTTTAAGTGAGGGGACTTGAGTTGGTTGGATGCCAAGGCCGCACTTGGCCCATGACCAGATGTTAGGGGGTCGGCCTCTGATGCCTGTTCCGAGTAGTAAGTCCGCTTTGCAGCCCACACTCCTCGTTTGAAGGAGTGCCTTGCTGCAGCTTTTGTGGTGGGTGTTGGGGCACTTTTTTTTTTAAAATTTTAATTATTCCTGCAGTATTACATAATTACAAGCTGCCCCCCCGAAGGGGGGGCCCTAACTACATAACAATGGAGGCACCCGTCATTGCGCAGCACACAAAACTGGGCGGGGGCCCCGCTCCCCGAAGGGTGAAGGGCCCCTATTAGTACATGAAAGGTGAAGAGGGAGGAATACATATCACTACGACAATACCAAGTGGACAAGGACAGGCAAAAGAGGTAGCTTAGAATAGAGAAAGGGGAGGTGAGAGCACCGGCCGGGACATATGATGAGGAGTCTGAAGGGCAGTCACAGATCAGAGAGAAAGGGTGGGAGCACACCTGAAAGCTCCAAGAGAGCTGGGTCCGAGTCCTGAGTATGGGGTCCGAGCATATGACACATGTATTCCTGAAGGAGGTCCAGATCCATGTCCTCATTGGTAGGGTGGCCGTCTAGTTCCATTGCGGCAAAGGCCAGCTGGATGGTACCCACAGTTCTGTCAGAGAGGTGGTTCAGGTGCCCTGTCAGCCTAAGCCAGCGGCGCAGAACCGGAATAAGGTTCTCCTCGGCCCATTCTGAGTGATGGACTGGGAGGGGGATTTTGGCTGGCCACACACACCGAATCCAGGGTTGGAATGTGGTGCACCCACCTAGTATGTGTGCAGTCGTCTGCGCTGGCCATGGGGGGTGGTTATGCCACCTGCAGTGGGAGATCAGGCCATGCCTGTGCCAGTAGGCTGAGTCGAAGCTTAGCCAGTAGCCCCCATAGGGACCAGTGTGGCAGAGGACCTTTTTTATTTATTTTTATTTTTATTTTTATTATTCCTGCAGTATTACATAATTACAAGCTGCCCCCCGAAGGGGGGGCCCTAACTACATAACAATGGAGGCGCCCATCATTGTGCATCACACAAACCTGGGCGGGGCTCTGCTCCCCAAGGGGTGCCGAAGTGTGAAGAGACCCTATTTAAAATGAGGAAGGTGACGGAGGGATACATATTGCTTTGAACAAGCCATGTGTAGGGCAGGTTAAAGTAAGAGGCTTAGAACTGGAAAGGGAGGGCGAGAGCACCGGCCGAGACGTATCTTGTAGGAATCCGAAAGGCAGGCACTACTCGAGCAGAAAGGGGGGGAGCATACCTGATAGCTCTGAAAGGGCTGGGTCTGAGTCCCAAGTTCGAGGTCCGAGCATACAACACATGTAATCCTGTAGGAGGTCCAGGTCCATATCCTCATCTGTTGGGTGGCCATTGAGGTCCATTGCGGCAAAAGCCAGCCGGATGGCACCCATGGTGTGGTCAGAGAGGTGGTTAAGGTGCCCTGTCAGCTTTAGCCAGCAGCGCAAAACTGGGAGGCGGTTTTCATCGGCCCACTCTGAGTGGTGGACTGGGAGAGGGTCCCTGGGTGGCCATACGTGCCGTATCCATGGGTGGAAGGTACTACAGCCACCGAGGATGTGGGCGGTCGACTATGCGGGCCAGGGGGGGTGGTTGTGCTACCTGCAGTGTGAGATCAGGCCATGTCTGTGATGGTAGGCTGAGTCAAAGCTCAACCAGTAACCCCCATAGGGACTGGCATGGCAGAGGACCTGTGTGTTACAATTTTCCCTTACTTTCCCTTATTGCGCTGACTCACTTCCTCTTCGTCATCATCAGTCAGCGCAACTCCCCCATTTCTCTGCCTTACTCATCCTTATTCACCTTGCACCATAAGATGCCATGATGACGCCTTATCGCATCACCATGACATGCTTTGCTTACTGATACCTTCACTTGTATTACCAAGACATTCCTTGGAGTTCCATGACCTTCCATAGTCAGGTAAACGACCTAATACACGACCCTACAGTAGCAAACACATTAGAGTAGCATATAAGCATGTAACTTCGGTAGCACAAGCCCTAAGCTTGTGCTCTTTGTTCATACAAGCCCATTATCTGCTACCACCAGTCTATTGTGTGCCACTTGGCCATTCATTGCTTCATTGTAACCTGACTCGCTATAGAAGCCTACCGCATCCACCTTGCCGATCAGGAAGCCCCATCGACGATCACCCTCGACTTACAACATCTAGGAAGCCCTGTTGCCATACCATCAGTTCCGACGATCAGGAAGCCCCGACATCGATCACTGCGTAACCATTGAGCTTAACACTGTGCGACTGTGGATAGCTTGCTGTGTGAGTGGTCGACCAAATGCATGAGCAGCTTTCGAGGTCGGCATGATGGGAGGCTGTGGACTGCCAGGTACTTGTCGGTGGTCAAGGCAAGGGGGCGGGCTAGCGAGAACATCCATCGCTCCATGAGTGTGTGGACAGCGGCCTCTTTTAGTGCGGAGGTGGAAGGTTTAAGGTCAGATGGGGGGAGCTCTGTAGCCAGCTTTGCTTCTGTGTCAGCCCATTCATTACCGGGGATGTCTGAGTGGCTGGGGCACCATACAAAATGAATGGTGAGCTGGGGGTATGAGTCCAGCAGGGTCTCCACACCCGCTTTCCAGATGTGGAGGAGGTGGGCGCCAGGGGCAGCGGCCCAGGTGCAGAACAGGTGGAGAGCGGTCAGCAAATTGGACAGGAAGAAGATATCCGATGCAACACACAGTTGTGCTGGGAGGCAGCGTGCTACCCAGCCAGGGGCCGTGGTGAGGGAGAATTCCTCGGCGTCCATGGCTGTGGCACAGGATGGGGACTCCAGTCGGCGAGACTGGAGTCGAGTGTGGCCAAGCATGGCGCAGATGGCTGAGCCCAACTTATTGTCAATGCAGGAGCTGTTGGTGAATACCTGGATGTGGGGGGTGAGGCCTAGTTGGCATGTGGCGGTTACAAATGATTTTCGGGTGTCGGCGCTGACTGGGGTGATGGGAGTGGTGAAGCGGACATGGCCCTGTGTGAAGGCCAGAGGATCCGTCCATGGGGGATGCATGTATGCAGGGACCTGTTGAACCCAGGGGGCTCGGACCTGCAGAGAAAGGGAGAAAGGTCTATTAGCTATGTTTTTAAATAATTTCCAGCCAATGGAGTGGGGGGTGCGCCATGGACACAGGGAGTGGGTGGTCTTTATATACTCAAAATAGAAAGAGAGAGGGGGGACAGAGCAAAGAAAATTAGTGGAGTAGGGGGAGGCGCCTTTAAAGATGCCTAGAATCCAGTGGCAGGCTGTGTTTTGGACGGCCTGAAGGCAGTTTACCAGGGTTTTTTGGCGGTGGCCATGGTACCAGACCGGTGTGCCCCAGGACAGGACAGAGCAGACGCAGGAGGTGTACAGGTGATGGAGGAGGAGGGCCAAGATGCCGCATTGAGTGTTGCCTAGAATGCGGAGTGCAGTGAGGGTGGAGAGCCCCTTGGAGTGCATGCACTCAACATGGGGCTTGAAGGAGAGGCCTGGATCCCACCATATTCCCAACCACCTGAGGGGGATTGAGGGGCAGATCAGGGTGTTGGGGTCGACCTGTATGCCAGCAGTGTCCCAGCCATTGTAGCCAGTGCGTCGCCAGGGGGGGTGGAAGTGGAGGCACTCCGTCTTGGTGGCTTTGATGTTGAGACCAATTGTGCCAAAGGGGGTGTTGAGTTGTTGGTAGGCATGGGCGAAGGCATGGCAGTTGGATGCCACTGAGGGTCCTATGCAGATAAGTAAATGGTCATCAATGTATGCCAGGGTGGTGGTGCCAGCTTGGTGAAAGTGCTGGAGGACCACCCCTGCAAAAATTGTTGACAGGATGGGGGAGACTGGCGATCCCTGGGGGTGCCGAGGTCGGGTTTGGGGGTGGTAGGGAGGGTGGTGCCGTCAAATGCGATTGCAACCTGGTGGTCCATCATGAAGGATAAGCACCAGTCGGCCATATCTGGGGCACAACCGAGATCCAACAATTGTCAGTGGAGGAGTTGGGGGTGTACTGAGTTGAAGAAGCCCTGAATGTCGACCGCTAGGACCGAGCAGATGAGGCCCTCTGAGTGGGCACGCTCCACGATCTGTAAAAGGTGTTGGGTGGCATCATAGACTGAGTGGCCTTGGCGCCCCCCATACTGGTTAGGTGGCAACCAGCCCCACATGTTGGCGAGGAACTGGAGCCGGTTAGCTATGATTTTTTCGAGGAGTTTCCCTAGGGTCTCCTCAAGGGTGATGGGCCGGTATGACTGCGGTGAGAAGGGGTCCTTCTTGTTTGGTTTCCTGAGCATTATGACCTTTGCCGCCTGCCAACACTCAGGGTGGTGACCCAAGCACAGGCAGTTGTTGAAAAGTGTAAGTATCTTGTCGGGGTAGGCGTCCACCACCCATTTCAGGGGGTGGTAACCTATTCCCAAGAGGCCCAGAGCTGACAAGTTTGATGTATCAGCCAGTGCCCCCATAAGCTCTGCCATGAGTATGGGTGGGGCAGCTGGTTGGGTTGGTGGTGGTGGGGTATCAGCCGCTGCCTGGGGTGGGGGGGGCATGAAGAAGGTCTCTCTAAAGAGCTCACCTTTTTTGTCATCCATCTGGGTGAAGGAGCCATCTCACTGTTTGAGCGAGGGGATGGGTGTAGGTCAGTTTCCGAGGCCTCGCTTGGCCCAGTTCGAGATGTTGGAGGCATCCGCTTCTGCTGCCTGATCGGCGTAGAATTGCCGTTGGGCTGCAGAATGCTGGAGTGGGGTGGTGGCCATAGTAATGGCGGATAGGAGGGTCTTGCAGTGGGGGGACCACCATGGGACTTCCGCTTTTGATGGCTTGGAGAGATGGGTGAATGGCTGGAGGGTGGCGACCATGGAGTCGATGACTGCCTTTGCTTTAATGTCCAGGGCATGGGTGTTGGGCCCCGGGAGGCAGAAGGCTTCTTTGAGTAGAGGGAAGGCGGTGTCGGTCCATTCCTCCTTGTCGGCTGGTAGCAGCCGGCGTGTCTTTAGGGCCGGAGGGGGGGGCCGAAACGGCAGGGACCAGCACAGGATGGCATGGTCGGACAATGGTGAAGGGTCGGAGGTAGCCAAATCTAAAATAGAGTTGGGGTTGACTGCAGGTGGGGCCCAGATCATGTCAATGGGGCACTGATGATGATTGCCATCGGGCCATGAGTCAGAGTCAGGGATATGGGCAGGCGCCAGGCCATGCCCATGGAAAAAGTCATCAAGGGGTTGCACCCCCAAGTCATCTCGCCATGTGGCTGAGGGTTCAGACCATGTGTGGTGGCAACAGTTGAAGTCGCCTGCCATGAGTAGAGTGGTGGCTAGCACTGAGGGGAGTGAGAAAAGGAAGGACTCACCTGGGTACTGGGGGGAGGCATTCTCTCGATCCGGAGGGTGCATGCCATAATAGTTGCATACCCGGAGGGTGAGTTGAGATCGTACCTCCACCGTCAGCACATCGGTGCTGTGAGACGCGGCTCCGAGAATCGACCATGAGGTGGGGGGAGGGCCCAGGATACATATGTGACTACCTGAGGGCGAGCCTCTGGTGGTAGAACAGGTATGTATCCTGGGATGGTGGGGATGTTGAGAACCAGGGTGCTGGCTGGGTCGGTGAGTGAGGGTTGCAGTCCTATTTGATACCAGGGGGGTTCCTGGATAAGAATTAGGTGCAGGGGGGATGGGTCAGTTGTAAGGACAGGAATTAGGGAATGTATCACTGCTAGTGAGTGGGTGGCGTTCCACTGCAAGATAGAGAGTTTCTCTATCATATTTCCTCCATCTGGTCATCAGTGGGGTCGGTGGCAAGGGCCTCTTCGATTTGGCAGTAGCGCCTCTTCTTGGGGCAGGCCGGTAGGGTGGTGGGGTGGTCACCCTTGCAGTTTTTTGCAGAGGTGGGGGTGGGGACATGTGTCGCCTTCAGGCACTGCGTCAGTGGTGCAGTGGGTGCATGATTTGCGGTGATTGTGGGTCAAGTGGGCACCTGTGCAATCAGTGCAGCAAGGTTGAGCACGGCAGCCCTTGGTCCCATGGCCAAGACCCTGGCACCGCTCACATTGGGTGAGGGTGGGGCGGACAGGTGGGACTGAGAGTCGGAGGGCGGATCCGAACATCCAGACTCAGGGCCTCTTGAGGAGGCGCTCGCATATGGAGCTGTCAGGATCAACAAAGGAGAAAACCACTGGGCACCTGTTGAGTGTCGGCAGGTGGTCCTCGGTGGCAGCAAAGTGAGGGGTGACTATGAAGTCCAGTTTGTGGAGTGCCGGGTTGTGCTGGATTTCGGCCATGAGGGCCTTCTTGGTGATGGTGTGTCCATTCTGGCCGAACAAAAAGTCCTTGCAGGGCACCATGGAGATGCGCAGTGCGGACCGTGGGCGGACTCTGGAGGGGGTTAGGGAGAAAGCGGTAGGGATGGTGATTCCTGCCGCAATGCACTCAGTGCACATATGGGAGGCATATGCCACGGAG
The DNA here is from genome assembly GCA_002794785.1 of Coniferiporia sulphurascens. Lineage (NCBI taxonomy): Eukaryota > Fungi > Basidiomycota > Agaricomycetes > Hymenochaetales > Hymenochaetaceae > Coniferiporia > Coniferiporia sulphurascens. The sequence continues at coordinate 913,072 of NBBA01000006.1, forward strand.
TGATGATCAATGATTGTTTCCATGGTCGGGTTAGCTGAGGATGGTTGTGTCACAAACGTGGTCACGATGTTCCCCTTTATGTTAAATGAGGAGAGGACTGGGACTTGGTCTGCAGTGGGGAGGGAGGCCCCCACCACCCTCGTCCGACCCTCTATCCTGCTCTGATGGCTCGGGATCTGGTGGGACCCCGCCCTCACCTTCAAGGCCCACATCGAGCGCATGCACTCCAAAGGCCTCTCCACCTTCGCCACCCTCCGCATCCTCGGCAACACTGAATGCAGTATTTCGGCCCTTCTCCTACATCGCCTATATATCGCCTGCGTCCGCTCTGTCCTCACATGGGGTGCGCCGGTTTGGTACCATGGCCGGCATGAAAAAACTCTAGTAAGCTGCCTGCAAGCTGTGCAAAACACAGCATGCAGATGGATTCTTGGCATCTACAAAGGCACCTCTCCATACTCTACAAATTTCCTTTGTTCCCTTCCCCCCCTTTCTTATTATTTTGAATATGCTAAGACTCTCCATTCTCTGTGCCTATGGCACACACCACACTCTGTTGGTAGAAAATGTTTTTATAAAACAGTAACTAACCGCCCCTTTTCCACTTCTCTGCAGGTCCGGGTCCCTCGGGTTCAACCAGTCCCTGCATACACTCATCCCCTGTGGACGGATCCTCTGGCATTTATGAATGGTCGAGTTTCGTTTGCCTCTCCTATCACTCCGGTCAGCAAAGACACCCGCGAGGAATTCATGGAAGCCACACACTCCCTGAGCACCCTCCCCCACCCCCAGGTCTTCACCGATGGCTCATGCATGGACACAAAGTCTGGATCCGTGGTCTGCACCATGAAGGGCCTCACCTGTCTAAAGTTGTGTTGACTAGCCTCCCCCACCTGTGCCACGGCCACGGACATGGAGATTTTCTCCCTCACATCTGCCCCGACATGGGCTGCACACCACCTCCGGGAACTACTGCCTGTTGCATCAGACATCTTCTTTCTGTCTGATTCGCTGACAGCTCTCCACCTTATCCGTACATGGGCGCCGGCCCCAGGCGCCCATCTCCTTCATCAATGGAAGGCTGGGGTCCAGACTCTCTTGGACTCATATCCAGATCTTTCCGTTCACTTCGTATGGTGCCCGGGTCACTCCGACATCCCCGGGAATGAATGGGCCAATAGCGAGGCCAAGTTTGCCACAAACCTACCCCCATCCTCCCTTGCACCCTCCACCTCCGCACTGAAAGAGGCTGCCATCAACACTATGATGGAACAATGGTCACTCTCACTCGCCCACCCTCTCGCCTTGACAGCTGACAAGTATCTCGCTGTCAATGGGGCCCCCTCCCACCGACCTCAAAAGCTGTTAACACAATCAGTCAACCACCCATGTAAAGAGCTCTCGGCAGTCGCCCAGATCCTCTGCTGTGCTGGTCCCTATGGGGGCTACTGGCTGAGCTTTGACTCAGTCTACCGACGCAGGCATGGTCTGATTTCGCACTGCTGATGGCACAACCACCCCCCCTGGCCTGCCCAATCCACTGCCCACATCCTGGGCAGTTGTCGTACCTTCCAGCCATGGATTCGCAAGGTCTGGCCCCCCCGTGACCCTCTTCCGACCCACCACACCGAGTGGGCCGACGAAAACCGCCTTCAGGCTCTGCATCGCTGGCTTAAGCTGACAGGACACATGAACCGCCTCACTGACCATACTTCCGCCACCATCCGCTTGGCCTTCACCGCAATGGAGTTGGAGGGACACCCGACCGATGAAGATATGGACTTGGACCTCCTCCAGGATTACATGAGTTGTATGCTTGGACCCCGTTCCCAGGACCTGGACCCGGCTCTCTTGGAGCTCTCAGGTGCGCTTCCTCCCCTTCCCTCTACTCAGTGACCGCCTTTCGGACTCTCCCATGTATGTCCCGGCTGGCACTCTCGCCCCCCCTTTCCTATTCTAAGTTACCCCTTTACCTGCCCTCATCCGCTTGGTAGTGCCATAGCAATATGTATTCCTCTCCCTTTCCCTTGGTTCTCTTTTAAATAGGGACCCTTCACACCTTGGCACCCTTCGGGGAGCAGGGTCCCTGCCCAGTTTTGTGTGTTGTGTGATGACAGGTGCCTCTGTTGTTATGTAGTTAGGGCCCCCCCTTCGGGGGGCAGCTTGTAATTATGTAATACTGCAGGAATAATAATAATAATAAAAAGTGGGGAGGGAGGCGAAGAACTCATGGGACATCTTGGTCAGGGCCATTGCTGACTTCTGATTCTCAGCCCGAATGCCGACTGTTGGGGTGAGGACCAAGGTTGGGTCCTTGGCATACATTGTAGGGGGGGGGGGCACCTTCCGTTGGCGTTTCTTCTTCTTCTGTGCCAGGTTGATGACTGCTCCAGTGGCCAGGGCCACTGGAGATGGGTTGGCAGTTGTTGGGGGGGCCGCTGCTGCGGCCACTTGGGCATAGGAGGCAGGGGCGGCCTGTATGGCAGTCTGGGGGGCCAGTTGCTGTTGTTGTTGTTGCTGTTGATGCTGGGTGGGCCTAGAGCTGATGGAAGCCATCTGACATGAGATCGCAGCTACATCAGTAGTCAGGCGCTTGACTGCATCAGTCAGCACCTTCATTTCTGGGGTCACTGGGGCAGTGCCAGGGGTCCCAGTGGTGGCTGGGGCCCTTTGGGGGGGCGAGCTGGGGAAAAGGGTTCTGGGAGGATGATTTCCATCCCCTCCCTTGTGAAGTTGTAGGCCATTACCGTGTTGCAGTAGATGATGAGCTGGGGGTCTTTCCTTTCTTGCGCAATGTTGGCCAGCGTGGTTTGGACGTTCCAGAGGAGATTGCTGACAAACTGTGCTGCCTTTATGTCGATGTTGGTGATGTTGGCGTCTGCTGTTTCCTTGTCGAAGACTTCCAGGGCGCATGATAGGGAGTACATGAACCCTGAGGTGTGGGGTTCATGCTTTTGTTGGGTAGGGGGTCCTCTCAGGGTGAGAGGCGACATGGCGGCAGAGGAGCGCTTCCGCCTGAGGCTTGCGCCTCCCACCTGTTGTGGGGGGGTATGGGGGTCGACTGCCATTTCTGGGGCCGTCTCACCGAAGTCGTTGGAGCCACGGATCGACCCTGCCCAAGCGGCTGGGGAGCTTGCTCGGGATGTCTGCCTTGATTCCATTCATGCCTGGGCAGTGAAGTCATAGGCAGACACCAGTTGGGAGTTGTCCATGTTGGGGGATGGGGCCAGGACATCCGGGGAGGATACCAGGGGGGGAAGCCGGTTGTGTAGGGTATGGGGGTCGCTTTGCGTTGTGTGGAGGCGGTGGCCTCAGCGGCCATGTTGGCAGCTCTTGCAGCGGCTAGACTAGCCAATGAGGAGGATGGGATGGTGGGTCGAGTTTGACAGAGTGCTCCATGGTAATCACTTGAGTTCAACATGGGGGAGTTTTAGCTGCCCACACTAGTCGATGGTGGTGGTTACTGGTCAAGAAGGTGGGGTGCTGAAGTGTGAAGAGCCCCTATTTAGTAGGGAGAACACGAGAAGGAGGGATACATGTCGCTACAAACAAACCAAGTGGATGAGGGCAGGTTAAAGTAAGAAGCTTAGAAAGGGGAAGGGGAGGGCAAGAGCACTGGCCGAGATGTATCATGAGGAATTTGAAAGACGGGCGCTAATTAGAGGGAAAAGGAGGGAGCATACCTGCTAGCTCCAAAAGGGCTGGGTCCGAGTCCTGAGTCCGGGGTCCAAGCATACAATGCATGTAGTCCCATAGGAGGTCCAGGTCCATATCCTCGTTGGTGGGGTGTCCGTCTAGGTCCATCATGGTGAAAGACAGCCAGATGGCACCCACAGCGTGGTCAGAAAGGTGGTTAAGGTGCCCCATCAGCCTAAGCCAGCGGTGCAGGACCAGGAGGCGGTTTTCGTCAGCCCACTCTGAGTGGTGGACTGGGAGAGGGTCCCGAGGTGGCCACACATGTCATATCCACAGGTGGAAAGTGCTGCAGCTGCCTAAAATATGGGCAGTTGACTGCATGGGCCAGGGGGGATGGTTGTGCCACCTGCAATGTGAGATCAGGCTGTGTCTGTGTCGGTAGGCTGAGTCAAAACTCAGCCAGTAGCCCCCATAGGGACTGGCACAACAGAGGACCTGAGCGACTGCAGAGAGTTCCTGGCATGGGTGGTCAACCAAATGCATGAGTAGCTTCCAAGGTCGGCAGGAGGGGAGGCTGTGAACTGCCAAGTATTTGTCAGCAGTTGAGGCGAGGGGGCAGGCTAGTGAGAACGTCCACTTCTCCATGAGGGTGTGGACAGCAACCCCTTTTAGTGCAGAGGTGGATGGTTTGAGGTTGGATGGGGGGAGCTCTGTTGCCAGCTTTGCTTCTGTGTCAGCCCATTCATTGCCAGGGATGTCCGAGTGACTGGGGCACCATACAAAATGAACAGTGAGCTGGGGGTACGAATCCAGCAGAGTCTCCACACCCGCTTTCCAGATGTGGAGGAGGTGGGCGCTGGGGGCGGTGGTCCAGGTGTGAAAAAGGTGGAGGGCGGTCAGTGAATCGGACAAAAAGAAGATATCCGATGCAATGCGCAGTTGCGCCAGGAGGTGGCATGCTATCCAGCCTGGGGCCGTGGTGAGGGAGAATTCCTCGGTGTCCATGGCTGTGGCGCAGGTGGGGGACTCCAGTCAGCGAGACCAGAGTTGGGTGTGGCCAAGCATGGCACAGATGGCCGAACCCGACTTATTGTCAATGTGGGAGCCATTGGTGAATACTTGTATGTGGGGGGTGAGGCCAAGTTGGCATGTGGCAGTTACAAATGATTTTCGGGTGTTGGCACTAACCGGGGTGACAGGAGTGGTGAAGCGGACACGGCCCTTTGTGAAGGCCAGAGGATCTGTCCATGGGGGATGTGTGTATGCAGGAACCTGTTGGACAAGGGGGGCTTGGACCTGCATAGAAAGGGAGAAAGGTCTGTTAGCTATGTTTTTAAATAGTTTCCAGCCAATAGAGTGGGGGGTGCGCCAAAGACACAGGGAATGGATAGTCTTTATATACTCGAAATAGAAAGAGAGAGGGGGAACAGAGCAAAGGAAATTAGTGGAATGGGGGGAGGCACCTTTAAAGACACCTAGGATCCAGTGGCAGGCCGTGTTTTGGACGGCCTGGAGGCGGTTTACCAGGGTTTTTTGGTGGCGGCCATGGTACCAAACCGGCGCACCCCAGGACAAGATGGAGCGGACGCAGGAGGTGTATAGGCAGTGGAGGAGGAGGGCCAAGATGCCGCGTTGGGTGTTGCCTAGAATGCGGAGTGCGGCAAGGGTAGAGAGCCCCTTGGAGCGCATGCACTCAACATGGGGCTTGAAGGAGAGGCCTGGATCCCACCATATCCCCAGCCACCTGAGTTTTTTTTTTTAAAATTATTCCTGCAGTATTACACAATTACAAGCTGCCCCCCCAAAGGGGGGGCCCTAACTACATAACAACGGAGGCGCCTGTCATCACACAACACATGAAACTGGGCGGGGGCCCTGCTCCCCAAAGGGTGCCAAGGTGTGTAGGGTCCCTATTAGTAATGGAATGGGAAAAAGGAGGGAGGAATTCATATTGCTACAGCACAGCCAAATGGATGGTAGCAGGCAAATGGGGTAGCTTAGAATAGGAAAGGGAGGGCGAGAGCACCGGCTAGGACATACGGGTGGGAGTCCGAAGGGCAGGCATTAATCAGAGGGAAAGGGGCCCAGCCACCTGAGTGGGATTGAGGGGCAGATCAGGGTGTTGGGGTTGACCTGGACGCCTGCAGTGTCCCAGCCATTGTAGCCAGTGCATTGCCGAGGGGGGTGGAAGTAGAGGCACTCTGTCTTGGCTGCTTCGATGTTGAGACTGATGGTGCCAAAGAGGGTGTCAAGTTGTTGGTAGGCACAGGCAAGGGCATGGCAGTTGGATGCCACTGAAGGACCTACACAAATTAGTAAGTGGTCATCGACGTATGCTAGGGAGGTGGTGCCGGCTTGGTGAAAGCACCGGAGGACCACCCCTGCAAATATAGTTGACAGGATGGGGGAGACTGGCGATCCCTGGGGGGTGCCGAAGTCGGGTTTAGGGGCGGTAGGGAGGGTGGTGCTGTCGAAAGCAACAGCAACCTGCTGGTCCATCATGAAGGACAGGCACCAGTCAGCCATGTTTGGCATGCAACCGAGCTCCAACAGTTGTTGGTGGAGGAGTTGGGGGTGCACCAAGTCGAAAAAGCCCTGAATGTCGACCGCTAGGACCGAGCAGACAAGGCCCTCCAAGTGAGCATGTTCCACAATTTATAGGAGGTGTTGGGCAGCATTGTAGACCGAATGGCCTTGGCACCCCCCATATTGATTAGGTGGCAGCCAGTCCCTCGTGTTTGCGAGGTATTGGAGCCTGTTAGCTATTATCTTTTTGAGGAGTTTCCCTAAAGTCTCCTCGAGGGTGATGGGCCAGTATGAACGTGGTGAGAATGGGTCCTTCTTGTTAGGCTTCCTGAGCATCACCACTTTTGCTGCCCGCCAGCACTCAGGGTGGTACCCTAAACAGAGGCAGTCATTGAAAAGCATGAGTATCTCATCAGGGTAGGCGTTGACCACCCATTTCAAGGGGCAGTAGCCTATTCCCGAGAGGCCCAGGGCTGACAAGTTGGATGTATCGGCCAGTGCCCCTGTAAGCTCCACAAGGAGTATGGGCAGGGCAGCTGGTTGAGTTGGTGGCAGCGGGATGTCAGTCGCTGCTAGGAGTGGGGGGGGCATGAAGAAAGTTTCATGGAAGAGCTCACCTTTCTTGTCGTCTGTCTGGGTAAAGGAGCCGTCTTGCCATTTAAGCGAGGGGATAGGAGTAGGTCAGTTGCTGAGGCCGCACTTGGCCCAGTTCCAGATGTTGGAGGTGTCTGCTTCCGAGGCCTGGTCGGCATAGAACTGCTGTTTGGCTGTCCTGACACCCCTTTTGAAGGCTTGTCTAGCTGAGGAATGCTGGAGGGGGGTGGTGGCCATCGTAATGGCAGATAGGAGGGTCCTGCAGTGGGGTGACCACCATGGGACTTCTGTTTTTGATGACTTGGAGAGGCAGGTGAATGGTTAGAGGGCAGCGACCATAGCATCGATGACCGCCTTCACTTTGATGTCCAGGGCGTGGGTGTTGAGCCCTGGGAGACAAAAGGCTGCTTCAAGTAGAGGGAAGGCGATGTCGGACCATTCCTCCTTGTCAGCTGGTAGCAGCCAGTGTGTCTTTAGGACAGGAGGGGGGGGCCAAAATGGCAGTGACCACTGCAGGATGGTGTGGTCAGACAGTGGGGAGGGGTTGGAGGTAGCCAAATCTAGAATAGAGTCGGGGTTGACCACGGGTGGGACCCAGATCATGTCGATGGGGCACCAATGGTGATTGCCATCGGGCCATGAGTCAGAATCAGGGATATGGGCAGGCGCCAGGTCATGCCCACAGAAAAAGTCATTGAGGGGTTGCACCCCCAAGTCGTCTCGTTGCAGGACTGCGAATTCAGACCACGTGTGGTGACGATGGTTGAAGTCGCCCGCCATGAGCAGAGTGGTGGCAATTACTGAGGGGAGTGAGAATAAAAAAGACTCACCTGGGTACTGGGGGGAGGCGTTCTCTCGGTCCAGGGGGTGCATGCCGTAGTAGTTGCACACCCGGAGGGTGAGTTGGGATCGGACCTCCACTGTGAGTATGTCGGTGCCATGTGAGGCGGCTCCGAGGATCGACCATGAGGTTGGGGGGAGGGCCCTGGATACATATGTAACTACCCGAGGTTGGACCTCTGGTGGTAGGACAGGTATGTATCCTGGGATGGTTGGGACATTGCTGGCCAGAGTACCAGTCAGGTCAGTAAGTGAGGGTTGCAGCCCTATTTGGTACCAGGGCAGTTCCTGTATGAGTATCAGGTGCAGGGGGGAGGGGTCAGTTGTAAGGACAGGGATTAAGGACTGAATTGCCGCTAGTGAGCAGGCGGCATTCCACTGCAGGATAGAGAGTGTCTCTATCATATTTCCTCCATCTGGTCGTCGATGGGGTCAGTGGCGAGGGCCTCTTCGATTTGGTGGTAATGCCTCTTCTTAGGGCAGGCCGGTAGGGTGGTGGGGTGGTCGCCTTTGCAGTTGTTGCAGAGACAGGGGTGGGGACATGTGTCGCCTTTGGGCACAGCATCGGCTGTGCAGTGGGCACACGATTTGCAGTGATTGTGGGTCAAGTGGGCACCCGCACAGTCAGCGCAGCAAGGTTGGGCTCGGCAGCCCTTGGTTCCATGGCCGAGGCCCTGGCACTGCTCACATTGGGTGAGGGTGGGGTGGATGGGTGGTACTGAGAGCCGGAGGGTGGATCCGAACATCCATACGTGTGGCCTTTTGAGGAGGCATTTGTGGATGGAGCCGTTGGGGTTGACGAAGGAGAAGACCACTGGGCATCTGTCGAGTGTCAGCGAAGTGGGGGGTGACTACAAAGTCGAGGTTGCAGAGTGTCAGGTTGTGCCGGATTTCAGCCATGAGTGCCTTCTCATTGATGGTGTGTCCATTCTGGCCAAACAAGAAGTCCTTGCATGGCACCATTGAGATGCGCAGGGCTGACCGGGGGCGGACTCTGGAGGGGGTTAGGGAGAATGCAGGTGGGATGGTGATCCCCGCTGCGATGCACTCTGTGTGCATGTGGGAAGCATAGGCCGCGGAGTGATGATCAATGATCGTTTCCGTGGTCGGGTTAGCCGAGGATGGGCGCACTGCAAACATAGTCACGATGTTCCCCTTTATGTTGTAGGAGGAGGACAGGACCGGGACTTGGTCTGCAGTGGGGAGGGAAGCAAAGAACTCATGGGACATTTTTGTCAGGGCCATCGCTGTTACAAATTTCCTTTACTCATCGCCTTTATCAGCATTAGTCATTTCCGCTGAATAAGCTACCTTGTATGCTGACTGATCCTAGCCTCATGATCAGTCAGACTCTTCTACCAGCTTCTATCTCTTTCCATGCTGACTGATCCTTACTGTTCACTCAGTCAGCCTTCCACATTGTTCTATAGTATTCTATGCATGTATATAAGGACTCGCTTTCAGAGCATCAAGCCCCAAGCTTGTGCTCTTCGTTCAATAGAGCCTACTCATTCACTATCTCCTCTGTGGGATATTAAGCCACCAGTCACCAGTCTACTAGTCCTTGGGGAAACCCTTGCTCAATTACCATCTCATCTCTACTTCGTCTTACTCAGTCAATCCTCATCGATCGCTTATTAAGCCTTACTTAATCAGTAGGCTTAACAATCGCTGACTTCTGATTTTCGGCCCGTATGCCAACTGTTGGGGTGAGGACCAAGGTTGGGTCCTTGGTGTACATTGTGGGTGGTGGGGGCACCTTCCTCTGGCGCTTCTTCTTCTTCTGCGTCGGGTTGATGACCGCTCCGGCAGCTGGGGCTGCTGGGGCTGGGTTGGTGGTTGTTGGGGGGGCTGCTGCTGCTGCAACCTGCACGTAGGAGGTGGGGGCGGCCTGAATGGCCGCCTGGGGGGCGGGTTGCTGTTGCTGTTGTTGTTGCTGTGGTCGGGGGGTGGGCCTAGAGCTGATGGAAGCCATCTTTTTTATTATTATTATTATTATTATTATTATTCCTGCAGTATTACATAATTACAAGCTGCCCCCCCGGAGGGGGGGCCCTAACTACATAACAACAGAGGCGCCCGTCATTGCGCATCACACAAAACTGGGTGGGGGCTCTGCTCCCCAGAGGGTGCCGAAGTGTGGAGAGCCCCTATTTAGTAAGAGACAAATTGAGAGGGAGGGATACATATCGCTACAAACAAACCATGCAGGTGAGGGCAGGTTAAGATAAGAAGCTTAGAAGTGGAAAGGGAGGGTGAGAGTGCCAGCCAAGACGTATCATGGGGAATTTGAAAGGCAGGTGTTAGTCAGATGGAAAAGGGGGGAGCATACCTGATAGCTCCAAGAGGGCTGGGTCCGAGTCCCGGGTTCGGGGTCCAAGCATATGGTGCATGTAATCCCTTAGGAGGTCCAAGTCCATATCCTCGTCGGTGGGGTGGCCGTCAAGGTCCATCGAGGCGAAGGCCAGCTGGATGGCGCCAGCGGTGCGGTCAGAAAGGCGGTTAAGATGCCCCATCAGCTTTAGCCAGCGGCACAAAACCAGGAGGCAGTTTTCGTCAGCCCACTCTGAGTGGTGGACTGGGAGAGGGTCTCGAGGTGGCCACACGCATCGTATCCACAAATGGAAGGTACTGCAGCCGCTGAGGATGTGGGCGGTCGACTGTGTGGGCCAGGGGGGGTGGTTGTGCCATCTACAATGCGAAATCAGGCCGTGCCTGTGATGGTAGGCTGAGTCAAAACTCAGCCAGTAGCCCCCATAGGGACCGGCGCAGCAGAGGACTTGTGCGACTGCAGATAGCTCACTGCGTGGGTGGTCAACTGAATGCATGAGGAGCTTTCGAGGTCGGTGTGTGGGTAGGCCGTGGACTGCCAAGTATTTGTCGGCGGTCGAGGCTAGTGGGCGGGCTAGTGAGAGCGTCCATCATTCCATAAGGGTTCAGATGGCGGCTTCTTTTAGTGCAGAAGTGGAGGGTTTCAGGTCAGATGGGGGGAGCTCGGTCGCCAGCTTAGCTTCCGTATCAGCCCATTCATTTCTGGGGATGTCCGAGTGTCTGGGGCACCATACAAAATGGACGGTGAGTTGGGGGAACGAGTCTAGCAAAGTCTCCACACCCGCTTTCCAAATGTGGAGGAGGTGGGCGCCAGGGGTGGCCGCCCAGGTGCGGAAAAGGTGGAGGGCGGTCAGTGAATCGGACAGAAAGAAGATATCCGATGCGACATGCAATTGTGCCAGGAGGCAGTGTGCTACCCAGCCCGGGCCGTGGCGAGGGAAAATTCCTCGGCATCTGTGGCTGTAGCACAGGTGGGGGACTCCAGTTGTCGGGACCAGAGTCGGGTGTGGCCAAGCATGGCACAGATGGCTGAGCCCGACTTATTGTCGATGCGGGAGCCATCGGTGAAGACTTGTATGTGGGGGGTGCGGCCTAGTTGGCGCACAGCGGCCACAAATGACTTCCGGGTGTCAGCACTGACTGGGGTGACAGGGGTGGTGAAACGAACACAGCCCTTTGTGAAGGCCAGGGGGTCTGTCCATGGGGGATGCGTGTATGCTGGGACCTGTTGGACCCAGGGGGCTCAGACCTGCAAAGAAAGGGAAAAAGGTCTATTAGCTACGTTTTTTTTTAAAAGTTTATGACCAATAGAGTGGGGGGTTCACCATAGGCATAGGGAATGGGTCGTCTTTATATATTCGAAATAGAGAGAAAGAGGGGGAACAGAGCAAAGAAAGTTTGTGGAATAGGGTGAGGCGCCTTTAAAGATGCCTAGGATCCATCTGCAAGCCGTGTTCTGCACGGCCTGTAGGCGGTTTACCAGGGTTTTTTGGCGGTGGCCATGGTACCATACAGGTGCCCCCCATGCTAGCACGGAGCAGACACAGGAGGTGTACAGGCGGTGGAGGAGGAGGGCCGAAATACTGCATTGTGTGTTGCCTAAGATGCAGAGAGCGGCGAGTGTGGAGAGTCCCTTGGAGCGCATGCGCTTGACATGGGGTTTGAACGAGAGGCCTGGGTCCCACCATATCCCCAACCACCAGAGGGGGATTGAGGGGCGGATCAGGGTGTTGGGGTCGACCTGGACCCCGGCTGTGTCCCAGCCTTCATAGCCAGTTCGTCACCGGGGGGGGTGGAAGTGGAGGCATTCTGTTTTGGCGGCTTCGATGTTGAGACCAATGGTGCCAAAGAGGGTGTCTAGTTGTTGGTATGTGCAGGCTAGTGCGCGGCAGTTGGATGCCACAGAGGGACCTATGCAAATAAGTAAATGGTCATCAACGTATGCTAGGGCCGTGGTGCCGGCTTGGTGAAAGCGCCGGAGGACCACCCCCGCGAAAATCGTTGATAAGATGGGGGAGATGGGCGATCCCTGTGGGGTGCCGAAGTCGGGTTTAGGGGCAGTGGGGAGGGTGTTGCCATCGAAGGAGACAGTGACCCACCGATCCGTCATGAAGGATAGGCACCAGTTGGCCATATCCGGGGCGCAGCCGAGATCCAACAGTTGTCGGTGGAGGGGGTGGGGGTGTACCGAGTCAAAGAAGCCCTGAATGTCGACCGCTAGGACCGAACAGATGAGGCCTTCTGAGTGGGCGCACTCCGCAATCTGTAAGAGGTGTTGGGCGGCGTCATAGACCGAATGGCCTTGGCACCCCCCATACTGGTTAGGTGGCAGCCAATTCCTCATGTTAGCAAGGAACTGGAGCCGGTTAGCAATAATTTTTTCCAGGAGTTTCCCTAGGGTCTCCTCGAGGGTGATGGGCCAGTATGAGTGTGGCGAAAATGGGTCCTTCTTGTTCAGTTTCCTGAGCATCACAACTTTTGCTGCCTGCCAGCACTCAGGGTGGTGGCCCAAGCACAGGCAGTCATTGAAAAGTGTAAGTATCTCATCAGGGTAGGCATCCACTACCCATTTCAGGGGGCGGTAACCTATTCCCGAGAGGCCCGGAGCCGACAGGTTGGATGTATCGGCCAGTGCCCCCATAAGCTCCGATAGGAGTATGGGTGGGGCAGCTGGTTGGGTTGGTGGTAGTTGGATGTTGGTCACTGCCTGGGGCGGGGGGGGGCATAAAGAAGGTTTCTTGGAAAAGCTCACCTTTCTCGGCGTCCGTCTGGGTGAAGGATCCGTCCTGTCAGGGATGGGGGTGGGTCGGTTGCCTAGGCCTCGTTTGGCCCAGTTCCAGATGTTGGAGGCATCTGCTTCTGCTGCCTGGTCGGCGTAGAACTGTCGTTTGGCCGTCCTAACGCCCCTTTTGAAGGCATGCCAGGCTGATGAGTGCTGAAGGGGGGTGGTGGCCATCATGATTGCGGATAGGAGGGTCTTGCAGTGGGGTGACCACCATGGGACTTCTGTTTTTGACGGTTTGGCGAGGCAGGTGAACAGCTGGAGTGTGGCGACCATTGAGTCGATTACCACCTTTGCTTTGATGTTCAAGGAGTGGGTGTCGAGCCCTGGGAGTCGAAAGGCTTCTTCAAGAAGGGGGAAGGCGATGTCAGTCTATTCCTCTTTGTCGGCTGGTGATAGCCAACGTGTCTTTAGGACAGGAGGGGGGGCCGAAACGGCAGGGACCAGCGCAGGATGGCGTGGTCGGACAGTGGTGAGTGGTCGGAGGTAGCCGAATCTAGAATAGAGTCAGGGTTGACCGCAGGTGGGGCCCAGATCATGTCAATGGGGCACCGGTGACGGTTGCCATCGGGCCTTGAGTCAGAGTCAGGAAGGTGGGCAGGCTCCAGGCCATGCCCACAGAAGAAGTCATCAAGGGGTTGCGCCCCCAAGTCATCTCGCCATGTGGCTGAGAATTCGGACCACGTGTGGTGGCGACAGTTGAAGTCGCCTGCCACAAGTAGTGTGGTGGCTAACACCGAGGGGAGTGAAAACAAGAAAGACTCACCTGGGTACTGGGGGGAGGCATGCTCGTGGTCCAGGGGGTGCATGCCGTAGTAGTTGCACACCTGGAGGGTGAGTTGGGATTGTACCTCCACCATCAGTACATCAGTGCCATGTGAGGTGGCACTGAGGATCGACCATGAGGTAGTAGGGAGGGCCTGGGCTACATATGTTACTACTCGAGGACGGACCTCTGGTGGTAGAATGGGTATGTAGCCTGGGATGGCTGGGACGTTGAATACCAGGGTGCCAGTAGGGTTGTTGAGCGATGGTTGCAGTCCTATTTGATACCAAGGTGGTTCCTGTATAAGAATTAGGTGCGGGGGGGATGGGTCAGTTGTGAGGACAGGAATGAGGGAATGTATTGCTGCTAGTGAGCGGGTGGCATTCCACTGCAAGATGGAGAGCGTCTCTATCATATTTCCTCCATCTGATCATTGGAAGGGTCAGCGGTGAGGGCCTCTTCGATTTGGCGGTAACACCTCTTCTTAGGGCAGGCCGGCAGGGTGGTGGGGTGGTCGCCCTTGCAGTTGTTGCATAGGCGGGAGTGGGGACATGTGTCACCTTCGGGCACTGCATCCATTGCACAGTGGGTGCACAATTTGCAGTGGTTGTGGGTCAAGTGGGCACCCGCACAGTCAGCGCAGCAGGGTTGGGCTCGGCAGCCCTTGGTTCCGTGGCCGAGGCCCTGGCACCACTCACATTGGGTGAGGGTGGGGCAGACTGGTGGGACCAAGAGCCGGAGGGTGGATCCGAACATCCAGATGCATGGCCTCTTGAGGAGGCGTTCGCAGATGGAGCCATCAGCGTCAACAAAGGAGAAGACCTCCAGGCACCTGTCGAGTGTCGGCAAGTGATCCTTGGTGGCGGCAAAGTGTGGGGTGACTACAAAGTCGAGGTTGCGGAGTGCCGGGTTGTGCCGGATTTCGGCCATGAGGGCCTTCTCATTAATGGTGTGTCTGTTTTGGCTGAACAAAAAGTCCTTGCAGGGCACCATGGAGATGTGCAGTGCAGACTGTGAGCGGACTCTGGAGGGGGTTAGGGAGAAGGCAGCTGGGACGTTAATTCCAGTCACGATGCACTCTGTGCGCATATGGGAGGCATAGGCCGCGGAGTGCCGATCAATGATCGTTTCCATGGTTGGGTTTGCCGAGGATGGGCATGTCACAAATGTGGTCACAATGTTCCCCTTTACATTGTAGGAAGAGGACAAGACCGGGACTTGGTCTGCAGTTGGGAGGGAGGTGAAGAACTCATGGGACGTTTTTGTCAGTGCCATTGCTGACTTCTGGTTTTTGGCCCATATGCCGACTGTGGGGGTTAGGACCAAGGTTGGGTCCTTGGCGTACATTGTGGGGGGCGGGGGCACTCTCCGCTGGTGCTTCTTCTTCTTTGGCGCCGGGTTAATGACCGCCCCAGTGGCTGGGGCCACTGGGGATGGGTTGTCGGTTGTCGGGGGGGCCGCTGCTGTGGCCACTTGGGCATAGGAGGTGGGGGCAGCCTGGACGGCGGCTTGGGGGGCCGGTTGTTGTTGTTGTTGTTGCTGTTGGTGCTGGGCAGGCCTAGAGCTGATAGAGGACATCTGACATGAAATAGAAGCCACATCAGTTGTCAGGCGCTTGACTGCCTCAGTTAGCGCCCTCATTTCTGGGGTCACGGGGGCGGTGCCGGGGGGTCCCGGTGGTGGCCGGGGCCCTTTGGGGGGGGTGAGCTGGGGCAAAGGGTTCCGGGAGGGCGATTACTGCCCCCTCCCTCACGAAGTTGTAGGCCATCACCATGTTATGGTAGATGATGTGTTGGGGGTCATTCCTTTCTTGTGCAATGTTGGCCAGCATGGTTTGGACGTTCCAGAGGAGATCGCCAACAAACTGTGCTGCCTTGATGTTGATGTCGGTGATGGAGGCATCCACTGTTTCCTTGTCAAAGTCTTCCAGGGCGCGCAAAAGGGAGTACATGAACCCTGAGGTGTGAGGTTCGTGTTTTGCTTGGGTTGGGGGTCCTCTCAGGGTGAGAGGCGACATGGCAGTGGAGGAGCATTTCCGCCCGAGGCTTGCACCTCCCACTTGTTGCAGGGGGGTATGGGGGTCAACTATCATTTCTGGAGCTGTCTCACCGAATTTGTTTGAGCCATGGATTGACCCTACCGAGGCTGCTGGGGAGCCGGCTCAGGATGCCTGCCTTGATTCCGCAAGCGCTTGGGCAGTGAAATCATAGGCCGACACTAGCTGGGAGTCGCCAATGGCAGGGGAGGGGGTGAGGACGTCCGGTGAGGATGTCGGGGCCTGTGGGGGTTGGTGGTGGGGGTGGTGGGGGCCGTTCTGTGAAGGGCAGCGGTGGTGGTGCCAGTGGCTGCCCAGTTGGCGGTGGCTCTGGCCGCACGATCAGCAGCGTTGCTGGCTGATGAGGGAGGTGGGAGGGGTTGTCGAGTACAACATAAAGCATTCCGGTAGTCACTGGGGTTCGACATGGGGGAGTTTTAGCTGCCTGCACTAGTTGATGGTGGTGGTTACTGGTCAAGAAGGATGCCTGGGTGGCGGTCTGGGGGGCAGGTTGCTGTTGTTGTTGTTGTTGTTGTTGTTGTTGTTGTTGTTGTTGCTGTTGATGTTGGGCGGGCCTGGAACTGATGGATGCCATCTGACGTGAAATAGAAGCCACATCAGTAGTCAGGCACTTGACTGCATCGGTCAGCGCCTTCATTTTTGGGGTCACAGGGGCGGTGGCAGGGGTCCTGGTGGTGGCCGGGGGCTCCTGTTGGGGGTTAGCTGGGGCGAAGGGTTCCGGGAGGGCGATTTCTGCCCCCCCCTTCGTGAAGTTGTAGGCCATCTGCATGTTGCGGTAGATGATGAATTGGGGGTCCTTCTTTTCCTCCCATAGGTGGGCAATCGTCAGTTGGGCCTGCCAGAAGAGGTCCCCTACAAACTGTGCTGCCTTTTTGTCGGTTTCGATGATGGAGGCATCCTGGGTTTCTTTGTCAAAGTCCTCCAGTGCGTGGGATAGGGCATACATGAACCCTGTGGTGTGGGGTTCGTTTTTAGGTTGGGCTGGAGGACCTCTCAGAGTAAGAGGTGACAAAGCGGCTGAGGAGCGTTTCCACCCAAGGCTCACGCCTCCCATCTGTTGTGGGGGGGTGTGGGGGTCAACCGCCATCTCTGGGGCCATCTCACCAAAGTCGTTGGAACCCTGGAGTGACCCTACCAAGGTGGCTGGGGAGCCTGCTCAGGATGCTTGCCTTGCTTTGTTGCAGGACCCCACTATGTGTGCACCTTCCTCATGACATAGATGCCCAACCAGTGGGACTTATACCCAACACACTGTCCTCTATGGCATGCTGGATTGGGAAGGGCATGCCACGCCAGAGAGACATTCCGAGTGGGGGTCGCAGCGCCATAGGCACTACCCCACCCATTGGGTGCCCCCCCTACCCTACATATTCCCCCCCTTACCCCACTTTTTTTTTATTTTTTTTTAAAATTATTCCTGCAGTATTACATAATTACAAGCTGCCCCCCCCTTCGGGGGCCCTAACTACATAACAACGGAGGCGCCCGTCATCGCACAACACACGAAACTGGGTGGGGGCCCTGCTCCCCAAAGGGTGCCAAGGTGTGAAGGGCCCCTATTAGTACAAAGCCGGAGAAGAGGGAGGAATACATATCGCTACAATGATACCAAACAGATGAGTGCAGGCAAAGGAGGTAGCTTAGAATAGAGAAAGGGAGGGTGAGAGCACCGGTCGAGACATATGGTTGGGAGTCCGAAAGGCGGTCACAGGTCAGAGAGAAGGGGTGGGAGTGTACCTGAGAGCTCCAAGAGAGCCGGGTCCGAGTCCTGGGTACAGGGTCCGAGCATACGACACATGTAGTCCCTAAGGAGGTCCAGGTCCATATCCTCATTGGTAGCGTGGCCGTCTAGTTCCATCGTGGTGAAGGCCAGGTGGATGGTGCCTGCGGTTCTGTCTGAGAGGTGGTTCAGGTGCCCTGTCAGCCTAAGCCAATGGTGCAGAACTGGGATGCAGTTTTCCTCAGCCCACTCTGAGTGGTGGGCTGGGAGGGGGATTTTGGCTGGCCAGATGCGCCGAATCCAGGGTCGGAATGTGGTACACCCCCCTAAAATGTGGGTGGTTGTCTGCACTGGCCATGGTGGGTGGTTATGCCATCTGCAGTGGGAGATCAAGCCAGGGGTGGTCCTCTGGCACTTCCACCAAGCTGGCACCACTGCCCTGGCATATGTTGATGACCACTTACTCATTTGCATAGGTCCATCAGTGGCATCCAACTGCTGCGACTTAGCCCATGCCTACCAACAACTCGACACCCTCTTCGGCACCATCGGTCTCAACATCGAAGCCGCCAAGACGGAGTGCCTCCACTTTCACCCCCCTCGGCGATGTACTGGCTATGAAGGCTGGGACATGGCCGGGGTACAGGTCGACCCCAACACCCTGATCCGCCCCTCAATCCCACTCCGGTGGCTAGGAATATGGTGGGACCCAGGCCTTTCCTTCAAACCCCATGTGGAGTGTATGCGCTCCAAAGGGCTGTCCACACTTGCCACCCTCCGCATTCTGGGAAACACCCAACACGGAATCTCAGCCCTCCTCCTTTGCCACCTTTACACCTCCTGCGTCTGCTCCGTCCTCTCATGGGGGGCACCAGTGTGGTACCATGGCCGCCACCAAAAAAACCTTGGTAAACCACCTACAGACTGTACAAAATACGGCCTGCAGGTGGATTTTGGGCGTCTTTAAAGGTGCCTCCCCCCACTCCACCAATTTTCTCTGCTCAGTTCCCCCTCTTTCTTTCTATTTCAAATATATAAAGACTACCCATTCCCTACACCTCTGGTGCACCCCTCACTCTATTGGCCGTAAATTATTTAAAAACATAGCTAACAGACCTTTCTCCCTTTCTCTGCAGGTCCGAGCCCCCTGGGTTCAACAAGTCCCTGCATACACGCATCCCCCATGGACGGATCCCCTGGCCTTCACTCAGGGCAGGGTTCGATTCACCACCCCCACCACCCCGGTCAGCACCAACACGCGAAAGTCCTTCATAAAGGTGGCGCGCCAACTTGGATCCACCCCCCACATCCAAGTGTTCACAGACGGCTCCCACATCGACAATAAGTCGGGCTCGGCCATCTGCGCTATGCTCGGCAACACCTGCCTCCGGTCTCGCCAACTGGAATCCCCCACCTGTGCCACAGCCACGGATGCCGAGGAATTCTCCCTTGCTACGGCCCCCGGCTGGGTGGTGCACTGCCTCCCAGCCCAACTGCATGTTGCATCAGACATCTTCTTTCTGTCTGATTCGCTGACTGCACTCCACCTTTTCCGAACATGGGCAGCTGCTCCTGGCACCCACCTCCTGCACATTTGGAAAGCGGGTGTGGAGACCCTGCTGGACTCATACCCCCAACTCGCTGTTCACTTCGTATGGTGCCCCAGTCACTCGGACATCCCCGGGAATGAATGGGCCGATGCGGAAGCGAAACTAGCAACAGAGCTCCCCTCATCCAACCTGAAACCATCCACCTCCGTGCTAAAGGAGGTCGCCATCCGCACTCTCATGGACAGGTGGACCCTCTCGCTAGCCCACCCTCTCACCTCAACCACCAATAAATACCTGGCAGTACATGGCCTCCCCTCCTGACGACCCAGGAAGCTACTCATGCACTTGGTCGACCATCCACGAAGCGAACTATCGGCAGTAGCCCAAGTCCTCTGTCGAGCCGGTCCCTATGGGGGATACTGGCTGAGTTTTGACTCAGCCTACCGGTGCCGACATGGCTTGATCTCTCACTGCAGGTGGCACAACCACCCCCCATGGCCTGCGCAGTCGACCGCACATATCTTAGGCGGCTGTAGCACCTTCCAACCTTGGATACGATGTGTATGGCCACCACGTGACCCTCTCCCAGCCCACCACTCCGAGTGGGCAGACGAAAACCGCCTCCCGGTTCTGTGCCGCTGGCTAAGGCTAATGGGGCACCTGAACCGCCTCTCTGAACATGCTGCAGGCACCATCCGGCTGTCCTTTGCCACGATGGACCTGGACGGACACCCAACCAATGAGGATATGGACTTGGACCTCCTATGGGACTACATGCATCGTATGCTCGGACCCCGAACCCAGGACTCGGACCCAGCCCTTTTGGAGCTATCAGGTACGCTCACCCCCCTTTCCACTCGAGTAAACGCCTGCCTTTCGGATTCCTTCTGATACGTCTCGGCCGGCGCTCTCACCCTCCCTTTCCCATTCTAAGCTTCTTTCTGTTACCTGCACTAACCTGCTTGGTTTGCTTGAAGTGATATGTACTTTTTTTTTTTTCTTTTTTTAAAAAATTATTCCTGCAGTATTACATAATTACAAGCTGCCCCCCAAAGGGGGGCCCTAACTACATAACAACGGAGGCATCCATCATTGCACATTGCACAAAACTGGGCAGGGGCTCTGCTCCCCTGGGGGCGCCAAAGTGTGAAGAGTCCCTATTTAGTGATGAAGAAGGAAGGCCGCAAGAAGGAGGGATACATATCACTATGAACAAACCAAGCGGGTGAGGGCAGGTTTAAGTAAAAGTTTAGAACTGGAAAGGGAGGGCAAGAGCACCAGTCGAGACGTATCTGTAGGAATTTGAAAGGCTGGCACTAATCAGAGGGAAAGGGGGGAGCGTACCTGCTAGCTCCAAAAGGGCCGGGTCCGAGTCCAGGGTTCGCCAGAATTAAAGGGCGCCCTTGCGGGACCCCACTATGCATACACCTTCCTCATGACATAGATGCCTGACTGGTAGGACTTATACCCGACATGCTGGATTGGGAAGGGCATGCCGTGCCAGGGAGACATTCCGAGTGGGGGTCGCAGCACTGTAGGCACTACCCCACCCATTGGGTGCCCCCCTACCCTACACATTCCCCCCCTTACCCCGCTTTCCACTGTAGAGTGCCACTAGTTTCTGGGAATCAACTTAAGCATGCAATAGGACTTACTCCTATGCGCACCCATGCCAGATTTAGTGCTCTGGAGCCAGTGGAGGGAACTATCCCCCACCACTACAGCTCGCTCCATGATGGAGGGGTTTCCTAGGCCCCCCTGGAGTTTCCTGTTCCCTGGCACACACTTCAGAGCCCCAAAGGGGAATACTCAGGCACAAGGCCCGCTTCTGGATCCGCAATGTACCGGAGTTGACGTGTCGCCCTCGCTTGGACCCCAGCACTTGTTACAGCCACCAGGGAGTCCACTCAGACTAACCACCTCTCAAGGGGTACCAGCACCCAACCACGATGGTGTGGGGCCAGCTACCAAGAACCTCCCATGACTGCAGGGTGGGCCCCAGCGTTACTCCCCCAAGAGGCCCATGGTGGCCTGTCGCTTTTGCGTCGGCTGGTTCTTACTGCAACACCATGTGTTAAGAAGCCCCTATCTCCTTATATCAACTAGTGACGTCATCAGAGACCCTTTCAGGGTTTGGGGTGGCAGTTTTTATGGTTTGTCATGCCAGGGATAACGCGGCCCCAGGATTTTAAGTCCCGACCCGAAGGTCAGATCCGAGTCTCCCTGAACCTGAGGTCTCCTGACTGAAGCTGACCACTGAAGGGCAGAGGGTTACCCCCCCCCCACATGGGTGTGGGGACGTTAATGTCATTTTTTTTTTAAATTATTATTCCTGCAGTATTACATAATTACAAGCTGCCCCCCGAAGGGGGGGCCCTAACTACATAACAACAGAGGCGCCCATCATTGCACAACGCACAAAACTGGGTGGGGGCCCTGCTCCCTGAGGGGAGCCAGAGTGGGAAGGGCCCCTATTAGTAAATAGATGGAAGGAGGGAGGAATATGTGTTACTACGGCCAAGCCAAACGGACAACATCAGGCAAAGGGGGTAGCTTAGAATTGGAAAGGGAGGGCGAGAGCGCCGGCCGGGACATACGCAGGAGAGTCCGAAAGGCATTCATAGATCAGAGGGAAAGGGGGGAAGCATACCTGAAAGCTCCAAGAGAGCCGGGTCCAGGTCCTGGGTACGGGGTCCAAGCATACGACTCATGTAATCCCGGAGGAGGTCCAAGTCCATATCTTCATTGGTTGGGTGTCCCTCCTGCTCCATCACCACATAAGCCAGGCGGATGGCAGCGGAGGTGCGGTCTGAAAGGCGGTTCAGGTGCCCTGTCAGCTTAAGCCAGCGGTGTAGAACCTGGAGACGGTTTTCATCGGCCCATTCAGCATGGTGGGTCAGAAGTGGGTCACGGGGGGGCCAGACTTTGCGGATCCATGGGCGGAAGGTGGAGCATCCTCCCAGTACATGTGCCGTCGACTGGGCCGGCCAGGGGGGGTGGTTGTGCCATTGGCAGTGCGAGATCAGGCCGTGCCTGTGTCGGTAGGCTGAGTCAAACTCAGCCAGTAACCCCTGTAGGGACCGGCACGACAGAGAACCTGGGCGACTGCAGAGAGCTCCCAGTGGGGGTGGTTGACCGACTGCGTAATGAGCTTTCGGGGGCGGTGAGAAGGGGCACCATTGACAGCTAGGCATTTGTCGGCTGTCGAGGCTAGGGGGCGGGCAAGTGAGAGGGACCATCACTCCATAAGGGTGTTGATGGCAACCTCTTTCAAAGCTGAGGTGGAGGGTGCAAGGGGGGATGGGGGGAGATTTGTTGCGAACTTTGCCTCGTGGTCTGCCCATTCATTCCCAGGGATGTCCGAGTGACCTGGACACCAAACGAAGTGAACAGAAAGATCCGGGTATGAGTCCAAGAGAGTCTGGACCCCCGCCTTCCATTGATGGAGGAGGTGCGTGCCTGGAACCGGCGCCCATGTGCGGATCAGGTGGAGTGCTGTCAGCGAATCCAAGAGGAAAAAGATGTTGGATGCGGTGAGCAGGTGCTCTCGGAGATGGTGTGTGGCCCAGCTTGGTGTGGAGGTGAGGGAGAAAATCTCGGCATCCATGGCGGTTGTGCAGGTAGGGGAGGCAAGCCGGCAGGACTTAAGGTGGGTGAGGCCTTCCATGGCGCAGACTGCTGATCCAGATTTTGAGCCAATGTGGGAGCCATCAGTGAAGACCTGGAGGTGGGGGAGGGTGCTCAGGGAGCGTGCAGCACCCACAAATTCCTTGCGGGTATCTTCGCTGACCGGAGTGATAGGAGTGGCAAACAAGACTCAACCATTTGTAAATGCCAGAGGATCCATCCATGGGGGATGAGTGTATGCAGGGACCGGTTGTACCCAAGGGACCCAAACCTGCAGAGAAGTGGAAAAGGGACGGTTAGTTACGTTTTTATAATATCGCTTTCTACTGACAGAGTGCGGGGTGTGCCAGAGGCGCAGAGAGTGGAGAGTCTTAGCATATTCGAAATAGTATGAAAGGGGGGGAGGGAACAAAGGAAATTTGTGGAGTATGGGGAGGCGCCTTTATAGATGCCCAGAATCCACCTGCATGCCGTGTTTTGCACTGCCTGCAGGTGGCTTACTAGTGTTTTTTGGCATCGGCCATGGTACCATACCAGGGCACCCCATGTGAGGACAGAGCAGACACAAGTGGTGTATAGTCGACGGAGGAGGAGGGCCGAGATACTGCATTCAGTGTTGCCGAGGATGCGGAGGGCGGCGAGGGTGGAGAGGCCTTTGGAGCACATGCGCTCCACATGGGCTTTGAAGGTGAGGGCGGGATCCCACCATATTCCCAGCCAACAGAGGGGGATAGATGGTTGGATAAGTGTGGTGGGGGCAACCCAGACTCCGGCAGTGTCCCAGTCGGTATATGCGGTGGAATGGCGTCGGGGTGGGTGAGAGTGAAGGGCTTCCATTTTGGCGGCTTTGATGTTGAGACCAATGGCCCCAAAGTGGGTGTTGAGTTGGTGGTATGCATTGGACAACTGCTGGCAGTTGGATGCCATGCTGGGTCCCATGCACACAAGGAGGTGGTCGTCAACGTATGCAAGGGTGGTGGTGCCGGTTTGGTGAAACTTCCGGAGGACCATGCCTGCAAATATGGTTGATAAGATAGGGGATACCGGCAACCCTTGGGGGGTGCCTAGGTTGGGTTTCTGGGCAGTTGGGAGGGTGGTGCCGTTGAAGGCGATAGCTACCTGCCTATCCGTCATGAAGGACAAGCACCAGTCCGCCATGTCTGGCGGGCACTGGAGGTCCAGCAGTTGCCAGTGGAGGAGTTGTGGGTGTACCAAGTCAAAGAAGCCTTGTATGTCAACCACAAGGACCGAACATACGCGGCCCTTGGCATGGGCTCTTTCCGCAATCTGTAAGAGGTGCTGGGCAGTGTCATAGACAGAGTGTCCTTGGCACCCCCCATATTGGTTAGGTGGCAGCCAATCCCT
The DNA here is from genome assembly GCA_002794785.1 of Coniferiporia sulphurascens. Classification (NCBI taxonomy): domain Eukaryota; kingdom Fungi; phylum Basidiomycota; class Agaricomycetes; order Hymenochaetales; family Hymenochaetaceae; genus Coniferiporia; species Coniferiporia sulphurascens. The sequence goes on from NBBA01000006.1 coordinate 936,865, forward strand.
CGTGTTAGCAAGGAACTGGAGCCGGTTAGCTATTATCTTTTTGAGGAGTTTCCCTAAGGTCTCTTCGAGGGGATGGGCCGGTACAAGCGTGGTGAGAAAGGGTCCTTCTTGTTTGGCTTCCAGAGCATTACCACTTTTGCTGACCACCAACACTTGGGGTGGTGCCCCATGTGCAGACAGTCATTGAAAAGGGTGAGGATCTCCTCGGGGTAGGTGTCCACCACCCATTTAAGAGGGTGGTAGCCGATCCCTGAGAGGCCTGGGGCCGACAAGTTAGAGGTGTCGGTCAGTGCCCCGTAAGCTCCGAGAGGAGTATGGGCGGGGCAGCTGGTTGGGGGGGAGGTGGCGGCGTTTCAGCCGCTTGTTGGGGTGGCAGGGGCATGAAGAAAGTAGTGCGGAAGAGCTCACCTTTCTCGTCATCTGATTGGGTGAAGGTGCCATCTCGCTTTTTAAGTGAGGGGATCAGTGATGGTCGGTTGCCGAGGCCTTGTTTGGCCCAGCCCCAGATGTTGGAGGTGTCTGCTTGGTCTGCTTGTTCCGCGTAAAAAGTTCGCTTTGCTGCCCAGATGCCTTGCTTGAATGTGCAGCGGGCTGCTGACCGTTGAAGGGGGGTGGGGGCCACTGAGATCGCCTGGAGGAGTGTTTTGCATGTCGGGGTCCACCAGGGGACCTCGGTTTTGGATGGCTTGCTGATGCGGGTGAAGGGGGCGAGAGCGGCGATCATGGAGTCGACCACTGTCTGCGCTTTGGTGTCAAGGGTGAGGGTGTTGTTCACTTGTATTGAGAAAGTGGCTTCAAGTAGTGGAAAGGCGATGTCGGTCCACTCCTCCTTGTTGGCCAGTAGTAGCCAGCAGGTTTTGACGGTGGGAGGTGGAGACTGAGATGGCAAGGACCATCGTAGAATAACGTGGTCAGACAAGGCGGAGGCGGTTGAAGTGCCCGAGTCTAGGATTGTGTCGGGATTAATTGCGGGGGGGGATCAGATCATGTCAATTGGGCACCGCCGACGATTGTCGACGGGCCTAGAGTCTGAATCCAGAAGGTGAGCTGGCGCAAGGCCATGCTCCCGGAAGAAGTCATCGAGGGGTTGGGCCCTCGAGTTCTCCTGCTGGGTAGCGAGGAGTTCGGACCATGAGTGGTGGCAACAGTTGAAGTCGCCAGCCACCACGAGAGTAGAGGCCAAGGCCGGTGGGAGTGTAAAAAGGAACGACTCACCGGGGTAGAGGGGGGTGGCGGTGGTACAATCCGGTGTGTGCATGCCATAGTAGTTGCAGAGGCGGATCGTCAGTTGTGATCGGATTTCGATGGTGAGGATGTCGGTGCTGAAGGATGCGGTGCCTAAGACTGACCAGGCGGTTATTGGGATGGTTCGGGATACATACATCACTACCCTTGGCCGGGTGGCTGGGGGGAGGACGGCTATGTATCCTGGGAGGGACGGGACATTGAATACCGACATGCCGGCTGGGTCAGTGAGTGAGGGTTGGAGGCCAATTTGATACCACGGTGGTTCCTGGATCAAAATAATGGAGGGTGGGGATGGGTCAGTGGTGAGGATCGGAATGAGGGAATGGACCGTGGCTAGTGAGCAGGTGGCATTCCACTGAAGAATAGAGATGTCTCTATTCATTAGTCCTCCATGTGTTTGTCTTTGGGTCCCTCAACTGCCTCTAGGATCTGGCGGAATTGCCGTTTCTTGGGGCATTGAGGGAGGGTAGCGGGGTGGTTGCCCTTGCAGTTAGTGCAGTAGTGGGGATGAGGGCAATGGTTGCCCTCGATGGCTTCGGTAGTGCATGATGTGCACAACTTATGGTGGTTGTGGGATAAATGTCCCCCTCTGCAATCCGTGCAGCAGGGCTGGGCATGGCAGCCTTTTGTCCCATGTCCTAGGCCCTGGCAGCGCTCACATTGGGTGAGGCTGGGGTGGTAGGGCAGGACAGAGAGGGGAGGGTGGATCCAAACAGCCAAACTCATGGGCGCCTAAGGAGCTGTGCATGGATTGAGCCATCGGGGTCAGAGAAGGAGAAGGCCATGGGGCATTTCTGGAGGGTCAGTAGGTGATCCTCTGTGGCGGCAAAGTGTGGGTCGACTACAAAGTCAAGGGTGTGGAGTGCCGGGTTATTCCGGATTTCGGCCATGAGGGCCTTCGGGGAAATGGTGTGTCCATTTTGGCCGAAGAGGTAGTCCACGCATGGCACCATAGAGATGCAGAGGGCGGACCTTGGGTGGACCCAGACTGGGGTGAGGGTGAAGTGGGCCGAGATTTGTTTGGCCGTCACGGATAGGCATCTGTCGTGCATATGGGCCGCAAATGCTGCTGAGTGACGATCTATGATCGTGTCGGTGGCTGGAGAGGCGGAGGCTGGTCGCTTGGCAAAGGAGGTCATGAGGTTCCCCTTCACATTGAAGGAGGATGCAAGGACCATGACCTGGTCAGCGGTGGGGAGGGAAGAGAAAAACTCATGTGCTGTGGCCGTGAGGCGCATGGCCGGGAGCTGGAGTTCTGTTTTGGGGACGATGGCCGGGATGAGGACCAGGGTTGGGTCCTTGGCATAGACCGGGGGCGGGGGCGGGACCTGGTGTTGCTTTTTCTTCTTTTTATGGGTCACTGTGGTAAACACAGCGCCCTGGGTTGGGGCAGCAGGGCTGGGGTTGGATGTGGTGGGTGGGGCTGGGGCGGCTGCCACCTGTGCGTAGGAGCCTGTCAGCGCCGCAGTGATAGCAGGCTGGGCGGTGGTGGTGGTGGTGGCCTGGGCCTTCTGGGCCTGTGGGGCACAGGGCACGGGCCAGTTGATGAGCGTGGAGACTTGCCAGGAGATGGAGGCCACTTCTGTGGAGAGCTATTTGACAATATTAGTCAGAGCAGTCATGTCAGGTGACACATTAGTGGTTCCGAGGGTCCTTATCGGGGCAGAGGGTTGTGAGGCGGTGGCCGGGGTCCGTTGTTGGGGGCGAGCTGGGGCAAAGGGCGCTGGTAGGGAGGCTTCCACCCCCCCCCTAGCGATGTTGTAGGCCATCTCAATGTTGCATGAGATGATGTATTGGGGGTCCTTCTCGTCCCTCAAAACGCCGGCGATGGTCTGTTGGACGTTCCAGAGGAGGTCGCCCACAAACTTAGCCACAGCTCGGTCGATCTCTGCGGGATTGTAGCGGTGGGTCTTCCTGTCGAAGTCCTCTAGCACTCTGGAGATGGCATACATAAATCCTGATGTGTGTGGTTCAAACTGGGCTTGAGGGCAGGGTCGGGGGGTGTGCGGGGAGAGGTTTTCGGATGAGTGCTTATTGGTGAGCAGCAGCGAGGGAGTGTGTGGATTCTCGAGGATGACTTCCATCTCACCTTGCTCGTTAGAGCTGGCAGGGGGGTTGGAGCCTTCAGACAGGGGGCGGCTGATGTGCTCAAATGTGTGGGTGAATTCCGTGTTCGAGACTCCGATGATGGGGGATGGGGCGAGACGGAGTGCATCCAGGGACGACGCCGGGAGGCCTGGGTCGATTTGGGCAGGGGTGGGGGTCATGCCGTGCAAAGCGGCGGCAACGTTGCCAGCAGCCACCCAGTTGGTGGCGGCCCTGGTGGCCCTGTCGGCATCTGCGCTGGCCGATGAGGGAGGTGGGAGGGGTGGTCGAGTCGAATGTAGAGCATTCCTGTATCCACTGGGGTTCGACATGGGGGAGTTTTAGCGGCCTGCACTAGTCGATGGTGGTGGTTACTGGTCAAGAAGGATGTGGACGTTAATGTCGTGTCCCCCCCCAACTGGCAGGCGTGCGCCCCTTGTGCCACCGAAAGGCGGACCAGCAAGCACCATGCCCCGAGAGAACACAGCAGATGTGAAGAAGGATCATCCTCACCGAGTTACCCCCCCCATGAAGACATTAATGACGGGTCTTCGTGCCAGCTGGTGAATGCAAGCACCCATCTCCCGCCATCCAGCGATGCTGCTACAGCGCCTCAGTGACCGGCCAGCAGCCCTCCCTATACAGGTGGGCAGTCAGAGCACCTTCTCTCGTGTCAACCCAGTAGAATACCAGACCAGAGCACGGGTTGCTGCAATGAACCCCCAGACAACCCCTGGTGAAATCCAGAGATGGTGGTGGTAAGAGGACAAGAAGGATGGTGTCCTCGAGGGTGATGGGCCGGTATGAGCATGGCGAGAATGGGTCCTTCTTGTCTGGCTTCCTGAGCATTACTACTTTTGCCACCCACCAGCATTCGGGGTGGTGCCCCAAACGCAGGCAGTCGTTGAAGAGTGTAAGGATCTCTTCGGGGTAGGCATCCACCACCCATTTCAGGGGGCGATATCCAATTCCCAAGAGGCCTGGTGCCGACAAGTTGGATGTGTCAGCCAGTGCCCCCATAAGCTCCACGAGGAGTATGGGTGGGGCAGCTGGTTGGCATGGTGGCCGGTGCCCATGTGCGGATAAGGTGGAGAGCCGTCAGCAAATCAGACAGAAAGAAGATGTCTGATGTGACAGGCAGTAGTTCCCAGAGGTGGTGTGCAGCCCATGTCAGGGCAGAGGTGAGGGAGAAAATCTCCACATCTGTGGCCGTGGCACAGGTGGGGGAGGCTAGTCGACACAACTTTAGGCAGGTGAGGCCCTTCATGGTGCAGACCGCTGATCCAGACTTCATACCCATGCGCGAGCCATCGGTGAAGACCTGGAGGTGGGGGAGGGTGCTCAGGGAGCATGTGGCTTCCACAAATTCCTCGTGGGTGTCTTTGCTGACCAGAGTGATAGGAGAGGCAAACGAAACTCGACCATTTGTAAATGCCAGAGGATCCATCCATGGGGGATGAGTGTATGCAGGGACTGGTTGAACCCGAGGGACCCAAACCTGCAGAGAAGTGGAAAAGGGGCGGTTAGCTACGTTTTTATCATATCATTTTCTACCAATGGAGTGCAGGGTGCACCCGCATTGACAATAAGTCAGGCTCGGCCATATGTGCCATGCTTGGCCACACCCGACTCCGGTCCAGACGACTGGAGTCTCCCACCTGCGCCACAGCCACGGATGCCGAGGAATTTTCCCTCGCCACGGCCCCGGGCTGGGTGGCACGCCACCTACCGGCACAACTGCGCGTCACATTGGATATCTTTTTCTTATCCGATTCGCTAACCACTCTACACCTTTTCCGCACCTGGGCCGCCGCACCCAGCACCCACCTCTTCCACATCTGGAAAGCGGGTGTGGAGACTCTGCTAGACTCATATCCCCAACTCACCATCCATTTCATGTGGTGCCCCAGACACTCGGACATCCCTGGAAATGAATGGGCTGACATGGAAGCAAAGCTGGTGACTGAGCTCCCCCCATCCAATCTCAAACCCTCCACTTCCACACTAAAAGAAGCCGCCATCTGCACTCTTATGGAATGATGGATGCTCTCACTAGCCCGCCCACTAGCCTCGACCACTGATAAATACTTGGCGGTCCACAGACTCCCCTCACGCCGACCTCGAAAGCTCCTCATGCATTTGGTCGACCACCCATGCAGTGAACTATCCACAGTCGCACAGGTCCTCTGCCACGCCAGTCCCTATGGGGGATACTGGCTGAGTTTTGACTCAACCTACCGGCGCAGGCACGGCCTGATCTCGCATTGCAGATGGCACAACCACCCCCCTTGGCCCGCCCAGTTGACCGCCCATATCCTTGGCGGCTGCAGTACCTTCCATTCGTGGATACAACGTGTGTGGCCACCATGTGACCCCCTCCCAGTCCACCACTCAGAGTGGGCTGACAAAAACTGCCTCCCGGTTCTGTGTCACTGGCTAAAGCTGATGGGGCATCTGAACCGCCTATCCAACCGTGCCGCGGGCGCCATCCGGCTGGCTTTTGCCACGATGGACCTTGATGGCCACCCTACCGACAAAGATATGGACTTGGACCTCCTGGGGGATTACATGTGCCGTATGCTTGGACCCCAAACTCGGGACTCGGACCCAGCCCTTTTGGAGCTTTCAGGTACGCTCCCCCCCTTCCCATCTGACTAACGCCTGCCTTTTGAATTCCCCATGATATGTCCCGGCTGGTGCCCTCACCCCCCCTTTCCACTTCTAAGCTTCTTACCTTAACCTGCCCTCACCCGCGTGGTTTGTTTGTAGTGATATGTATCCCTCCCTCTTGATTCGTTCTCCTACCAAATAGGGGCTCTTCACACTTTGGCACCCCTCAGGGAGCAGAGCCCCTGCCCAGTTTTGTGCGATGCGCAATGATGGGTGCCTCCGTTGTTATGTAGTTAGGGCCCCCCCTTCGGGGGGGCAGCTTGTAATTAGGTAATACTGCAGGAATAATAATTTAAAAAAAAAAAAAAAAGGAGTGCAGGGTGTGCCATAGGTGCAGAGAATGGAGAGTCTTAGCATATTTGAAATAATAAGAAAGGGGGGAAGGGAGCAAAGGAAATTTGTAGAGTAAGGAGAGGCACCTTTGTAGATGCCGAGAATCCATCTGCATGCCGTGTTTTGCACAGCTTGCAGGCGGCTTACTAAGGTTTTTTGGCAATGGCCATGGTACCAAACTGGTGCGCCCCATGTGAGGATGGAGCGGATGCAAGCGATATATAGGCGACGTAGGAGAAGGGCCGAGATACCACGTTTGGTGTTGCCGAGGATGCGGAGGGTGGCAAGGGTGGAGAGGCCTTTGGAGTGCATGCGCTTGACATGGGCCTTGAAGGTGAGGGCGGGGTCCCACCAGATCCCGAGCCATTGGAGCGGGATAGAGGGTCAGACGAGGGTGGTGGGGTCGACTTGAACCCCGGCAGTGTCCCAGTTGGTGTATGCTGATGATCAATGCCAGGGTGGGTGGAAGTGTAGGCACTCTGTCTTGGTGGCCTCTATGTTGAGACCTATGTCGCCAAAGTGAGCATTGAGTTGGTGGTAGGCGTTGGACAGTTGCTGGCAGTTGGATGCCATGCTGGGTCCGACGCACACAAGGAGGTGGTCGTTGACATATGCGAGGGTGGTGGTGCCGGTTTGGTGAAATTTCCAGAGGACCACGCCCGTGAATATGGTGGAGAGGATCGGGGATACTGGTGACCCTTGGGGGGTGCCGAGGTCGGGTTTCTGGGCGGTTGGGAGGGTGGTGCCATCGAAAGCGATGGCGACCTGCCGATCTGTCATGAAGGACAAACACCAGTCCGCCATGTTGGGTGGGCACTGAAGGTCCAGCAGTTGTCAGTGGAGGAGCTGAGGGTGTACCAAGTCGAAGAACCCCTGTATGTCGACTGCTAGGACCGAGCATACATGGCCCTCTGCATGGGCATGCTCTGCAATCTGTAAAAGGTGTTGGGCTGCATCGTAGACTGAGTGTCCCTGACGCCCCCTGTATTGGTTAGGTGGCAGCCAGTCCCTCGTGTTAGCAAGGAACTGGAGCCGGTTAGCCATTATCTTTTCGAGGAGTTTCCCTAGAGTCTCCTCAAGGGTGATGGGCTAGTAAGATCTCAGCGAGAAGGGGTCCTTCTTGTTAGGCTTCCATAGCATTACCACTTTTGCCACCTGCCAGCACTTGGGGTGGTGCCCCATGCATAGACAGTCGTTGAAAAGGGTAAGGATCTCGGTGGGGTAGGCATCTACCACCCATTTTAGTGGGCGGTAGCCGATCCCCAAGAGGCCCAGAGCCGACAAGTTGGAGGTGTCAGACAGTGCCCCCATAAGCTCTGTGAGGAGTATGGGCAGGGCAGCTGGCTGGGGGGAGGCAGTGGGGTTGATGCTGCCTTTGGGGGTGGGGGGGGTGCGAAGAAAGTAGTGTGGAAGAGCTCACCTTTTTTGACATCTGACTGGGTGAAGGTGCCATCGCATTTCATGAGCGAGGGGATTCATCCTTCTTGTCCTCTTACCACCACCATCTCACCTTCACTCTGGGGTTGTCTCTGGTCAGTCACAGCAACCCATGTCTCGCTCTGGTATACTACTGGGGCAACATGAGAGAAGGCTCTCCAACTGCCCACCCTTATAGGGAGGGCAGCTGGCCAGTCGCTGAGGCGCTGTAGTGGCGTCACTGGATGGCGGGAGATGGGCGCTTGCATTCGCCGGCTGGCACGGGGACCCGTTGTTAATGTCCTCTTGGGGGGGGAGACTCGGTGAGGATGATCCTCTCTCATGTCTGCACTGACCTTCTCGAGGATGGCATACTCGCTGGTCCGCCTCTCGGCGGTGCAAGGGGTGCATGCCTGCCAGTCGGGAGGGGACACGACATTAACGTCCCCACACCTGTGTGGGGGGGGGGTAACCCTCTGCCCTTCAGCAGTCAGCTTCGGTCGGGAGACCTCGGGTTCGGGGAGACTCGGATCTGACCTTCAGGTCGGGACTTAAAATCCTGGGGCCACGTTGTCCCTGGCATGACAAACCATAAAAACTGCCGCCCCAAACCCCGAAAGGGTCTCTGATGATGTCACTAGTTGATATAAGGAGATAGGGGCTTCTTAACACATGGCGTTGCAGTAAGAACCAGCCGATGCAAAAGTGACAGGCCACCATGGGCCTCTTGGGGGAGTAATGCTGGGGCCCACCCTGCAGTCATGGGAGGTTCTTGGTAGCTGGCCCCACACCATCATGGTTGGGTGCTGGTACCCCTTGAGAGGTGGTTAGTCTGAGTGGACTCCCTGGTGGCTGTAACAAGTGCTGGGGTCCAAGCGAGGGCGACACGTCAACTCTGGTACATTGCGGATCCAGAAGCGGGCCTTGTGCCTGAGTATTCCCCTTTGGGGCTCTGAAGTGTGTGCCAGGGAACAGGAAACTCCAGGGGGGCCTAGGAAACCCCTCCATCATGGAGCGAGCTGTAGTGGTGGGGGATAGTTCCCTCCACTGGCTCCAGAGCACTAAATCTGGCATGGGTGCACATAGGAGTAAGTCCTATTGCATGCTTAAGTTGATTCCCAGAAACTAGTGGCACTCTACAGTGGAAAGCGGGGTAAGGGGGGGAATGTGTAGGGTAGGGGGGGCACCCAATGGGTGGGGTAGTGCCCACGGCGCTGCGACCCCCACTCGGAATGTCTCCCTGGCACGGCGTGCCCTTCCCAATCCAGCACGCCGTAGAGGACAGCGTGTCGGGTATAAGTCCTACCGGTCAGGCATCTATGTCACAAGGAAGGTGCATGCATAGTGGGGTCCCGCAAGGGCGCCCTTTAATTCTGGCCTCTCAGACCATGCTGCAGGCGCCATCCGGCTCTCTTTTGCCACGATGGACCTAGACAGCCATCCCACAGATGAGGATATGGACCTGGACCTCCTACGGGATTACATGCGTTGTATGCTCAGACCATGAACTCGGGACTCGGACCAAGCCCTTATGGAGCTATCAGGTACACTCCCTCCTTTCCCACTTGAATAATGCCTGCCTTTCGGATTCCTCTGGATACATCTTGGCTGGCACTCTTGCCCTCCCTTTCCACTTCTAAGCTTCCTACCTTTACCTGCCCTTATCCATGTGGTTAGTTCGTAGCGATATGTATCCCTCCTTCTCCTCCTTTATTTTCTCTGAACTCAATAGGGGCTCTTCCCACTTCGGCTCCCTTTGGGGAGCAGAGCCCCCGCCCAGTTTTGTGCGATGCGCAATGACGGGTGCCTCCGTTGTTATGTAGTTAGGGCCCCCCCTTCGGGGGGGCGGCTTGTAATTATGTAATACTGCAGGAATAATTTTTAAAAAAAAGAAAAAAAAAAGAGAAAGGTGAGCTTTTCCATGAAACCCTCTTCATGCCCCCCCCACCCCAGGCAGCGGCCATTGCACCACTGCCACCACATCAACCAGCTGCCCCACCTATACTCCTCGCAGAGCTTATGGGGGCACTGGCTGACACATCCAACTTGTTGGCACTGGGCCTCTCGGGAATTGGATATCGCCCCCTGAAATGGGTGGTGGATGCCTACCCCGATGAGATACTCACACTTTTCAACGACTGCCTCCGCTTAGGGCATCACCCCGAGTGCTGGCGGGCAGCAAAAGTTGTAATGCTCCAGAAGCCTAACAAGAAGGACCCCTTTTCGCCACGCTCATACCAGCCCATCACCCTTGAGGAGACCCTAGGGAAACTCCTCGAAAAGATAATCGCTAACTGGCTCCAGTTCCTCGCCAACACGAGGGACTGGCTGCCACCTAACCAATATGGGGGGCGTCAAGGCCATTCGGTCTATGACACCACCCAACACCTTTTACAGATTGTGGAGCACCCCCAGCTCCTTCACCATCAACTGCTGGACCTCGGTTGTGTGCCAGACATGGCCGACTGGTGCCTGTCCTTCATGACAGATCGGCAGGTCGCTATCGCTTTCAACAGCACCACCCTCCCTACTGCCCCCAAACCAGACTTTGGTACCCCTCAGGGATCACCAGTCTCCCCCATCCTGTCAACAATATTTGCAGGGGTGGTCCTCCGGCACTTTCAACAACCCGGCACCACTGCCCTGGCATACGTTTTTTATTATTTTATTATTATTTTATTATTATTCCTGCAGTATTACCTAATTACAAGCTGCCCCCCCGAAGGGGGGGCCCCAACTACGTAACAACGGAGGCACCCATCATGGCACATCGCACCAAACTGGGCAGGGGCTCCGCTCCCCAAAGGGTGCCGACATGTGAAGAGCCCCTATTTAGTATAGAACCTGAGAGAAGGAGGGATACATATTGCTATGAACAAACCGGGCGGTTGAGGGCAGGTTAAAGTAGGAAGCTTAGAAGTGGAAAGGGAGGGCAAGAGCACCAGCCAGGACGTATCATGTGGGATTCCGATAGGCAGGCTTTACTCGAGCAGGAAGGGAGGGAGCATACCTGAAAGCTCCAAAAGGGCTGGGTCCAAGTCCAGGGTTCGTGGTCCGAGCATACGATGCATGTAGTCCCGTAGGAGGTCCAAGTCCATATCCTCATTGGTAGGGTGTCTGTCCAGGTCCATTGCTGCAAATGACAGTCAGATGGCACCTGCGGTGCAGTCAGAAAGGCGGTTAAGGTGCCCTGTTAGCTTGAGCCAGCAGCGCAAAACCGGGAGGTGGTTTTCGTCAACCCACTCTGAGTGGTGGACTGGAAGAGGGTCCCAAGGTGGCCAAACGCATCGTATCCACGAGTGGAAGGTGCTACAGCCGCCTAAGATATGGGCAGTCGACTGTGCTGGCCAGGGGGGGTGGTTGTGCCATCTGCAGTGCGAGATCAGGCTGTGCCTGCAGTGGTAGGCCGAGTCAAAACTCAGCCAGTAACCCCTGTAGGGTCCGGCGCGGCAGAGGACCTGTGCCAGAATTAAAGGGCGCCCTTGTGGGACCCCACTATGTGTGCACCTTCCTCATGACATAGATGCCTGACCAGTAGGACTTATACCCGACATGCTGTCCTCTATGGCGCACTGGATTGGGAAGGGCACACCGTGCCAGGGAGACATTCCGAGTGGGGGTCGCAGCGCCGTGGGCACTACCCCACCCATTGGGTGCCCCCCCTACCCTACACATTCCCCCCCTTACCCCGCTTTCCACTGTAGAGTGCCACTAGTTTCTGGGAATCAACTTAAGCATGCAATAGGACTTACTCCTATGCGCACCCATGCCAGATTTAGTGCTCTGGAGCCAGTGGAGGGAACTATCCCCCACCACTACAGCTCGCTCCATGATGGAGGGGTTTCCTAGGCCCCCCCTGGAGTTTCCTGTTCCCCGGCACACACTTCAGAGCCCCGAAGGGGAATACTCAGGCACAAGGCCCACTTCTGGATCCGCAGCATACCGGAGTTGACATGTCGCCCTCACTTGGACCCCAGTGCTTGTTACAGCTGCCAGGGAGTCTGCTCAGACTAACCACCTCTCAAGGGGTACCAGCATCCTTCCCACTTCAATGGGAGAGGGCCAGCTACCAGGAACTTCCCACAAATGCTAGGTGAGCCCCAGCGTTATCCCCCCAAGAGGCCCATGGTGGCCTGTCGCTTTCGCGTCAGCTGGTTCTTACTGCAATGCCATGTGTTAAGAAGCCCCTATTTCCTTATATCAGCTAGTGACGTCATCAGAGACCCTTTCAGGGTTTGGGGCGGCAGTTTTTATGGTTTGTCATGCCAAGGACAATGCGGCCCAGGATTTTAAGTCCCGACCCGAAGGTCAGATCCGAGTCTCCCTGAACCCGAGGTCTCCTGGCTGAAGCCGACTGCTGAAGGGCAGAGGGTTACCCCCCCCCCCCCCCCCCCCCATGTGGGTGTGGGGACGTTAACGTCATGTCCCCCCCCTAACTGGCAGGCATGCACCCCTTGTGCGCCCAGAGGCGGACCAGTGGGTATGCCATCCTCGAGAAGGTCAGCACAGACATGAGAGAGGATCATCCTCACCGAGTCTCCCCCCCCAAGAGGACGTTAACGACAGGTCCCCGTGCCAGCCGGCAGACGCAAGCGCCTGTCTCCTGCCATCCAATGACGCCATTACAGCGCCTCGGCGACTGGCCAGCTGCCCTCCTTATCAGGGTGGGCAGTCAGATAGCCTTCTCTCATGTCGCCCCAGTAGTATACCAGAGTAGGGCATGGGTTGCTGTGACTGACCAGAGACAACCCCAGAGTGAAGGTGAGATGGTGGTGGTAAGAGGACAAGAAGGATGCCAAGTCCCGGTCCTGTCCTCTTCCTACAATGTAAAGGGGAACATTGTGACCACATTTGCGGCACACCCATCCTCGGCTAACCCGACCACAGAAACGATCATTGATCATCACTCTGCGGCCTATGCCTCCCATATGCGCACAGAGTGCATCATGGCAGGAATTAATGTTCCAGCCGCTTTCTCCCTAACCCCCTCCAGAGTCCGCCCCCGGTCCGCATTGTGCATCTCCATGGTGCCCTGCAAGGACTTTTTGTTTGGCCAAAACGGACACACCATAAACAAGAAGGCCCTCATGGCTGAAATCCGGCATAACCCAGCACTCCACAACCTGGACTTTGTAGTCACCCCCCACTTTGCCACCACCGAGGACCACCTGCTGACACTTGACAGATGCCCAGTGGTCTTCTCCTTCATTGACCCCAACAGCTCCATCTGCGAACGCCTCCTCAAGAGACCATGCGTCTGGATGTTCGGATCCGCCCTCCGCCTCTCAGTCCCACCTGTCCGCCCCACCCTCACCCAATGTAAGCAGTGCCAGGGCCTCGGCCACGGAACCAAGGGCTGCCGAGCCCAACCCTGCTGTGCTGACTGCGCAGGAGCCCACCTCACCCGCAACCACCGCAAATCGTGCACCCACTGTGCGACAGATGCAGTGCCCGAAGGCGACACATGCCCTCACCCCCGCCTCTGCAACAACTGCAAGGGTGACCATCCCACCATCCTGCTGGCCTGCCCCAAGAAGAGGCATTACTGCCAAATCGAAGAGGCCCTCGCCACCGACCCTACTGATGACCAGATGGAGGAAATATGACAGAGACGATCTCTGTCCTGCAGTGGAACGCCGCCTGCTCTCTAGCAGCGATACATTCCCTAATCCCTGTCCTTACAACTGACCCCTCCCCCCACACCTAATTCTTATCCAGGAACCCCCCTGGTACCAAATAGGACTGCAACCATCACTCACTGACCCGACCGGCACCCCGGTCTTCAACGTCCCTACCATCCCGGGATACACCCCATCCTACCGCCAGAGGTTCGTCCCCAGGTAGTCATGTATATATCCAGGGCCCTCCCTCCCACCTCATGGTCAATCCTTGGAGCCACATCTTACGGCACCGATGTACTGACGGTGGAGGTATGATCACAACTCACCCTCTGGGTGTGCAACTACTACAGCATGCACCCCCCGGACCGAGAGAACGCCTCCCCCCAGTACCCAGGTGAGTCCTTCTTATTCTCACTCCCTTGGTGCTAGCCACCACTCTACCCGTGGCAGGCGACTTCAACCGTCGCCACCACACATGGTCCGACTTCTCCATCCCACAACAGGACGACTTGGGGGCGCAACCCCTCGACAACTTCTTCCATGGGCATGGCCTGGCACCTGCTCACCTTCCTGACTCTGACTTGTGGCCTGACAGCAATTGCCGCTGGTGCCCCATTGACATGATCTGGGCCCCACCTGTGGTCAACCCCGACTCTATTCTAGACTCAGGCTCCTCCGACCCCTCACCACTGTCCGACCATGCTATTCTGCGCTGGTCAGTGCCATCTCAGCCCCCCCCTCCTGTCCTAAAGACACGCCGGCTACTTCCAGCTGACAAAGAGGAATGGACCAACATAGCCTTCCCTCTCCTTGAAACAGCCTTCGGTCTTCCGGGGCACAACACCCACGCCCTGGACACCAAAGCGAAAGCGGTCCTCGACTCCATGGTCACCGCTCTACAGCCATTCACCCACATCTCAAAGCCGTCAAAAACGGAAGTCTCATGGTGGTCACCCCACTGCAAGACCCTTTTATCCGCCATTACAACGGCAACCACCCCCTCCAGCATGCATCAGCAAGAAGAGCCTTTAAAAGGGGTGTTAGGACAGCCAAACGGCAGTTCTATGCCAACCAGGCATCGGAAGCAGACGCCTCCAACATCTGGAACTGGGCCAAGCACAGTCTAGGCAACCGACCCACTCCCATCCCATCGCTGAAACGGTGAGATGGCACCTTCACCCAAACAGACAAGGAGAAAGGTGAGCTCTTTTGCGAAACTTTCTTCATGCCCCCCCCCCAGGCAGCAGTCAACACCCTGCTGCCACCACCCCAACCAGCTGCCCTGCCAATACTCCTTTCAGAGCTCATGGGGCACTGTCCGACACATCCAACTTGTCAGCACTGGGCCTCTCAGGAATAGGTTACCGCCCCCTGAAATGGGTGGTGGATGCCTACCCTGATGAGATTCTTATGCTTTTCAATGACTGTCTGTGTTTGGGGCACCACCCCGAATGCTGGCGGGTGGCAAAGGTGGTATGCTCTGGAAGCCAAACAAGAAGGATCCCTTCTCGCCAAGGTCATACTGGCCCATCACCCTCGAGGAGACCCTAGGGAAACTCCTTGAAAAGATAATTGCTAACTGGCTCCAGTACCTCGCAAACACGAGGAACTGGTTGCCACCTAACCAGTATGGAGGACACCAAGGCCACTTGGTCTACAACACTGCCCAACACCTTCTACAGATTGCAGAGCATGCCCACTTGGAGGGCCTTGTTTGTTCGGTCCTAGCAGTCAACATCCAGGGCTTCTTCGACTCAGTGCACCCACGGCTCCTCCACCAACAACTGTTGGATCTCAGTTGCACCCCGGATATGGCCAACTGGTGCCTATCCTGGAACTGGGCCAAGCACAGTCTAGGCAACCGACCCACTCCCATCCCATCGCTGAAACGGTGAGATGGCTCCTTCACCCAGATGGACACCGAGAAAGGTGAGCTCTTCCGCACTACTTTCTTCATGCCCCTGCCACCCCAACAAGCAGCTGAAACGCCGCCACCTCCCCCCCAACCAGCTGCCCCACCCATACTCCTCTCGGAGCTTACGGGGGCACTGACCAACACCTCTAACTTGTCGGCCCCAGGCCTCTCAGGGATCGGCTACCACCCTCTTAAATGGGTGGTGGACACCTACCCCGAGGAGATCCTCACCCTTTTCAATGACTGTCTGCACATGGGGCACCACCCCAAGTGTTGGTGGTCAGCAAAAGTGGTAATGCTCTGGAAGCCAAACAAGAAGGACCCTTTCTCACCACGCTTGTACCGGCCCATCCCCTCGAAGAGACCTTAGGGAAACTCCTCAAAAAGATAATCACTAACTGGCTCCAGTACCTCGCAAACACGAGGGACTGGCTGCCACCCAACCAATATGGGGGACGTCAGGGCCATTTGGTCTACGACGCTGCCCAACACCTTTTACAGATCGCAGAACGCGCCCACTCAGAGGGCCTTGTGTGCTCGGTCCTTGTGGTCGACATACAGGGCTTCTTCGACTCAGTGCACCCACGGCTCCTCCACCAACAACTGCTGGACCTCGGTTGCACCCCAGACATGGCCAACTGGTGCCTGTCCTTCATGACGGACCGGCAGGTAGCCGTCACCTTCGACGGCACCACCCTCCCAACCGCCCCAAAACCCGACCTCGGCACTCCCCAGGGATCGCCAGTCTCCCCCATCCTGTCAATGATATTCACAGGAGTGGTCCTCCGGCGCTTTCACCAAGCCGGCACCACCACCCTAGCATACGTTGATGACCACTTACTTATTTGCATAGGACTTTCAGTAGCATCCAACTGCCATAAGCTCGCACACGCCTACCAACAACTCGACACACTTTTCGGCACCATCGGCCTCAACATCGAAGCTGCCAAGACAGAGTGTCTCCACTTTCACCCCCCTCAGTGACACATCAGCTATAATGGCTGGGACACCGCTGGTGTACAGGTCGACCCCAACACTCTCATCCGCCCCTCAATCCCACTCAGGTGGCTGGGGATATGGTGGGACCCAGGCCTCTCCTTCAAGCCCCATGTTGAGCAGATGTGCTCCAAGGGGCTCTCCACCCTCACCGCACTCCGCATCCTGGGCAACACCCAATGCGGCATATCGGCCCTACTACTCCACCGCCTATACACCTCCTGCATTTGTTCCATCCTGTCATGGGGAGCGCTGGTATGGTACCATGGCCACTGCCAAAAAACCCTGGTAAACCGCCTCCAGGCTGTGCAAAACACGGCCTGCCGATGGATCTTGGGCATCTTCAAAGGTGCCTCCCCCCATTCCACTAATTTTCTTTGCTCCGTTCCCCCTCTCTCTTTCTATTTCGAGTATATAAAGACTACCCATTCCCTTCGCCTCTGGCGCACCCCTCACTCTATTGGCCGTAAACTATTTAAAAACGTAGCTAACAGACCTTTCTCCCTTTCTCTGCAGGTCCGAGCCCCCAGGTTCAACAGGTCCCTGCATACACGCATCCCCCATGGACGGACCCACTGGCTTTCACAAAGGGCTGAGTCCGGTTCACCACCCCCATCACCCCAGTTAGCACTGACACCCAGAAATCATTCATAATGGCAGCACGCCAACTAGGCTCCACCCCCCATGTCCAGGTCTTCACCGATGGCTCCCACATTGACAATAAGTCGGGCTCAGCCATCTGCGCAATGCTGGGCAACACCCACCTCCGGTCACGCCAACTGGAGTCCCCCACCTGCGCCACAGCCACGGACACTGAGGAGTTCTCACTCGCCACGGCCCCAGGCTGGGTAGCATGCCGTCTCCCAGCACAATTGTGTGTCACATCAGATATCTTCTTTCTATCCAATTCGCTGACTGCTCTACACCTTTTCCGAACTTGGGCCGCCGCCCCTGGCGCCCACCTCCTCCACATTTGGAAAGCGGGTGTGGAGACTCTGCTGGATTCGTACCCCCAGCTCACCATCCACTTCGCATGGTGTCCCAGACACTTGGACATCCCCGGAAATGAATGGGCTGACACAGAGGCAAAGCTGGCAACTGAGCTCCCCCATCTGACCTTAAACCTTCCACCTCCGCCCTAAAGGAAGTTGCTGTCCGCACCCTCATGGAACAATGGATGCTCTCACTAGCCCACCCCCTCGCCTCAACTGCCGATAAATACCTGGCAGTCCATGGCCTACCATCACGCCAACCTCGAAGGCTTCTCATGCATTCAGTTGACCACCCATGCAGCGAGCTATCTGCAGTTGCACAGGTCCTCTGCTGTGCCGGACCCTATGGGGGTTACTGGCTGAGTTTTGACTCGGCCTACCACCGCAGGCACAGCCTGATCTCACACTGCAGATGGCACAACCACCCCCCCTGGCCAGCACAGTCGACTGCCCATATCTTAGGCAGCTGTAGCACCTTCCACTCGTGGATATGACGCATTTGGCCACCTTGGGACCCTCTTCCAGTCCACCACTCAGAGTGGGCTGACGAAAACCACCTCCTGGTTTTGCACCGCTGGCTTAAGCTAACAGGGCACCTTATCCGACTGTCATTTGCAGCAATGGACCTGGATGGGCACCCCACCAATGAGGATATGGACTTGGACCTCCTATGGGACCACATGCATCATATGCTCAGACCACAAACCCTGGACTCGGACCCAGCCCTTTTGGAGCTTTCAGGTATGCTCCCTCCCTTCCCTTCTGATTAACACCTGCCTTTCGAATTCCCCATGATACGTCCTGGCCAGCACTCTCGCCCCCCCTTTCCACTTCTAAGCTTCCTACTTTAACCTGCCCTCAACTGCCCGGTTTGTTCGTAGCGATATGTATCCCTCCTTCTCTCAGTTTCTCTACTAAATAGGGGCTCTTCACATGTCGGCACCCTTTGGGGAGCAGAGCCCCTGCCCAGTTTGGTGCGATGCACCATGATGGGTGCCTCCGTTATTATGTAGTTAGGGCCCCCCCTTCGGGGGGGCAGCTTGTAATTAGGTAATACTGCAGGAATAATAATAAATTTTAAAAAATTTTAAAAAAAAAAGTTAGCACAGACACCCAGAAGTCATTCATGGCTGCCACACGCCAACTAGGTCACACCCCCCACGTACAGGTGTTTACTGATGGCTCCTGCATTGACAATAAGTTGGGATCGGCCATCTGTGCAATGCTTGGCCACACCCGACTCTGGTCCCATCGACTGGAGTCCCCCACCTGCGCCACAGCCACGGACGCCGAGGAATTTTCCCTCACCACGGCCCCGGGCTGGGTGGCATGCCGCCTCCCGGCACAACTGCGTGTCGCATCGGACATCTTCTTTTTGTCCGATTTGCTGACCGCCCTTCACCTTTTCCGCACCTGGGCGGCCACCCCTGGTGCCCACCTCCTCCACATTTGGAAAGCGGGTGTGGAGACTTTGCTAGACTCATTCCCCCAACTCACCATCCACTTTGTATGGTGCCCCGGACACTTGGACATCCCCGGAAATGAATGGGCTGACAGGGAAGCAAAGCTGGCAACTGAGCTCCCCCCATCCAATCTTAAATCCTCCACCTCTGCACTAAAAGAAGCTGCCATCTGCACTCTTATGGAACGATGGATGCTGTCACTAGCCCGTCCCCTAGCCTCGACAGCCGACAAATACTTGGCAGTCCATGGTCTACCCTCACGCCAACCTCGAAAGCTCCTAATGCATTTGGTTGACCACCCATGCAATGAGCTAGCTGCAGTTGTGCAGGTCCTCTGTTGTGCCGGTCCCTATGGGGGATACTGGCTGAGCTTTGACTCAGCCTACCGCCGCAGGCATGGCCTGATCTCGCATTGCAGGTGGCACAACCACCCCCCCTGGCCCGCACAGTCGACCGCCCACGTCCTCGGCAGCTGCAGTACCTTCCACCTGTGGATACAACGTGTGTGGCCACTGCGTGACCCTCTCCCCGTCCACCACTCAGAGTGGGCTGACGAAAACCGCCTCCCGGTTTTGCACCGCTGGTTAAGCTTACAGGGCATTTGAACCGCCTTTCCGACCACGCCGCAGGCACCATCAGGCTAGCATTTGCCACTATGGACCTAGACGGCCACCCTACCGACAAGGACATGGACCTGGACCTCCTAAGGGAATACATGTGTTGTATGCTCAGACCCTGAACTCGGGACTCAGACCCAGCCCTATTGGAGCTAGCAGGTACGCTTCCCCCCTTCCCTTCTGATTAAC
The DNA here is from genome assembly GCA_002794785.1 of Coniferiporia sulphurascens. Lineage (NCBI taxonomy): Eukaryota > Fungi > Basidiomycota > Agaricomycetes > Hymenochaetales > Hymenochaetaceae > Coniferiporia > Coniferiporia sulphurascens. Next base: position 956,410 of record NBBA01000006.1, read on the forward strand.
ACCTGCCTTTCGAATTCCCCATGATACGTCCCGGCCGGCACTCTCGCCCCCCCTTTCCACTTCTAAGCTTCCTGCCTTAACCTGCCCTCAACAGCTTGGTTTGTTCATAGCGATATGTATCCCTCCCTCTCTTGTGTTCCTTACTAAATAGGGGCTCTTCACACTTTGGCACCCCTTGGGGAGCAGAGCCCCTGCCCAGTTTTGTGCAATGTGCAATGACGGGCGCCTCCGTTGTTATGTAGTTAGGGCCCCCCCTTTGGGGGGGCGGCTTGTAATTAGGTAATACTGCAGGAATAATAATAATAATAAACATGTGAGTGAACTCGGTGTTCAAGACTCTGATGATGGGGGATGGGGCGAGGTGGAGAGCATCTGGAGACGACACCGGGAGGCCTGGGTCGATTTGGGCAGGGGTGGGGGTCGTGCTGTGTAGTGCAGCAGCAGTGTTGCCGGCTGCCACCCAGTTGGCAGTGGCCCTGGCGGCCCTGTCGGCATTGGCGCTGGCTGATGAGGGAGGTGGGAGGGGTGGTCGAGTCGAATGTAGAGCATTCCTGTATCCACTGGGGTTCGACATGGGGGAGTTTTAGCAGCCTGCACTAGTCAATGGTGGTGGTTACTGGTCAAGAAGGATGGCAGACTGGTGTCTGTCCTTCATGACGGACTGGCAGATCGCCATTGCCTTCAATGGCACCACCCTCCCAACAGCCCAGAAACCTGACCTCGGCACCCCCCAAGGGTTGCCAGTCTCCCCAATCCTCTCGACCATATTTGCGGGCGTGGTCCTCCGGAAATTTCACCAAACCGGCACCACTGCCCTCACATATGTAGACGACCACCTCCTTGTGTGCATCGGACCCAGCATGGCATCCAACTGCCAGCAATTGTCTAATGCCTACCATCAACTCAACGCCCATTTCGGTGCCATCGGTCTCAATATCGAAGCAGCCAAAATGGAGTGCCTTCACTTCCACCCACCCTGATGCCGCTCAGCCGCCTACTCCTACTGGGACACTGCCAGGGTTTGGGTTGCCCCCACCACACTTATCTGACCCTCTATCCCGCTCCACTGGCTGGGAATATGGTGGGACCCTGCCCTCACCTTCAAGGCCCATGTGGAATGTATGCACTCCAAGGGCCTCTCCACCCTCGCTGCCCTCCGCATTCTCAGCAACACTGAATGTGGCATCTCGGCCCTCCTTCTCCATCGACTGTACACCACCTGCATCCGCTCCATCCTCATGTGGGGCACCCTGGTCTGGTATCACGGCCAGTGCCAAAAAACCCTAGTAAGCCATCTGCAGGCTGTACAAAACACAGCATGCAGATGGATTCTTGGTGTCTACAAAGGCACCTCTCCATTTTCTACAAATTTTCTTTGCTCCCTTCCCCCCCTTTCTTATTATTTTGAATATGCTAAGACTCTCCATTCTCTGCATCTCTGGCGCACCCTGCACTCTGTTGGTAGAAAATGTTATTATAAAACTGTAACTAACTGTCCCTTTTCCACTTCTCTGCAGGTCCGGGCTCCTCGGGTTCAACTGGTCCCTGCATACACTCATCCCCCTTGGACGGATCCTCTGGCATTTATGAATGGAAGAGTCTCATTTGCCACTCCTATCACTCCAGTCAGCAAGGACACCCAAAAAGAATTCGTGGCTGCTGCATGCTCCCTGAGCACCCTCCCCCACCTCCAGGTGTTTACCAATGGCTCACACATGGGTTCTCATTCCGGATCGGCCATCTGTGCCATGCAAGGCCTCACCTGCCTCACATCCCACCGGCTAGCCTCCCCCACTTGCGCAACTGCTATGGATGTGGAGATTTTCTCCCTCACCTCTGCGCCAAGCTGGGCTGCACACCACCTCCAGGAGCTTCTGCCTGTCGCATCTGACATCTTCTTTTTGTCTGATTCACTGACAGCACTCCACCTGATCTGCACATGGGTGCCAGTCCCAGGCGCACACCTCCTCCACCAATGGAAGGCAGGGGTCCAGACTCTACTGGACTCATACCCGGATCTCTCTGTTCATTTCGTCTGGTGCCTGGGCCACTCTGATATACTGGGCAGTGAATGGGTGGACTGTGAGGCGAAGTTCACCACGAACCTACCCCCATCCTCCCTCACACCCTCCACCTCTGCACTGAAGGAGGCCGCCATCAACACCCTCATGGAGCACTGGTCCCCCTCACTTGCCTGCCCACTGGCCTTGACAGCCAACAAATACCTCGCTGTCAACAGCACCCCATCATGCCAACCTCGCAAACTGCTCATGCAGTCAGTCAACCACCCCCACTACAAACTCTCTGCAGTCACCCAGGTCCTCTGCTGTGCTGGTCCCTATGGGGGATACTGGCTGAGCTTTGACTCAGCTTACTGGCACAGGCACAGCTTGATCTCGCACTGCAGGTGGCACAACCACACCCCCTGGCTGGCTCAGTCGACTGCCCATGTACTGGGCAGGTGTCACACATTCCACCCCTGGATCCGCAAGGTCTGGCCACCCTGTGACCCACTCCCGACCCACCACACCGAGTGGGCTGATGAAAACCATCTCCAGGTTCTGCGCCGCTGGCTGAAGCTAATGGGGCAACTCAACTGCCTTTCCGACCACACCTCCACCACTATCCGGCTGGCTTTCACCGCAATGGAGCTGGAGGGATACCCAACCGATGAAGATATGGACTTGGACCTCCTTAGGGAACACATGAGTCATATGCTTGGAACCCATTCCCAGGACCCAGACCCGGCTCTCTTGGAGCTTTCAGGTGCACTTCCCCCTCGCCTCCCCCACCTGCGCAACCGCTATGGACGTGGAGATTTTCTCCCTCACCTCCGCACCAAGCTGGGCTGCACACCATCTCCAGGAGCACCTGCTGGCCGCATCCAACATCTTCTTCCTGTTGGACTTGCTGACAGCACTCCACCTGATCCGCACATGGGCACCAGTTCCAGGCATGCATCTCCTCCACCAATGGAAGGCAGGGTCCAGACTCCCTTGGACTCATACCCGGATCTCTCCGTTCACTTCGTCTGGTGTCCGGGTCACTCCGACATCCCCGGGAATGAATGGGCAGACCACAAGGCAAAGTTCGTAATGAACCTACCCCCATCTCCCCTCACACCCTCCACCTCAGCCCTGAAAGAGGTCACCATCAACACCCTTATGGAACAATGGTCCCTCTCGCTTGCCCACCCCCTCGCCTTGACAGCCAACAAATATCTAGCTGTCCAAGGTGTCCCTTCTCGCTGCCCCTGAAAGCTCATCATGCAGTCGGTTGACCACCCCCACTGGGAGCTCTCTGCAGTTGCCCAGGTTCTCTGTCGTGCCGGTCCCTACAGGGGTTACTGGCTGAGCTTTGACTCAGCCTACTGACACAGGCATGGCCTGATTTCACACTGCCAATGGCACAACCACCCCCCCTGGCCGGCCCAGTCAACCGCACATGTCTTAGGCAGATGCTCCACCTTCCGACCATGGATCCACAAAGTCTGGCCCCCCATGACCCACTCCCAACCCACCATGCTGAGTGGGCTGATGAAAACTGTCTCCAGGTTCTGCACCACTGGCTTAAGCTGATGGGGCACCTGAACCGCCTCTCAGACTGCACCTCTGCCACCATCTGCCTGGTATATGCTGTGATGGAGCAGGAGGGTCACCCGACCAATGAAGATATGGACTTGGACCTCCTCCGGGAATACATGAGTCATATGCTTGGACCCCGTACCCAGGACCCGGACCCAGCCCTTTTGGAGCTTTCAGGTGCACTTTCCCCCTTTCCCTCTGATCTATGACTGCCTTTTGGACTCTCCCACGTATGTCCTGGCCAGCGCTCTCGCCCTCCCTTTCCAATTCTAAGCTACCCCCGTTTTCCTGATGTCATCTGTTTGGCCTGGCTGTAGTTACACGTATTCCTTCCTCCTTCCATATACTTACCAATAGGGGCTCTTCCCACTCTGGCTCCCCTTGGGGAGCAGGGCCCCTGCCCAGTTTCATGCATTGTGCAATGACGGGTGCCTCTGTTGTTATGTAGTTAGGGCCCCCCCTTTGGGGGGGCAGCTTGTAATTATGTAATACTGCAGGAATAATAATTTAAAAAAAAAAAAGTGCACTTCCCCCTTTTCCTCTGGTCTATGACTGCCTTTCGGACTCCCCCCGCACACATCCCGGCCAGCGCTCTCGCCCTCCCTTTCCAATTCTAAGCTACCCCTTTTTACCTGATGTCGTCTGTTTGGCTTAGCCATAGTTATATGTATTCCTCCCTCTTTCTTGGTCTTGTACTAATAGGGGCCCATCAGGAAAAGCCCAAATGCTATATAGTGTGGCAGGATAACTATATAGCACTATATAGCATTAAATAGGACTATTTTGTAGCTTTTGAGATAATATAGCATATATAGTACTGTATAGCACTACATATTGGCCAATAATGCTATATAGCAGTATATAGTACTATATACTGCTCAAGTAGTACTATATAGAAGTACATAGCACTATATTACCTTCTGATAAGTATTATGGCTATTTTTGAGTATTTTGAGTATTTCAGATTATTTGAACTATTTTTTCAGTCCCAAATCCTCAAAGGATTGGAGTAGAAGCTGGATTTGTCACACCCTCCTTTCGAGGCCATGCCAAAAGGTGTGCTCGACTGTGATGTACAAGCTGACCGATGGTACCCCACCTCTTTTCACTTCAGTAATAATATCTCATCTTGCCCATTATTTCCATACCATTCAAGTTAAGGAAAAGCAGTATAATATCACAATGAGATAAGTAATTACATGACAGAATCTGAGCGCATGTAGTAAAAGTGGGAGGATGGAGATAAAGAGACGGGAGGCGTACTTCAAGGCGAGGAGACAGTTTGAGATAGAAAGATAAAAGTACGAAACAGAACGGACATAGCTGCCAGGACAGCACAGCAGAAACACATGGACTTAAGGAGAGAAAGCAGAGGGGCTCGTCATGCATGTAGTTAGAGTAGAGACGACGCAAATTTGAGTGATGGTAGTTGAAAAGGACTTGCGTGTCTGATATCGATCACGGGGGTGCACCTTGTAATCTCATTTGCACCTTTGCACGATGCTGGCGATTTTTAAGGTGCACCTCGAAGTTTATGAGCGACTCGCCAGGACCTGGAGTATATACCCGTGCCAACGCCGATTGCTAAACAGTCAATGCGCCGTTCACAGCAACCGGCAGCAGGTGAAGATAAACACACCTTTCCAGGACAATCAAGGCACTTCACACGCCACTCTGATGGGAAGCCATTGGCCGCCCTGCGCAGGATTATATCGAAGCGATCTTCGGGATAGCGGGATTGCATTTCAGCGATTACACCTTCATGCCACTGGGGCCGCTGCAGTTCCGTGAGAACACCATACAATGCATGATATAACTATATATATACTCACACTAAGGTGGGGAGGTGGTGTTTCCTGGACGGGCGTTGCTTCAGGTGCAGGAGTAGCGGATGCTACGGACGCTGACGGGGGTTCGGACCGTGCCGACTCTCTGGGTGTTGGCGCTGATGCCGAGGCCTCTGCCTGCACTGGTAACTCAGCTGCCGCCCTGGCCGGGGTGGTAGCAGAAGACGCAGGTCTGCTTCCACTGGCGCCATTACCTTGCAGCACCGTCTGTGCAAGCGGACACTCTGATGCACTTGAACTGACGCTAGAGGCTGGCGACAGTGGACGTTCAAGAAGCTCAAATGCCCCCGATGCCGGCGATGGTGGCCGTGTCTTCTTCGCTGCCTTGATCTCAACCCACACCTCATGCTTCGGCACAGCTGGCGAAGATGTGCCGTCTGTAGGGGAGACAGGGGCCGGAGCTGCATCCTGCTGTAAATTGAGTGCATGCATCACTGCAGCGCCACCCCGCTTTTTCGCGCTGGCTTTAGCACGCTCGGCCTCCATCTTGAGGTTGGTATGATATTCCGCATCAGTACTATACTCCACCGGATGCGGACGATGATGGCGATGCCAAAATTTGCCTAAGAGATCATCATCAGAATTTCGTCAACGACAAGGGAAATATATGATCCGTACCACGGGCACCGCACTGCGACTTGTCACCCAGCGGACCCTTTCGTCTACCGATTGCGATACTGTTGGGACAGCCACAATCGGAACAATGCCAGACACCATCGATTATATTCATGCGCTGCCCATCTGCATACTCATGCTCCTTGGCCTCTTTCTTGAGCTCCCTTTGCTGATGGGCTGAAACAACCTTGGCCGCTTTTGAATCTGGCACAGCTGTAGACGACGTTAATGACACCGGTAATGGAAGATCGCCCTCCAACGGGAGCTCATATGCTGCCACATACCCCACAGTCGATGGCATCGGCGTTGTGACATTTGCGCGAGCAGTCAACATGGATGAAGGGTACTTCGGTGCCTTGAAAGAGCCTTTCGCTTTCGAGATCTTCGACAACGGAACTGTGGGTGCAGCCGGCGTGCTCGAGACAGGTTGAATTATCGCCGTGCCATTCTCTGAAGCGACCATATTCGCGATAGTGAGAGACGCCGCTGCCGCAGCCGCGGCTGCAGCAAGTGCAAGCATAGACGGATCGATCTTGGGGAACCCAATGGCTGGAGTACGATGCATCTTAAGTGGTTCACGATCAGGTAGAGCAATTCCACGATGTCCATGCGTATTACGTTTCCGTCATTTATTAGCTTCCTCTTCATGTTCTCTATTGAGCCTGTCGAGTTCTCCATCGCTCAGATAATTGATGATCGGCTGGAACAACTGCGTTTGATCGACAGACCGAGACACAGGAGCGATCGATGGCAAGAAGGACACGCACAAATCGTCATCTTGCACCGCCGAGCCGTCAGATGGGTGTCCAACCAAGAAGAGCGACTTCTGGTAGGCATTGACTTGCTCCCATATTGAGTGTGCGATGGCCGTTCTGTAAACTCAATTAGGATGTTATGCCGTCAGCAATCTGTGCCCGTGCCACTCACTTAAATTCTCCAGCGAGGCCAAGATCACTGCTATAAATCTCTGCAAATTGTTCCGGCATGGAATCTTCATTTTCAATATCCCACTCAAATTGATCGTCTAATTTCATCTCGCCCACAGTTATATCGAGCTGATAATATCAAACTAATAAGCACTGCATAGTTATGGAGCGCAAACGCGGGGTGAAGTTGGCTCACCTTGATAACTATCCTCTCCTCATGCATCATGTCCTCGTTCACTTTGAACATCTTGACGTCCATCGAGGAGTCTTCATTGACAGGATCCTTTTCGACGACGACGCTCGCTTCCGGGTCGCACTTGCGGCGCTTCTTTGCGCAGCGCGGCGGCTCCTGCACACTCTGCAATAGCGTGTGTGTGCGGACGAATCCGTTACGATTGCGTAAGCATTGTCTCCAGGTTTTCCACCACGTCGCTTCGGCATCCTGAAATTTGCCACACATCGGTGCACCTTCTGGGTTACCCATCGAGGGGTCCGCAAAAGTTGCAGTGTGAGCCTTGTAGTTGCTCAGCTGCACCTGGATAGCTTTCGTAATCGTTGAATGGTACCTCGAGGATGGTCCGTAGTCATTAATAACCAGCTGCGCAAACAATTCCAGAGTGACGATAGGATCTAACACATCAACAGGTCAGACAATGCGAATAAAAGAAACTCAGAAAAGTTCCATATGAACGTGCTGTGGTACTTGTGATGCTTGACTTCAAAGTCTAAACGAATCGACACGAGCTGTTCTGGGCGATTTGCATCTGCGGGCTTCAACCGGCCAGGAACCTTCAAGTCCTCACGGCATTTCCTGCGTTTCCTCATGCCCGCTGCATCTTGCACACCAGACATATGCGGGTACTCAAGATTAAACTTCTCCTTTCTCCGTACACACGCAACAGCAGCTTCAGCCTGTGCATGGTTTGGTAGGAGTTGATGGGAGCGATGAGGCCACAAGGAGTGAAGCAAGGTTGTTTGTTGTTTGCATCGTGTGCAGGTTCGGTCTTAAAATCTACGCACATTGTGGTAGATGATGAGGTGCAGTGGTGAAGTTGAGGCAAAGGTGGGTTATCAGCATAGACTGATGTATTTCATGGTAGAGACCAGCTCTCCTTATATACATCTACCGTGGGCTATGTATACTATAACTATCATAGCTCCTATTCATATGGCATTATCATTGCATTATCGTTCACTTAGTAAGATGGTTGTTCATATGACCATCTGTTATTTATATTGTTTCGTTATATTTATTTAATATCCAGGCTGAGTGGGTGTGTGGGTGAGTGGTGACAGTCAATTGAAGGGCATGTAGCTGACCTGTCTGAGAATTCGTTGATTCTCTCGCTTGCAAAGCCTAAGATCTGGTCAGTGTACATGGCAAGCCTGTCAATATTAATGAGTGCCATGATGATCTGCTTGATGTTGATGGACTGCTGGAGCTGAGCAGTTGCAAGAGGAAGGGGACAAGAGAGTAGAGATGGAACTTGTTGGTGAAAACTTGGATGACCTCCATGAGGTAATCTTAGGTAATGACGTCGTTGCAGTTGACAACCTGCTCAAGGATGCTTGGGAGGATTGTGTGCTGATACATTCAGAGGTCGACACCGTCGAGTGTGCTGAGCCATACGAGGCTGCCAGTGGTACTGATGAGGATACACAGCTCACATCGCTCCATCTCGTGCTTCTTGCGGTCATGCGAGTGTCCTTGGTGCTGCAGCTGTATGCAGAGCTTGTTCATCTCGATGAAGTTGGTGAGCTCGAATGTGATCGAGTCTTGCAGGTTTCCAACTGGGATGTTACAGTGGACATGAGGTCAGGGATCAGAGCAGGGGTAGGACATGTACCCCTCGTCGTTGCCTACAGGGAGGTTATCCCGGGTCTGTCTGCTGAGGTAGTGGCAGAGGAAGAGACCACAGGTGGGGTGTTGTACGCCATGCAACATCTCCATCCTGTCCTTCATGATCTCCTTGATGGACGCGTCGGGGATATACATGTAGACGGAGCCGATGGTGATCATAAGGTATAGACGCGGGACGATGTTGCCTGCATATTGAACGAGCTCATAGAGGTCAGCAAGGTGGTGCTTCCCCTGCATGTGCATATTGTAGGGTTAATTAGTGAGGTGTCGGAGGGCGTTGAACACGGCCATGTCTGTGGGTGGAGGAGGACACGTGTCGGCATTGGGAGATGGAACAGGGGGAGACCTTGCATGTACACAATTCATAGTACTGCTTTGGGGAGAGCGAGGAGGTGTGCAGCTCAGCAGGCATAGTGCTGGTGCTCTTGAGCACGTCCATGAGCTGGTCAATCTCATGTGGGCGATCGACTTCATTTGAGTCTGTAACCTAAAGCCTGTAAGGCTGTAATGTCAATTAGAAAGCATGCTGTAAATGGGAATTATGTCAGTGAGTAGTCATAGGGGATGAATTTTGGGGAATTTTCATGGCCTGGATGGCTCAGTGGTTGAGCAGTTTCCAAACTGTATTGAGGCTCACTTAGAGTCAGGTGCTTTCGGGTTTCTGAACCTTATGCATCCGCTACTGGGATTGGCAGCAGATACTGTGTAAGACAATCTGTCTATGCTTAACTGCAGCACTCTGGTATCGTGTAGGTGTGAATAACACTGCCCCTCTCATTATTTTATTTATTTTATTCTTATGTTTTTTGGGCTTTCTCCTCCAGATGCTGCGGTGGGAGGGCCAAGTCCTGGGTTCGAGCCCAGTGAAAGCAAGTGAATTTCTATTATTATTTCCTAATAAGTGCCACAATTCCCACAGCCGACTGTGCTGCAGGGCAGGTGTGACAACTGCAGTGGTTCACAGGCTCTCCATCCCCAGATGCGTCCTCCCTCCCTCTACCCACCAAAGAGCCATCATCCTTCTTGACCAGTAACCACCACCATCGACTAGTGCGGGCAGCTAAAACTCCCCCATGTTGAACCCAGGCGATTACCAGAACACTCTCCATCGAACAACCCGAACCAACCCCCCACCCGCCCCATTGGCCAATGCCGATCCTGACCGGGTCGCAAGGACGGCCACCAACTGGGCCTCTGCCAGCGCCGCCGCTGCCACAAGGCACGGAACAGCCGCCCCCACCACCCCCCAACAAGAATCCCTAACTGGCTTCCCACCATTGACCTCCTCCCCGGATGTCTTGGCACCATCCCCTGCAATCGGCGACTCACAATTGATCTCGGCCTACGACTTCACCGCCCAAGCACGCGCAGAATCAAGGGCAGCATCCCGGGTCGGCTCCCCAGCCGCCTTGGTAGGGTCGATACATGGCTCCATCGAAACAGGTGAGACAGCCCCAGAGATGGCGGTTGACCCCCACACCCCCCCCCCAACAGGTGGGAGGCGCAAGCCTCGGGTGGAAACACTCCTCTGCCACCATGTCACCTCTCACACCGAGAGGACCCCCCGCCCAACAACATGAACAGCACACGGCAGGCTTCATGTACTCCCTCACCCATGCCCTGGACGACTTTGATCAGCAAACCAGGGACACCAACACCGAGACGATTGATGTCAAGGCTGCGCAGTTTGTGGGCGACCTCCTCTGGAACGTCCAAAAAACGCTGGCCAACATAGAGCAAGATAGGACATACCCCCAGAACATCATCTACTGTAATGCGGTAATGGCCTACAACTTCACGAGGGAGGGGGCGGTAATCGCCCTCCCAGAACCCTTCGCCCCAGCTCACCCCCCCCAGAAAGCCCCGGCCACCACCGGGACCCCTGGCACAGCCCCCATGACCCCAGAAATGAGGGCGCTGACTGACATAGTCAAGCGCCTGACAACTGACGTAGCTTCGATTTCACGTCAGATGGCTTCCATCAGCTCTAGGCCCGCCCCCTGACAACAGCAACAGCAACAGCAACATCAACAGCAACCTGCTCCTCAGGCGACCATCACGGCTGCCCCCACCTCCTATGCACAAGTGGCAGCAGCAGCGGCCCCCCCCAATAACTGCCAACCCTACCCCAGTGGCTCCAGTCGCTGGAGTGGTCATCAACCCAGCACAGAAGAAGAAGAAGTGCATGTGTAAGGTGCCCCCACCACCCACAATGTACGCCAAGGACCCGACCTTGGTCCTCACACCAACCATCGGCATTCATGCCAAAAACCAGAAATCCGCAATGGCCCTCACCAAAGTGTCATGTGAGTTTTTCGCCTCCCTCCCCACGGCAGACTGTGTCCCAGTACTCTCCTCGGCATTCAATGTCAAAGGAAATATTGTGACTACATTTGCGACACAACCATCCTCTGCTAACCCGACAACGGAAACGATCATTGATCGTCACTCCGTGTTGTATGCCTCCCATATGCACACAGAGTGTATTGCAACTGGAATTACCATTCCAGCTGCTTTCTCCCTAACCCCCTCCAGAGTCCGCCCCCGATCCGCGCTGCGCATCTCAATGGTGCCATGCAAGGACTTCTTGTTCGGGCAAAACGGACACACCATCTCCAACAAGGCCCTTCTAGCCGAAGTTTGGCACAACCCGGCACTCCTCAACCTCGACTTTGTAATCGCCCCCCACTTCACCGCCACCAAAGACCACCTGCCATTGCTAGACAGGTGCCCTGTGGCCTTCTCCTTTGTCGACCCTGATGGTTCCATATGCGAACGCCTCCTCAAGAGGCCATGTGTGTGGATGTTCGGCTCCACCCTCCAGCTCTCAGTCCCACCCATCCGCCCCACCCTCACTCAATGTGAGCGGTGCCAAGGTCTTGGCCATGGAACCAAGGGTTGCCGAGCTCAACCATGTTGTGCAGAATGTGCAGGCGCCCATCTGACCCACAATCATCGCAAATTGTGCACCCACTGCGCCACAGACACAGTGCCCGAAGGCGACACATGTCCTCACCCTCGCCAATGCATAAACTGCAAAAGCGACCACCCCGCCACAGTGCCGATGTGCCCGAAGAAGAGGCGCTACCGCCAAATCATAGAGGCCCTCGACGCCAACCCCAACAATGAACAGATGGAAGAAATATGATAGAGACACTCTCTATCTTACAGTGGAATGCCACCCGCTCACTAGTGGCAATACATTCCCTGATTCCTGTCCTTACAACTGACCCCTCCCCCCCACACCTGATTCTCATACAGGAACTGCCCTGGTATCAAATAGGGCTGCAACCATCACTCACAGACCCGACTGGCACACCGGTCCTCAATGTCCCAACCATCCCAGGATACATACCAGTACTACCACCAGAGGTTCATCCTTGGGTAGTCACATACATATCCAGGGCCCTCCCTCCAACCTCATGGTCGATTCTCGGAGCTGCCTCTCACGGCACCGACATACTGACGGTGGAGGTTCGATCCCAACTCACCCTCTGGGTGTGCAACTACTACGGCATGCACCCCCCAGACCGTGAGAATGCCTCCCCCCAGTACCCAGGTGAGTCCTTCTTATTTTCGCTCCCCTCAGTACTCGCCACCACCCTACTCGTGGCAGGCGACTTCAACTGTCGCCACCACACATGGTCCGAATTCTCCGTCCCATGACAGGATACTCTGGGGGCACAACCCCTCGATGATTTCTTCTGTGGGCATGGCCTGGCGCCTGCTCATCTTCCTGACTCAGATTTATGGCCCAACGGCAATTGCTGTCAGTGCCCCATTGACATGATCTGGGCCCCACCCATGGTCAACCCCAATTCTATTTTAGACTCGGCTACCTTCGACCCCTCACCTCTGTCTGACCACACAATCCTACAGTGGTCATTGCCATTTCGGCCCCCCCCTCCAGTCGTAAAGACCTGACGGCTACTCCCAGCCGACAAGGAAGAATGGACCAACATAGCCTTCCCCCTCCTCAACTCAGCCTTCTGACTATCAGGGCTCGACACCCATGCCCTTGACATTAAGGCCAAGGCAGTCATAGACTCAATGGTCGCCGCCCTACAGCCATTCACCCACCTATCAAAACTGTCGAAAACGGAAGTCCCATGGTGGTCGCCCCACTGCAAGACCCTCCTTTCTGCTATCCAGATGGCCACCACCCCCCTCCAGAAAGCTTCAGCTCGATGTGCCTTCAAAAGAGGAGTCAGGACGGCCAAACAGCAGTTCTATGCTGATCAGGCAGCAGAAGCAGACACCTCCAACATCTGGAACTGGGCCAAATGAGGCCTGGGTAACCGACCAACCCCCATCCCCTCGCTCAAGAAACAAGATGGATCCTTCACACAGATGGACGACAAGAAAGGTGAGCTATTTTGTGAAACCTTCTTCATGCCCCCCCCACCCCAGGCAGTGGCCCCGACTCCACTGCCACCACCTCAACCAGCTGCCCCGCCCATACTCCTCATGGAGCTAATGGGGGCACTGGCCAACACCTCCAACTTGTCGGCTCTGGGCCTCTTGGGGATAGGCTACCGCCCCCTTAAATGGGTGGTGGACGCCTACCCTGAAGAGATTCTCTCACTTTTCAATGACTGCCTCCGCTTAGGGCACCACCCTGAGTGCTGGCAGGCAGCAAAAGTAGTGATGCTGCAGAAGCCTAACAAGAAGGACCCGTTCTCGCCGCATTCCTACCAGCCCATAACCCTTGAGGAGACCCTAGGGAAACTCCTGGAAAAAATAATAGCTAACCGGCTCCAGTATCTCGCAAACACGCGAGCCTGGTTGCCACCTAACCAATACAGGGGCGCCAAGGACATTCTGTCTACGACACTGCCCAACACCTTATACAGATTGCAGAGCAGGCCCACTCAGAAGGCCTTGTTTGCTCGGTCCTCGCGGTCGACATACAGGGGTTTTTCGACTCAGTCCACCCCCAACTCCTCCACCGACAATTGCTGGACCTCGGTTGTGCACCTGACATGGCCAACTGGTGCCTGTCCTTCATGATGGATTGGCAGGTTGCTGTCTCTTTCAATGGCACTACCCTCCCAACCACCCCCAAACCAGACCTCGGCACCCCACAAGGATCACCGGTGTCCCCCATCCTGTCAACTATATTTGCAGGCGTAGTCCTCCGGCAATTTCACCAAGCCGGCACTACAGCCCTAGCATACGTCGATGACCATCTACTAATCTGCATAGGACCCTCAGTGACATCCAACTGCCGTGCCCTCGCCCGCACCTACCAACAACTCGACACCCTCTTCGGCACCATTGGTCTCAACATCAAAGCCACCAAGACGGAGTGCCTTCACTTCCACCCCCCCTGACGGTGCACCGGCTACCAAGGCTGGGACACAGCTGGGGTGCAGGTCGACCCCAACACCCTGATCCGCCCCTCTATCCCACTCAGGTGGCTGGGGATCTGGTGGGACCCAGGCCTCCCCTTCAAGCCACATGTCAAGCACATGCGCTCCAAGGGGCTCTCCACACTCGCTGCCCTCCGCATTTTAGGCAACACTCAATGCGGTATCTCGGCCCTCCTCCTCCGCCACCTTTACACCTCCTGTGTACGCTCCATCCTGTCATGGGGAGCACCAGTTTGGTACCATGGCAGCCACCAAAAAACACTGGTAAACCGCTTGCAGGCTGTGCAAAACACAGCATGCCATTGGATATTAGGCATCTTTAAGGGTGCTTCCCCCCATTCCACAAATTTTCTCTGTTCCATTCCCCCTCTCTCTTTCTATTTCGAGTATATAAAGACGACCCATTCTCTGCGCCTATGGCGCACCCCTCACTCTATTGGCCGTAAATTATTTAAAAACGTAGCTAACAGACCCTTCTCCCTTTCTCTGCAGGTCCAAGCCCCCCGGGTTCAACAAGTCCCTGCATACACACATCCCCCCTGGTCGGACCCACTGGCATTCACGCAAGGCCGAGTCCGTTTCACCACCCCCACTACCCCAGTCAGCGCCAACACATGAAAATTTTTCACAACAGCTGCTCGCCAACTTGGGGGCACCCCCCATGTCCAGGTATTCACAGACGGCTCCTGCATAGACAATAAGTCGGGCTTGGCCATCTGTGCTATGCTAGGCCACACCCATCTCCAGTCACGACAACTGGAATCCCCCACCTGTGCTACAGCAATGGATGCCGAGGAATTTTCCCTCACTACGGCCCCAGGCTGGGTAGTGCGCCGCCTCCCGGCGCAACTGCGTGTCGCATCGGATGTCTTCTTCCTCTCCGATTCGCTGACCGCCCTCCACCTCTTCCGAACGTGGGCTGCCACCCCTGGAGCCCACCTCCTACACATCTGGAAAGCTGGAGTGGAGACCCTGCTGGACTCGTACCCCCAGCTCACCATTCATTTTGTGTGGTGCCCTGGACACTCGGACATCCCTGGCAATGAATGGGCTGACACAGAAGCGAAACTGGCAACAGAGCTCCCCCCTTCCGACCTAAAGCCATCCATCTCCGCACTAAAAGAAGCCGCTGTCTGCACCCTCATGGACCGGTGGACCTTCTCGCTAGCCCGCCCTCTTGCTTCGACCACAGATAAATACCTGGCAGTACATGGCATCCCGTCCCGCCGACCTCGAAAGCTACTTATGCATTTGGTCGACCACCCACAAAGTGAGCTCTCCGCAGTAGCTCAGGTTCTCTGCCATGCAGGTCCCTATGGGGGTTACTGGCTGAGTTTTGACTCAGCCTACCGGCGACGACACGGCCTGATCTCCCACTGCAGGTGGCACAACCACCCCCCATGGCCGGCTCAGTTGACTGCCCACATCCTCGGTGGCTGCAGCACCTTCCATCTGTGGATACAACGAGTATGGCCACCACGAAACCCTCTCCCAGTCCACCACTCAGAGTGGGCAGACGAAAGCCACCTCCCGGTTTTGCGCCGTTGGCTAAAGCTAACAGGACACTTAAACCACCTCTCTGACTGCGCCACAGGCACCATCCGGCTAGCATTCGCCATGATGGACCTCGATGGACACCCAACCAATGAAGATATGGACCTGGACCTCCTACGGGATTACATGCATTGTATGCTCAGACACCAAACCCAGGACTCGGACCCAGCCCTTTTGGAGCTATCAGGTACGCTCCCCCCATTTCCTCATGATTAATGCCCGCCTTTCGGATTCCTATGGATATGTCTCGGCTGGTGCTCTTGCCCTCCCTTTTCAATTCTAAGCTTCCTACTTTGCCTGCCCTTGCCCACTTGGTTAGTTTGTAGTGATATGTACTCCTCCTTCTCCCGTTCCTTCCTGTCCTAACAGAATAGGGGCTCTCCACACTTCGGCACCCATTTGGGAGCAGAGCCCCCGCCCAGTTTTGTGCGATGCACAATGACGGGTGCCTCCGTTGTTATGTAGTTAGGGCCCCCCCTTTGGGGGGGCAGCTTGTAATTATGTAATACTGCAGGAATAATAAATAAATAAATAAATAAATAAAAAAAACCAAGACAATCGACATCAAGGCCACACAGTTTGTGGGAGACCTCCTCTGGAACGTCCAACAGACACTGGCCAACATAGAGCAAGACAGGACATACCCCCAGAACATCATCTACTGCAACGCGGTGATGGCCTACAACTTCACAAGGGAGGGGGCGGTAATCGCCCTCCTGGAACCCTTTGCCCCAGCTCGCCCCCCCCAAAGGGCCCCGACCACCACCGGGACCCCCAGCACTGCCCCTGTGACCCCAGAAATGAGGGCGCTGACAGATGCAGTCAAGCGCCTGACAACTGACATGGCTTCTATTTCACATCAGATGGCCTCCATCAGCTCTAGGCCCACCCCCCAACAACAGCAACAACAACAACAACAGCAACCCGCCCCCCAGGCGTCCAATGCAGCCGCCCCCACCTCCTATGCCCAAGTGGCCGCAGCAGCGGCCCCACCGACAACCGCCAACCCATCCCCCATGGCCCCGGCCACTGGGGCGGTCATTAACCCGGCGCAAAAGAAGAAGAAGCGCCAGCGGAGGGTGCCCCCTCCCCCTATGATGTACACCAAGGACCCAACCTTGGTTCTAACCCCCACAGTCGGCATACAGGCCAAAAACCAGAAGTCCACAATGGCTCTGACTAAAACATCCCATGAGTTCTTTGCCTCCCTCCCAACTGCAGACCAAGTCCCGGTCTTGTCCTCTTCCTACAATGTAAAGGGGAACATCGTGACCACTTTTGCGGCGCACCCATCCTCGGCTAACCCGACCATGGAAACGATCATTGATCGTCACTCTGTGGCCTATGCCTCCCACATGCGCACAGAGTGCATCACGATGGGAATTAACATCCCTGCTGCTTTCTCCCTAACCCCCTTCAGAGTCCGCCCCTGGTCCACACTGCACATCTCTATGGTGCCCTGCAAGGACTTTTTGTTTGGCCAAAACAGACACACCATAAACGAGAAGGCCCTTATGGCCGAAATCCAGCACAACCCGGCACTCCGTAACCTCGACTTTGTAGTCACCCCACACTTTACCGCCACCGAGGATCACCTGCTGACACTTGACAGGTTCCCAGTGGTCTTCTCCTTCGTCGACGCCAATGGCTCCATCCGCAAATGCCTCCTTAAGAGGCCACACATATGGATGTTCGGATCCACCCTCCGGCTCTCGGTCCCACCAGTCCGCCCCACCCTCACCCAGTGTGAGCGGTGCCAGGGCTTCGGCCACAGAACCAAGGGCTGCCGTGCCCAACCATGCTGCACTGACTGTGCGGGGGCCCATCTCACCCGCAATCACCGCAAATTGTGTGCCCATTGCGCAACCAATGCAGTGCCCGAAGGTGACACATGTCCCCACCCCCGCCTATGCAACAACTGCAAGGGCGACCACCCCGCCACCCTGCCGGCCTGCCCTAAGAAGAGGCGCTACCGCCAAATCGAAGAGGCCCTCGCCACCAACCCCTCTGATGACCAGATGGAGGAAATATGATAGAGATGCTCTCTGTCTTGCAGTGGAACGCCACCTGCTCACTAGCAGCGATACATTCCCTCATTCCTGTCCTCACAACTGACCCATCCCCCCCGCACCTAATTCTTATACAGGAACCACCCTGGTACCAAATAGGGGTGCAACCCTCACTCAACGACCCTGCCGGCACTCCAGTATTTAATGTCCCAACCATCCCAGGCTACATACCCATGTTGCCACCAGAGGTCCGCCCTTGAGTAGTAATGTATGTAGCCCGGGCCCTCCCCACCACCTCATGGTCGATACTCGGTGCTGCCTCACACGGTATGGACATACTGACTGTGGAGGTACGATCCCAACTCACCCTCTGGGTGTGCAATTACTACGGCATGCACTCCCTGGATCGTGAGCACACCTCCCCCCAGTACCCAGGTGAGTCCTTCCTGCTTTCACTCCCCTCGGTGCTAGCCACCACTCTACTCGTGGCAGGTGACTTCAACTGTTGCCACCACACATGGTCCGAACTCTCAGCCACACGGCAAGATGACTTGGGGGCGCAACCCCTCGATGACTTTTTCCATGGGCATGGCCTGGAGCCTGCCCACCTTCCTGACTCTGACTCAAGGCCTGACAGCAATCGCCGCCGGTGCCCCATTGACATGATCTGGGCCCCACCCACGGTCAACCCCGACTCTATTTTAGACTCGGCTACCTCCGACCACTCACCACTGTCTGACCACGCCATCCTGCGTTGGTCCCTGCCGTCTTGGCCCCCACTGCCTGTCCTAAAGACATGTTGACTACTACCAGCCAACAAGGAGGAATGGACCAACATCGCCTTCCCCCTCCTCGAAGAAGCCTTCAAACTCCCAGGGCTCGACACCCACGCCCTGAACATCAAAGCAAAGGCAGTTATCGACTCAATGGTCGCCACACTCCAGCCGTTCACCCGCCTCTTGAAACCATCAAAGACGGAAGTCCCGTGGTGGTCACCCCACTGCAAGACCCTCCTAAATGCAATAACGATGGCAACCACCCCCCTCATGCGTTCATCAGCTCGATGCGCCTTCAAAAGGGGTGTTAGGACGGCAAAACGGCAGTTCTATGCCGACCAGGCAGCAGAAGCAGATGCCTCCAACATCTGGCACTGGGCCAAACAAGGCCTAGGCACCCGACCCACCCCCATCCCCTCACTTAGACGACAGGATGGCTCCTTCACCCAGATGGACACCGAGAAAGGTGAGCTTTTCCAAGAAACTTTCTTTATGCCCCCTCCACCCCAGGCAGCGACCGACATCCCGCTACCCCCAACCCAACCAGTTGCCCCGCCCATACTCCTATCGGAGCTTATGGGGGCACTGGCCAATACATCCAACTTGTCGGCTCTGGGCCTCTTGGGAATAGGTTACTGCCCCCTGAAATGGGTGGTGGATGCCTACCCCAACAAGATACTCACACTTTTCAATGACTGTCTACACCTGGGCCATCACCCAGAGTGCTGGCGGGCGGCAAAAGTTGTGATGCTCAGGAAACCAAACAAGAAGGACCCATTTTCGCTGTGTTCATACCGGCCCATCACCCTTGAGGAGACCCTAGGGAAACTCCTGGAAAAAATTATCGCTAACCAGCTCCAGTTCCTCGCTAACACGCGGAACTGGCTGCCACCTAACCAATATGGGGGGTGCCAAGGCCACTCGGTCTATGATGCCGCCCAACACCTCTTACAGATTGCAGAGTGCGCCCACTCAGAAGGCCTTGTCTGTTCAGTCCTAGCGGTCGACATCCAGGGCTTCTTCGACTCGGTACACCCCCACCTCCTCCACCAACAACTGTTGGATCTCAGTTGCACCCCAGATATGGCCAACTGGTGCCTATCCTTCATGACAGAATGGCAGGTCACTGTCTCCTTCGATGGCACCACCCTCCCCACCGCCCCTAAACCCAACTTCGGCACCCCACAGGGATCGCCCGTCTCCCCCATTCTGTCAATGATCTTCACGGGGGTGGTCCTTCGGCACTTTCACCAAGCCAGCACCACTGCCCTGGCATACATTGACAACCATCTACTTATTTGCGTAGGTCCCTCCGTGGCATCCAACTGCCACATGCTCGCCCATGCATACCAACAACTAGACACCCTTTTTGGCACCATAGGTCTAAATATCAAAGCAGCCAAGACGGAATGCCTCCACTTCCACCCCCCCAGGCGAAAGACCAGCTACGAAGGCTGGGACATGGCTGGGGTTCAGGTCGACCCCAACACCCTGATCCGCCCCTCAATCCCCCTCCAGTGGTTGGGGATATGGTGGGACCCGGGCCTCTCCTTCAAGCCCCATGTAGAGCGTATGCACTCCAAGGGACTCTCCACCCTCGCTGCTCTCCGCATACTAGGCAACACACAATGTGGAATTTCGGCCCTCCTCCTCCACCGCCTTTACACCTCCTGCGTCCACTCCGTGCTTGCATGGGGGGTGCTGGTATGGTACCATGGCCACCACCAAAAACCTTGGTAAACCACCTACAGGCCATGCAAAACACGGCTTGCAGATGGATTTTGGGCGTCTTTAAAGGCGCCTCCCCCTATTCCACCAATTTACTTTGTTCTGTTCCCCCCCTTTCTTTCTACTTCGAATATATAAAGACGACCCATTCCCTACGCCTATGGCGAACCCCCCACTCTATCGGCCAAAAACTTTTTAAAAACATAGCTAATAGGCCTTTTTCCCTTTCTTTGCAGGTCCAAGCCCCCTGGGTTCAACAGGTCCCAGCATACATGCATCCCCCATGGACAGACCCCCTAGCCTTCACAAAGGGCCATGTTCGGTTCACCACCCCCATCACCCCAGTTAGCGCCAACACCCAAAAGTCATTCGTGGCCACCGCCCACCAGCTAGGCCTCACCCCACATGTACTGGTCTTCACCGATGGTTCCCGCATTGACAATAAGTCGGGCTCAGCCATCTGTGCCATGCTTGGCCACACCCGACTCCGGTCCTGATGACTGGAGTCCCCCACCTGCGCCACAGCCACAGATGCCGAGGAATTTTCCCTCACCATGGCCCTGGGCTGGGTGGCACGCCGCCTCCCAGCACAACTGTGCGTCGCATCGGATATCTTCTTCTTATCCGATTCACTGACCACTCTCCACCTTTTCCGCACCTGGGCTGCTGCCCCTGGCACCCACCTCCTACACATTTGGAAAGCGGGTGTGGAGACTCTGCTAGACTCATACCCCCAACTCACCATCCATTTCGTATGGTGCCCCGGACACTCAGACATCCCCGGAAATGAATGGGCTGACACAGAAGCTAAGCTGGCGACCGAGCTCCCTCCATCCAACCTTAAACCCTCCATGTCTGCACTAAAAGAAGCCGCTGTCCGCATCCTCATGGAACGATGGATGCTATCATTAGCCTGCCCACTAGCCTTGACCACCAACAAATACTTGGCAGTCCATGGCCTCCCCACATGACGACCCCAAAAGCTACTCATGCACTCGGTCGACCACCCATGCAACGAGCTATCTGCGGTCGTGCAGGTCCTCTGCCATGCTGGTCCCTACGGGGGATACTGGCTGAGTCTTGACTCAGCCTACTGCCACAGGCATGGCCTGATCTTGCATTGCAGATGGCACAACCACCCCCCCTGGCCCGCGCAGTCGACCGCCCACATCCTTGGTAGCTGCAGCACCTTCCATCCATGGATACGGCATGTATGGCCACCTTGGGACCCTCTCCCAGTCCACCACTCAGAGTGGGCTGACGAAAACCACCTCCCGGTTTTGCGCTGCTGGCTAAAGCTGATGGGGCATCTTAACCGCCTTTCTGACCACACCACAGGCACCATCCGGCTGGCTTTCACCGCGATGGACCTAGACGGACACCCCACCAACAAAGATATGGACCTGGACCTCCTAAGGGAATACATGCATTGTATGCTTGGACCCAGAACTCAGGACTCGGACCCAGCCCTTTTGGAGCTATCAGGTACGCTCCCTCCTTTTACATCTGACTAAATGCCTGCCCTTCGAATTCCTCATGATATGTCCCGGCTGGCGCTCTCGCCCTCCCTTTCCACTTCTAAGCTTCTTACTTTAACCTGCCTTCACCTGTGTGGTTTGTTCATAGTGATATGTATCCCTCCCTCTCAAGTGGTTTCTTACTAAATAGGGGCTCTCCACACTTTGGCACCCTTTGGGGAGCAGAGCCCCTACCCAGTTTTGTGTGATGCGCAATGACGGGCGCCTCCATTGTTATGTAGTTAGGGCCCCCCCTTCGGGGGGGCGGCTTGTAATTATGTAATACTGCAGGAATAATTAAAAACAAAAAAAAAAAAACGACTGCTTGCGACTGGGGCACCACCCAGCCTGCTGGCGGACAGCAAAAGTAGTGATGCTCCGGAAGCCAAATAAGAAGGACCCATTCTCCCCCCGCTCCTATCGCCCCATCACCCTCGAGGAAACCCTGGGCAAGTTACTCGAAAAGATGATTGCTAACCGGCTCCAGTACCTTGCTAATCAATGAGACTGGCTGCCACTGAACCAATATGGGGGACATCAGGGCCACTTGGTCTATGATGCCGCCCAACACCCCTTACAGATCGTTGAGGGCGCCCATGAGAAGGGCCAGGTGTGCTCCATCCTTGCAGTTTTTTTTTGTTTTATTATTCCTGCAGTATTACATAATTACAAGCTGCCCCCCGAAGGGGGGGCCCTAACTATGTAACAACGGAGGCGCCTGTCATCGCACATCGCATGAAACTGGGTGGGGACCCTGCTCCCTGAAGGGTGCCAAGGTGGGAAGGGTCCCTATTAGTAAAAAGAGAGCCAGGGAGAGGAATACATATCACTACAATGGGACCAAGTGGATGATGGCAGGTAACAGAGGTAACTTAGAATTGGAAAGGGAGGGTGAGAGCGCCAGCCGGGACATACATGGGGGAGTCTGAAAGGCAGTCACTGAGTAGAGGAAAAGGGGGGAAGCATACCTGAAAGTTCCAAGAGAGCTGGGTCCGGGTCCTGGGGTTGGGGTCCAAGCATATGACTCATGTGTTCCTGGAGGAGGTCCAAGTCCATATCTTCATCAGTAGGGTGCCCCTCTAAGTCCATCGCTGCGAAGGCCAGGTGGATGGTGGCAGAGGTGTGGTTGGAGAGGTGGTTCAAGTGCCCAGTCAGTTTCAGCCAGTGGTGCAGAACCTGGAGACGGTTTTTGTCGGCCCACTCGGTGTGGTGGGTCAGAAGTGGGTCATGGGGGGGCCAGACCTTTCGGATCCATGGCCGGAATGTACAGCACCCGCCCAAGACATGGGCGGTGGATTGGGCTGGCCAGGGGGGGTGGTTGTGCCACCTGCAATGCGAGATCAGGCTGTGTCGGCACCGGTAGACTGAGTCAAAGCTCAGCCAGTAGCCCCCATAGGGACCGGCTCGGCATAGGACCTGGGTGACTGCTGATAGCTCCTGGTGGGGATGGTCGACAGACTGGTTGAGTAGCTTCCGTGGTCTGCAGGAGGGGGCGTCGTTGACAGCCAGGTACTTGTCAGCTGTCGATGCGAGGGGGCGGGCGAGAGAGAGGGACCATTGTTCCATTAAGGTGTTGACAGCAGCCTCCTTCAAGGCAGAGGTAGAGGGGGCGAGGGAAGACAGGGGGAGGTTCGTTGCGAACTTGGCCTCGTGGTCGGCCCATTCATTCCCTGGTATGTCAGAGTGACCCGGACACCATACGAAATGCACAGAAAGTTCCGGATACGAGTCCAAGAGGGTCTGGACCCCAGCCTTCCATTGGTGAAGGAGGTGGGCACCTGGGACTGGCGCCCATGTGCAGATCAGGTGGAGTGCCATCAGCGAATCTGACAGAAAGAAGATGTCAGATGCGACTGGCAGTAGATCCCGGAGGTGGTGTGCGGCCCACGTAGGCGTGGAGGTGAGGGAGAAAATCTCCACGTCCATTGCTGTGGCGCATGTGGGGGAGGTGAGTCGGCATGATTTTAGGTGGGTGAGGCCCATCATGGCGCATATGGCAGACCCAGACTTCGTCCCTATGCGGGAGCCATCGGTGAAGACCTGGAGGTGGGGGAGGGTGCTCAGGGAGTGCGCAGCTTCCACAAATTGTTCGTGGGTGTCCTTGCTAACCGGAGTGATAGGAGAGGCAAATGATACTTGGCCGTTCATAAATGCCAGAGGATCCATCCACAGGGGATGAGTGTATGCAGGAACCGGTTGAACCCGGGGGACCCGGACCTGCAGAGAAGTGGAGAAGGGACGGTTAGCTACTGTTTTATAATAATGTTTTCTACTGATGGAGTGCTTCCATCTTTGTGGTGGACATCCAGGGCTTTTTCGACTCGGTGCACCCAATATGACTCCACCATCAGCTCTTGGAGATGGGATGCCCACCAGACATGGCGTCATGGTGCCTCTCCTTCATGATGAACAGGGAAGTTGCTGTCTCATTCGACAGTACAACCCTCCCAACAGCACTGAAACCTGACCTCGGCACCCCACAAGGCTCGCCAGTGTCACCCATCCTATCAACAATATTCGCCGGGATTGTGATGCGCTGCTTTCAACAGCGGGGCTCACAACTACTAGCATACGTTGACGATCACCTCATCGCTTGCGTAGGCACATCGGTAACAGCCAACTGCTGGTCCCTAGCAAATGCATACCAACAACTGGACCACCTCTTCCACCAAATCGGTCTCAACATCAAACCGGCAAAGACGGAGGCCCTCCACTTTCATCCGCCCAGGCGATGAACCGGCTACCACCACTGGGACACCACCGGAATACAAATCAACACCGACACCTTGGTCCGACCCACCAACCCCCTGTGATGGCTAGGAATTTGGTGGGATGCTGGCCTCACCTTCAAACCCCATGTGGAGCGCATGCGCTCCAAGGGTCTCTCAACCCTGGCAGCCCTCCGCATTCTTGGCAACACCAAGAGAGGTCTTTCAGCCATCCACCTCCGTCGACTATATACCGCCTGTGTGCACACAGTTCTAGCATGGGGCGCACCAGTCTGGTATCATGGACGTCGCCAAAAAAACCCTAGTTAACCGACTACAAGCCGTGCAGAACACAGCCTGCCATTGGATTTTGGGTGTCTATAAAGGTGCATCTCCCTTTTCTACTAATTTCCTATGCTCCACCCCCCCTTTCTTCGCATATTTCGAATATTTAAAGACTACCCACTCCCTACGCCTATGGTGCACCCCCCACCATGTTGGACAGAAAAAGTTTAACCCTAATGCTAACATGCCTTTCTCCCTTTCGTTGCAGGTCCGCATCCCCCGAGTCCAACAAATCCCAGCATACACACACCCCCCCTGGATGGACCCCCTTGCCTTCAGTCAGGGCCGAATCGTCTTCTCAGCCCCCAGACAGCCAGTCTCAGCGGAAGTGCGCGAACACTATGTCACCCAAGCCCAGGCTCTCTGCACCGACTCCTCCCTGCAGGTGTTTACAGACAGCTCTCGTATCGGTAACACCTCAGGCTCCACTATCTGCGGCATGAAAGGCGACCTCCAAATCACCTCCATTCGCCTCGCCTCCCCCACATGCACAACAGCAATGGACGCCGAAATCTTTTCACTGGCAACCACTCCAGGCTGGGCTGCACGCCGCCTCCACCACCTACTGTCAGATGTACAGGAGATTTACTTTCTCTCCGACTCCCTGACAGCCATAGGCCCCTTCTGCACTTGGCCCTCAATCTTGGGGGCACAACTCCTCCCTCTATGGAAGGCAGGGGTTGAGACCCTTCTCAACTCCTTCCTGAACCTGACCATTCACTTCTGATGGTGCCCAGGCCATGAGGCTATCCCTGGAAATGAATGGGCGGACTCCGAGGCGAAGCTAGCCACGGAACTTCCCCTGTTGACCCTTGCCCCCTCTATCTCCACACTGAAGGAAACAGCGACATGCACACTTAGCGAACGTTGGTCCCTCCAGCTGGCCCGCCCCCTAGCCTCAACTGCTGACAAGTACTTGGCAGTCACCGGCCCCCCGATGCATCGTCCATGGAAACTACTCACCATATCGACCGACCACCCCTGCTCTGAACTCACTGCAGTGGCACAGGTCCTCTGCCGTGCTGGTCCCTACAGGGGCTACTGGCTGAGCTTCGACTCAGCCCACCGACACAGACATGGCCTGATCACTCACTGCAGATGGCACAACCACCCACCCTGGCCGGCTCAATCAACCTCCCATGTCCTAGGCGGATGCGAAACATTTGAGCCCTGGATACAATGAGTCTGGCCGAAGAGTGACCCCCTCCCAGCCCACCACACCGAATGGGTGGACGAAAACCACCTCCTGGTCCTAAGGCGCTGGCTACACCTGACAGGCCACCTCAACCGGATGTCCAACCATACAGCTGGGGCGATACACCTCGTGTTTGCGGCCATGGAACTAGATGGACTCCCAACCAATGATGACCTGGACTTGGACACCCTCAGGGGCTACATGCGCAGGTTGCTTGGATCCAGGACTCAGGACGCAGACCCGGCCCTTTTGGAGCTCTCAGGTACACTCCCACCATTTCCCGCTGACTCATGACTGCCCTTCAGATTCCTACCGGTTTCTTCTATGGCACCTGCAGCCACTCCTTTCCGCTTCTAAGGGACTCTCCTTTCCTGATCTCATTTCAAACTTGGTTAGGTTGCTAGTAGTCGCGATATGTATGCCTCCCTCTTCCTCACTCCTCCTTCCCCTTCCCACCCTTTCCCTCTGACTAGTGACCGCCTTTCGGACTCCTAATCGTATGTCTCGGCCGGTGCTCTCACCCTCCCATTCCCCATTCTAAGCTACTTCTCCTTTGCCTGCACTCGTCTGTTGGGTATTGTCGTAGTGATATGTATTCCTCCCTCTTCTGTGTCTCCTCTACTAATAGGGGCCCTTCACACCATGGCTCCCTTTGGGGAGCAGGGCCCCTGCCCAGTTTCGTGTGTTGTGTGATGATGGGCGCCTCCATTGTTATGTAGTTAGGGCCCCCCCTTCAGGGGGGCAGCTTGTAATTATGTAATACTGAAGGAATAATTTAAAAAAAAACAAACAAACTCCTCCTTCCCCTTTAATAGGGTGCATAAGTACACTAGGCCTCCCTGGGAAGGCACGCACCCCGCCCAGTTTCACTCGATGAGCGATGACGGGGGCCTCAGTAGCTAGGTAGTTTACAGGCGGCCCCTTTGGGGCCGCAGGTGTATTATGTAGTTCAGTAGGAATAATAAAATAAAATAAAAAAATAAAATAAAAAAAGGTTGGGTTGGCGTCAAGGGCCTCTACAATTTGGCGGTAGCGCCTTTTCTTGGGGCAGGCCGGCAGGGTGGCGGGATGGTCACCTTTGCAGTTAATACATTGGCGGGGGTGGGGGCACATGTCGCCTTCGGGCACTGCATCAGAAGCGCAGTGGGCGCATGATTTGCGGTGGTTGGGGGTCAAGTGGGCACCTGTGCAGTCAGCGCAGCAAGGTTGGGCTCGGCAACCCTTTGTTCCGTGCCCGAGTCCCTGGCAGCACTCACATTGGGTGAGGGTGGGGCAAATGGGCGGTACTGAGAGTTGGAGGGCGGAGCCGAACATCCATACATGTGGCCTCTTGAGGAGGTGTTCGCAGATGGACCCATCAGGGTCAACAAAGGAGAAGGCCACAGGGAATCTGTCGAGAGTAGGCAGGTGGTCTTCTGTGGCAGTGAAGTGAGGGGCAACTATGAAGTCGAGGTTGAGGAGTGCCGGGTTGTGCCGGACTTCGGCCAGAAGGGCCTTCTTGGTGATGGTGTGTCCATTCTGGCCGAACAGGAAGTCCTTGCAGGGCATCATGGAGATGTGGAGTGTGGACCTAGGGCAGACTCTGGAGGGGGTTAGGGAGAAGGCAGTCCATCCTTCTTGTCCTCTTACCACCACCATCTCAGTTTTGCAACTGGGGTTGGCTGGGGGAAAGTCGCAGCCACCCAACCTTGCTTGGACTCTCTGGGACTGGGCATCATACGAGAGAAGGTTTCCGACTCACCCTGGTGTGCCGGGGTTGGTCGTTGGTCGCCATAATGCGGCGGGAAATGGGCGCAGAGCTCGCCAGCAGTCTTGGCAACCTGTCGAAAATGTTGCCTCTGGTTGGATTCTCGGTGAGCTTGCATCCTCCTGGCATCTGCACTGCCCTCTCGGGGTGGTGTGCTCGTTGGGCCTGCATTGTATGTGGGCTCGGTGGGGGGGGACACGACGTTAACGTCCTCACAGGGGGGGGGGGAAACCCCCTGCCTCGCAGTGGGCGACTTCGGTCGGGTGATCTTGGTTCGGGGCAACTCAGATCATGCCTTCGGGTGCTGAGCAATGCCCTCCTGGGTACCTCGGGGCCCGCGTTGTCCCTGGCATGACAAATCAAAAACTGCCCCCCCAAATTCCCAAAAGGGTCTCTGATGACAGCACCTCATGCTAAAAGGAGATAGGGGGCTCATAACACATGGTGTGGCGGTAAGAACCACCCGATGCTGAAAGGCGACAGGGCACCATGGGCCTCTTGGGTGGGTTGGACCCCCTGGAGGTGGTTAGTATCCCCTACTCCCTGGGACAGCTTTGCCACCAGGGTCGGGTATGCGAGACGGAGATCCTGGTATGATCGCGGATCCAGAAGCGGGACCCTAACCAGGCCCAGACATCCTCCCCAGACATCCTGGCACCCTCCCCAGCCATCGGCGACTCCCAGCTGATATCCGCCTACGACTTCACCGCCCAAGCACGCGTGGAGTCAAGGCAGGCATCCCAAGCAGGCTCCCCAGCAACTGCAGCAGGGTTGACACATGGCTCCAATGAATTTGGTGAAATGGCCCCAGAAATGGCGGTCGACCCCCATACCCCCCTGCAACAGGTGGGAGGCGCAAGCCTTGGGCGGAAACGCTCCTCAGCCGCCATGTCCCCCCTCACACCGAGGGGACCCCCCGCCCAACACCATGAACCTCACATGGCGGGGTTCATGTACTCCCTTACCCGCACCCTGGACGACTTCGACCAGCAAACCAGGGACGCCACCACCGAGACAATAGACATCAAGGCGGCACAGTTTGTCGGCGACCTCCTCTGGAACGTCCAGCAAACCATCGCCAACATAAGGCAAGACTGGAGCGGTCATCAACCCGGCACAGAAGAAGAAGAAACGCCAGAGGAAGGTGCCCCCACCACCCACAATGTATGCCAAGGACCCCGCCTTGGTCCTCACCCCCACAGTCAGCATACAGGCCGAAAACCAGAAGTCAGCAATGGCCCTGACCAAAACATCCTGTGAGTTCTTTGCCTCCCTCCCCACCACAGACCAAGTCCCAGTCCTGTCCTCTTCCTACAACATAAAGGGGAACATCATGACCATGTTTGTGGCACACCCATCCTCCGCTAACCCGACCACAGAAACAATCATTGATCGCCACTCCGCAGCCTACGCATCTCATATGCATACTGAGTGCATCACAACAGGGATTAACATCCCAAATTTGTTTGCACTAAACCCCTCCAGAGTCCGCCCCCGGTCCGCACTGTGCATCTCCATGGTGCTGTGCAAGGACTTCTTGTTCGGCCAGAATGGACACACCATCAATGAGAAGGCCCTCATGGCCGAAGTCCGGCACAACCCGGCACTCCGCAACCTGGACTTTGTAGTCACCCCCCACTTTGCCACCACTGAGGATCACCTGCCAACACTCGACAGGTGCCCAGTGGTCTTCTCCTTTGTCAACCCTGGCAGGTCCATCTGCAAACACCTCAAGAGGCCACACATCTGGATGTTCGGAACTGCCCTCTGCCTCTCAGTCCCACCTGTCCACCCCACCCTCACCCAATGTGAGCAGTGCCAGGGCCTCAGGCACGGAACCAAGGGCTGCCGAGCCCAACCCTGTTGCGCTGACTGCACAGGCACCCACCTGACCCACAATCACCGCAAATTGTGCGCCCACTGCGCAACCGATGCAGTGCCCGAAGGCGACACCTGCCCCCACCCCTGCCTCTGCAACAACTGCAAAGGCAACCACCCAGCCACCCTGTCGGCTTGCCCCAAGAAGAGGCGATACTGCCAAATCGTAGAGGCCCTAGCCGCTGACCCCTCCAATGACCAGATGGAAGAAATATGATAGAGACACTCTCTATCTTGCAGTGGAACGCCGCCTGCTCACTAGCGGCGATACATTCACTAATCCCTGTCCTTACAACTGACCCATCCCCCCCACACCTAATTCTTATTCAGGAACCCCCCTGGTATCAAATAGGACTGCAACCCTTGCTCATCGACCCGACTGGCACCCCAGTCTTCAACGTCCCAACCATCCCGGGCTACATACCAGTACTACCACCAGAGGTTCGCCCCCGGGTAGTCATGTACATATCCAGAGCCCTCCCCCCAACTTCATGGTCGATCCTCGGAGCCGCCTCACAAGGCACCGATGTACTAACGGTGGAGATCCGATCCCAAATCACCCTCCAGGTGTGCAACTACTATGGCATGCACCCCCCGGACTGAGAAATCACCACCCCCCAGTACCCAGGTGAGTCATTCCTGTTCTCACTCCCCTCAGTGCTAGCCACCACTTTACTCATGGCGGGCGACTTCAACTGTCGCCACCACACATGGTCCGAATTCGCTGTCCCATGACAAGATGACCTGGGGGCACAACCCCTTGACGACTTTTTTCGGGGACATGGCCTGGCACCTGCCCACCTCCCAGACTCGGACTCGTGGCCCGATGGCAAACAGCATTGGTGCCCCATTGACATGATCTGGGCCCCACCTGTGGTCAACCCCGACTCTATTCTAGACTCGGCCACCTCTGACCCCTCACCTTTGTCTGACCACACCATCCTGCACTGGTCACTGCCCTTTCAGCCCCCCCCTCCTGTCCTAAAGACCCATCGACTGGCACCAGCTGACAAGGAGGAATGGACTGACATCGCCTTCCCTCTCCTCAAAGCAGCCTTCCGACTCCCAGGGCTCGACACCCACACCCTGGACATCAAAGCCAAGGTGGTCATCGACTCAATGGTTGCCGCCCTCCAGCCGTTCACCCGCCTCACCAAGCCGTTGAAAGCAGAAGTCCCGTGGTGGTCACCCCACTGCAAGACCCTACTATTGGCCATCCAGATGGCCTCCACTGTTAGGAATTGATGAATAAGCTTGCTTACAAGCTTAGACAACAATACCAGCGACTACCAATACAGGAAGGGACTCCCATGGAGACTATCCAGCGATCATTCAACATGGGGACGGAACTAACTAGAAAACCAGGACTTCTTGGGAACATCAGGCCAATCACAATGCTCAAGTGACCGCTAAAGACTCTTGACCTGTCAAGACTCTGCCACTGATGCCGGACCGCATACAATCAATCATGGGAAGCATTTAACATGGTAATAACCAAATGCTTTTACATGGCAGGGTACACGAACTGCCAGGTAACTACAGATCACGCTGTAGACCCTATAGGCGATGGCATGGAGGTCAGGGTAATGCACACAATACAAATGTACATCTTCGATGTACAGGAGTTTTTGCACAACGTCCATGTCCAGACGATAGTGAACCCACACATACATGACAAGGAATGTGACCTACGAGTGGTCTCAGGATCCTTCCCATACAGGATGTTGCAGGATAACACATTCCTAGCTAATGCTCACCGATTACGCACAAAGGTAATCACCCTCTTCAAGAATCTATCAGCAAAGGGATCGATGACCGCTGATCAACAGATCGGCAATGTTAATCTTTACGTGATAACACTATGGTTATCAAATGGATCACCCCCGGCACCACCTCCAGGATACATGTGACATATCGCTAGGATAAACCACATTAACGAACCGCCAGACAATGTGATTGACGACAGGACACCAACCGAAAGGTACCCGCCTATGGACCTTTAGCCAATATCGCATTACGCGATTAAGCCACACTCGGCAGGAACCAAAGTGCTTACCAAAGCCAGCCACAAACCCTAAATGGGCAAGTGTCCAAAACAACAGGATAACATGGAGGAACCAGTACAGGAGGCCAACAAGACAAGTTAACAACTTACCAATCATCAAGCTGTTAGGCAGCATCTCAACATTAAGCCACTGGCACATAAGACTACAGGGTAGCATGCAGAACAGTGGGGCAACGTGCACAGCCTAAGTGTCATGGTGAAGTCATTATGATACCATATGACATCCCTATGAGCTCAGTGGAGCCTAGTGGAGCCTAGTGGAGTGCATGACATGCAGTGGAGCTCAGTGGAGCACCAACGGCCAATCGTAGATAGTTATTTCTCATATGATCCTCTAATGAGGTCATTTGCACTGGTACGCAGCTCCAAGTCAGTGGAGCTTATGACAACACTGTGAGGCATCATAACTCCAACTGCAGAGCCTTGTGGAGCATCCGCTTTCAAGTGGAGCTTCTTCTTGTATATAAGGAGGGCCTAGACCAGCCTAGACCCCAGTTTAATTCACCTTCTCAATTCTCTCAGACTTCTCCTGAGCGAAGTACCAACATCTACTGACTTATTCTTGACTCAATCACACGCCTCAACTCTATCTCAGCTACTTGTTCCATCGGCTAACCACGGTTACCCTTGGTCCTAACATCCACCCCTCTCCAGTGATCAGCAGCTCGACATGCCTTCAAGCAGGGCGTTAGGACGGCCAAACGGCAGTTCTATGCCGACCAAGCATCGGAAGCGGATGCCTCCAACATATGGAACTGGGCCAAGTGCAGCCTCGGCAACTGCCCCACCCCCATCCCCTCGTTAAAAAAGCGAGACAGCACCTTCACCCAATCAGACGACAAGAAAGGTGAGCTATTCTGTGAAACTTTCTTCATGGCCCCTCCACCCCAGGCAACGGCCAACAACCCGCCACCACCACGCCAACCAGCTGCCCCACCCATACTCCTCGCGGAGCTTATGGGGGCACTGGCCGACACATCCAACTTGTCGGCACTGGGCCTCTTGGGAATTGGATATCGCCCCCTGAAATGGGTGGTGGATGCCTACCCCGAAGAGATCCTTACACTTTTCAATGACTGCCTGCGTTTGGGGCACCACCCCGAATGCTGGCAGGCAGCAAAAGTAGTAATGCTCAGGAAGCCAAACAAGAAGGACCCATTCTCGCCACACTTGTACTGGCCCATCACCCTCAAGGAGACCCTTGGGAAACTCCTCGAAAAGATAATCACTAACCGGCTCCAGTACCTCGCAAACACGAGGGACTGGCTGCCACCTAACCAGTATGGGGGGCATCAAGGCCATTTGGTCTATGATGCCGCCCAACACCTTCTACAGATTGCGGAGCATGCCCACTCAGAAGGCCGTGTCTGTTCGGTCCTAGCGGTCGACATTCAAGGTTTCTTCGACTCGGTGCACCCCCAGCTCCTCCACCAACAGCTGTTGGACCTCGGTTGCATGCCAGAAATGGCCAACTGGTGCTTGTCCTTCATGACGGACCGGCAGGTCGCTGTCACCTTCAACGGCACCACCCTCCCTACTGCCCCCAAACCCGACTTTGGCACCCCCCAAGGATCGCCAGTCTCCCCCATCCTGTCAACTATATTCGCAGGGGTGGTCCTCCGGCACTTCCAACAACCCGGCACCACCACCCTGGCATATGTTGACAACCACTTACTTATTTATGTAGGTCCCTCAGTGGCATCCAACTGCTGCACCTTAGCCCGCGCCTACCAACAACTTGACACCCTCTTCAGCACCATTGGTCTCAACATCGAAGCCACCAAAACAGAGTGCCTCCACTTTCACCCTCCTCGGCGACGCACCGGCTACGAAGGCTGGGACATGGCCGGGGTACAGGTCAACCACAACACCCTGATCCGCCCCTCAATCCCACTTCAGTGGTTGGGGATATGGTGGGACCCGGGCCTCTCTTTCAAGCCCCACGTGGAGCAGATGTGCTCCAAAGGGCTGTCCACCCTTGCCGCACTTCGCATACTGGGTAACACCCAACGCGGAATCTCAGCCCTCCTCCTTCACTGCCTTTACACCTCCTGTGTCCACTCAGTCCTCACATGGGGGGCACCAGTCTGGTACCATGGCTGCCACCAAAAAACCCTGATAAACTGCCTCCAGACCATACAAAACACGGCCTGCTGCTGGATTTTGGGCGTCTTCAAGGGCGCCTCCCCCCACTCCACTAATTTTCTTTGCTCAGTCCCCCCTCTCCCTTTTTATTTCGAGTATATTAAAACGACCCATTCCCTGCGCCTTTGGCGCACCCCTCATTCTATTGGCCAAAAACTATTTAAAAACATAGCTAACAGACCTTTCTCCCTTTCTCTGCAGGTCCGAGCCCCCCGGGTTCAACAAGTCCCTACATACACACATCCCCCATGGACGGATCCCTTAGCCTTCACTAAAGGTCGGGTCCACTTCACCACCCCCATCACCCCGGTGAGCGCAGACATGCGAAAGTCCTTCGTAACGGCTGCACACCTACTCGGCACCACCCCCCATGTCCAGGTCTTCACGGACAGCTCCTGCATCGACAATAAGTCGGGCTCCACCATTTGTGCCATGCTCAGCCATACCCGACTCTGGTCCCGCCGACTGGAATCCCCCACCTGCACAACAGCCATGGATGCCGAGGAATTCTCCCTCACTACGGCCCTGGGCTGGGCAGCACGCCGCCTCCTGGCACAACTGCGCATCGCATCAGACATCTTCTTCCTGTCCGATTTGCTGACCACTCTCAACCTTCTCCAAACTTGGGCCGCCGCCCCAGGCGCCCACCTCCTCCACATCTGGAAAGCGGGTGTGGAAACCCTGCTGGACTCATACCCCCAGCTCACCATTCATTTCGTATGGTGCCCCGGCCACTCGGACATTCCTGGCAATGAATGGGCTGACATGGAAGTGAAGCTAGCTACAGAGCTCCCCCCATCTGACCTCAAACCTTCCACCTCCACACTAAAAGAAGTAGCCGTCTGCACCCTCATGGAGTAGTGGACACTATCACTAGCCCGCCCCCTCGCCTCCACTGCTGACAAGTACCTCGCAGTTCACGGCCTCCCCACATGCCGACCCCAAAAGCTACTTATGCACTCGGTAGACCACCCCCACAGCGAGCTCTCTGCAGTCGCACAAGTCCTCTGCTGCACCGGTCCCTACGGGGGCTACTGGCTGAGTTTTGACTCAACCTACCAGTGCAGACATGGCCTGATTTCGCACTGCAGGTGGCACAACCACCCCCCATGGCCCGCGCAGTCGACTGCCCACATCCTTGGCGGCTGTAGTACCTTCCACCTGTGGATACGATGTGTGTGGCCACCTTGGGACCCTCTCCCAGTCCACCATACAGAGTGGGCTGATGAAAACCGCCTCCCAGTTCTTCACTGTTGGCTTAGGCTAACAGGGCACCTGAACTGCCTCTCAGACCGTGCTGCAGGCGCCATCCGGCTCTCTTTTGCCACGATGGACCTAGACGGCCACCCCACAGACGAGGATATGGACCTGGACCTCCTATGGGATTACATGTGTTGTATGCTCGGACCATGAACTCAGGACTCAGACCAAGCCCTTATGGAGCTATCAGGTATGCTCCCTCCTTTCCCACTTGAATAATGCCTGCCTTTCGGATTCCTCTGGATATGTCTCGGCCGGTGCTCTCACCCCCCCTTTCCATTTCTAAGCTTCCTACCTTTACCTGCCCTTATCTGCGTGGTTAGTTTGTAGCGATATGTATCCCTCCTTCTCCTCCTCCTTTTCTCTGAATGCAATAGGGGCTCTTCTCACTTCAGCTCCCTTCAGGGAGCAGAGCCCCCGCCCAGTTTTGTGCGATGCGCAATGACGGGTGCCTCCGTTGTTATGTAGTTAGGGCCCCCCCTTTGGGGGGGCAGCTTGTAATTATGTAATACTGCAGGAATAATAAATAAAATAAAAAATAAAAAGCCTTTGTAGATGCCGAGAATCCATCTGCATGCCGTGTTTTGCACAGCTTGCAGGCGGCTTACTAAGGTTTTTTGGTGACGGCCATGGTACCAAACCAGCACGCCCCATGTGAGGACTGAGCGGAGGTGGACCCCGACCTGCAAATCACTCCTCCAGGCGATTTCAACGGCCTCCACCCCCCTCCAGTGGTCAGCAGCCTGCCATGCATTCAAGTGTGGTGTCCAGGCGGCAAAGCGGCATTTTTATGCTGAGCAGGCTGACCAAGCAGACGCCTCCAACATTTGGGGCTGGGCCAAATGAGGCCTCGGCAACCGACCTACACCAATCCCCTCACTCAAAAAGTGTGACGGTTCCTTCACCCAATCGGATGACGAAAAAGGTGAGCTCTTCCGCACTACCTTCTTTATGCCCCCACCCCCCCAACAAGCAGCCAACACCCCGCCACCTCCCCCCCAACCAGCTGCCCCACCTATACTCCTATCGGAGCTTACAGGGGCACTGTCCAACACCTCCAACTTGTCAGCTCCGGGCCTCTCGAGGATCGGCTATCGCCCACTTAAATGGGTGGTAGATGCCTACCCTGAAGAGATCCTCGCCCTCTTCAACGACTGTCTGCGCATGGGGCACCACCCCAAGTGCTGGTGGGCAGCAAAAGTCATGATGCTCCGGAAGCCAAACAAGAAGGACCCCTTCTCGCTGCAATTGTACCGGCCCATTACCCTTGAGGAGACCTTAGGGAAACTCCTCGAAAAGATCATTGCTAACTGGCTCCAGTTCCTCACCAACACGCAGGACTGGCTGCCACCTAACCAATATGGGGGGCGTCAAGGACATTCTGTCTACAACACCACCCAGCACCTCTTACAGATTGCAGAGCGAGCCCATGCCAAGGGCCACATATGCTCGGTCCTAGCGGTTGACATACAGGGTTTCTTTGACTCAGTACACCCACAACTCCTCCACCAGCAACTGTTGGACCTCCAGTGCCTGCCTGATATGGCGGACTGGTGCCTGTCCTTCATGACGGACCAGCAGGTCGCCATCGCGTTCGACAGCACCACCCTCCCAACAGCCCAGAAACCAGACCTCGGCACCCCCCAAGGGTTGCCAGTCTCCCCGATCCTCTCGACTATATTTGCAGGCATGGTCCTCCGGAAATTTCACCAAACCAGCACCACTGCCCTCACATATGTAGACAACCACCTCCTTGTGTGCGTCGGACCCAGCGTGGCATCCAACTGCCAACAATTGTCTAATGCCTACCATCAACTCAACGCCCATTTCAGTGCCATCAGTCTCAACATCAAAGCTGCCAAAATGGAGTGCCTCCACTTCCACCCACCCAGACACCGCTCAGCTGCCTACACCAACTGGGACTCTGCCGGGGTGTGGGTTGCCCCCACCACACTCATCCGACCCTCTATCCCACTCTGCTGGCTGGGAATATGGTGGGACCCCACCCTTACCTTCAAAGCCCATGTGGAATGCATGCACTCCAAAGGCCTCTCCACCCCCGCCACCCTCTGCATTCTCGGCAACACCGAACATGGAATCTTGGCCCTCCTCCTATGCCGACTGTATACCGCCTGTGTCCGCTCCGTCCTCATGTGGGGCGCCCCGGTATGGTATCATGGCCGGCGCCAAAAAACATTAGTAAGCCATCTGCAGGCTGTGCAAAACACGGCATGTAGATGGATACTGGGCATCTATAAGGGCGCCTCTCCCTTCTCCACAAATTTTCTTTGTTCCCTCCCCCCTCTTTCTTATTATTTTGAATATGCTAAAACCCTCCACTCTCTGTGCCTCTGGTGCACCCCGCACTCCATTGGTAGAAAACGTTATTATAAATCTGTAACTAACTGTCCCTTTTCCACTTCTCTGCAGGTCCGGGTCCCTCGGGTTCAACCGGTTCCAGCATACACTCATCCCCCTTGGATGGACCCTCTGGCATTTACGAATGGGAGAGTCTTGTTCGCCACTCCTATCACTCTGGTCAGCGAGGACACCTGCAAAGAATTTGTGGCTGCCACACACTCCCTGAGCACCCTCCCCCACCTCCAGGTGTTTACTGATGGCTCCCACATAGGTTCTCACTCTGGATCGGCTGTCTGCGCCATGCTAGGCCTCACCCACCTCAAGTCTTGCTGGCTAGCCTCTCCCACCTGCGCAACAGCTACGGATGCGGAGATCTTCTCCCTCACCTCCACACCAAGCTGGGCCGCACACCACCTCCAGGAGCTCTTGCCTGTCGCATCCGACATCTTCTTTTTGTTGGATTCACTGACGGCACTCCACCTGATCCGCACATGGGCGCCAGTACCAGGTGCTCATCTCCTCCATCAATGGAAGGTGGGGGTCTAGACCCTATTGGACTCTTACCTGGATCTTTCTGTCCATTTTGTATGGTGCCTGGGTCACTCCGACATCCCCAGGAATGAATGGGCAGACCACAAGGCAAAGTTTGCAATGAACCTACCTCCATCCTCCCTCACACCCTCCACCTCTGCACTGAAAGAGGCCGCTGTCAACACTCTCATGGACATCCCTTCTTGTCCTCTTACCACCACCATCTCTGGTTTTCACTGGGGGTCATCTCGGGGTTCGTCGCAGCAACCCATGCTCTGGTCTGGTATTCTACTGGGTCGACATGAGAGAAGGTTCCCGACTGTGCACCTTTTATAAAGGAGCGCTGCTCACTGGTCGCCGAGGCGCTGTAGCGGCGTCATCTGATGGCGCGAAAGGGGCTCACACCCACCAGGGGGTTCGCAACCCGTTGTTAACATTGCATTGGGGGGGGATGGCTCAGTGAGTACCAAGATCCTCTCTCACATCTGCCATGCTCTCTTGGGGCATGGTGCTCGGCTGGTCCGCCTCTCGGCAGCGCAAGGGGTGCATGCCTGCCAGTCGGGGGGGGACACGATGTTAACGTCCCCACACCCACGTGGGGGGGGGTAACTCTCTGCCCTTCAGTGGTCGGCTTCGGTTGGGAGACCTCAGGTTTGGGGAAACTCGGATCTGACCTTCGGGTCAGGACTTAAAATCCTGGGGCTGCATTGTCCCTGGCATGACAAACCATAAAAACTGCCACCCCAAATCCCAAAAGGGTCTCTTGATGACGGCACTAGTTGCTATAAGGAGATAGGGGCTTCATAACACATGGCATTGTGGTAAGAACCAGCCAACATGAAAGCGACAGGCCACCATGGGCCTCTTGGGGGGATAACGCTGGGGCTCACCTAGCAATCACAGGAAGTCCCTGGTAGCTGGCCCTCTCCCATCGAAGTGGGAAGGACGCTGGTAACCCTCGAGAGGTGGTTAGTCTGAGCGGACTCCCTGGCGGCTGTAACAAGTGCTGGGGTCCAAGTGAGGGCAACATGTCAACTCCGGTATGCCGCGGATCCAGAAGCGGGCCTTGTGCCTGAGTATTCCCCTTCGGGGCTCTGAAGCATGTGCCGGGGAACAGGAAACTCCAGGGGGGCCTAGGAAACCCCTCCATTATGGAGCAAGCTGTAGCGGTGGGGGATAGTTCCCTCCACTGGCTCCAGAGCACTAAATCTGGCGTGGGTGCACATAGGAGTAAGTCCTATTGCATGCTTAAGTTGATTCCCAGAAACAAGCGGCACTCTACAATGGAAAGTGGGGTAAGGGGGGGAATGTGTAGGGTAGGGGGGGCACCCAATGGGTGGGGCAGTGCCTACAGTGCCACAACCCCCACTCAGAATGTCTCCCTGGTGCGGTATGCCCTTCCCAATCCAGCGCGTTGTAGAGGACAGCATGTCGGGTGTAAGTCCTACTGGTCAGGCTTCTATGTCACAAGGAAGGTGCACATGTAGTGGGGCCCTGCAAGGGCGCTCTTTAATTCTGGCCTCTTGGACCGGACCTCAGGAGCCATCCGGCTGGCATTTGCCACCATGGACCTAGACGGCCACCCCACTGACGAGGATATGGACCTGGACCTCCTACAGGAATACATGTGTTGTATGCTCGGACCTCGAACCCAGGACTTGGACCTAGCCCTTTTGGAGCTCTCAGGTACGCTCCCTCATTTTCCTTCTGATTAACACCTGCCTTTCAAATTCCTATGAATACACACTGGCCAGCACTCTCACCTCCCCTTTTCCCATTCTAAGCTTCCTACTTTAACCTGCCCTCATCAGCTTGGTTTGTTCATAGCAATATGTATTCCTCCCTCTTGGCTTCATTCATTCCACTAAATAGGGACTCTTCACACTCTGGCACCCTTAGGGGAGCAGAGACCCCACCCAGTTTTGTGTGATGTGCAATGACGGGTGCCTCCATTGTTATGTAGTTAGAGCCCCCCCTTCGGGGGAGCAGCTTGTAATTATGTAATACTGCAGGAATAATTAAAAAAAAAAAAAAACACTCTCATGGAGCACTGGTCCCTCTCACTCACCCACCCACTTGCCTTGACAGCCGACAAGTACCTGGCCATCAACGGCATCCCATCCCACTGACCACACAAGCTGCTCACACAGTTGGTTGACCACCCTCACCACAAACTCTCTGCAGTCGCCCAGGTCCTCTGCCATGCTGGTCCCTATGGGGGATACTGGCTGAGCTTTGACTCAGCCTACCAGCACCGGCATGGCCTGATCTCACACTGCAGGTGGCACAACCACCCCCCCTAGCTGGCCCAGTCGACCGCCCACATCTTGGGTGGGTGTCACACATTCCGACCTTGGATCCGCAAGGTCTGGCCCCCCTGTGACCCACTCCCAACCCACCACACTGAGTGGGCCGACGAAAACCACCTCCAGGTTCTGCGCCACTGGCTTAAGCTGACAGGACACATGAACTGCCTCTCCAACCATACCTCTGCCACTATTCACCTGGCCTTCACCGCAATGGAGCTGGAGGGACACCCCACCAATGAAGATATGGACCTGGACCTCCTCAGGGATTACATGAGTCATATGCTTGGACCCCGAACCCTGGACCCAGACCCAGCTCTCTTGGAGCTTTCAGGTGTGCTTCCTCCCTTTTCCTCTGTCTAGTGCCTGCCCTTTGGACTCCCCATCATATGTCCTGGCCGGTGCTCTCACCCTCCCTTTCCGATTCTAAACTACCCCATTTGCCTGCTCTCATCCGTTTGGCTGTGCCATAGCGAAATGTATTCCTCCCTCTTTCTGCTTCTCTCATACTAATAGGGGCCCCCCACACCTTGGCACCCTTCGGGGAGCAGGGCCCCCACCCAGTTTTGTGCATTGTGCGATGACAGGTGCCTCTGTTGTTATGTAGTTAGGGCCCCCCCTTCGGGGGAGCAGCTTGTAATTATGTAATACTGCAGGAATAATAAAATTTTAAAAGACTCTCTGACAGCAATAGGCCTCTTTTGCACATGGCCCTCAGCTTCAGGGGCCCAACTCCTCCCCCTTTGGAAGGTGGGGGTTGGGACCCTCCTTGACTCCTTCCTGAACCTGACCATTCATTTCCAGTGGTGCCCGGGCCATGAGGCCATCCCTGGAAACGAATGGGTGGACTCCGAGGCGAAGTTAGCTACTCAGCTTCCCCTGTCTACCCTTTTTTTTTAATTTTAAAAAAAAATTATTCCTGCAGTATTACATAATTACAAGCTGCCCCCCCAAAGGGGGGGCCCTAACTACATAACAACAGAGGTGCCTGTCATCGCACAATGCATGAAACTGGGCAGGGACCCTGCTCCCTGAAGGGTGCCAAGGTGGGAAGGGCCCCTATTTAAAAGAGGACGATGGGAAAGGGAGAGGAATACATATCGCTATGACAAAACCAAGTGGATGAGGGCAGGTAATGGGGGTAACTTAGAATTGGAAAGGGAGGGCGAGAGCACTGGCCAGGACATGTGCAGGGGAGTCTGAAAGGTGGTCACAGAGTGGAGGAAAGGGGAGGAAGCGCACCTGAGAGCTCCAAGAGAGCCGGGTCCGGGTCCTGGGAGCGGGGTCCAAGCATACGACTCATGTAATCCCGGAGGAGGTCCAAGTCCATATCTTCATCGGTCGGGTGTCCCTCCAACTCCATCGCGGCGAAGGCCAAGCGGATGGTGGCAGAGGTGCGGTTGGAGAGGCGGTTCATGTGTCCTGTCAGCTTAAGCCAGCGATGCAGAGCCTGAAGGCGGTTTTCATCGGCCCACTCAGTGTGGTGGGTTGGAAGAGGGTCATGGGGGGCCAGACCTTATGGATCCATGGCCGGAAAGTACGGCAGCCGCCCAGGATGTGGGCGGTGGATTGAGCGGGCCAGGGGGGGTGGTTGTGCCATCTGCGGTGCGAGATCAGACCATGCCTGCCCCTGTCTACCCTTGCCCCCTCTATCTCTGCTCTGAAGGAAGTGGCAACGTGCACTCTAAGCGAGCGCTGGTCCCTCCAGCTGGCCCGCCCCCTAGCATCTACAGCCAATAAATACTTGGCAGTCACAGGCCCCCCAACTCATCAACCATGGAAGATCCTCACCGTCTCAACCAACCACCCCTGCTCTGAGCTCACTGCCATGGCACAGGTCCTCTGTTGTGCCGGTCCCTACAGGGGCTACTGGCTGAGCTTCGACTCAGCCTACCAGCGCAGACACAGCCTGATCTCCCACTGCAGGTGGCACAACCACCCACCCTGGCCGGCACAGTCAACCTCCCATGCCCTAGGCGGATGCGAAACCTTCCAGCCCTGGATACAACATGTTTGGCCCAAAAACGACCCCCCCAGTCCACCATACTGAATGGGCAGACGAAAACCACCTCCTGGTCCTAAGGCGCTGGCTACACCTGACAGGCCACCTCAACCAAATGTCCAACTGCACAGCTGGGGCGATTTGCCTCGCCTTTGCGGCCATGGACTTGGACGGTCTCCCCACAGACAATGACC
Organism: Coniferiporia sulphurascens; assembly: GCA_002794785.1. Lineage (NCBI taxonomy): Eukaryota > Fungi > Basidiomycota > Agaricomycetes > Hymenochaetales > Hymenochaetaceae > Coniferiporia > Coniferiporia sulphurascens. The sequence continues at coordinate 998,936 of NBBA01000006.1, forward strand.
TCGACTTGGACACCCTCTGGGGCTACATGTGCAGGTTGCTCGGATCCAGGACTCAGGATGTGGACCCAGCCCTTTTGGAGCTCTCAGGTACACTCCCACCATTTCCCTCTGACTCCCATCCTTCTTGACCAGTAACCACCACCATCGACTAGTGCAGGCAGCTAAAACTCCCCCATGTCAAACCCTAGTGACTACCAGAATGCTCTACATTGTACTCAACAACCCCTCCCGCCACCCTCCTCGGCCAGCAATGTGGCCAACCAGGCAGCCAGGGCCACCGCCAACTGGGTGGCCGCCGGTGCCAATGCAACCACCCTTGTTCAAGACGTGGCCGCCCCCACCACCCCCAACAGAGAACCCCTCTCCGGCTTCCCACCAATGACCTCCTCCCCAGATGTATTGGCACCCTCCCCAGCCCTCAACGACTCCCAGCTGATATCGGCCTACGACTTCACCGCCCAAGCGTGCAATGAAGCGAGGCAAGCATCCCAAGCAGGCTCTCCAGCCGCCTCGGTAGGGTCCATCCATGGATCCAATGAATTCGGCGAAATGGCCCCAGAAATGGTGGTCGACCCCCACACCCCCCCGCAACAGGTGGGAGGTGCAAGCCTCGGGCAGAAGCGCTCCTCCGCCGCCATGTCGCCCCTCACCCCAAGAGGACCCCCTACCCAACAAAGGCACAAACCCCACACCTCAGGGTTCATGTACTCCCTATCGCGTGCCCTGGAAGACTTTGACAAGGAAACAGCGGATGCCTCCATCACCAACATCGACATCAAGGCAGCACAGTTTGTCAGCGATCTCCTCTGGAATGTCCAAACCATGCTGTCCAACATTGCGCAAGAAAGGAAAGACCCCCAACACATCATCTACTGCAACACAGTAATGGCCTACAACTTTGCAAGGGAGGGGATGGAAATCATCCTCCCAGAACCCTTTTCCCCAGCTCGCCCCCCCCAAAGGGCCCCAGCCACCACTGGGACCCCTGGCACCACCCCCGTGACCCCAGAAATGAGGGTGCTGACAGATGCAGTCAAGCGCCTGACTACTGACGTAGCTTCTATCTCATGTCAGATGGCTTCCATCAGCTCTAGGCCCACCCAACATCAACAGCAACAACAACAACAACAGCAACTGGCCCCCCAAGCCGCCATCCAGGCCACCCCCACCTCCTTTGCCCAAGTGGCTGCAGCAGTGGTCCCCCCAACAACCGCCAACCCATCTCCGGTAGCCCCGGCAGCCGGAACAGTCATCAAACCAGCACAGAAGAAGAAGAAGCACCAACGTAAGGTGCCCCCCCCCCCACAATGTACACCAAGGACCCAACCTTGGTCCTCACCCCAACGGTCAGCATACAGGCCGAAAATCAGAAATCAGCAATGGCCCTGACCAAGACATCCCGTGAGTTCCTCGCCTCTCTCCCCACCGCAGACCAAGTCCCGGTCCTCTCTGCTTCATATAATGTAAAGGGGAACATCATGACCACATTCGCAACGTGACCATCCTCAGCTAACCTGACCACAGAAATGATCATTGATTGTCACTCCACAGCATACACATCCCATATGTGCACAGAGTGCATCACAGCGGGAATTAACATCCCCATCACATTCTCCCTAACCCCATCCAGAGTCTGTCCCCAGTCTGCCCTCCACATCTCCATGGTGCCCTGCAAGGACTTTTTGTTTGGCCAGAATGGACACACCATATCCAAGAAGGCTCTTATGGCCGAAATCCAGCACAACCCGACACTCCGCAACCTCGACTTTGTCATCACCCCCCACTTCACCACCACCGAGGACCACCTGCCAATGCTCAACAGGTGCCCAGTGGTCTTCTCATTCATCAACCCCAATGGCTCCATATGTGAATGCCTCCTCAAGAGGCCCCGAGTCTGGATGTTCGGATCCGCCCTCCGACTCTTGGTCCCACCTGTCTGCCCCACTCTCACACAATGTGAGTGGTGCCGGGCCTCGGCCATGGAACCAAGGGCTGCCGTGCCCAACCTTGTTGCGTGGACTGCGTGGGTGCTCACTTAACCCACAATCACCACAAATTGTGCACCCACTGCACAACAGATGCAGTGCCCGAAGGCGACACATGCCCCCACCCCTGCCTCTGCAACAACTGCAAGGGCGACCACCCAGCCACCCTGCCAGCATGCCCCAAGAAGAGGCGATACCACCAAATCGAAGAGGCCCTTGCCACCAACCCCACTGACGATCAGATGGAGGAAATATGATAGAGAAGCTCTCTGTCCTGCAGTGGAACACCGCACGCTCATTAGTGGCGATACATTCCCTAATCCCTGTCCTTACAACTGACCCATCCCCCCCACACCTAATCCTTATCCAGGAACCCCCCTGGTACCAAATAGGACTGCAACCCTCGCTCACTGACCCAGCTGGTACCCCGGTTATCAATGTCCCCACTATCCCAGGCTACGTACCTGTTCTGCCACCCGAGACTCGACCTCAAGTAGTCACGTACATATCCCAGGCCCTCCCCCCCACCTCATGGTCAATTCTTGGAGCCGCGTCCCACGGCACTGATGTGCTGACAGTGGAGGTACGATCACAACTCACCATCTGGGTGTGCAACTACTACGGCATGCACCCCCCGGATCGAGAGAACGCCTCCCCCAGTACCCAGGTGAGTCCTTTCTTTTCTCACTACCCTCGGTGCTAGCCACCACTCTACTCGTGGTGGGCGACTTCAACTGTCGCCACCACATGTGGTCCAAACTCGCAGCCGCATGGCGAGATGACTTGGGGGCACAACCCCTCGATGACTTCTTCCATGGGCATGGCCTGGCGCCTGCCCATATACCCGACTCTGACTCACGGCCCAATGGCAATCACCATCAGTGCCCTATTGACATGATATGGGCCCCACCCTCAGTCAACCCCAACTCTATTATAGATCCGGCTACCTCCGACCCCTCACCTCTGTCCGACCATGCCATCTTGCACTGGTCCCTGCCGTTTCGGCCCCCCCCTCCTGTCCTAAAGACACGCCAGTTGCTACCAGCTGACAGGGAGGAATGGACCGACATAGCCTTCCCGTTACTCGTCGAAGCCTTCCGCCTCCCAGGGCTCGACACCCAAGCCTTGGACATCAAAGCAAAGGCAGTCATCAACGCAATGGTCACTGCCCTCCAGCCGTTCACCCATCTCTCCAAGCCGTCAAAAGCGGAAGTCCCATGGTGGTCCCCCCACTGCAAGACCCTCCTATCCACCATCTCAACGGCAACCACCCCACTCCAGCAGTCCTCAGCCCGACGCACCTTCAAAAGAGGCGTCAGGACAGCCAAATGGCAGTTCTATGCCGATCAGGCAGTGGAAGCGGACACATCCAACATCTGGAACTGGGCCAAGCGAGGCCTCGGAAACCAACCAACACCCATCCCCTCGCTCAAGCGGCGAGATGGTTCCTTCACCCAGACGGATGATGAAAAAGGTGAGCTCTTTCGAGAAACTTTCTTCATGCCCCCCCCACCCCAGGCAGTGGTCGAGACCATGCCACCACCAACCCAACCAGCTGCCCCACCTATCCTCCTTACAGAGCTTACAGGGGCACTGGCCGACACATCCAACCTGTCAGTGCCGGGCCTCTTGGGAATAGGCTACTGCCCCTTAAAATGGGTGGTGGACACCTACCCCGATGAGATACTTACACTTTTCAACAACTGCCTGTGCTTGGGACACCACCCAGAGTGCTGGCGGGCGGCAAAAGTCATAATGCTCAGGAAGCCAAACAAGAAGGACCCATTCTCACCATGTTCATACCAGCCCATTACCCTCAAGGAGACCCTAGGGAAACTCCTCGAAAAGATCATAGCTAACTGGCTCCAGTTCCTCACCAACACAAGAGGCTGGTTGCCACCTAACCAGTATGGGGGGTGCCAAGGCCACTCGGTCTACGACGCTGCCCAACACCTTCTACAGATTGCAGAGCATGCCCACTTGGAGGGCCTTGTTTGTTCGGTCCTAGCAGTCAACATCCAGGGCTTCTTTGACTCAGTACACCCCCAACTCCTCCACCAATGACTGTTGGATCTTGGTTGTGCCCCAGATATGGCCAACTGGTGCTTATCCTTCATGATGGACCGGCAGGTCGCTATCACCTTCGACAGCACCACCCTCCCTACCTCTCCCAAACCCGACTATGGCACCCCCCAGGGATCGCCAGTTTCTCCCATCTTGTCAACAATATTCACGGGGGTGGTCCTCCGGCACTTTCACCAAGCCGGCACCACTGCCCTGGCATACGTTGACGACCACTTACTTATATGTGTAGGACCCTCAGTGGCATCCAACTGCTGTGCCCTGGCCCGCACCTACCACCAACTCAACACCCTCTTCGGCACAATCGGGTTCAACATTGAAGCCACCAAGACGGAGTGTCTCCACTTCCACCCCCCTTGGTGACGCAACAGCTATGATGGCTGGGACACTGGCAGTGTCCAGGTCGACCCTGACACCCTGGTCCGCCCCTCAATCCCCCTTAGGTGGTTGGGGATATGGTGGGACCCAGGCCTTTCATTCAAGCCCCATGTCGAGCACATGCGCTCCAAGGGGCTCTCCACACTTGCCGCACTCCGCATTCTAGGCAATACTCAACGCGGAATCTTGGCCCTCCTCCTCCACTGCTTGTACACATCCTGCATCCATTCTGTCCTTTCTTGGGGCGCACCGGTCTGGTATCACAGCCGCTGCCAAAAAACCCTGGTAAACCACCTGCAGGCCATCCAAAACATGGCCTGTCACTGGATTCTCGGTGTCTTCAAGGGCGCCTCCCCCTACTCCACAAATTTTCTTTGCTCTGTTCCCCCCCTCTCTTTCTATTTTGAGTATATAAAGACTACCCATTCCCTGCATCTGTGGCACACCCCTCACTCCATTGGCCGAAAATTATTTAAAAGCATAGCTAATAGACCCTTCTCCCTTTCTCTGCAGGTCCAAGCCCCCGGGTTCAACAGGTCCCTGCATACATGCATCCCCCATGGACGGATCCTCTGGCCTTCACACGAGGCCGTGTCCATTTCACCACCCCCGTCACTCTGGTTAGCGCTGACACCCGGAAATCCTTCATAACCACTGTGTGCCAACTAGGCCTCTCCCCTCACATCCAGGTATTCACCAATGGCTCCTGCATTGACAATAAGTTGGGCTCAGCCATCTGTGCCATGCTTGGCCACACCCGACTCCGGTCCCACAGACTGGAGTCCCCCACCTGTGCCACAGCCACAGACGCCGAGGAATTCTCCCTCGCCATGGCCCCGGGCTGGGTGGCTCGCCACCTCCCAATGCAACTGTGTGTCGCATTGGATATCTTCTTCTTGTCCGATTCGCTGACCGCTCTCCACCTCTTCCACACCTGGGCTGCCGCTCCCAGCACTCACCTCCTACACATCTGGAAAGTGGGTGTGGAGACTCTGCTGGACTCGTACCCCCAGCTCACCATTCATTTCATATGGTGCCCTGGACACTCAGACATCCCCGGGAATGAATGGGCTGACACAGAAGCGAAGCTGGCTATGGAGCTCCCACCATCCGACCTTAAACCTTCCATATCCGCACTAAAAGAGATTGCAGTACGCACACTCATGGAGCGCTGGACAATCTTGCTAGCCCGCCCCCTTGCCTCAACCACTGACAAATACTTGGCAGTACACAGCCTCCCATCACACAGACCTTGAAAGCTACTCATGCATTCAGTTGACCACCCACACAGCGAGCTTGCTGCAGTGGCGCAAGTCCTCTGCCACGCCAGTCCCTACAGGGGTTACTGGCTGAGTTTTGACTCAACCTACTGCCACAGGCATGGCTTGATCTCACACTGCAGGTGGCACAACCACCCCCCCTGGCCCACACAGTCGACTGCCCACATCCTCGGCAGCTGTAGTACCTTCCACCCATGGATACGACGCATGTGGCCACCTCGGGACCCTCTCCTGGTCCACCACTCAGAGTGGGCCGACGAAAACCACCTCCTGGTTTTGTGCTGCTGGCTAAAGCTGACAGGGCACCTTAACCGCCTTTCTGACCATGCTGCAGGAACCATCCGGCTAGCCTTTGCTACGATGGACCTCGACGGCCACCCAACAGATGAGGATATGGACCTGGACCTCCTACAGGATTACATGCATCGTATGCTCAGACCCCAAACTCGGAACTCGGACCCAGCCCTTTTAGAGCTATCAGGTACACTCCCTCCCTTCCCACTCGAATAAGTGCCTGCCTTTCGGACTCCCACAAGATACATCCCAGCCGGCACTCTCACCCACCCTTTCCAATTCTAAGCTTCTTACCCTAACCTGCCCACACGTGGTTTGTTCATAGCAATATGTATTCCTCCATCATCTGTTTCTTACTAAATAGGGGCTCTCCACACTTCGGCACCCCCCTGGGGAGCAGAGCCCCTGCCCAGTTTTGTGCAATGCACAATGATGGGTGCCTCTGTTGTTATGTAGTTAGAGCCCCCCCTTTGGGGGGGCAGCTTGTAATTATGTAATACTGCAGGAATAATAATAATAAAAAATAATAAAAATAAAAATGCGGCAGGAAAGGGGTGTGGAGCTCGCCGGCTGGCTTGGCAACCCGTCAAAAACATTGCCTCTGGATTGATGACTCAGTGAGGATGATTCTTTCTGGTGTCTGCACTGTTCTCTCAGGGAAGTGTGCTCATTGGGCCTGCATTGTATGTGGGCTCAGCAGGGGGGGACATGATGTTAATGTCCTCACAGGGGGGGGGAAACCCCCTGCCTTGCAGCAGGCGACTTTGGTCAGGAGACCTCGGTTTGGGGCAACTCGGATCGCGCCTTTGGGTGCTGAGCTCTGTCCTCCTGGGCACCTCGGAGCCTGCATTGTCCCTAACATGACAAATCAAAAACTGTTCCACCAAGTCCCAGCAGGGTCTCTGATGATGGCATTTAATGCTAAAAGGAGATAGGCGGCTTGTAACACATGTCTATTGTGGGTTATAACCACCTGAGCCCAGCAGGGCACAGGGCAGCATGGGCCAGCTGGGTTGTTCCATCTCCCAGTTTGGTGGTTAGTATGGCAGACTCCTCAGGCCGGCTCTGCCACTGGGGTCAAGCTATGCGAGGCAGAGATCCTGGTATGATCACAGATCCAGAAGTGGGGGTGCCGGGTTGACTGGGCGTTTGTCGCTCATGACTGGGGCCTCTGAGTATTCTGGGCTGTAACGGCCTGTTTCTGAAGCGCATGCCAGGGAACGGGAAACAGCCATCATGGAGCATGAGTCAGCATTCTGGCTTGCTGAAGTGGTGTGTCATGGGCCGTAGTGCTGTGTGAGAGTTGCATACAGTGGCTCGAGAGGACTAAATCCTTTGTCAGTGCGTGTCGGGGTAATTCCGACTGTGTCGCTTAAGTTGATTCCCAGAAGCGCAGTGGTGCTCTCCAGGACCTCTATGGTCCATCCTTCTTGACCAGTAACCACCACCATCGACTAGTGCGGGCAGCTAAAACTCCCCCATGTCAAACCCCAGTGGATACAGGAATGCTCTATGACTGACTCGACCACCCCTCCCACCCCCCTCAACGGCTAGTCTAGCCGCTGCAAGGGCTGCCGAGGCCACCGCTTCCGCTCTACACGAAATGACCCCTGTCCCCTATGCCCAAATCGACCCAGGCCTCCCAGCATCATCCCCAAACACTCTCCATCTCGCCCTGTCCCCTGTCATCAGAGTCTCGAACACTGCATTCACTCGTGCATTCAAACACATCAGCCATCCCCCCTCTACAGGATCCAAGGTCTCAGAAGAAGTCCAAGGACGCAAAATGGAGGACATCCTCAAGAACCCACACACTCCCTCACCGCCACTTACCCACAAGTGCTCGTCCGAAGCCCTCTCCCCGCACACCCCCCAACCCCACCCTCGAGCCCCGTTCGAGCAGCACACATCGGGCTTTATGTACTCCCTCTCCTGCATGCTTGAGGACTTCGACAGGAAGACTCACCATGCCAGCATCGCAGAGACCGATCGGGCAGCCAGCCAGTTTGTGGGCAACCTCCTCTGGAACGTCCAACGGACCATTGCCGGCATTTTGAGGGATGAGAAGGACCCCCAGCACATCATCTCCCACAACTTGGAGATGGCCTACAACATTGCAAGGGAGGGGGTGTTACAATTTTCCTTTACTTTCCCTTACTGTGCTGACTCACTTCCTCTTTGTCATCATCAGTCAGCGCAACTCCCCCATTTCTCTGTCTTACTCATCCTTATTCACCTCGCGCCATAAGACACCATGATGATGCCTTATTGCACCATCATGACATGCTTTGCTTACTGATCACCATACTTGTATTACCAAGGCCTTCCTTGAGTTTCCATGACCTTCCATAGTCTGGTAAACACACCTAACCAAGTTGCTACAGTAGCAAACACATAGAGTAGCATATAAGCATGTAACTTCAATAGCACAAGCCCTAAGCTTGTGCTCTTTCGTTCATACAAGCCCATTATCTGTTACCACCAGTCTACTGTACACCATTGTGTCACCAGCAGCTTCATCATAACCCGACCCCACTCAGAAGCTTACCGCGCCCACATCGTCAATCAGGAAGCCCCACTGACGATCACTATCGACTTATGACATCTAGGAAGCCCCGTTGCTGTACCATCAGTCTCGACAATCAGGAAGCACCAACGTCGATCATCGCGTAACCGTTGAGCTTAACACTAGCACAAGCTTTCCCAAATTTTTTTGCTGACATATCCAACATCCAAGCACCAACCCTCTGCCCAACCTGTCGAAACTCGCCCAACCACAGCCTGTCTACCCCCTCGTTGGAGGAACCTGGGACCACGACCTCAAGTGCTTTAAGAAAAAACAGACCAACTCGAACAACTACAACTACTACTTGTGGTTAGAAAACACCAACAGAGACTTTCAGTGGTTCAAAGCCAACGACACTGAAGACGCACGCATCACCTTTGCGCAAAACGTACCTAACTACCGAACACTTTTCCCAAAAACCCAGACTCCACTTCCAATGTCGTCAACTCCAGCACCCAAAGAAATCAACCTTGCCCATCCCAACACCTTCGATGGAGACCGCAAATACGCTCGCCGTTTCCTATCCAGTTGTGAAGCATACCTCCACATCAACCACCACGTATACACCACCGATGAATTGAAAGTCAACTTCGTCCTCTCCTATATGCAGACAGGGACTGCAGGAGATTGGGCCATCAACCGCGAGACACTCGCATCAGCCTTCGCCAAAGACCCCAGCGGCAAGGCTCTCACCACCCTCGTTGGATATGGCACGTGGGGCGACTTCAAATGCGACTTCCGCAACACGTTCATCACCACCGATGATGTTGCCGAAGCCTCTCAGGAGATCATGACGCTTCAACAGATCGGATTGGCCGACGACTATAACAGTTGATCCCAGTCCCTCATAACCCAAGCAGGCATGTCAGGAGACAACAACCTCATTCCCATCTACGAGAAAGGCCTTAAACATGGCCTTCTAGCATGAGTTCTGGCAAGCGCCAAGACGCCCACCACTATCGAGGAATGGTACCGAGAGGCCTCCAAACAGGACGCCATCTACCAGCGACTCAAAGCCCTCCGTGGCCCAGGACAAACCCCCATTAAACAAGAAAATCGTTTCTGCAACCTCGGAAACAACCAGCAATGTTGCCCATATCAGCCTAACCAGCGTACTACACACGGCACAACTCCTAACCGCCCACCACGACTCTCCAAAGAAGAATGTGCCAAATGCATGCGTGAAGGACATTGTCTTGCCTGCAGAGAAAAAGGCCACAATGCTCGCAACTGTACCAAGTACCAGCAGGGACCCAGCCAACAATGCATGGTGCGCACCATTGACAACGCATTCCCAATTGTTGAGACACCAGAACCATCCCCGGAAAGCACCACTCCCGAGCACATCGCTGTGAGCATCTGTAACTTGCTTAGTCAATTCGACGAGATAAAGAAAGACGAAATCTTCGACATCCTGGACACACAGGGTTTTTAAAGAGGAAGCTTAGACGGACGTTAAGTCTTCCTATTACCATGTCTCCAATTGTAAATTCTGATCCTTCGCTCCCTGCAATGAAGATCCCAATTTCTATGATTGCCTATGACCAAACCATCCCCACCAAAGCACTCATTGATTCTGGTGCTGAAGGCCAGTTTATCGATGCCAAATTCATTATCAAGCATCGCATACCAACGCGAACACTTGCTCGTCCCATTATGATCCTCAATGCGGATGGATCCACCAACGAACATGGAACCATCACCAAATACACTTGGCGATTAGCTTGCATCAAAGGGAAATCTCTCCCCTTAAAGCTGCTTGTAACTTCCCTAGGCAAGGAAGACATTATCCTTGGCCTGCCATGGTTAAAAAACCATAACCTGGTTATCGATTGGAATAAAGGCACTCTCACTATCGCAAAAGTCACCACCGCTACCTCACTCGCTCAGGGATAGGTTAAAGAAACAAAACCTGTAGAACAAATGATTCCCCCTGAATACCATGGGTACCTTGACATCTTTCACAAAAAAGCGGTGGAACGATTCCCAATTTCCAGAATTTATGACCACGCCATCGATCTCAAACCGGACTTCATACCACGTGACTGTAAGGTCTACCCATTGGCACCCAAAGAACTAGCAGCACTCAACAAATTCCTAGATGAAAATCTTCGCAAAGGATACATCCGCCCATCCAAGTCACCTATGGCATTGCCCTTCTTCTTTGTCGGAAAGAAGGACACCAGCCTCCGAGGATGCCAAGACTACCGAGCCCTTAATGAAGGAACCATTAAAAATGCATATCCATTACCCTTGATCAGCGACCTCATGGATAAACTCAAAGGAGCCAAATATTTTATGAAACTCAACCTCAGATCGGGATATAATAATATTTGGATAAAAGATGGCGATCAATGGAAAGCCACTTTTAAAACTCCTTGAGGACTATTCGAACCAACCATCATGTTCTTTGGCTTATGCAACTTGCCCACCACATTCCAGGCCTTCATGGATGACACCTTTTGCTTCATAATACTCGAAGACGGAACCATGATTTACATGGATGACGTACTCATCCCAGCCAACTCAATGGAAGAACTATATCAATGCACATACCGAGTTCTTGAAATATGCGCTGCCAACGATCTCTACTGCAAACCGGAGAAGTGCATTTTCGGTGCACAACATGTCGAGTTTTTAGGAATGATCATCACCCCGGATAATATTCATATGGATCCCATCAAACTTGCCGGAATCGCCAATTGTCCCACCCCACGTACCATTAAACAGCTCCGAAGTTTTATGGGATTCTGTAATTATTACAGGCGTTTTATTCCCAACTTTTCGGATATCATATATCCGCTCAACGAACTTACCCACACCAATAAACAATGGAAATGGACACTTGAACAAGACCAAGTGTTTACAAAACTTAAAACACTTTTCCTTGACAAACCGGCCCTACTCGTACCCAATCCCACCAAACCATTTATCCTCGAAACAGATGCATCCAAGGTGGCCTCTGGGGCAGTACTCTACCAAGCAAACTCAAATGGCGATTTACAGCCGTGTGGATACATTTTGGAAACGTTCGGACCAGCCCAACAGCGCTATGAGGTTTATGACAGGGAACTCCTCAGGATAATACTGTTAAGCTCAATGGTTACACGATGATCGACGTTGGGGCTTCCTGATCGTCTAGTCTGATGGTACGGCAACGGGGCTTCCTAGATGTCGTAAGTCGAGGGAGATCGTCGATGGGGCTTCCTGATCGGCGATGTGGACGCGGTAGGCTTCTATAGCGAGTTGGGTTACAACAAAGTGACTGATGGCACACTGGTGCACAGTAGACTGGTGATAGCAGATAATGGGCTTGTATGAACAAAGAGCACAAGCTTAGGGCTTGTGCTACTGAAGTTACATGCTTATATGCTACTCTATGTGTTTGCTACTGTAGCGACTTGGTTAGGTATGTTTACCAGACTATGGAATGTCATGGAAACTCAAGGGAAGCCTTGGTAATACAAGTACGGTGATCAGTAAGCAAAGCATGTCATGATGGTGCATAAAGGCATCATCATGGCGTCTTATGGCGCAAGGCGAATAAGGATGAGTAAAGCAGGGAAATGGGGGAGTTGCGCTGACTGATGATGATGAAAGGGGAAATGAGTCAGCGCATTAAGGAGAAGTACAGGAAAATTGTAACAAATACGTGGCCTCGAAGCATGGCGCCACTACCTCCTCGGCAATCCACATACAACCACGATTTGGTGTGACCACAAAAACCTGTCGTACTTCAGATCGGAACACTGCTTAACCCCGAGACAATCACGATGGAATCTATTCCTATCCCAATTCAATTGTGTAATCACGCACTGCCCAGGAAAGTCCATTCCCAGTGCTGATGCACTATCTCAACACCCTGATCATGGTGAAGAACCACTAGAAGAACATATTATGCTGCCGCACACACTATTTATCGGAACCATTAATGTGGATCTTCAAAATCGTATCAGGGATGCCCAAGAAGGAGACTCATTTGCGAAAACGATCCAAGATGCATGGGCTTTAAAAATTCCGTCTCCTTTCAGATTTTCCCTCAAAGACTGGACCATCGATTCCGGTCTCCTCCGCTACCAGAAACGGGTCTATGTACCAGACAATGTGGAAATCAAACAGGAAATTTTACAAATGTTCCACAATCTCCCGTCATTCGGCCACCCAGGGATATTCAAAACCTCCCAATTAGTGCGACAACACTATTGGTGGCCCGGGTTAACAGTCTTCATAGGAAACTATGTCAAGGGATGTGCCACGTGTCAACAGATGAAAATCAACACACACCCAACCAAGCCACCAATGCTCCCAATACCTGTGGATGCGTCCATGCTTCCATTCCAGTCAGTATCCATGGATTTCATCACTGACTTACCAGCATCAAATGGATATGACTCCATAATGGTAATAGTGGACCATGATGCTTCCAAAGGAATTGTTCTTATTCCCTGCCACAAAACCATTGACGCACTCAGAACAGCAAAGTGTTACCATGACAATGTATACAGATGTTTCGGACTTCCCAAACGCATCATCTCGGATAGGGGGCCCCAATTCGCATCACAGGTTTTCCAGACACTATGCAAACGCCTCGGGATTGAGTCTAAACTGTCAACGGCATACCACCCTCAAACTGACGGACAAACTGAACATGCCAATCAGGAAGTGGAAGCTTATCTGCGCATTTATTGCAGCACATCACATTCCTGGGCTGACTCACTTACAGACCTGGAATTCTCACACAATATTCAGACCCATTCAGTTACCAAGACCTTGCCATTCACCATCATGCTAGGATACAACCCTATACCCATTCCCTCGGTGATAGAAGATACTGATCTCCCGTCTCTCTCACAGCGCCTGCGCCTTCTTTCATCAATCAGAAAAGAAGCGCTCACTGCCCACAACCTCGCCCACACCCATATGGCACATTTTGGGGCACAAGGCTTCAAACCATTCAAACTCGGCGATAAAGTTTGGTTAGAAGCCACCAATTTACATTTTCCTAACTGATCCCGCAAATTATCACCTAAATGGGAGGGACCATTTCCCATAATCCAGGTACTATCACCCCTAAATTATCGCCTCAAATTACCCGAGGCATGGCATATCCACCCTGTTTTCCACACCTCACTTCTTTCAGCATACTCAGAGACCGAAGCACACAGACCTCCATTCAGTCAACCACCACCTGACCTGATAGAGGATCAGCAGGAATACGAAATTGAGGCCATTGTCTCACACAAGGGCACCGGAAACAGACGGCATTTCCTAGTCAAGTGGGCCGGCTATCCGACATCCGAAAATCAATGGATGGCCGAAAAAGATTTTTCACATGCTTCCGATATCCTAAACACATATAAAAACCTCAAAAAAATCACCTAACTTCCTTCATCCACCTTCATCTCCTCGCATGCCCACCGCCTACATCACCACCAACAACCACCTCTGGTACCTCGCCATCATCATACCTGGAGGTCTCTTTGTCTTTGTCTGCGCTCTTACCACCACCATCTGTGCTCGCACACATCGCACTCCACACATCCGATATCCCACTGTCGCCAACCGCCAACCTCTCTCTCCAACTCTCCCTATTCAAAACCCTCCGGCAGAAATCCGTCACCAAGAATACCAACCCCACAGATCTGCCCCCACTCGCCAGGACGTCATAAACCAACTCTGACGCACCTTCCCGCAGGACTTCATCCAACCCTCGGACCTCACTGAAATTGAATTCGAGATTGAAGGACTAGAAAACCAGCTAAGTCGCACCAACCCACCCTCAGTCGACCTACTCCTTCACCTCGCCAATCTCCACGACCAGGCAGTCATCTTCCATGAGCTCGCACTCGCAGCCCAACTCCAGGAGCAGTGGAACCAATGCAGAGTACCGTCGCCGACACCACCTAGCAACTCGTCACCGATACCCAGTACACGACCTGAACCGGCAAACCGCACCCCTCCTCCCGCATACCATCCTCCAACATGTTCTCGCAGCCCCAGACCTGGATACGGACATCAACCGGATTCTTTCCACCCACCCCAGGTCGTCCCAGATCAACCGGATGCATCAACACCTACGGACACTGGAGGACATGCAGCGCCTGGTGTGGTATGCCCAGGAAATCACGGAGATGCTGGACTCTCACCTAAGTAATCTGGTTGACGATCTCCGGCTCTTGCGCAACACGGACTATGAATCGCTCGAGGAAGAAGGTATTCATACAGTACTCATTCCTCTTCATCCTCAGGCGCATCTCTACTGTCCCGCACCAGCTCCTCCGCTTATCCCAATGGTTCCATCCTCGCCTGTGGTCACTTGTCACAACTCCATGACTCAGACCAAACCACTCCCGGTCCAAGTCCCTCACCCATCGCAATCATCGTCCTCGTCATCCTCTCACACCCACTGCTCAGCATGCATGTCTCTGGCTCATCTTACCACCTACTGTGTGCAGTACACCTGTCCCTGGTGCAATAAGACAGCACCTCGACACACCCCAGGAGAATGTCCTCAACACGTACAACAGTCGGCATCACCCCCTCCACTCGCACCCACATCCACCCCAGATGAAAACAGGCCACCATCTCCACCAGCAGCAAACGCACCAAACGGTAGACGCATGGTACGACTCTCAGATCTAGGGGCTCGCGTTCTTCTCCAGTCATACATGGACGACATCGCAGCAGGCATTAACATCAATGACGTCGATATGGGGTCCAACAATGACGACCACTCCAACTGAGGATTCTTAGTCTGCAATGACCCTAAACTACTACTCCTGGGTATGACCTTAAAAGGCCCACTAGTGCATTTCTTCATTCTTTTTCTATGCCCACTTCTCTGCCTGTTATCGTCCTTCTTGGCAGTTTGCCTTCTCCTTATTGTTTATTGGCCTTCACTTGGCCCTATAGGTGCCTATGACTTGCAATCTGGGTTAGGGATTCTTTTTGCATCGATTTTCCGCTTTTTCACCGTCTTCGGACATCATACCATTAATATTGGTGAAAGACCTGGATTAGGTACCAAAGAGTGTGGTAACAAACTCTGCGGTGAACCTAGCATTACACTTAAAGACCTGCTAGGCCGGCATCTTGATACACTTGGAATTTTTTTCTCTCTCTCTTTATGACTCGTCTTTATATTTTATTCTGACAATTCGGTGACTTGTCGATCCTAAATGGGAGGCAATGTTACAATTTTCCTTTACTTTCCCTTACTGCGCTGACTCACTTCCTCTTTGTCATCATCAGTCAGCGCAACTCCCCCATTTCTCTGTCTTACTCATCCTTATTCACCTCGCGCCATAAGACGCCATGATGATGCCTTATTGCACCATCATGACATGCTTTACTTACTGATCACTGTACTTGTATTACCAAGGCCTTCCTTGAGTTTCCATGACCTTCCATAGTCTGGTAAACACACCTAACCAAGTTGCTACAGTAGCAAACACATAGAGTAGCATATAAGCATGTAACTTCAATAGCACAAGCCCTAAGCTTGTGCTCTTTCGTTCATACAAGCCCATTATCTGTTACCACCAGTCTACTGTACGCCATTGTGTCACCAGCAGCTTCATCGTAACCCAACCCCACTCAGAAGCTTACTGTGCCCACATCGTTGATCAGGAAGCCCCACCGACGATCACTATCGACTTACGACATCTAGGAAACCCCATTGCTGTACCATCAGTCTCGATGATCAGGAAGCACCAACATTGATCATTGCATAACCGTTGAGCTTAACAGGGGGCAGTAGCCTCCCTGCCAGCGCCCTTCGCCCCAGCTCCCCCCCTGCAAAGGACCCCGGCCACTGCTAACCAACCCTCTGCCCCTACCAGGACCCCCGGAACCGCCAACATGTCACCCAATGTGGCTGCGCTGACTAACATTGTTAAACAGCTCTCCACAGAAGTCGCCACCATCTCCCGGCAAGTCTCAATCCTTGTCAACTGGCCCACACCCCGTGCCCCACAGGCCCAGAAGGCCCAGGCCCCCACCACCACCACCCAGGCTGCTATCACCATGGCACCAACCTCATACGCCCAGGTGGCAGCCGCCCCTGCTCCGCCCACCGCCTCCAACCCCAACCCCGCTGCCCTGGCTCCAGGCACAGTCTTCACAACTGTGACCCACAAGAAGAGGAAGCAGCACCAGGTCCCGCCCCCGCCCCCGATGTATGCCAAGGACCCGACTCTGGTCCTCCTACCGACTATCATGATAAAATCCAAGGTCCAACTCCCAGCCATGTGCCTAACCGCCACAGCCCATGAGTTTTTCTCCTCCCTCCCCACCACTGACCAGGTCATGGTCTTGGCTTCCTCCTTCAATGTAAAGGGGAACCTTGTGACCTTGTTTGCCAAGTGCCCCTCCTCCGCCACCCTGGCCACAGACACAATCATCGATCGGCACTCTGCAGCCTTCCCGTGGATGGATCCTCTGGCATTTACAAATGGAGGAGTCTCATTCGCCACTCCTATCACTCTGGTAAGCAAAGACACCCAAAAGGAATTCATGGCTGCCACGTGCTCCCTGAGCACCCTCCCCCACCTCCAAATGTTTGCCGATGGCTCATGCATGGGTACTAACTCTGGATCAGCCGTCTGTGCAATGAGGGGCCTCACCCACCTCAACTCGTGCCGGCTCGCCTCCCCCACCTGCACCACAGCAATGGACGCGGAGATTTTCTCCCTCACCTCTGCACCAAGCTGGGCTGCCCACCAACTCTGGGACCACCTGCCTGTCACATCCAACATCTTCTTTCTGTCAGATTTGCTGACAGCACTCCACCTTATCCGCACTTGGGCGCCAGTACTGGGTGCCCATCTCCTTCACCAATGGAAGGCCAGGGTCCAGACCCTTCTGGACTCATATCCAGATCTTTCCATCCACTTCATGTGGTGCCTGGGTCACTCCGACATCCCCAGAAACGAATGGGCAGACCGTGAGGCAAAGTTCACAATGAATTTACCTCCATCTTCACTTGCACCCTCCACCTCCGCTTTGAAGGAGGCCGCCATTAACACCCTCATGGAGCGCTGGTCCCTCTCACTTGCCCGCCCCCTAGCCTCGACAGCCAACAAGTACCTCGCTGTCAACGGTATCCCTTCCCGCCGCCCACAAAAGCTTATCACACAATTGGTTGACCACCCCCGCCGGGAGCTTTCTGCAGTCACCCAGGTCCTATGTTGTGCCGGTCCCTATGGGGGCTACTGGCTGAGCTTCGACTCAGCCTACTGGCGCAGGCATGGCCTGATCTCACACTGCAGATGGCACAACCACCCCCCCTGGCCGGCCCAGTCAACTGCCCATGTATTAGGCAGGTGTCACACATTCCGTCCCTGGATCCGCAAGGTCTGGCCCCCCTGTGACCCACTCCTGACCCACCACACCGAGTGGGCGGATGAAAACCGTCTTCAGGTTCTGTGCCACTGGCTGAAGCTGACAGGGCACTTGAACCGCCTCTCCGACTGCACCTCTGCCATCCGCCTGGCTTTTGCTGCGATGGAGCTGGAGGGACACCTGACCGATGAAGATATGGACTTGGACCTCCTCTGGGACTACATGAGTCGTATGCTTGGACCCCATTCCCAGGACCCAGACCCAGCTCTCTTGGAGCTTTCAGGTGTGCTTCCCCCCTTTTCCTTTGATCTATGATTGTCTTTCGGACTCTCCTGCATATGTCCCGGCTGGTGCTCTCGCCCACCCTTTCCAATTCTAAGCTACCCCCTTTTGCCTGATGTTGTCTGTTTGGCTTGGCCATAGTGATATGTACTCCTCCCTCTTTCTTTTTCACATACTAATAGGGGCCCTTCACACCTTGGCACCCTTTGGGGAGCAGGGCCCCCACCCAGTTTCATGCATTGCGCAATGACAGGCGCCTCTGTTGTTATGTAGTTAGGGCCCCCCCTTTGGGGGGGCAGCTTGTAATTATGTAATACTGCAGGAATAATAATAATAATAATAAATGCAAGCGCATCAATCCCAGAGGATTAGACCCGACTTTCGCTGAGCCCGAGGTTTCCTGGTTTTCACTGACCGCTAGTGGGCAGAGGGTTTCCCAACTCCCATGGAAACATTATCGTTGTGTTCCCCCCCAACTGGCGCACTTTGCACCTTGCGCTGCTGACCGGGCCCAAGGGCACGACCAGCAGACCAGTCAAGGCACCCCACCCCAAGAGGGTGTGGCAGATGTGAAGAGGAATCATCCTCACCAAGTTATCCCCCCAATGCAACGTTAACGACAGGTTGCATACCCTCTGGCGAGCCCTAGAGCCCCTCATGCATCTTCGAAACCGCCATTACAGTGACTGGATGACCAGTGTGCAGTTGGTAGCCTTCTCTCATATCAACCCAGTAGTATACCAGACCAGAGTATGGGTTGCTGCGATGAACCCCTAGACGACCCCCAGTGAAAACCAGAGATGGTGGTGGTAAGAGGACGAGAAGGATGGCTCCAAAGGCCTTTCAACACTGGCAGCCCTTTGCATCCTTCTTGTCCTCTTACCACCACCATCTCTGGATTTCACCAGGGGTCATCTGGGGGTTCATCACAGCAACCTGTGCTCTGGTCTGGTATTCTACTGGGTCGACACGAGAGAAGGCGCTCCAACTGCCCACCTGTATAGGGAGGGCTGCTGGCTGGTCGCCGAGGCGCTGTAGCGGCATCGCTGGATGGTGGGAAACGGGCGCTTGCATTCGCCGGCTGGCATGAAGACCTGTCGTTAACATCTTCATGGGGGGGGTAACTCGGTGAGGATGATCCTTCTTCACGTCTGCTGTGTTCTCTTGGGGCATGGTGCTTGCTGGTCCGCCTTTCGGTGGTGCAAGGGGCGCATGCCTGCCAGTCGGGGGGGGACATGACGTTAATGTCCCCACACCCACGCGGGGGGGGGGGGGGGCAACCCTCTGCCCTTCAGCAGTCGGCTTTGGTTGGGAGACCTCGGGTTTGGGGAGACTCGGATCTGACCTTTGGGTCGGGACTTAAAATCCTGGGGCCGCGTTGTCCCTGGCATGACAAACCATAAAAACTGCTGCCCCAAACCCCAAAAGGGTCTCTGATGACATCACTAGTTGATATAAGGAGATAGGGGCTTCATAACACATGGCGTTGCGGTAAGAACCAGCCGACGTGAAAGCGACAGGCCACCATGGGCCTCTTGGGGGAGTAATGCTGGGGCCCACCCTGCAGTCATGGGAGGTTCTTGGTAGCTGGCCCCACACCATTGTGGTTGGGTGCTGGTACCCCTTGAGAGGTGGTTAGTCTGAGCGGACTCCCTGGTGGCTGTAACAATCGCTGGGGTCCAAGCAAGGGCAACACGTCAACTCCGGTATGCCGCAGATCCAGAAGCAGGCCTTGTGCCTGAGTATTCCCCTTTGGGGCTCTGAAGCGTGTGCTGGGGAACAGGAAACTCCGGGGGGGCCTAGGAAACCCCTCCATCATGGAGTGAGCTGTAGCAGTGGGGGATAGTTCCCTCCACTGGCTCCAGAGCACTAAATCTGGCATGGGTGCATGTAGGAGTAAGTCCTATTGCATGCTTAAGTTGATTCCCAGAAACTAGTGGCACTCTACAGTGGAAAGCAGGGTAAGGGGGGGAATGTGTAGGGTAGGGGGGGCACCCAATGGGTGGGGTAGTGCCTATGGCACCATGACCCCTACTCAGAATGTCTCCCTGGCGCGGCACGCCCTTCCCAATCCAGCGCGCCATAGAGGACAGCATGTTGGGTATAAGTCCTACTGGTCAGGCATCTATGTCACAAGGAAGGTGCATGCATAGTGGGGTCCCGCAAGGGTGCCCTTTAATTCTGGCCATCTGCTTGGCCTATGCTGTGATGGAGTTGGAAGGACACTCGACCGATGAAGATATGGACTTGGACCTCCTCTGGGACTACATGAGTCGTATGCTTGGACCCCGTTCCCAGGACCCAGACCCAGCTCTCTTGGAGCTCTCAGGTGCGCTTCCTCCCCTTTCCTCTACTCAGTGATCGCCTTTCGGACTCTCCCACGTATGTCCCGGCCGGCACTCTCGCCCTCCCTTTCCAATTCTAAGTTACCCCCATTACCTGCCCTCATCTGCTTGGTTTTGTCATAGCGATATGTATTCCTCTCCCCTTCCCATCATTCCCTTTTTAAATAGGGGCCCTTCCCACCTTGGCACCCTTCAGGGAGCAGGGCCCCCACCCAGTTTCATGTGCTGTGTGATGATGGGCGCCTCTGTTGTTATGTAGTTAGGGCCCCCCCTTTGGGGGGGCAGCTTGTAATTATGTAATACTGCAGGAATAATAAAATAAAAATAAAAATAAAATAAAACTGGCAGCCCTTCGGATTCTTGGTAACACTGAGAGGGGCCTGTCCGCCATCCACCTCCAGCGACTCTATACTGCCTTTTTTTTATTTTTAATTATTATTCCTGCAGTATTACATAATTACAAGCTGCCCCCCCAAAGGGGGGGCCCTAACTACATAACAACAGAGGCGCCCATCATCACACAGTGCACGAAACTGGGTGGGGGCCCTGCTCCCCGAGGGGTGCCGAAGTGTGAAGAGTCCCTATTTAGTATGGTAGGAGGTAGAAGGAGGAATACATATTGCTACAAATATACCAAGCGGGTTAGGGCAGGCAAAGTAAGAAGCTTAGAATTGGAAAGGGGATGGCGAGAGTGCTGGCTGAGACATATTCATGGGAATTCGAAAGGCTGGCATTAGAGCAGGGGGAGGGGGGGAGCGTACCTGAAAGCTCCAAAAGGGCTGGGTCCGAGTCCTGGGTTCATGGTCCGAGCATACGACACATGTAGTCCCTTAGGAGGTCCAAGTCCATATCCTCATCGGTTGGGTGACCATCAAGGTCCATCGCGGCAAATGCTAGCTTGATGGCCCCCAAGGTCTGGTTGGAGAGGCGGTTTAGGTGACCCATCAGCCTAAGCCAATGGCGCAAAACTGGGAGGCGGTTTTTGTCAGCCCACTCTGAGTGGTGGACTGGGAGAGGGTCCCAAGGTGGCCATACACAACGTATCCACAGGTGGAAGGTGCTACAGCCGCCTAAGATATGGGCGGTCGACTGCACGGGCCAGGGGGGGGTGGTTGTGCCATCTGCAGTGTGAGATAAGGCCATGTCTGTGCCGGTAGGCTGAGTTGAAGCTCAGCCAGCATCCCCCATAGGGACCAGCATGACAGAGGACCTGCACAACTGCAGATAGCTCGGACTCTATACCGCCTGCGTGCACACTGTCCTAGCATGGGGTGCACCAGTGTGGTACCATGGACGTTGTCAAAAAAACACTAGTCAACTGACTACAGGCTGTGCAGAACACTGCTTGCCGTTGGATCTTAGGCATCTACAAGGGCGTGTCACCATATTCCACTAATTTTCTCTGTTCCACCCCCCCTTTCTTTGCTTATTTCAAATATTTAAAGACCACTCATGCCTTGTGCCTATGGTGCACCCCCCACCACATAGGGCAGAAAAAGTTTAATCCCAATGCTAACGCCCCCTTCTCCCTTTTGTTGCAGGTCCACATCCCCCGAGTCCAACGGATCCCAGCATACATGCACCCCCCCTGGACGGACCCCCTTGCCTTCAGTCAAGGCCGAATCGTCTTCTCAGCCCCAAGACAGCCAGTTTCCTCTGAGATGTGTGACAGCTATGTTGCCCAGGCTAGAGCGTGCTGCACCAACTCATCCCTGCAGGTATTCACTGATGGTTCTCGCATTGGCAACGCCTCAGGATCCGCTATCTGCGGCATGAAAGGGGAGCTACACATCTCCTCCCTGTGCCTCACCTCCCCCACTTGCACAACAGCGACAGACACCAAGATCTTCTCCTTGGCAACTGCACCTGGATGGGCTGCTCACTGCCTCCAACACCTCCTGCCAGATGCCCAAGAAATCTATTTCCTCTCAGACTCGCTGACAGCACTCGGTCTTTTCCACACCTGGCCCTCTGCTTCGGGGGTCGAGACCCTTCTCAACTCATTTCCGCATTTGACCATTCATTTCCGATGGTGCCCAGGCCACAAGGACATCCCTGGGAACGAATGGGCCGACACCGAGGCGAAGCTAGCAACCAAGCTTCCCCCCTCTTCCCTTGCCCCCTCAATCTCTGCTCTGAAGGAAGTAGCAACTCGCACACTCAGCAAGCGTTGGTCCCTCCAGCTGGCCCGCCCCCTAGCCTCCACTGCCGACAAGTACTTGGCAGTAACGGGGCCTCCCACTCGACAGCCGAGAAAGCTAATCACAATCTCAGTCGACCACCCTCGCTTGGAGCTTACCGCAGTTGTGCAGGTCCTCTGTTGTGCCGGTCCCTATGGGGGTTACTGGCTGAGCTTCGACTCAGCCTACCAACACAGGCATGGCCTGATCATGCACTGTAGGTGGCACAACCACCCCCCATGGCCGGCACAGTCTACCTCCCACATCCTAGGCGGATGTGAAACCTTCCAGCCCTGGATATGCTGTGTATGGCCCAAGAGCGACCCCCTCCCAGTCCACCATACTGAATGGGTGGACAAAAACCACCTCCTGGTCTTAAGGCGCTGGCTGCATCTTACAGGCCACATCAACTGGATGTCCAACCACACAGCAGGGGCAATTTGCATCCTTCTTATCCTCTTACCACCACCATCTCACCTTCGCTCTGGGGTCATCTCTGGTCAGTCACAGCAACCCATGTCTCACTTTGATATACTACTGGGGCAACATGAGAGAAGGCTCTCTGACTGCCCACCCTTATAGGGAGGGCAGCTGGCTGGTCACCGAGGCGCTGTAGTGGCATTGTTGGATGGTGGGAGATGGGCGCTTGCATTCACCGGCTGGCACGAGGACCCGTCGTTAACGTCCTCCTGGGGGGGGAGACTCGGTGAGGATGATCCTCTCTCATGTCTGCACTGACCTTCTCGAGGATGGTGTACTTGCTGGTCCGCCTCTCAGTGGTGCAAGGGGCGCATGCCTGCCAGTCGGGGGGGACACGACATTAACGTCCCCACACCCACGCAGGGGGGGGTAACCCTCTGCCCTTCAGTGGTCGGCTTCAGCCAGGAGACCTCAGGTTCAGGGAAACTCGGATCTGACCTTCAGGTTGGGACTTAAAATCCTGGGGCCACATTGTCCCTGGCATGACAAACCATAAAAACTGCTGCCCCAAATCCCGAAAGGGTCTCTGATGATGTCACTACAGTCGAAAGCATCAAGAACCCGCACCTCGGTAAGTTCCGAAACGACCAAAAATTGTAACTGTATCTAGTCCACGAATACATCCTATATACCTATGAAACTTAGTGAAATGGATAGCAATAAGGTTCCTTTATAGATCTTGTTGATTTAAATCCTAGAATTTGGGGGAGTGAAAACTTTCCTTGGAAAATTTGACACAAAATATTAAATTATTTAAAAATGATTTAATTTAATTATTTAATTACCCATATACAGAAGGTTACATAAGTTTAGCACCCACTTAGCATCCAGCGGCTGTTTCCGGATATTGATTTGATGGGATCCCTTACTCTTAGCAAAAACGGTAGAGTCCATAGGTTGCTTAACCAACTTCTCTTAGGCAATCCTGCTTGTGCACAGTTGCAGGATTGTCAAGAGCAGGCACTTATAGTACACCAGCAAGTCTCTCAGTTATTTTTAGAATTTATTATTATTTATTTTTCTCAAAAAATTTGACACACTTGGTCTATTTTTAGAAAATATCTGAAAATGCGAGATCTCGCATTTCTTGGTTACTTTTCGGTTTAAATTTTCAATTTCAGCCACCAATTCGGTATTTCCCGGGCCCGGCAGAGGCGCAGCTTTATCATGCTTTCAACTGTAGTTGATATAAGGAGATTGGGGCTTCATAACACATGGCGTTGTAGTAAGAACCAGCTGATGCGAAAGTGACAGGCCACCATGGGCCTCTTGGGGGGACAATGCTGGGGCTCACCTAGCAGTTGTGGGAAGTCCCTGGTAGCTGGCCCTCTCCCATCAAAGTGGGAAGGATGCTGGTACCCCTTGAGAGGTGGTTAGTCTGAGCGGACTCCCTGGTGGCTGTAACAATCACTGGGGTCCAAGCAAGGGCAACATGTCAACTCTGGTATGCTGTGGATCCAGAAGCGGGCCTTGTGCCTGAGTATTCCCCTTTGGGGCTCTGAAGCATGTGCTGGGGAACAGGAAACTCCAGGGGGGCCTAGGAAACCCCTCCATTATGGAGTGAGCTGTAGCAGTGGGGGATAGTTCCCTCCACTGGCTCCAGAGCACTAAATCTGGCATGGGTGCATGTAGGAGTAAGTCCTACTGCATGCTTAAGTTGATTCCCAGAAACTAGCGGCACTCTACAGTGGAAAGCAGGGTAAGGGGGGGAATGTGTAGGGTAGGGGGGGCACCCAATGGGTGGGGTAGTGCCTATGGCACCACGACCCCCACTCAGAATGTCTCCCTGGCATGGCACGCCCTTCCCAATCCAGTGCGCCATAGAGGACAGTGTGTCGGGTATAAGTCCTACCGGTCAGGCATCTATGTCATGAGGAAGGTGTACATGTAGTGGGGTCCCACAAGGGCGCCCTTTAATTCTGGACCTAAAGCCCTCCACCTCCGCACTAAAAGAAGTCGCAGTCCGCACCCTCATGGACAGGTGGACGTTCTCGCTTGCCTGCCCACTGGCCTCAACTGCCAACAAATATCTGGCAGTACATGGCCTCCCTTCTCAACGACCCAGGAAGCTACTCCTGCACTTGGTCGACCACCCACGCAGCGAGCTATCTGCAGTCGCTCAGGCCCTCTGTCACGCTGGTCCCTACAGGGGTTACTGGCTGAGCTTCGACTCAGCCTACCGACACAGACACAGCCTTATTTCGCACTGCAGATGGCACAACCATCCCCCCTGGCCCGCGCAGTCGACTGCCCACATCTTAGGTGGCTATAGCACCTTCCACTCATGGATACAACACATATGGCCACCTCGGGACCCTCTCCCAGTCCACCACTCAGAGTGGGCTGACAAAAACCGCCTCCCAGTTTTGTGCCATTGGCTTAGGCTGACAGGTCACCTAAACCACCTTTCTGACCGGACCTCTGGGGTCATCCGGCTAGCGTTTGCCGTGATGGACCTTGATGGCCACCCAACCGATGAAGATATGGACTTGGACCTCCTAAGGGACTACATGCGTTGTATGCTCGGACCCCGAACCCAGGACTCGGACCCAGCCCTTTTGGAGCTCTCAGGTACGCCTCCCCCCTTTCCTCTGGTCTAAATGCCTGCCTTTCGAATTCCAATGAATACGTCCCGGCCAGTGCTCTTGCCATCCCCTTTCCACTTCTAAGCTCCTAACTTTACCTGCCCTCATCCACTTGGTCTGCTAGTAGCAATATGTATTCCTCCTTCTCCCTCTTTCCGTACTAAATAGGGACTCTTCACACACCGGCACCTTTCAGGGAGCAGAGACCCCACCCAGTTTTGTGTGATGCGCAATGATGGGTGCCTCCATTGTTATGTAGTTAGGGCCCCCCCTTCGGGGGGGCAGCTTGTAATTATGTAATACTGCAGGAATAAAAATAAAAATAAAAATAAAAATAAATAAAAAAAAGCTAACTGGCTCCAGTTCCTTGCCAACATGTGGGACTGGCTGCCAAGTGCCTCCATTTCCACCCCCCCCCTGGCGACGCACTGGTTATGATGGCTGGGCCACCGCTGGGGTCCAGGTCGACCCCAACACCCTGATTCACCCCTCAATCCCATTGCGATGGCTGGGGATTTGGTGGGATCCGGGCCTCTCTTTCAAGCCCCACATTGAGCACATGCACTCCAAGGGGCTATCTACACTAGCTGCCCTCTGCATCCTGGGCAACACCCAATGCGGTATCTTGGCCCTCTGTTAAGCCTACTGATTAGGTAAGGCTTAATAAGCGATCAACGAGGATCAACCGAGTAAGACGAGGTAGAGACAAGATGATAATTGAGCAAGGGTTTCCCCAAGGACTAGTAGACTGGTGGCCTGGTGACTGGTGACTTAATATCCCACAGAGGAGATAGTGAATGAGTAGGCTCTATTGAATGAAGAGCACAAGCTTAAGGCTTAGTGCTCTGAAAGTGAGTTCTTATATACATGAGTAGAAGCCTATGGAACATGATGGAACACTGACTGAGCAAAGACAAAGGTCAGTCAGCATGGAAGGGAATAGAAACTGGTAGAAGAGTCTGACTGATCATGAGACTAGGATCAGTCAGCATATGAATAGAATTAGTCAGTGAAGATGACTAATGCTAATAAAGGCGATGAGTAAGGGAAATTTGTAACACCCTCTTCCTCCACTGCCTCTATACCTCCTGTGTATGCTCTGTCCTGTCATGGGGGGCGCCAGTTTGGTATCATGGCGGCTGCCAAAAAACTCTGGTAAACCGCCTCCAGGCTGTGCAAAACATGGCTTGCCGCTGGATTCTGGGCATCTTCAAGGGCACCTCCCCCCATTCCACCAATTTTCTTTGCTCTGTTCCCCCCCTCTCTTTCTATTTCGAATATATAAAGACTACCCATTTTCTGTGCCTCTGGTGCACCCCTCACCCTATTGGCCATAAATTATTTAAAAACATAGCTAACAGACCTTTCTCCCTTTCTTTGCAGGTCTGAGCCCCTAGGGTTCAACAAGTCCCCACATACACACATCCCCCATGGACGGATCCTCTGGCCTTCACTCAGGGCCGTGTCTGCTTTACCACCCCTGCCACCCCAGTTAGCGCTGATACCCACAAGTCATTTGTGACAGCGGCACACGAACTCGGTTCCACCCCCCACATCCAGGTATTCACTGATGGCTCCCACATTGACAATAAGTCAGGCTCGGCCATCTGTGCAATGCTAGGCCATACCCGACTCTGATCATGCCGACTGGAGTCCCCCACCTGCGCCACAGCCACGGATGCCGAGGAGTTCTCTCTTGCCATGGCCCCTGGCTGGGTAGCGTGCCGCCTCCCAGCCCAACTGCGCATCGCATTGGATATCTTCTTTCTGTCCGATTCACTGACTGCCCTTCACCTCTTCCGCACCTGGGCCGCCACCCCCAGCACCCACCATCATTTTGATACAGGAACCTCCCTGGTACCAAATTGGTCTCCAACCCTCCCTTACTGACCCCACTGGTACGCTGGTCCTTAACGTTCCATCCCTCCCGGGGTACACTGCTGTACTTCCCCTGGCCACTTGGCCAAGGGTTGTGACATATGTGTCCCGAGCCATACCCTCAACCACATGGTCAGTTCTTGGGGCAGCCTCCTCCAGCACCAATATCCTCACCATCAAGATCCGCTCCCACCTAACAATCCACCTGTGCAACTACTATGGCATGCATGTGCCAGACTGCACCACTGCCACCCCCCACTACCCTGGTGAGTTGTTCCTTTTCACAATCCCACCGGCCCTGGCCTCCACTCTACTTGTGGCAGGCAACTTCAACCATCACCACCATTTGTGGTCCGAACTCCTCACCACTCGGCAGGAGGACTTGAGGGCACAACCCCTTGATGACTTCTTCTGGGAGCATGGCCTCGTGCCAGCTCACCTCCTGGACTCTGACTCACAGCCCATTGACATGATCTGGTCCCCCCCTGTGATCAATCCCGACTCAATTATGGATTCGGGCACCTCCCCCACCTCCCCACTGTCCAACCATGCCATGCTGTGCTGGTCCTTGCTGTCTCAGCCCCCACCTCCAGTCATCAAAACCCACCGGCTTCTCCTGGCCGACAAGGAAGAGTGGACCGACATTGCCTTTCCACTACTCGAAGCCACATTTCTCCTTCTGGCAGTTAACACCATCACCCTTGATGTTAAGGTGCAGGCAGTGGTCGACTCCATGATCGCCACCCTTGCCTCCTTCACCAGACTTGCCAAGCCATCCAAGACTGAGGTGCCCTGGTGGACCCCGACTTGCAAGTCACTTCTCCATGCGATTTCGATGGCATCCACCCCCCTTCAGCAATCCGCAGCCCACTGCACATTCAAGCGTGGCATCTGGGCAGCCAAGCGGCAGTTCTATGCCGATCAGGCCGACCAAGCAGACACCTCCAACATCTGGAGCTGGGCCAAGCGTGGCCTTGGCAACTGACCCACACCCATCCCATCTTTAAAAAAGAGGGATGGCACCTTCACCCAATCAGATGATGAGAAAGGTGAGCTGTTCTGCAACACCTTCTTCATGCCCCCCCCACCCCAACAAGTGGCTGACACCCTGCTGCCTCCCCTCCAACCAGCTGCCCCACCCATACTCCTCTCGGAGCTTATGGGGGCACTGTCCAACACCTCCAACTTGTTGGCTCTGGGCCTCTTGGGCATCAGTTACCACCCCCTGAAATGGGTGGTGGATGCCTACCCTGATGAGATCCTCACCCTTTTCAATGACTGTCTGTGCATGGGGCACCACCCCAAGTGCTGGCAGGCAGCAAAAGTGGTGATGCTCAGGAAGCCAAACAAGAAGGACCCCTTCTCACCAAGATCTTATCAGCCCATCACCCTCAAAGAGACCTTAGGGAAACTCCTCGAAAAGATAAATGCTAACTGGCTCCAATTCCTCACAAACATGAGGGATTGGCTGCCACCTAACCAATATGGGGGGCGTCAAGGGCACTCAGTCTACAACACCACCCAGCACCTCTTACAGATTGCAGAGCATGCCTATGCTGAGGGACATGTATGTTCAGTCCTAGTGGTCGACATACAGGGTTTCTTCAACTTGGTTCACCCACAACTCCTCCACCCACAACTACTGGACCTCCAGTGCCCACCCAACATGGCAGACTGTATTAAGCGCAGTGAATGAAAGACTAGACTTAGTCTGGGCAATCACACTGAGTCCAGTGATGAGTGTACAAGATATATTGAGGGGACTGTGCTACAATACCTGAGTCCAGTGATGAGTGTACAAGATAAGGGACACTACTACTGGGCTGCCGCTTTGTAGCTACATAGTCATGTGACTAGCTGGTCCACTGGATGCGTCCAGTGGACCTTGGGTCATGTGACAAGCCAAATGACAAAGGACAAGCCACTGGATGTGTCTGGTGGATAATTTCCTTAATAGGAAGGTGGCTCGTCATAATAAAGAAAATAGAAAGAAAATAAAGGGAATATAAAGAGAGACCATGGGCTATCTACTGACAGAAATCAATAGCTCTAATAGACTGGTGTCTGTCCTTTATGACGGACTGACAGGTTGCCATCACCTTCAATGGCACCACCCTCCCAACCACCCAGAAACCCAATCTCTTTTATTATTATTATTATTATTCCTGCAGTATTACATAATTACAAGCTGCCCCCCCAAAGGGGGGGCCCTAACTACATAACAACAGAGGCGCCCATCATTGCGCATCACACAAAACTGGGCAGGGGCTCTGCTCCCTTAGAGGGTGCCGAAGTGTGAAGAAGCCCCTATTAGTGAAATAAGGCACCAAAGAAGGAGGGATACATATCGCTACGAACCAACCAAGCAGATAAGGGCAGGTTAAAGTAAGAAGCTTAGAAGTGGAAAGGGAGGGTGAGAGCACTGGCCAAGACGTATTCCAGGGAATTCGAAAGGCAGACATTTACTCAGAAGGGAAGGGAGGAAGCATACCTGAGAGCTCCAAAAGGGCTGGGTCTGAGTCCTGGGTTTGAGGTCCGAGCATACAATGCATGTATCCCCATAGGAGGTCCAAGTCCATATCCTTGTCGGTTGGGTGGCCGTCTAAGTCCATTGCAGCAAAAGAAAGCCGGATGGCGCCTGCGGTGCGGTCGGAAAGGCGGTTTAGGTGCCCTGTCAGCTTTAGCCAGCAGCGCAAAACCGGGAGGCGGTTTTCGTCAGCCCACTCTGAGTGGTGGACTGAGAGAGGGTCCCGAGGTGGCCATACACAACGTATCCATGGGTGGAAGGTGCTGCAGCTGCCTAGGATGTGGGCAGTCAACTGCACAGGCCAGGGGGGGTGGTTGTGCCACCTGCAATGCGAAATCAGGCCATGTCTGCGCCAGTAGGTTGAGTCGAAGCTCAGCCAGTAGCCCCCATAGGGACCGGCATGACAGAGGACCTGTGCGACTGCAGATAGCTCACTGCATGGGTGGTCAACTGAATGCATGAGTAGCTTTCTAGGTCGGTGAGAAGGGAGGCCATGTACCACCAGATATTTGTTGGTGGTGGAGGTGAGTGGGCAGGTGAGCGAGAGCGTCCACCAGTCCATGAGGGTGCAGACAGCCACTTCTTTTAGTGCGGAGGTGGAGGGCTTTAGGTCAGATGGGGGGAGCTCTGTTGCCAGTTTTGCTTCTGTGTCAGCCCATTCATTGCCAGGGATGTCCAAGTGTCCAGGGCACCATATGAAATGAATGGTGAGCTGGGGGTATGAGTCCAGCAGGGTCTCCACACTGTTAAGCTCAACGGTTATGCGGTGATCGATGTCGGGGCTTCCTGATCGTCGGGACTGATGGTACGGCAACGGGGCTTCCTAGATGTCGTAAGTCGAAGAGGGATCGTCGATGGGGCTTCCTGATCGGCGATGAGACGTGGTAGGCTTCTGAGAGCGAGTCGGGTTACGACGAAGCGACTAGTGGCTCAGTGGCTCACAGTGGACTGATGGTAGCAGATAATGGGCTTGTATGAACAAAGAGCACAAGCTTAGGGCTTGTGCTACTGAAGTTACATGCTTATATGCTACTCTATGTGTTTGCTACTGTAGCAACTTGGTTAGGTGTGTTTACCAGACTAAGGAAGGTCATGGAAACTCAAGGAAGGCCTTGGTAATACAAGTATGGTGATCAGTAAGCAAAGCACGTCATGATGGTGCAATAAGGCGTCATCATGGCGTCTTATGGCGTAAGGCGAGTGAGGATGAGTAAGACAGAGAAATGGGGGAGTTGTGCTGACTGATGATGATGAAGAGGAAGTGAGTCAGCGCATAAGGGAAAGTAAGGGAAAAATTGTAACACACACCCGCTTTCCAGATGTGGAGGAGGTGGGCACCAGGGACGGCGGCCCACATGCGGAAAAGGTGGAGTGCAGTCAGCGAATTGGACAGGAAGAAGATGTCTGATGCGACATGCAACTGCGTGGGGAGGCGGCGCACTACCCAGCCCGGGGCTGTGGCGAGGGAGAACTCCTTGGCATCCGTGGCTGTGGCACAGGAGAAACCTGATCTCGGCACCCCCCAAGGGTTGCCAGTATCCCTGATCCTCTCGACCATATTTGCAGGCATGGTCCTCTGGAAGTTTCACCAAACTGGCACCACCACCCTTGCATATGTAGATGACCACCTCCTAGTGTGTGTCGGACCCAGCATGGCAGCCAACTGCCAGCAACTGTCTAATGCATACCACCAACTCAACGTGCACTTTGGCACCATCAGTCTCAACATCGAAGCCGCCAAAACCAAGTGCCTGCACTTCCACCCACCCTGATGCCGATCTACAGCCTACACCAGCTGGGACACCACCGGGGTTTGGGTAGCCCCTACCACACTCATCCGACCATCCATCCCACTCCACTGGCTAGGGATATGGTGGGACCACACCCTCACCTTCAAGGCCCACATTGAGCACATGCATTCCAAAGGCCTCTCCACCCTTGCTGCCCTCCGCATTCTTGGCAACACAGAACGCGGCATCTCGGCCCTCCTCCTCCACCGGTTGTACACCGCCTGCATCTGCTCAGTCCTCACATGGGGTGCACCAGTGTGGTATCATGGCTGGCACCAAAAAACCCTAGTAAGCTGCCTGCAGGCTATGCAAAACATGGCATGCAGATGGATCCTTGGCATCTATAAAGGCACCTCCCCCTTCTCCACAAATTTCCCTTGTTCCCTCCCCCCTCTTTCTTATTATTTTGAATATGCAAAGACCCTTCACTCTCTGTGCCTCTGGCACACCCTGCACTCCATCAGTAGAAAATGATATTATAAAACCATAACTAACTGTCCCTTTTCCACTTCTCTGCAGGTCCAGGTCCCTCGGGTTCAACCGGTCCCTGCATACACTCATCCCCCATGGACAGATCCTCTGGCATTTATGACTGGATGAGTTTTGTTTGCCACTCCCCCCTCCTTTCCCTCTGTTTAATGCCTGCCCTTCAGACTCCCACCCATATGTCCCAGCTGGCACTCTTGCCCTCCCTTTCCTATTCTAAGCTACCCCATTTGCCTGCAACCATCCATTTGGCTGTGCCGTAGTGAAATGTACTCCTCCCTCTCTCTTCCCTTCCGTTACTAATAGGGACCCTACACACCTTGGCACCCTTCAGGGAGCAGGGCCCCCACCCAGTTTCATGCATTGTGCGATGACAGGCACCTCTGTTGTTATGTAGTTAGGGCCCCCCCTTTGGGGGGGCAGCTTGTAATTAGGTAATACTGCAGGAATAATTTAAAAAAAAAAAAAAAAAAAAAGTTTGCCACTCCTATCACTCTGGTAAGCAAGGACACCCACAATGAATTTGTGACCACCACGTGCTCCCTGAGCACCCTCCCCCATCTCCAGGTTTTCACCGATAGCTCCCACATGGATTCTAAGTCTGGATCAGCTGTCTGCACCATGAAGGGCCTTACCCGCCTCAAGTCCCACCGGCTGGCCTCCCCCACCTGCACAACAGCCATGGATGCAGAGATTTTCTCCCTCACCTCCACACCAAGCTGGGCTGCACACCACCTCTGGGATCTTCTGCCTGTCACATCTGACATCTTCTTTCTGTCAGATTCACTGACGGCACTCCACCTCATCCACACATGGGCGCCAGTTCCAGGCACCCATCTCCTCCATCAATGGAAGGCAGGGGTCCAGACTCTTCTGGACTCATACCCGGATCTTTCCATCCATTTTGTATGGTGCCCAGGTCACTCCAACATCCCCAGGAATGAATGGGCAGACCACAAGGCAAAGTTCACAATGAACCTACCCCTGTCTTCCCTCACACCCTCCACCTCTGCACTGAAAGAGGCCACTGTCAACACCCTTATGGAGCGCTGGTCCCTCTCACTCACCACCCCCTGGCCTTGACAGCTGACAAATATCTGGCTGTCAATGGTATCCCCTCATGCTGTTCCCTCAAGCTTCTCATGCAGTCGGTCAACCACCCTCGCCAGGAGCTGTCTGCAGTTGCCCAGGTCCTCTGTCACACCGGTCCCTATGGGGGCTACTGGCTGAGCTTTGACTCAGCCTACCAGCACAGGCATGGCCTGATCTCACACTGCAGATGGCACAACCACCCCCCCTGGCCAGCCCAGTCAACCACTCATGTACTGGGTGGATGTTGCACATTCCGACCATGGATCCACAAGGTCTGGCCTCCCCGCCTCCCACTCCCGACCCACCACACTGAGTGGGCCTTTTTTTAAATTTATTATTATTATTCCTGCAGCATTACATAATTACAAGCTGCCCCCCCAAAGGGGGGGCCCTAACTACATAACAACGGAGGCACCCATCATTGCACAACGCACAAAACTGGGCAGGGGCCCTGCTCCCCAAAGGGTGCCAAGGTGTGGAGGGCCCCTATTAGTAAGAGAGGAGAAGAAAGAGGGAGGAATACATTTTGCTATGGCACAGCCAAACAGATGAGAGCAGGCAAATGGTGTAGTTTAGAATTGGAAAGGGGGGGCGAGAGCGCCAGCTGGGACATGTGATGGGGAGTCCAAAAGGCAGGCACTAGTCAGAGGGAAATGGAGGAAGCATACCTGAAAGCTCCAAGAGAGCTGGGTCTGGGTCCAGGGTTCGAGGTCCAAGCATACGACTCATGTATTCCCGGAGGAGGCCAAGTCCATATCTTCATCAGTCAGGTGTCCCTCCAGCTCCATTGCTGCAAAGGCCAGGCAGATGGTGGCGGAGGTATGGTCGGAGAGGCG
Source organism: Coniferiporia sulphurascens (assembly GCA_002794785.1). Lineage (NCBI taxonomy): Eukaryota > Fungi > Basidiomycota > Agaricomycetes > Hymenochaetales > Hymenochaetaceae > Coniferiporia > Coniferiporia sulphurascens. Next base: position 1,033,344 of record NBBA01000006.1, read on the forward strand.
GTTCAAGTGTCCCGTCAGCTTCAGCCAGCAGCGCAGAACCTGGAGATGGTTTTCATCGGCCCACTCGGCGTGGTGGGTCAGGAGCGGGTCATGGGGGGGCCAGACCTTGTGGATCCAGGGGCAGAATGTATGACACCTGCCCAAGATGTGGGCGGTCGACTGGGCCGGCCAGGGGGGGTGGTTGTGCCACCTGCAGTGCGAGATCAAGCCATGCCGGTACCGGTAGGCTGAGTCAAAGCTCACACTGAGTGGGCCAACGAAAACCACCTCCAGGTTCTACACCACTGGCTTAAACTCACAGAGCACTCAAACCGCCTATCCGACCGTACCTCAGCCGCCATCTGCCTGGCCTTTGCTGTGATGGAACTGGAGGGACACCCAACCGACAAAGATATGGACTTGGACCTCCTTCGGGAACACATGAGTCGTATGCTTGGACCCCGTTCCCAGGACCTGGACCCGGCTCTCTTGGAGCTTTCAGGTGTGCTTCCTCCCTTTTCCTCTGACTAGTGCCTGCCCTTCAGACTCCCACCCATATGTCCCAGCCGGCGCTCTTGCCCCCCCTTTCCCATTCTAAGCTACCCCTTTTGCCTGCCTTCATCCATTTAGTATCATTGTAGCGATATGTATTCCTCCCACTGCCTTTCTTCCATACTAATAGGGGCCCTTCACCCTTGGCTCCCCTTGGGGAGCAGGGCCCCCGCCCAGTTTTGTGCATTTTACAATGATGGGCACCTCCGTTGTTATGTAGTTAGGGCCCCCCCTTTGGGGGGGGCAGCTTGTAATTATGTAATACTGCAGGAATAATTAAAAAATTAAAAAAATTAAAAAAAACATCTGGAAGGCAGGTGTGGAGATTCTGCTGGACTCGTACCCCCAGCTCACCGTCCATTTCGTATGGTGTCCCAGACACTCGGACATCCTTGGCAATGAATGGGCTGACACAGAAGCAAAACTGGCAACAGAGCTCCCTCCATCTGACTTAAAGCCCTCCATGTTAAGCTCAACAGTTACGCGATGATTGACATTGGGGTTTCCTGATCGTCGAGACTGATGGTACAGCAACGGGGCTTCCTAGATGTTGTAAGTCGAAGGTGATCGTCGGTGGGGCTTCCTGATCGACGATGTGGACACAGTAGGCTTCTGATTGGAGTCGGGTTACGACGAAGCAACTGGTGACACAATGGCACACAGTAGACTGGTGATAGCAGATAATGGGCTTGTATGAACAAAGAGCACAAGCTTAGGGCTTGTGCTACTGAAGTTACATGCTTATATGCTACTCTATGTGTTTGCTACTGTAGCAACTTGGTTAGGTGTGTTTACCAGACTATGGAAGGTCATGGAAACTCAAGGAAGGCCTTGGTAATACAAGTACAGTGATCAGTAAGCAAAGCATGTCATGATGGTGCAATAAGGCATCATCATGGCATCTTATGGCGCAAGGCGGATAAGGATGAGTAAGGCAGAGAAATGGGGGAGTTGTGCTGACTGATGATGACGAAGAGGAAGTGAGTCAGCGCAGTAAGGGGAAAGTAAAGGAAAATTGTAACACTCCACCTCCACACTAAAAGAAGTTGCCATCCACACCCTCATGGACAGGTGGACCCTCTTGCTTGCTTGCCCCCTTGCCTCCACCACTGATAAATACCTGGCAGTGCATGGCATCCCATCTCGCTGACCTCAAAAGCTCCTCATGCACTCAGTCAACCACCCACACCATGAGTGTTAAGCTCAACGGTTACACAGTGATTGACATCAGGGCTTCCTGATCATCGAGGCAGGTGTTACGGCAACGGGGCTTCCTAGATGTCATAGATCGAAGGTGATTGTCAATGGGGCTTCCTGATCGATGGTGTGGACACAGTAGGCTTCTTTAGAAGAGTCGGGTTACGACGAAGTGCCAGATGATGAGGTAGAGCACACAGAGGGCACTGAGGCACATATAATGGGCTTGTATGAACAAAGAGCACAAGCTTAGGACTTGTGCTACCAAAGTTACATGCTTATATGCTACTCTACGTGTTTACTACTGTAGGGTCATTGTATAAGGTCATTTACATGGCTATGGAAAGTCATGGAAACCCAAGGAAGGTCTTGGTCATACAGGTGAAGGTATCAGTAAGCAAAGCATGTCATGATGGTGTGATATGGTGACATCATGGTGTCTTATGGTGTAATGTGAATGGGGATGAGTAAGGAAGAGAAATGGGGGAGTTGTGCTGACCAGTGATGATGAAAGGGAAGTGAGTCAGCACAATAAGGGAAGAGTAAAGGAAAATTGTAACAATGAGCTCTCTGCAGTTGCACAGGTCCTCTGCTGTGCCAGTCCCTACCGGGGCTACTGGCTGAGCCTCGACTCAGCCTACCGGCACAGGCATGGCCTGATCTCACACTGCAGGTGGCACAACCACCCCCCCTGGCCTGTGCAGTTGACTGCCCACATCCTAGGCGGCTGCAGCACCTTCCACCCGTGGATATGACATGTATGGCCACCTCAGGACCCCCTCTCCCATCCTTCTTGTCCTCTTACCACCACCATCTCTGGTTTTCACTGGGGGTTGTCTTGGGGTTTGTCGCAGCAACCCATGCTCTGGTCTGGTATTCTACTGGGTCAACATGAGAGAAGGTTCCCAACTGCACACCTTTTATAAAGGAGTGCTGCTTGCTGGTTGCCGAGGCGCTGTAGCAGCATCGTCTGATGGCACAAAAGGGGCTCACACCCGCCAGGGGGTATGCAACCTGTTGTTAATGTTGCAGTGGGGGGGGGGATGGCTCAGTGAGTACCAAGATCCTCTCTCACGTCTGCCATGCTCTCCCAGGGCATGGTGCTCAGCTGGTCCGCCTCTCGGCAGCGCAAGGGGTGCATGCCTGCCAGTTGGGGGGGGACATGACGTTAACGTCCCCACACCCATGCAGGGGGGGGTAACCCTCTGCCCTTCAGCAGTCGGCTTCGGTCAGGAGACCTCGGGTTCAGGGAGACTCGGATCTGACCTTCGGGTCGGGACTTAAAATCCTGGGGCCACATTGTCCCTGGCAAGACAAACCATAAAAACTGCTGCCCCAAATCCTGAAAGGGTCTCTGATGATGGCACTAGTTGCTATAAGGAGATAGGGGCTTCATAACACATGGTGTTGTGGTAAGAACCAGCCGACACGAAAGCGACAGGCCACCATGGGCCTTTTTGGGGGGTGTGGCTGGCCCTAGCCCTTTTGAGGGTAGGCGTTGGTGCCCCCCGAGAGGTGGTTAGTCAAGTGGACTCCCTGGCAACCTCGGAAGAGATAGGCCGGGGTCCAAGCCTCTGGCAACACATCAACTCCGGTATGCCGCGGATCCAGAAGTGGGCCTTGTGCCTGAGTATTCCCCTTCAGGGCTCTGAAGCGTGTGCCAGGGAACAGGAAACTCTGGGGGGCCTAGGAAACCCCTCCACTATGGAGCGAGCTGTAGCAGTGGGGGATAGTTCCCTCCACTGGCTCCAGAGCACTAAATCTGGCATGGGTGCACATAGGAGTAAGTCCTATTGTGTGCTTAAGTTGATTCCCAGAAACGAGCGGCACTCTACAAGGGTAAGCAGGGTAAGGGGGGAATGTGTAGGGTAGGGGGGGCACCCAATGGGTGGGGTAGTGCCTGTGGCGCCGCAACCCTCACTCGGAATGTCTCCCTGGCGCGGCATGCCCTTCCCAATCCAGCGCACCATAGAGGACAGCATGTCGGGTGTAAGTCCTACCGGCCAGGCATCTATGTCATGAGGAAGGTGCACGCGTAGTGGGGCCCCACAAGGGCGCTCTTTAATTCTGGCCTTCAGGCTCTGTGTCGCTGGCTTAAGCTGACAGGACACATGAACTGCCTCTCCGACTGCACCTCTGCCACCATCTGCTTGGCCTTCGCCACAATGGAGTTGGAGGGACACCCAACTGACGAAGATATGGACTTGGACCTCCTCTGGGATTACATGAGTCGTATGCTTGGACCCCGTTCCCAGGACCTGGACCCGGCTCTCTTGGAGCTTTCAGGTGCACTTCTTCCCCTTTCCTCCACTCTGTGACCGCCTTTCGGACTCCCCCATGTTAGTCCCAGCCAGTGCTCTCGCCATCCCTTTCCAATTCTAAGTTACCCCCATTACCTGCCCTCATCCGCTTGGTTTTGTCGTAGCGATATGTACTCCTCTCCCTTTCCCATCATCCTCTTTTAAATAGGGGCCCTTCCCACCTTGGCACCCTTTGGGGAGCAGGGTCCCTGCCCAGTTTCATGCATTGTGTGATGACAGGTGCCTCCATTGTTATGTAGTTAGGGCCCCCCCTTTGGGGGGGCAGCTTGTAATTATGTAATACTGCAGGAATAATTTAAAAAAAAAAAAAAAGGTCCCTGCATACACACATCCCCCATGGACAGACCCCCTGGCCTTCACCAACGGCCAAGTCCACTTCACCACCCCCATCACCCCAGTTAGTGCTGACGTGTGCAAGCAATTCATGAGTGCCGCTCAAGCCCTTGGATCCACCCCTCATGTCCAAGTCTTCACAGACGGCTCATGCATCGACAACAAGTCAGGCTCGGCCATCTGCGCAATGCTAGGCCCCACCCATCTCCAGTCCTGCTGACTGGAGTCCCCCACATGTGCTACAGCCACGGATGCTGAGGAGTTCTCCCTCACCATGGCCCCTGGCTGGGTAGCTCACCGCCTCCCAGCACAACTGCATGTCGCATCGGACATCTTCTTCCTGTCTGATTTGCTGACTGCACTGCACCTATTCCGTACGTGGGCTGCCGTGCCAGGTGCCCACCTCCTCTACATATGGAAAGCGGGTGTGGAGACCCTCCTGGACTCGTACCCCCAGATCACCGTTCACTTCATATGGTGTCCTGGTCACTCAGACATCCCTGGAAATGAATGGGCTGACTTGGAAGCAAAGCTAGCAATGGAGCTCCCCCCATCCGACCTAAAGCCGTCCACCTCCGCACTGAAAGAAGTGGCTGTCTGCACCCTCATGGACCGGTGGACCTCTTCGCTCGCCCACCCCTCGCCTCCACTGCCGACAAATACCTGGCAGTACACGGCACCCCATCTTGCCGACCTTGAAAGCTCCTCATGCATTCGGTTGACCACCCACGCCAGGAGCTCTCTGCAGTTGCGCAGGTCCTCTGCCATGCCGGTCCCTACGGGGGCTACTGGCTGAGCTTTGACTCAACCTACTGGCGCAGACATGGCCTGATTTCGCATTGCAGGTGGCACAACCACCCCCCCTGGCCTGCGCAGTCTGTTAAGCTCAACGGTTACGCGATGATCGACACCGGTGCTTCCTGATCGTCAGAATGGGTTGTATGGCAATGGGGCTTCCTAGATGTCATAAGTCGAAGATGATCGTTGATGAGGCTTCCTGATCAATGATGTGAACATGGTAGGCTTCTGAATGGAGTCGGGTTACGACGAAGAGACTGATGGCACGGCAGCGCACAGTAGACTGGTGGTAGCAGATAATGGGCTTGTATGAACAAAGAGCACAAGCTTAGGGCTTGTGCTACTGAAGTTACATGCTTATATGCTACTCTATGTGTTTGCTACTGTAGCAACTTGGTTAGGTGTGTTTACCAGACTATGGAAGGTCATGGAAACTCAAGGAAGGCCTTGGTAATACAAGTACGGTGATCAGTAAGCAAAGCACATCATGATGGTGCAATAAGGCGTCATCATGGCATCTTATGGCACATGGTGAATAAGGATGAGTAAGGCAGAGAAATGGGGGAGTTGTGCTGACTGATGATGACAAAGGGGAAGTGAGTCAGCGCAGTAAGGGAAAAGTAAAGGAAAATTGTAACATTGCCTCCCATTTAGGATCAACAAGTCACTGAATTGTCAAAAATAAACAAAAATAAACGAGGGAAATAAAATCCAGGTGTATCAAGATGCCGGCCTAGCAGGTCTTTAAGTGTAATGCTAGGTTCACCGCAGAGTTTGTTACTGCGCTCTTTGGTACCTAATCCAGGTCTTTCACCAAAATTAATGGTATGATGTCCGAAGATGGTGAAAAAGCAGAAAAAAGATGCAAAAAGAATCCCTAACCTGGATTGCAAGTCATAGTAACCTATAGGGCCAAGTGAAGGCCAATAAACGATAAGGAAAAGGCAAGCTGCCAAATAAGGACAATAACAAGCAGGGAGGTGGGCGTAAAAAAAAAGAAGAGGAAACGCACTAGTGGGCCTTTTAAGGTCATACCCAGGAGTAGTAGTTTAGGGTCATTGCGGACACACACTAGTTTTCTGTCATTGCGGACTAGAGATCCTCAGTTGGATTGGTCATCGTTGTTAGACCCCATATTGATGTTGTCGATATTGATGCCTGCTGCGATGTTATCCATGTATGACTGAAGGAGAACCCAGGCCCCTAGATCCGAGAGGCATACCGTCTGTCTACCATTTGGTACCGAAGGGGATGGTGGTCTGTTCTCGTCCGGAGTAGACGCTGGTGCGAGTGGGGGGGGGTGTCGGTGATCGTTGTCCGTGTTGAGGACATTCTCCAGGGGGGTGACGCGGTGCTGCCTTCCTGCACCATGGACAGATGTACTGTACACAGTAGGTGGTGAGGTGGGCTGGGGACATGCACGCTGAGCAATGGGTGTGTGAAGATGACGAGGACGATGTTTGGGACAGGGGTTGAACCTGGATGGGTAATGGTTCCGTTTGCATTGCGGAGTTGCGACGAGTGACTGTAGGGGACGACGGGACCGTTGGAACGAGTGTAGGTGCCGGTGTCGGGTGATAGAGATGTGCTTGGGGATGGAGAGGGATGAGGACCACGTGAATACCTTCTTCCTCCAATGCCTCATAATCCGTGTTGCGCAAAAGTCTGAGGTCGTCTACCAGGTTACTCAGCCGGGAGTCTAGCATCTCCGTGATTTCCTGTGCATGCCATGCTAGGCGCTGCATGTCCTCCAGCGTCCTCAGGCGTTGGCGCATCCTGTTGACCTGATGCACTCTTGGGTGGGATGCGAGAAGTCGGTTGACATCTGTATCCAGGTCGGGGGCTGCGAGTACGTGCTGGAGGATGGTATGCGGGAGGAGGGGTGCGGTTTGCCGGTTCAGGTCGTGTACTGGAAAGCAACGGCAGGTCACTAGGTGGTGTTGGCGTCGGTACTCAGCGCTGGTTCCACTGCTCCTGGAGTTGGGCTGCGAGTGCGAGTTCATGGAAGATGACTGCCTGGTTGTGTAAATTGGTGAGGTGAAGGAGTAGATCAACGGAGGGTGGGTCAGTGTGGCTTAGCTGGTTTTCCAGTCCCTCTATTTCAAACTCGATTTCAGTGAGGTCCGAGGGTTGGATGAAATCTTCTGGGAAGGTGCGTCGGAGTTGTTCGATGATGTCCTGACAGGTGGGAGCGGATCCACGGGGTTGATATTCTTGGTGACAAATTTCAACCAGGGGATTCTGGATGGGGAGTGTTGGAGAGAGGTCGGCGGTTGGCGACAGTGGGATAGCGTATGTGTGGGGTGCGGTGTGTGTGAGCACGGATGGTGGTGGTAAGTGCGCAGACGAAGATGAAAAGACCACTGGGGATGGCGATGGCGAGGTACCAGAGGTGGTTGTTGGTGGTGATGTAGGCGGTGGGCATAAGAGAGGATGTAGAGTGGATGTAGGAAGTTAAGTGACTTTTTTGAGGTTTTTATACATATCTAGGATGTTGGAAGCATGTGATAGATCTTTTTCGGCCAACCATTGGTTTTCGGAAGATGGGTAGCCGGTCCACTTAACTAGGAAATGCCGTCGGTTTCCGGCACCCTTGTGAGAGACAATAGCCTCGATTTCGTATTCCTGCTGATCTTCTATCAGGTCAGGTGGTGGTTGACTGAATGGAGGTCTGTGTGCATCGGTCTCCGAATACGCTGAGAGAAGCGAGGCGTGGAAAATGGGGTGGATACGCCATGCTTTGGGTAGTTGGAGGCGATAATTCAGGGGTGATAGCACCTGAATTATGGGAAATGGTCCCTCCCATTTAGGTGACAATTTGCGGGAGCGATTGGGGAAGTGCAAATTGGTGGCTTCTAACCAGACCTTGTCGCCCGTTTTGAATGGTTTGAAGCCTCGTGCTCCAAAACATGCCATATGGGTGTGGGCTAGGTCATGGGCGGCGAGCGCTTCTTTTCTGATTGATGAGAGCAGACACAGGCGCTGTGAGAGAGATGGGAGATCAGTATCTTCTATCACTGCGGGAATGGGTATAGGGTTGTACCCTAGCATGATGGTGAACGGCGAGGTTTTGGTAACTGAATGGGTCTGGATATTGTGTGAGAATTCCAGATCAGTGAGAGAGTCAGCCCAGGAATGAGGTGATGTTCCGCAGTAAATGCGTAGATAAGCTTCTACTTCCTGGTTGGCGCGTTCAGTTTGTCCGTCCGTTTGAGGGTGGTATGCTGTTGACAGTTTCGACTTGATTCCGAGGCGTTTGCATAGTGTTTGAAACACCTGAGATGCAAATTGAGGTCCCCGATCAGAGATAATGTGTTTGGGTAGTCCGAACTGTCGATAGACATTGTCGTGGTAACACTTCGCTGTTCCGAGTGCGTCTATGGTTTTGTGGCAGGGAATGAGAACTATTCCTTTGGAAGCATCGTGATCTACAACAACCATTATGGAGTCATATCTGTTAGATGCGGGTAGGTCGGTAATGAAGTCCATTGATACCGATTGAAATGGAAGCATGGATGCGTCCGCGGGTATTGGGAGCATTGGCGGCTTGGTCGGGTGTGTGTTGATTTTCATCTGTTGGCACGCAGCACAGCCTTTGACATAGTTCCCTACAAATACCATTAATCCGGGCCACCAATAGTGTTGTCGCACCAGTTGGGAGGTTTTGAATACCCCTGGGTGGCCGAATGATGGAAGATCATGAAACATTTGTAGAATTTCTTGTTTGATTTCCGCATTGTCTGGTATGTAGACTTGTTTCTGGTATTGAAGAAGACCTGAATCTATGGTCCAGTCATCAAGAGAGAACCGAAAAGGGGATGGGATTTTTAATGCCCGTGCATCCTGGATCATTTTCGCAAATGAATCCCCTTCTTGGGCATCTCGGATGCAATTTTGGAGGTCCACATTAATGGTTCCAATAAACAGTGTTTCCGGTAGCATAATACATTCTTCTAGTGGTTCTTCACCATGATCTGGGCGTCTAGATAGTGCATCGGCACCCGGAATAGACTTTCCTGGTCGGTGTGTGATTACGCAATTGAACTGGGACAAAAATAGGTTCCATCATGATTGTCTCGGGGTTAAACGGCGTTTGGATCTGAAGTATGATAGGTTTTTGTGATCGCACCAGATTGTGTTTGTATGCGGGTTGCCAAGGAGGTAGTGGCACCATGTTTCGAGGCCTCATATTATGCCTAGAAGTTCTCTGTCATAGACTTCATAACGCTGTTGAGCTGGTCTGAACATTTCCGAAATATACCCACATGGTTGTAAGTCGCCATTTGAGTTTGTCTGGTAGAGTACCGCTCCAGAAGCCACTTTGGATGCATCCATTTTGGGGATGAACGGCTTGGTGGGGTCTGGTACGAGTAATGCCGGTTTGTCAAGGAAAAGCGTTTTAAGTTTCGTAAATGCTTGGTCTCTTTCTGGTGTCCATTTCCATTGCTTGTTGGTGCGGGTGAGCTCATTAAGCAGGTATATGATATCTGAGAAGCTGGGAATAAAGCGTCTGTAATAATTACAGAATCCCATAAAGCTTCGGAGCTGTTTGATGGTGCGTGGGGTAGGCCAATCAGCAATTCCTGCCAGTTTGACAGGGTCCATGTGGATATTATCTGGGGTAATAATCATTCCTAGGAATTCGATGTGTTGTACCCCAAATAGGCATTTTTCTGGTTTGCAATAAAGGTCATTGGCTGCACAGATGTCAAGAACGTGGCAAGTGCATTGGTAAAGTTCTTCCATTGAGTTGGCTAGGATAAGTATGTCATCCATGTAGATCAAGGTTCCGTCTTCAAGAATTACGAAGTGAAAGGTATTGTCCATGAAGGCCTGGAATGTGGCAGGCGAATTGCATAGTCCAAAGAACATGACGGTTGGTTCGAAAAGTCCTCGGGGAGTTTTAAAGGCGGCTTTCCATTGATCGCCATCTTTTATCCGAATGTTATTATATCCCAATCTAAGGTCAAGTTTCATAAAATACTTGGCTCCTTTGAGTTTGTCCATGAGATCGCTGATTAGCAGTAATGGGTATGCATTCTTAATGGTTCCTTCATTGAGAGCTCAGTAATCCTGACATCCTTGTAGGCTAGTGTCCTTTTTTCCTATGAAGAAGAAAGGGGATGCCATGGGTGATTTGGATGGTCGAATATAGCCTTTACGTAAGTTTTCATCTAGGAATTCATCAAGTGCTGCCAGTTCTTTGGGTGCCAGTGGGTAGACTTTACAGTCGCATGGTATGAAGTCCGGTTTGAGATCGATGGCGTGGTCGTAGGGTCTGGAGATTGGGAATCGTTCCGCCGATTTTTTATGAAAGATGTCAAGGTACCGGTGGTATTCAGGGGGAATTATCTGTTCCACAGGTTTTGTTTCTTTAACCTGCTCCTGAGCGAGTGAGGTAGTGGTGGTGACCTTTGCGATAGCGAGAGTGCCTTTTTGCCAATTTATAACTGGATTATGGTTTTTTAACCATGGTAGGCCAAGAATAATGTCTTCCTTGCCTAGAGAAGTTACGAGTAGCTTCAGTGGGAGTGATTTCCCTTCGATGCGAGCCAATCGCCAAGTATACTTGGTGATGGTTCCATGTTCATTGGTGGATCCATCCGCATTAAGAACCATAATGGGACGAGCAAGAGTTCGTGTTGGTATATGATGCTTGATGACGAATTTGGCATCAATAAACTGGCCTTCAGCTCCAGAATCAATGAGTGTGTTGGTGGGGACAGTTTGGTCATAGACAATTATAGAAATTGGGATCTTCATTGCAGGAAGTGAAGGATCAGAATCTACAATTGGAGACATGGTAACAGGAAGACTTAATGTCTGTCTAAGCTTCCTCTTTAAAAACCCTGTTTGTCTAGGATGTTGAAGATCTCGTCTTTCTTTGTTTCATCAAATTGGTTGAGCAAGTTGCATATGCTCACAGCGATGTTTTCGGGAGTCTGATTCTCCAGATTGGGCTTGGGTGTTTCGACAATTGGAAACGTGTTGTCGATTGTGCGAACTGTGCGTTGTTGGCTCGATCCCTGCTGGTATTTGGTACAATCGCAAGCATTGTGGCCTTTCTCTCTACAGGCGAGACAACGTCCTTCGCACATACATCTGGCACGTTCTTCCTCAGAGAGATGTGGTGGATGGTTGGTGGCGGTTCCCTGTGCCGCATGCTGATTGGGCTGGTAGGGATGGCGTTGTTGGTTGTTTCCGAGGTTACGGAAACGGTTCTCTTGTTTAGTGGGAGCTTGTCCTGGGCCTCGGAGGGCCTTGAGTCGCTGATATACAGCATCCTGTTTGGAGGCCTTGTGGTACCATTCCTCTATGGTGTTGGGTGCTTTGGCACTTGCCAGAACACGTGCTAGAAGGCCATGCTTTAGACCCTTCTTGTATATGGGGATGAGATTGTTGTCCCCTGACATGCCAGCTTGTATTATGAGAGACTGGAAGTGACTATTATAGTCGTCTGCTGATCCCGTTTGTTGGAGCGTCATAATCTCTTGAGAAGCTTCAGCAACATCATCGGTGGTGATGAACGTGTTGCGGAAGTCGCATTTGAAGTCGCCCCATGTGCCATACCTGACAAGGGTGGTGAGGATCTTGCCGTTGAGGTCTTTGGCGAAGGCAGATGCGAGTGTTTCTCAGTTGATGGCCCAGTCTCCTGCAGTCCCTGTCTGCATGTAGGAGAGAATGAAGTTGACTTTCAACTCATCGGTGGTGTATATGTGGTGGTTGATGTGGAGGTATGCCTTGCAGCTGGATAGAAAGCGGCGAGCGTACTTGCAATCCCTGTCGAAGGTGTTGGGATGGGCAAGGTTGATTTCCTTGGGTACTGGTTGTGACATCTGAGGAGGTGGTGTCTGAGTTTTCAGGAATAGTTGGCAGTAGTTGGGTATGTTTTGTGCGAAGGTTAGATGTGCGTCTTCAGCATCGTTAGCTTTGAACCACTGAAAATCTCCATTGGTGTTTTCTAACCATGAGTAGTAGTCGTGGTCGTTCGAGTTGGTTTGCTTTTTCTTAAAGCACTTGAGGTCGTGGTCCCAGGTTCCTCCAACGAGGGGGTATACTGGCTGTGGGCTGGCTAATTTTGACAGGTTGGGCAGAGGGTTGGTGCTTGGACGTTGGATACATCAGCAAAAAAAATTTGGGAAAGCTTGTGCTAGTGTTAAGCTCAACAGTTATGCGATGATCGACATCGGTGCTTCCTGATCGTCAGAACGGGTTGTACGGCAACGGGGCTTCCTAGATGTCGTAAGTCGAAGATGATCGTCAATGAGGCTTCCTGATCAACGATGTGAACATGGTAGGCTTCTGAACGGAGTTGGGTTACGACGAAGAGACTGATGGCACGATGGCGCACAGTAGACTGGTGGTAGCAGATAATGGGCTTGTATGAACAAAGAGCACAAGCTTAGGGCTTGTGCTACTGAAGTTACATGCTTATATGCTACTCTATGTGTTTGCTACTGTAGCAACTTGGTTAGGTGTGTTTACCAGACTATGGAAGGTCATGGAAACTCAAGGAAGGCCTTGGTAATACAAGTACGGTGATCAGTAAGCAAAGCACGTCATGATGGTGCAATAAGGCATCATCATGGCATCTTATGGTGCACAATGAATAAGGATGAGTAAGGCAGAGAAATGGGGGAGTTGCGCTGACTGATGATGACGAAGGGGAAGTGAGTCAGCACAGTAAGGGAAAAGTAAAGGAAAATTGTAACACAGTCGACCACCCACATCCTAGGCGGCTGCAGCACCTTCCACCTGTGGATACATTGTGTATGGCCACCTTGGGACCCTCTCCCAGTCCACCACTCAGAGTGGGCTGACGAAAACTGCCTCCTGGTTTTGTGCTGCTGGCTAAAGCTGACAGGGCACTTAAACCGTCTTTCCAACCGTGCTGCAGGCGCCATCCGGCTTTCTTTTGCCACAATGGACTTAGACAGCCACCCAACCGACAAGGATATGGACTTGGACCTCTTACAGGATTACATGCATTGTATGCTCAGACCTCAAACTCGGGACTCGGACCCAGCCCTTTTGGAGCTATCAGGTACACTTCCTCCCTTCCCTCTTGATTAGTGCCTGCCCTTTGAATTCCCATGAATACATCCTGGCTGGCGCTCTCGCCCTCCCTTTCCACTTCTAAGCTTCCTACTTTAACCTGCCCTTATCCATTTGGTTTGTTCGTAGCGATATGTATCCCTCCTTCTTGTGTCTTTGTTACTCAATAGGGGCTCTTCACACTCTGGCACCCCTCAGGGAGCAGAGCCCCTGCCCAGTTTTGTGCAATGCGCAATGACAGGCGCCTCTGTTGTTATGTGGTTAGGGCCCCCCCTTCGGGGGGCAGCTTGTAATTATGTAATACTGCAGGAATAATTTAAAAAAAAAAAAAAACCCCTCCCACCTCCCACATCAGCCAGTGCTGATGCTGACAGGGCTGCCTGAGCCGCCACCACCTTTTTTATTTTTATTTTTATTTTTTATTATTATTATTATTATTATTATTATTATTCCTGCAGTATTACATAATTATAAGCTGCCCCCCAAAGGGGGGGCCCTAACTACATAACAATGGAGGCGCCTGTCATTGCGCATTGCACAAAACTGGGCGGGGCTCTGCTCCCCGAAGGGTGCCAAAGTGTGAAGAGCCCCTATTTAGTGAGAAATAAGAGAGAAGGAGGAATACATATCGCTATGAACAAACCAGGCAGACAAGGGCAGGTTAAAGTAAGAAGCTTAGAATTGAGAATGGGGAGGTGAGAGTGCCAGCCAAGACGTATCTGTAGGAATTCAAAAGACGGGCCACCCCTTCTTGTCCTCTTACCACCGCCATCTCGGTTTCACTCTGGGGTGCTCTTGGCAGTATGTCACAGCAACCTGACCTTGCACTGGGGCTTACACCTTGGTCATTGTATGAGAGAAGGCATCCGACTAACCTTGGTGCGCTGGGGTCATTCATCAGTCGCCATAATGTGGTGGGAAACGGGCATGGAGCTCACCAGCTGGCTTGGCAACCTGTCGAAAACATTGCCTCTGGATTGATGACTTGGTGAGGATGATTCTTTCTGGTGTCTGTGCTGTTCTCTCGGGGTGGCGTGCTCATTGGGCCTGCATTGTATGTGGGCTCGGCAGGGGGGGGACACGACATTAATGTCCTCACAGGGGGGGGGAAACCCCCTGCCTCGCAGCAGGCGACTTCGGTCAGGAAACCTCAGTTCAAGGCAACCCGGATTGCACCTTTGGGTGCTGAGCACTGCCCTCCTGGGTACCTCGGAGCTCACGTTGTCCCTAGCATGACAAATCAAAAACTGCTCCCCCAAATTCCCAAAAGGGTCTCTGATGACAGCACCTAGTGCTAAAAGGAGATAGGGGGCTCATAACACATGGCATGGCAGTAAGAACCACCCGATGCCGAAAGGCAACAGGGTACCATGGGCCTCTTGGGTGGGTTGGACCCACTTGGGGTGGTTAGTATCCCTTACTCCCTGGGATGGCTTTGCCACCAGGGTCGGGTATGCGAGACAGAGATCCTGGTATGATCATGAATCCAGAAGCGGGGGCTGGGGGTTGACTGGGCGCTTGTCCCATGACCTCGGTTCCAGAGTATTCTGGCTGTAATGGCTGTTTCTGAAGTGCATGCCAGGGCACAGGAAAGGGCCTGCATGGAGTGTGTGTCAGCATCCCAGCGCACTGAAGTGTAGTGTCTTGGGCCATAGCACTGTGGGAGAGTTCCCCCCAGTGGCTCCAGAGGACTAAATCCTCCATTGGTTTGTGTGGGGGTAATTCCCACTATGGGCTTAAGTTGATTCCCAGAAGCGCAGCGGTACTCTACAGGACCTCTATGGTCAGGGAGGGAATGTGTAGGGTAGGGGGGTCATTCCATATGGGTGTAGTAGTGCCTATGGTGCCGTGACCTGCACTTGGGGTGGCCTCCTGGCATGGCACACCTTACCCTAGTGCTCCAATATAGTGCCCATATGTCGTAGAGGACAGTGGGAGCAGTTTTGGTTGCTGCATATCCCAAGGAAGGTACACGCATTGCTTGAGTCCCACAAGGGTGCTCTTAATTCTGGCCAAAAAACCCTAGTCAACCGACTACAGGCTGTGCAGAACACTGCTTGCTGTTGGATTTTAGGCATCTATAAGGGCATGTCTCCACATTCCACTAATTTCTTATGTTCCACCCCCCCTTTCTTCGCTTATTTCGAATATTTAAAGACCACTCACACCTTGCGCCTATGGCACACCCCCCACCATGTAGGGCAGAAAAAGTTTAATCCTAATGCTAACACCCCTTTTTCCCTTTCATTTTAGGTCTGCATCCCCCAAGTCCAATGGATCCCAGCGTACACACACCCCCCCTGGATGGACCCCCTCGCCTTTGGTCAAGGCCAAATCGTCTTCACAGTTTCCAGACAGCCAGTCTCTGTGGACTTGTGTGAAACCTATGTAGCTCAAGCCAGGATTTGCTGCACCAATTCCTCCCTGCAGGTATTCACTGATGGTTCACACATCAGAAATGCCTCCGGATCAGCCATCTGTGGCATGAAGGGACCAAATTACATCAGATCCCTCGAGCTCACCTCCCCCACTTGCGCTACAGCCACAGATGCCGAAGTATTCTCTCTGGCAACTGCCCCAGGCTGGGCCACAAGACACCTCCACCATCTGCTGCCAGATGTCCAGGAGATCTTTTTCCTCTCAGACTCTCTGATGGCACTCGGCCTCTTTCGCACCTGGCCCTCTGCATTGGGGGCCCAGCTCCTCCCCCTTTGGAAGGCGGGGGTCAAGACCCTTCTCGACTCGTTCCCAAATTTGACTGTGCATTTCTGATGGTGCCCGGGCCACGAGGACATCCCCAGGAATGAATGGGCAGACTCCAAGGCGAAGCTAGCAACTGAGCTTCCCCTATCTTCCCTCACCCCCTCTATCTCCGCTCTGAAGGAAGTGGCGACTCACACACTCAGTGAGCGTTGGTCCCTTCAGCTGGCCCGCCCCCTGGCCTCCACCACTGACAAGTACCTGGCAGTTACTGGGCCCCCCACTCAACAACTGAGAAAGCTAATCACCATCTCAGTCGACCACCCCCACTCAGAGCTCACTGCAGTGGTGCAGGTCCTCTGTTGTGCCAGTCCCTATGGGGGCTACTGGCTGAGCTTTGACTCAGCCTACCAGCGCAGACATGGCCTGATCTCCCACTGCAGGTGGCACAACCACCCACCCTGGCCGGCGCAGTCAACCTCCCATGTCCTTGGTGGATGCGAAACATTCCAACTGTGGATACGACGAGTCTGGCCCAGAAGCGACCCCCTCCCAGTCCACCATACCGAATGGGTGGACAAAAACCACCTCCTGGTCCTAAGGTGCTGGCTACACCTTACCAGCCACCTCAATTGAATGTCCAACTGCACAGCTGGGGCAATCCACCTAGCCTTTGCAGCCATGGACTTGGATGGACTCCCGACCAATAACAACCTTAACTTGGACACCCTCCAGGGCTACATGCGTAGGTTGCTCGGATCCAGGACTCAGGACACGGACCCAGCTCTCTTGGAGCTTTCAGGTATGCTCCCACCATTTCCCTCTGACTCTTGACTGCCATTCGGATTCCCCATCAGTTTCTTCTATGGCACTTGCAGCCACTCCTTTCCTCTTCTAAGGGACTCTCCTTTCCTGATCTCGCTTTTGGCCTGGTTTGGCTTTCTGTAGTCTCAATATGTATGCCTCCCTCTCCCTCCCTCTATTTATCCCTAATAGGGTGTGTAAGTTCACTAGGCCTCCTTTGGGAGGCACATGCCCCACCCAGTTTCACTCGATGAGCGATGACAGGCACCTCAGTAGTTAGGTAGTTTACAGGTGGCCCCTTCGGGGCTGCAGGTGTATTATGTAGCTCAGTAGGAATAATAAAAATAAAAATAAAAATAAAAATAAAAATAATTTGAAAGATGGGTGCTAATCAGAGGGAAAGGGAGGGAGCATACCTGAGAGCTCCAAAAGGGCTGTGTCTGAGTCCTGGGTTCGGGGTCCGAGCATACGACACATGTAATCCTGTAGGAGGTCCAAGTCCATATCCTTGTCAGTTGGGTGGCCATCTAGGTCCATTGCAGCAAAGGCCAGCCGGATAGCACCTGCGGCACAGTTGGAGAGGCGGTTAAGATGCCCTGTCAGCTTTAGCCAGCGGCGCAGAACTGGGGGGCGGTTTTCATCAACCCACTCTAGTGGTGGACTGGGAGAGGGTCCCAAGGTGGCCATATGCATTGTATCCATGAGTGGAAGGTGCTACAGCCACCTAAGATATGGGCAGTCGACTGCACAGGCCAGGGGGGTGGTTGTGCCACCTGCAGTGTGAGATCAGGCCATGTCTGCACTGGTAGGCTGAGTCAAAGCTCAGCCAGTAGCCCCCATAGGGACCAGTGCGACAGAGGACTTGAGCAACTGCAGATAGCTCGCTTCAGGGGTGGTCAACCAAGTGCATGAGCAGCTTCCTAGGGTGGCAGGAGGGAAGGCTGTGTACCGCCAAGTATTTGTTGGCGGTTGAGGCTAGGGGGCGGGCAAGTGAGAAAGTTCACTGGTCCATGAGGGTGTGGACACCAACTTCTTTTAGTGCAGAGGTGGAGGGCCATAAGTTGGATGGGGGGAGCTCCATCACCAGCTTCACTTCTGTGTCAGCCCATTCATTTCCAGGGATGTCCAAGTGACTGGGGCACCACATGAAATGGATGGTGAGCTGGGGGTATGAATCCAGCAGGGTCTCCACACCCACCTTCCAGATGTGAAGGAGGTGGGTGCCAGGAGTGGTGGCCCAGGTGTGGAAGAGGTGGATGGCGGTCAGTGAGTTGGACAAGAAAAAGATGTCCAATGTGACATGCAGTTGGGCTGGGAGGTGGCGCACTCCCCAGCCAGGGGCCGTGGCGAGGGAGAAATCCTCAGCCTCCGTGGTGGTGGCGCAGGTGGGGGACTCAAGTCGGCATGACCTGAGTCGGGTGGGGCCTAGCATGGCACAGATGGCCGACCCTGACTTATTGTTGATGCAGGAGCCATCAGTGAATACTTGGACATGGGGGGTGGAGCCTAGCTTGTGTGCTGCTCACACAAATTGTTTGCGAGTGTCTGTGCTGACCAGGGTGACAGGGGTGGCGAAGCGGATGCGGCCCTTAGTGAAGGCCAGAGGATCCATCCATGGGGGATGCATGTATGCAGGGACCTGTTGAACCCAGGGGGCTCGGACCTGCAGAGAAAGGGAAAAAGGTCTGTTAGCTATGTTTTTAAATAATTTGCAGCCAATAGAGTGAGGGGTGCGCCAGAGGTGCAGGGAATGGGTAGTCTTTACATATTCGAAATAGAAAGAAAGGGGGGGAACAGAGCAAAGAAAATTTGTGGAGTGGGGGGAAGTGCCTTTGAAGATGCCCAGAATCCAGCAACAGGCCATGTTTTGCATGGCCTGTAGGCAGTTTACCAATGTTTTCTGGCAGCGGCCATGGTACCATACTGGTGCTCCCCATGAAAGGATGGAGCAGACGCAGGAGGTGTACAGGTGGCGAAGGAGGAGGGCAGAGATGCCGCGTTGGGTGTTGCCCAGTATGCGGAGGGCGGTGAGGGTGGAGAGCCCCTTGGAGCACATGCACTTGATGTGGGGCTTGAAGGAGAGGCCCGGATCCCACCATATCCCCAGCCATTGCAGTGGGATAGAGGGGCGGATCAGGGTGCTATTGTCGATCTGGACCCCAGCGGTGGCCCAGCCATCGTAACCAGTGTGTTGCTGGGGGGGGTGGAAATGGAGGCACTCTGTCTTGGCAGCTTCGATGTTGAGACCGATGGTGCCGAAGAGCATGTCGAGTTGGTGGTATGTGCTGGTGAGGGAGCAGCAGTTGGATGCTACAGAGGGGCCAACACAAATTAGTAGGTGGTCATCGACGTATGCGAGGGCAGTGGTGCTGGCTTGGTGAAAGTGCCAGAGGACCACACCTGCGAATATTGTCGACAAGATGGGGGAGACGGGCCATCCTTCTTGTCCTCTTACCACCACCATCTCACCTTCGCTCTGGGGTCGTCTCTGGTCAGTCACAGCAACCCATGCCCTGCTCTGGTATACTACTGGGGTGACATGAGAGAAGGCTATCCGACTGCCCACCTTGATAAGGAGGGCAGCTGGCCGGTCACTGAGGCGCTGTAATGGCGTCGTTGGATGGCGGGAGATGGGCGCTTGTGTCTGCCGGCTGGCACAGGGACCTGTCGTTAATGTCCTCTTGGGGGGGGAGACTTGGTGAGGATGATCCTCTCTCACATCTGTGCTGACCTTCTTGAGGATGGCATGCCTGCTGGTCCACCTCTGGGCAGTGCAAGGGGCATATGCCTGCCAGTTAGGGGGGGGACACGATGTTAACGTCCCCACACCCACACAGGGGGGGTAACCCTCTGCCCTTCAGCAGTTGGCTTCGGTCAGGAGACCTCAGGTTCAGGGAGACTCGGATCTGACCTTCGGGTCAGGACTTAAAATCCTGGGGCTGCATTGTCCCTGGCATGACAAACCATAAAAACTGCTGCCCCAAACCCCAAAAGGGTCTCTGATGACGTCACTAGTTGATATAAGGAGATAGGGGCTTCTTAACACATGGCATTGTGGTAAGAACCAGCCGACACGAGAGCGACAGGCCACCATGGGCCTCTTGGGGGAGTAACGCTGGGGCCCACCCTGCAGTTGTGGGAGGTTCTTGGTAGCTGGCCCCACACCATCAAAGTGGTTGGGTGCTGGTACCCCTTGAGAGGTGGTTAGTCTGAGTGGACTCCCTGGCGGCTGTAACAAGTGCTGGGGTCCAAGCGATGGTGACATGTCAACTCCAGTACATTGCGGATCCAGAAGCGGGCCCTGTGCCTGAGTATTCCCCCTCGGGGCTCTGAAGCATGTGCCAGGGAACAGGAAACTCCGGGGGGGCCTAGGAAACCCCTCCATTATGGAGCAAGCTGTAGTGGTGGGGGATAGTTCCCTCCACTGGCTCCAGAGCACTAAATCTGGCATGGGTGCATGTAGGAGTAAGTCCTACTGCATGCTTAAGTTGATTCCCAGAAACTAGCGGCACTCTACAGTGGAAGGCAGGGTAAGGGGG
The DNA here is from genome assembly GCA_002794785.1 of Coniferiporia sulphurascens. Taxonomy (NCBI): domain Eukaryota; kingdom Fungi; phylum Basidiomycota; class Agaricomycetes; order Hymenochaetales; family Hymenochaetaceae; genus Coniferiporia; species Coniferiporia sulphurascens. Next base: position 1,053,622 of record NBBA01000006.1, read on the forward strand.
GGAATGTGTAGGGTAGGAGGGGCACCCAATGGGTGGGGTAGTGCCTATGGCGCCGCAACCCCCACTCGGAATGTCTCCCTGGCACAGCACACCCTTCCCAATCCAGCACACTGTAGAGGACAGCGTGTCGGGTATAAGTCCTACTGGTCAGGCATCTATGTCATGAGGAAGGTGCACACATAGTGGGGTCCCACAAGGGCGCCCTTTAATTCTGGCCACTCCCAGTGCTCACCTCCTACACATCTGGAAAGCGGGTGTGGAGACTCTGCTGGACTCATACCCCCAGCTCACCATTCATTTCGTATGGTGCCCCAGACATTCAGACATCCCTGGGAATGAATGGGCTGGCACGGAAGCGAAGCTGGCTACGGAGCTCCCACCATCCGACCTTAAACCTTCCATATCCGCACTAAAAGAGATTGCAGTATGCACACTCATGGAGTGCTGGACGATCTCGCTAGCCCACCCCCTTGCCTCAACCGCCGACAAATACTTGGCAGTACACGGCCTCCCATCATGCAGACCTCGAAAGCTACTCATGCATTTGGTCGACCACCCACACAGCGAGCTTGCTGCAGTGGCGCAAGTCCTCTGCTGTGCTGGTCCCTATGGGGGTTACTGGCTGAGTTTTGACTCAACCTACCACTGCAGGCATGGCTTGATCTCACACTGCAGGTGGCACAACCACCCCCCCTGGCCTGCACAGTTGACCACCCACATCCTTGGCAGCTGTAGTACCTTCCACCCATGGATACGACGCGTGTGGCCACCTTGGGACCCTCTCCCAGTCCACCACTCAGAGTGGGCTGATGAAAACCACCTCCCAGTTTTGTGCCACTGGCTAAAGCTGACAGGGCACCTTAACTGCCTTTCTGACCGCACTGCAGGAACCATCCGGCTAGCCTTTGCTACGATGGACCTCAATGGCCACCCAACAGACGAGGATATGGACCTGGACCTCCTACAGGATTACATGCATCATATGCTCGGACCCCAAACTCGGAACTCGGACCCAGCCCTTTTAGAGCTATCAGGTACACTCCCTCCCTTCCCACTCGAATAAGTGCCTGCCTTTTGGACTCCCACAAGATACATCCCAGCCGGCACTCTCGCCCACCCTTTCCAATTCTAAGCTTCTTACCCTAACCTGCCCACACATGGTTTGTTTGTAGTGATATGTATTCCTCTGTCATCTGTTTCTTACTAAATAGGGGCTCTCCACACTTTGGCACCCCCCTGGGGAGCAGAGCCCCTGCCCAGTTTTGTGCAATGCGCAATTACAGGCGCCTCTGTTGTTATGTAGTTAGGGCCCCCCCTCCAGGGGGGCAGCTTGTAATTATGTAATACTGCAGGAATAATAATAATAATAATCATAATAATAATAAAAATGGGGGAGATGGGTGATCCTTGAGGGGTGCCTAGGTCAGGTTTAGGGGCAGTAGGGAGGGTGGTGCTGTCGAAGGTGACAGCAACCTGCCAGTCCGTCATGAAGGAGAGGCACCAGGCGGCCATGTCCAGTGTGCAACTGAGCTCCAACGGCATATTTGCGGTCCCCATCAAAGGTGTTGGGATGGGCAAGATTGATTTCTTTGGGTGCGGGTGGGTTGGATGACATGTCATCGTTAGAGTGGTCGTCTGGTATGGGTGTCTGGGTACAGGGAAAGTGGGTTTGATAGTCGGGAATGTTGGCTGCGAATGTGATATGGGCATCATCTGCATTGTTGGCTTTGGCCCACTGGTAATCACTGTGCTCATTCTGAAGCCAGGTGTAGTAGTTGTATTCAGAGTTAGAGTTTGGCTGTTTCTTTTTGAAACACTTGAGTTCGTGATCCCAAGTGGCTCCGACGATTTGGAGGACAGGGAAGGGGGCCTTGCTAGACAGGTTGGGCAGAGGGTTAGTGCTTGGACATTGGATACATCAGCAAAAAAAAAGGGAAAGCTTGTGCTAGTGTTAAGCTTGGCTGGATGTGGATGATCGACAACAGGGCTTCCTGATGTCGGTTAACTGAGTGGTCAGCATCAGTGCTTCCTGATGCCATTTACGAGGTTGATCAATGAAGGGGCTTCCTGATCGACAATGATATGCAATGTCTTCCTTGATAGTGTTGGGTTACAACGAAGAGGTGATGGACTTGGTTAAAGCACGCAGTAGCTGGCGAGGTGTATATGATAGGCTTGTATGAACAAAGAGCACAAGCTTAGGGCTTGTGCCTATCGACTTTACAGGCTTTTATACTACTCTGTGTGTTTACTACTGTAGCAGGTTGTCTGGGATGGTTTACATGACTATGGAAGGTCATGGAATGACTAAGAGCTATCAGCAAGCAGACGGTGTCCATGATGATGCAATAAGGCATCATCATGGTGTAATAGAGTGGGGGTGAGTAAGGATGACGCAAGAAGGTGTCATCATGGTGCAATAGAGAGAAATGGGAGAGTTATGCTGACTGGTGATGACAAAGAGGAAGTGAGTCAGTGTAAATGGGGGAAAATAAAGGAAAAATGTAACAACCTCCATCTATAAAGATTCATCCTGTAGTCAATGTTTCTCAGATTTGTCCTTACTCCAAAAGTACTATCCCAGGCCAGCAAGCCAAACCTGCTCCCCCTGTTCAGGTTGGTGAGGAAGAGGAATATGAGGTGGAGGAAATCCTAGATGCTAGGCTTTATCGTGGCAAACTCCAGTTCTTGGTAAAATGGAAAGGATATACAGATGAAAACAATACATGGGAACCTGAAGCAAATTGCAATAATTCTCCAGAACTAATCAAGGAGTTTTATGAGCATCACCCAGCAGCACCAAGAAGGATTTGGGGCCTAGATTTCCAAAAATTGATTTTCAAACCTTATGAAAACTTTACCAATCCACCACCAGTACTGGGCAATCACCTGGAAGTCAATTCTTAAGGAGGGGGTAGTGTTATGATATATATGTTTTTCAATTCATGTTTCATCTCTTATTATATAATGATGGATTAGTCATTAGGTACACTTTGTCTGATCAGTAGTAAGCAGGCACAGATAGTTCTAGATCTATGATGTCACAGTAGAAGGTTCTAGAGCGATGACGCCATATTGCATCAGTATGGTGACATATTACATGGTAATGGTGTCATGACTGTTTCACACTTCTGATTGGTAGTTTATTATAGATTTGACCTGCCCTTAAGTAGTCAAATGTGTATATGTAGCAGCCAATGCAGACCTGGGGAACTCAGTTGAGTTCTCTTAGGATATCCACTATCTCTGTGTGATCCCTCCTTGTCAACTTGCGTCTCACTTTCCTAAGTTGTTTCACTGGTAGAACCTGTGCACCTTGTTGGTGTATAGTGTTGCCCTAATACAGAATGGGTCCAAAGATGAAGTGAAGAAATCTGAGCAAGAAGGTCAGATAAGTTTATTTCAAGATGTTGTGTCTAATCTCATAAGATTTCACTGGTATTTACAGATGACAGGGTCCTTTGGTTCTGACAATGTGCATACAAGGACCATTGGCAGGAGGAGCTTGAACTCTCTGAAGAAGAGCTGCAATGCCTGTACCATGGATACTCCGAGCTCACTCAGGTATGGGCAAAACTGTCAGTGATCCATATAAAGAGTCTGGGTGGTGCCACCTTTGCCTCTTGGAAAAGTGCAACTTACCTTTCTATGGTGGCAGCCGCTGGTAGCGAATGCAAAATCCTCGGACTAATGCAGTATTAGTCAAGCTGACAAGATCTGAAGGTGTTTCGAATTGTTATGTACTCAGCTTGCCCAAATTTAGTACTATTTCATTTGCTGTTATTGATCAGATCACTGCAGATCCGAACAGATGCTTTGCTACATTCAAGTTACAAAGCTACATTACAAAGCTAGTGCTAACAGCTGTAATACTTTTTGTAATTTTCCTAATGTAATTAGGATCGGATCCGTGCTGATGATCTGATCCAATACTTTCCGTAACTGAAGATCGGTTCCCATTATGCTATGTATGATATTCTTACATAATAGAAGGTCGGATCCATTCAACCAACAAATGACAAGTGATCCGATCATAAGAAATGATCTGATCTATAGCCTGTGTCTTGCTTGAAAATGATCTGATCACTGTTATGGATCTGATCTTAACACCTAATAAGGAGTCGTTGTAACTATTGAAAGTTACTAGTCTAATAAGACTATTACTAATGAAGTGATCTGATCACTACTTCTGGCTATGATTGGATCCCTGTCAGTGATGGCATTGGATCAATCCATTCTCCTGAGGTGCCTGGGAAGTGGCGGAACCAACTGCAAACTCTAATCTAGGCATTGTGCATGGTTCCCAGCAACCATCAAATGCCACTGATGGCGATCAAATGCCGCAGTCCCCAGCAGGCTCGCCTAGGGCAGAGTCCAAGCGATACTGACAGTATATCTGGCAGTATGGGCAAATTGCTCTCCATTTAACTAACTAGGTCCAGCCAATGGTACCATGGTCATGCCTAACTAGGTATCACACTCTTAAAATCTATGCACATTGTGGTAGATGGTGAGGTGCAGTGGTGAATTTGCAAGAGGAGCAGGGGGTATCAGTGTAAACTGATGTATTTCATGGTAGAGACCAGCTCTCCTTATATACATCTACCATGAGCTACATATACTATAACTATCATAGCCCTTATTGTATGGCATTATTGTTGTGTTATTGTTCACTTAGTAAGGTGGTTGTTCATATGACCACATACTATACTTAGTCATTCATTTATATTTATTTAATACTCCCCTTCAGACTTTTACTAGGTGGAGTAGACTTGTAAAACATTTGATTAATTTGATCATTAGTGCTTTCGTCATAATATCAGCTTTTTGCTGTCCAGTTGGAATATATGAAACTGATATAGTTTCATTCTCAATATAATCTCATAAGAAATCTTTTCGTATATCAATATGTTTTGTTTGTTGTGTATATTTTTGTTCTGTTGAGTTTACTATCGTTATGGCTGCTTGATTATCACATAATATTTTTGTAGATGTATCCAAGGTCTGCAGTACCTCTTCAACAAGTCTTCTAAGCCATATTGCTTCTTTTACTCCATGTGTTAAAGCTTGTAATTCAGCTTCACATACTGATAATGACACTAATTCTTGTTTTTTACTTGACCATGATGTCATTGCATTTCCAATTTGAAATATATATCCAGATATTGCTTTATGGCCTTCCTGTGTCATACCATCAGCATCAGTATATCTGATTAACTCAATTGGGTCTTTACCTCCAAGTATTAACCAATAGTCACTTGTTCCTTTTAAATATTTAAAACAGTGTTTTACTGCATTATAATGTTTGATGCTAGGTTTATTTAAATGCCTAGCAAATTGACCTGTTGTGAATGATATATCAGGTCTTGTACAATCTGCTGCGTATCATAATGCTCTGACCATATTCATGTAAGGTATTTGTTTCATGAAATTTAATTCTTCATTAGTTGGATTTTCAAGTGATTTTAACACTTGTCCTGGTGTCATTGGTGTTCGTACTGTTGCAGTGTCTTTTAATTTATATTGTTCAATGATTGTATCAATATAATTTTTTTGTCTTAGTTTTATTATTCTTTCTTTTCGATTTCTTTCGATTTCAATTCCTAATAACCAATGTACATCATTTCCATCTGTGAATTTTACATGCTTACTGATTGCATTTTTTATAGTGTTAATGGTTGTTAGATTTAATCCACATAACGTAATATTGTCAACATGAATGAAAAGTATTAGGATTGTTTTCCCTTTTTCTTTTCTAAAGAATACTGCATTGTCTTGGACTGCTTGTGTTAGTCCTATTCCAGTTAATATTTCTGATAATTTTTTATACCAACATCTTCCAGCCTGTTTTAATCTGTATAATGCCTTTTTTAATTTTAAAACTTGTCCAGGTTTTATTTTGACTAAATTTCCTGGTGGTGGTTTTATATAGATATTTTCATCTTTTTCTAATTCACCATATAAGTATGCTGACTTAATATCAATTTGGTGAATTTCGTAATCGTTTGTTGCACTCCAACTTAATACAGTTCGAACTGTAGCTAATCGTGCTACTGGAGCAAATGTATTGTTAGCATAGTAGTCAACACCTTCCATTTGGGCAAATCCTTGAACTACTAATCTTGCTTTGTAATGTTCAATTTTTCTGTTTGCTAATCTTTTTGTTTTATAAACAAATCTTGTTCTGATTATATTTACATCTTTAGGAGGATCAATGATCGTCCATGTAGATCTTTCGATTAACGTTTTTATTTCTTCTTTCATTGCTATGATCCATTGATTTGCATCAATTCTATTTATCACTTGTTGATATGAATTAGGATTGCCTATTAATTCCGTATTGAATTGATTAAATTCTGTAAGATAGGCTACTGTGTTCTGTTCATTAAAATTTAGACCTAATGATTGTTTCATTGGGTTTAATGTTCTTTTTGGTCTTTCTTTTGTTAATTCTTGTATTTGCTTGTTTTGTTTTTCTATATTTTTCTCCCCTTCAATTTTAGATGGTGGAGAATCTAAAAATTGTAAATTTTGTTCGACAGTTATTTTTCTGTTATGATAGGTTCTGTGCCCTTTACTTTCTTCGTCAAATCCGAGCCATTGTGTGTATATTCCTTTTGGTTGTAATTTATTAACGTCTTCTTGTTTTATTATGCAGTATTGGCCAAATTCTTTTAAATCGTCTATGTTATAATTTTCGTTATATCTTTTGTAATATGGTGTTTTAAAATCAATAGCACTCTTCAGAGTTTTATTGTAAACATAAGTACTATATTTTACTGCTTCACCCCATAAGCTTGGTGGCGGTTTTGCTTGTAGCAAATTTACTCATGTATTATTTAGAATTGTTTGGTGTGATTGTTCAGCTACACCATTTTGTTGTGGTGTATCATGTACAGTTAATTTTCATATTGTTCCATGTTTTTCTAAATATTCAGTGAATTGTTTGCTTAAAAACACTGTGTCGTTATCGCTTTGTAATATTTTTATCATTATATTATATTGTGTGTTGAGCATTGTGGCCCAAGTCATATAAGCATTATATCCTTTGTCTTTTGTTTTTAATAAAATCATTTTTATCCATCTGGTAGCATTGTCTACTAATGTTAGAAGGTATTTATATCCTCCTATAGCATGTGTTGATGCAGGTCCCCATATATCCATATGTATATGATTGCCGAATTTTTCTGCTAACTTTGAAATATGTAATTTTGGAATTTGTATTCTTTTTATATTTGCTTCTAAGCAAATTTGACATTGTGTTTCATCATAATTTGAAATTTTGTTATTTGTGATTTGATCTTCTTTTAATAACCTTTTTATGTAAGTGTAGCTTATATGCCCGAGTTTTTTGTGAAGTTCAAATAATGTTAAATTTTTTTGTAGCTGTGTGTACATTGTTGTTAAATATGCTATACAATCCATTCATATTTTTAATTTTTCTGCATAAAGATCCATTAGGATACTTTATTATACATTCATTTTGTTTATAAATAAATTCATAACCATCACAACATAGAAGTCCTTGAGAGACTAATGTCATATTCATTTTAGGATTGTAATAAATGTTTGATAATGTAATGACACTTACCGAGTGTCCGTTGGGGATGTGAATGATAAGATCCCCTACTATTTTTGATGAAAATGTTGATTTGTTTGCAGCCATTATAGTTATTGATTCGGTTTTGTAAGTATTCGTTAAACAATTAAGATATGGTGTTAAATGTATCATTGCACCAGTATCAATTATATCCATATAAGAATAAACATTGTTAGCAGAATTTCCTATTGTTATAGCATTAATGCTTACATCAAGATTATTGTCATCAACATCTTCCATGGCACTATCGAAGTTTCCTAGTCCATCAAGGAAGTCATTGTAATTATAGACTGGGAATTCACCCATTTCTTCATTGGGTATTTCCATGATAAAGGCCATTTCACTGTGCCCGATTACAGCGCTTAGTTCGATTTTTGAACTAGAAGCAACTTGTGCTGCTGCTGCGGTATGTTTAGCCTGGGCCGCACTTGCCCCAGTCGATGTTGGTGCTGGTGCTGCTGATGCACCCATTTCCTTCCCTTTTCCTTTCTCGCTTGCATTTGCTTCCTCTTTTTGTTTTTGTTGTGCCGCCTTCATCCATTCCGTTTTTGGTGCCCAACAGTCTCAGCTATAATGTCCGAGTTTATTACAGTTATAACACTTAACTGTATGTGATTGTTGGTTAGGGGAATATCCCCCTCGTCCTTGTCCTCTAAATCTGCCTCGGCCCCTAAAGCCTCGGCCTCGTGATGGGAATACGCGGCCATTGCCATGTCTGCACCCCCTAAAATAAGGGTGTGTGCGCTTGTCCTTGGGCAGGTGGTTAGCTGCTGCTCTGGTTCTTTGATGGTTTTTATGCCATCCTTCGAATGCATTTCGTAATGCAGTTAATAAAAATTGCGCCATTAATGTTACCAGGGGATTTCCAGTATTTATTTCATTAATGGTTTTAATATATAACTCACTTTGAGTTAATACATATTGATATTGTTCCAGCATTGCTTTCATTATTGCCAAAATATACATTGAATCTGAAACTTGAATCCCTTTAGAGATTAGTTCCTCATATATGCTGGTAAGTTTGTTGAGGGTTGTGTCGAATTGAGAGATGTGCCCTCCCTGATCAAATAGTGCAGCCTTGCTAAATCCCTTTGTAATTGTAGTCATAATGTCATACCTTCCACTGAGCACTCCCAGTAGAGCTGGTATATCTTTGCCAAAATTAAGGTAATAACCAAGTATTTCATCGGGCATAGTATGTAAAATCCCATTGTATAAAGCGCCAGAGATAGGTAGTTCCACAGTTGCTGGCATGTTAGTGAGCAGGTGACTGTAACCTGAACTCTGGATGGCATTTCTGATACAGAAATTCCAAAGTTTGAAATTTCTTCGCCTGTTAAGTTTGTCAATGCCATCAAAGAATTTCTGGAGTTCTGTGAGTTTCTGTGCCATATCTGGTTCACTAGTTTCGTCGTTAGTGTTGCTTCCATCTCCAGGATCAGACGGCTCACTAGGGTTTGGTTCTATTTCTTTTTCTTCTTCTTCTGATTCTATTTTTATATGGGGATATTGATTTTTAAAGTTAGTTCATTCTTCATCTGTTTTTAGCCCATTGTACTCACTGATTCGGATTCTTATATCAGGTGCTTCTCCTGAATCAGATATACCGAGTTGTTCAGCTTGATTTTTTAATTCATTTAAGTAATTAGTTCAATAATTTTGTTGTTGTTCTTTAGTGGCTGAATCATACCTTTCAATTCTGGCTTTTATTTCGTTTAAAGTTCCATGGTTTGGTATTAATCTTTTATTACATTTGAGTAATATATTATAGTACTCACTAGCTTTGTTTGCTTTGTTTATTTTTATCTGAATTTCTTTGATTGTATGCTGTCGTGTATAGATTATTTTTAGATCATCAGCAATTTTTCTTACAGTATTTAATTGAGCACGTTCGTCTTGCTCATGATTTTTTTGTTGTAGTTCAGTCTCTGGTTGAGTACTGGATGAGGACATAGTTTCATTTTGTTATATCATTTTCGTTAGTTTGTAGAGTCAAGGCTCATAACCTCTTAAAATCTACGCACGTTGTGGTAGACAGTGAGGTGCAGTGGTGAATTTGCGAGAGGAGCAGGGGGTATCAGTGTAAACTGATGTATTTCATGGTAGAGACCAGCTCTCCTTATATACATCTACCATGAGCTATGTATACTATAACTATCATAGCCCTTATCATATGGCGTTATTGTTGCATTATTGTTCACTTAGTAAGGTGGTTGTTCATATGACCACATACTATACTTAGTCATTCATTTATATTTATTTAATACACACGGTATGTCCCGCAGGTGATGATACTTCTCTCAGTGAACATAGCTCAGCATCACAGTGACTATCACGTGGTAAGATGAGAAGTAGCGCACGTGATGTAACGCAAGTGTAACAGGACATATGTAATGGATTTATAATGTGAGAAGTAAGTTTCTTATTATGGTAAGCGAAACAAAACGAAACGACGTTTCGTTTTTACTTTGAACGTGATGTACAAAGTTAGAGTTATGGCTGATGCTTTAAGGATAAAAATATTACACTTTTTGATGATGACGGTGCTCTATGCATCGCTGGCACGCACCGTATGTATACAGAAAAATGATCCCTCGGAATTTGTATTCTACTTTCTTTGGCGAGCGACTACCCCGGGCCGATTCGCCACTGGCACATGTGCTTGTGGGATCTCAACGTCCAATTCAAGTATTTCTTCTCAGGGCTCCTAGCTCTTATCACATCGCCGTGACCCTCGGTTACGACACACGCACGCGCGTCGAGGGCTTCCGCAAACAACCCTGTTCTTTACTGGCTAATATTTGTAGTGATCTGTCGTGCCATGTGCTCTGCTTACCTTCGAAGTCAAGCCACGCGATTGCTTGCTGCTCATAGCCGGTGATAGCGGTAGTTCGTTACTCAGAACGCCGGGAAGAGGCAACTCCGCGGGCATCAGAGTTCTACAACATTTGCAGTACTAGTAAATACTAAATGCCTGCCACACGGATCTGTGAGCTGCCACATCGCACGTCCCCCACCCTCCCGCAAAATGCGGCATCTGGTTCTTTTTGCAGTTTTTCTCTGCCTTATTTCTTACCTTAGTGCGCCTGCCTATGCCCTGAAGATCACAAAGGCCGAACTAAGGGAGAGGCAGCGCAAGGCTTCCGAACGGTGGACTGTGCCGTCTGGCCCACTCTCCGATCTGGAGCGGCGAGGCACGGTCAAAAATATCACATTCACCAACCCTCGAGCCTCAGGTGACTGCGTCAGTGTACCGAAAACGGGTCTTGCATGTTAAACCAGGATACTGCAATAGAGTTCTACGTGGATGGTGCGACTATTCCAGAGGTCGATTTCGATGTGGGCCCGAGCTGGTCTGGTTTGCTCCCCATCAGTGGCGACGCCAATGAGACGAGGAAGGTGCGACATTTCTAATGCCAGCATCATCTCTCCCACTCTAAATTAAGATAAAACATTAGCTATTCTTTTGGTTTTTTCCACCAGGTCCACAAGGCAGCTCGGACGACCTGATTTTCTGGTATGAAAGTAAATTTCCCCTAGAAATGGAGCGCATCTTAATCAAAAGTATCCTCAAAGGACAAACGGAGGTCCCGGTTGCTCTTCTTTGGAAGGCCTTCTACAGGAGAATGGGGTGAGTCATTGAAGTTATGGGATGTAAATGGGAACGAGTCTCAGTTTGGGCTTCGTATTCTGCAGCCTTTTAGCTGGTCGTGGGGTCAAGCCAAACCCACGGTGAACGAGTTCAGCTGGACTAATCTCTCGAGCATCCTTTTCGTCGAACAACCTGTTGGTACCGGTTTCTCTCAAGGCACACCAAACATCAAGGTAATTACGCTCACCCATCAAAGGTCTTAATAAGCGGTTGATTTTGCCAATAAGGACGAAGACGACCTTTCCGCTCAGCTAGTCGGCTTTTTCCAACAGTTTTTGGAAGTATTTTCGGAGCTTAAGGGACTAAAGTTCTATCTGTCGGGAGAAAGCGTACGTCCGTCTTTCCGTCCTCTTAGTTTTGTAAGTTACTAACACATCGCATTACTAAGTACGCTGGAACCTACATTCCCTGTAAGCTCATACGTCCGCGTGTCGGTCTTCAACTGTAATCTCATCAATCAATACTTAGACATTGCAAACTTTATTTTTAATAATCCTGGCATGCTTGATCTTGATTTACAGGGATTTTGGATCAGTGACCGTATGTTTATGTTCTCTTCGCTCCATCAAATGATCCTTAATGCGTCTTTATAGCATCGGTCTCGTTTGATGTTGTCCAAGAACAAATACCTGCCGTCAATTTCGTGCATAAGTACGAAAACGTCTTTTCCTTCAAGTAAGTGTTGTTTCCCTACTTTACGGGCGACGGAGCAGGGCTTATAATTTTGTCACATAGTCAGACGTTTTTAACACACCTTGACACGCAAGCTGCAGCATGCAACTACACAGATTACTTCGATAAATTTGTGACATACCCACCACAGGGCTTACTTCCATTACCGGGAGATTCCATTGAGGCAGCGCGTGGATGCGATTTATGGGACGAGATTTTTAATGCGGCGCTGGTCATCAACCCGGCATTTGACATTTATAGAATATTTGATACGGTGCGACTACTCTATTCTTTCTTTTGAGTAACAAAGTTAACGTTTAGAAAAATCAGTTCCCAATTCTGTGGGATGTGCTTGGGTTTCCGTATGTACACCTAAACCCTTCATGATACTTGCTTACTTAATGACACATCATCTGTCGGCAGAGGCTCCTTCCCACAGACGCAGGTCTCCCCTCTCTACTTCGATCGGGAGGATGTAAAGCGCGCAATCCATGCACCGGTAGATGTTGACTGGACTGAATGCTCAAACATCAATGTATTTCCGCACGGAGATGCAAGTCTGCCGCCTGCATTGTCCGTACTACCAAGTGTCATCGAGAAGAGCCAGCGCGCAGTCATCGTGCACGGTCTCGCGGACTTTATTCTCATCGCAGAAGGGTGGGCTCATTCAACGTTCTAAAGCTCTTTTACTTACTATAACTGATTAAAACTCGGAGTTAGAACGCGGATCGCTATCCAGAAGTGAGTATCTTTGTAATCAATACCAGCCTATGGAATTCTGATAACAGGATGTTTTCGTAAGCATGACTTGTGGGTGTCACCCTACGCAATATTAATTGCGTATCGTGTACTAATTAGCGCCTTGTGGTTTAGGGAATGGACTTCAGGGCTTTCAGACGCCGATACAGAACGACAGCTTCATAGTTGACGGCGTTGGTGCACTTGGGAACATGCATTCTGAGCGAGGACTGACATACTTTGAAGTCGATTTGAGCGGACACATGTGCGTGCTTTTCCCCTTCCTTGTCCCGGACAAAGGGTAACGCTTTTGCATTTGATCTTTCATGATGTACGGCAGGGTGCCACAATTCTCGCCATTGGTATGCTGCCCCATCAAAGTTTTATTAATTCAAAAATTCTGATTTTATGTCGTGCAGGCCGCGTTCCAAATTATGCAGTTCCTCATGGGCTTTAGAGACACACCATGAAGTGAATCAGGGGGTATCTTGGAAGTCTATCCAAGTACAATTGTAAATAACCAAACGTTTGCGGTTTTTTTTGTATTTACGATACAGGGGTACGTACTAAGAAAACTGTCGGCGGGGGAAGGAGGCTTGTGGGTCTTGATAATCAACTTTAGTGAACCATCAAAGACGTCATGATCTTCGTCCCATGTGTGACGTCATTTATGACCTTTCGGACACTCGCGCATGCCACTTATAAGTTAGGACAATATTCCACAATCGAAAGCTCAAGCTTAGATGTCCCGTCATCCACAACCCAGCATTCGCGTCCAGTTGCGCCTCCGGTGGGGGGATATTTCCAATATCCCCGCGAGGCTCTTCGTCTTTCTCTTTGACCTCGTATACCAGGTCATCCAGATATTCTTAATCCTTCTCTTCAAACCTGTTCGCCGTTTTTCTCTTCTTTGTTTTGGGTTACCTGCTTATCACATGCTCTTTCCACAAAAGAGTCCACCCCGTGAAAATGGTAAAGTCTCTGCGAACCCGTATGGGCGTATCGCAGTCATAGGCGCAGGCTTATCCGGTGTCTCTTCGGCTGCGTGCGTCACAGAGCAGTATTCACCATTTACACGTGTATTTATACAGGAGCCACATTCCCGCAGACATTGCATTGCGCACAACTTTGATGTTGTCTTATACGACAGTCAGTTTCGTGACCTATTCGACGTTTCTGTCTTGCTTATTCCCTCTTCCACAGGAAACCCTTCTGTAGGAGGTATATGGTCGCACGTTAATTCTACATCGGGCCTTCAGATCAACTCTCTTGTTTATCGCTTTCATCCTGCCGTCTTCTGGCGAGAGGGATTTCCAAAACGTGACGAAATTCTGGGAGGTATGCTATTAACTACGAAGATAATTATTCTTTTTTTAACATCCAACCTCTGCGGGGTTTGTCAGAAATCACTCGAATTTGGCGTGAATACAGCCTTGAAACACGCACTAAATGCAACGTACGCATTGTTATTTTTGAACCACCCCTCTTTCGCGCACGACATTCCTTTATGTCGATCTTTCGCAGGTTGAGGTAGTTCGGGTTGAGCCCGTATCAAAAACTTGGGCTGAAGACGGAAAATCAGAAAGGCCGTCACGTTCTCAGTGGTATGTCTTCACGACTAGCAGTGACGAACCGGACGGGCCCTACGACGCTGTCATATGTACAATTGGAACTTGTGGCGAGCCGTCGCGCATTGCTTTCACTGGAACTGATGACTTCGAGGACGCTGGCGGTCGTGTCGTGCATTCGAGTGAACTCGACCAAATAGGTGCTGAGGGAGCTCCTACTGAAGAGCATCACAATGACGACATCAGAGATGGGGACGATAAAAGAAGCGAAGGTGACGAGTCGCGCGAAGGTCCGGACGTATTGCATGCCCAGCCGGAGGAGGGCGTAAGCTACGCGGATAAGGTCAAGGAAACGAGTCATTTTGAAATGAATGGGGATTCGGGTGGAGCATCAGAGAGTGGCTATGATTCTGAGAATAACAGGAGAAATGACAAAGGATCTGATTTACCCTCACCTCTGAGCGTGAAGGAAAAGACTATTGCTATTATTGGATCTGGTGCATCTGGCGTCGAGGCGGCAGAGTGGGCCGTCGAAAAGGGCGCGAAAAAGGTCCTAATGCTCGCTAGGTACGAAGTCCACCGCCTTTATTAAATTTGAAAGCTGTACGCGTTGCTTTCTTCCTAGGGACGACAAATGGATCATCCCGCGAAATGTGGTGGTCGACACAATGCTTGCCATGCAACCATTTGGCCGCGAAATGCCTTTCAGCTTCATTATAGAGGGTCTCATTCGCCATTTGCATTACCGTGATTTAGCCAAATCTGTCGCACCTCAGAACATTGGCTTCTTCGCCGGAACACCGGTATGTCGAACTAGGTCATTTAGGTATAGTGCTCTTATTTTATCTGATCGTTCCGGTCGCAGGTTGTCAACGATGCCATTCTAAACCATATCCGTGCGGGGACTGTCAGCTATATTAGATGCACTACCGAACGACTTACGTCAAAAGGCGTTCTAGTCAAGCATTACCCAAGCAACTCCGAAGAAGAACTGAATGCAGACATTGTCATTCTTGCAACAGGCTTTAAGCGTCCGAGTATTGAATTTCTCCCCAAATACTTGTTCCCCAGTGGATATGATGTACGTATCATTTTTCGTATATTTTTGTTGCGAACGCCTTACGATGATTTGGCGTAGCGTCCAAACCTTTATTTGCAGAACTTTCCAACGGAAGACTGGTCTATTCTGCTAACAAACGCTTCTTACAAAAACGCAATTGGGACCGTTGGACATTTGTAAGTTTTTTTTTTACTCGAATCCTAAAAGATTGATTCACTTACCTTTCTGGTGCTAGTCATATTGGCATATGTACGCCAGGCTTGTTATACCACGCTTATTACATATTCGCTGAATCACACTTACGACAGATACACGGATTCTTCTAACGTTCCTTCTGGACAAAGGCGCGCGTCCCCGGCCGGAGGACATGAAGCTTTGGGTTGACGTCCTACGATTTATTAAGCGCAGCGCACCGGGCGGTGCGCTAGGCTTTTTCACATACATGGAACTAAGTGAGCGTTCTGTCCTGCCAGTTGAAAAAAACTTCATAATTGTGGCTTTTTGCCACGTTTCCACAGCGATCTGGCTCTTTACTTTCCATCTTTTTCGCCTGGACCGCCTCAGGTGGATATTTTTCATCATGCAGGGATGGGGTGTGACAGCGGACGAAAGTGGAAGACTCAAAGTGGAGTGAGTTTTGGGTGGGACTTAAGTAAGACGCACGTGTTATTGCACCTTAGTACAAATTCAGTGATACAGTATGTACAGTCAATCACCGGCTAATGGGATACCTGAGCTTGTCAAGCTATTTCTCGCAGTACATTACTCAACATCTGAAACTAAAAAATATATTCATGTTCAGTGAGAAAGTAGCTATCTATATACAAAATCTGAGAGGAATCTGAGCAGAATTGACTGAGCTATAGCAGAATGGAGAAATCTGGCAAAATTGGGCCTTCACCAATCTTTGGCACAGGTCTTTCCCACGATAAGTCAAACTCATTATAGTATAATTAATTATTTCGGCTATAGGAAAAGGCTAAAAAAGGAAGGAGTAGCATCGTGATGACCAAAGGGAAACGTCCATAAGAGGAAAATAGATCTACATTAGTAACCGGGAGGTTGTGGTAACTTTTGTTTTTCTTCTTTCTCCACCATTTCTTTGTCAATTGCAATGATTGTTTGTCCGAGATGAGGCCCACACTCACTGGATTTATATACAGCAAAAATTTAACACTTATTTACAGCATTATATGTACTATTTTCTGTGACTCTTTATTGACAAATTTTAATTTCGAAGTTTTTATGAGTAATTTCTGGTTTTCTTGCCGAATTCTGGCTCAAAAAGCTTGGAATATTTTATTCTGAATCAGAGGTGTATTTCCAGCTGCAAAATGCAAAAACAATGAAGAAATTTGAGTGGATACAGCATGTTCTAGCCAAGTGTTTCAGTGACCGGCATTGTCCCATTAGCCGGTGATTGACTGTAATCATTACCAGATTAGAGCAGGAGGAATAAATTAGTCACGTGAGCAACTGACGTTTGCGGGCGTTTTTCAAACTTTAGGCCAACGGCACGGCACAGTTACAGAGACTCGAACATCTTCTTGAAGTCGGCCGCCATAACACCTGCAGCTCGTGGACGCTTATTGATGATAAAGGGGATCAGAGCAGTTAACTTCAAGCGTGGTCGCCCGCCCCACATTTTGACGAGAGCAAATGTGTCAGGCGTGGTGGCGCAACGTGCGGAAAGCTATGACGGTGTGTATCAAACACAAGCGAGGAAATGACCAAGCCCAACAAATGTAATGAATACAAACTTTAGTTGTCATTGTCGGTGGTGGCCATGCTGGATGTGAAGCTGCTGCCGCTGCTGCGCGAGCGGGCGCACGCACCCTTCTTCTGACCCAGCGCCTCGACACCATTGGTGCGCTTTCATGCAATCCATCTATCGGCGGTGTTGGGAAGGGGACACTTGTTCGAGAAGTGGATGCACTAGGCGGACTCATGGGTGTCGTAGCAGGTGTGTGCTTAATCCGATTCGCTACACATCCTGAAGTAAAATGATGATATTCGGCTGTCCAGATAAGGCGGGGATTCAGTTCCAGATCCTAAATCGCTCAAAAGGGCCAGCCGTTTGGGTAACGCACATTTTGACATTTGACGTCCACGTTAGAAGGAATATTGACTACTCGATATGTAGGGCCAGCGCGCACAGATCGACCGCACACTGTACAGACGACACATGCAGACGGAGCTGTTCAACTATCGAAACCTTGACGTCCGTTCCGGCAGCGTCTTTGACATTATTCTGGACGAATCTTCTGCGGACCACCAGCCGTCCTTGCGTGTTCGAGGAGTGCAGCTTGGTGCGTCTGCTTACTTGTGCCTTTTCGAATTACTCACTGGGCATGTTTTACAGAAAGCGGTGAGCAGCTTTCATGTTCGCAAATAGTTGTATGCACTGGAACATTTCTGTCCGGGGAGATTCACATCGGTGCGTGCTCACAGTTTGAACACATCGATGCATCAGTCAATGTGGGTCTGCCCTTCATTATAGGTTCGCGAAGGATTCCTGCAGGTAGAATTGGCGAGGCACCCACTGTCGGCCTTTCGGGATCACTTCGCAAAGCTGGCTTCAAGCTTGGACGTCTCCAGACAGGTACTCCCGCGCGTCTCGCGGCCGACTCGATAAACTTCGAGAAAACCATGAAACTATCGGGAGACAAGGAGCCATCGCCTTTCAGTTTCATGAATAGGACTGTTGAAAACAGCGTACGTGGCTTCAGCGCCGTTTGAAGATTGTTCCGAAGCATCAATCGAAACTTATCTGTCTGTTGCTAGGAAAACCAAATCTATTGTTATTTAACACGGACAACTCCGGAGACTCATCAAGTTGTCAGGGACAATATGCATAAGAGTGTGCACATCCAAGAAGCCAAAAAAGGTATGCGTTGATTGGGCTAAAAAACGAAAATTTAAGGGGACTTCATTCAGGTCCCCGATACTGTCCGTCCCTCGAGGCTAAAGTCCGCCGCTTCCCGTCGAAGTCTGAGCATAACGTCTGGCTTGAACCTGAGGGATATAATTCAGGTATTTGACCTTAACGTATTCTCTCTAATTCCATACCGTAGACTAATTATTGACTTTGCTGGTCCAAAAGGCATCATCTACCCAAATGGACTGTCATGTAGCCTGCCAGGGAACTACAGGAAATGATGATGCGGACTATCCCAGGACTTGAAAATGTGAAGATGGTACGCCCCGCGTATGGAGTGGAGTATGATCACATTGATCCTAGGGAACTCGGTCGTGAGTATAATTCTAGCTCCGGTATGTGCTTTTTTACATAGCCATTCCAGCATCTCTCGAAACGAAGAAAATACGTGGCTTGTTTCTGGCTGGGCAGGTCAATGGAACTACCGGTTATGAGGAGGCCGCTGCCCAGGGCGTCATTGCCGGAGTCAACGCGGGTCTTGCGTCCCAAGGACGCCCACCGTTAATAATCACTAGGGCAGATGGCTTCCTTGGTGTTATGATCGACGACCTCATCATGAAGGGAGCCGAAGAGCCATGTATGTCGAGATTTTTATTTTATTTTCTATATGCAAATAACATGTGTTTGGCAATGACGCAGACCGCATGTTTACATCGCGTTCGGAGTATCGGATGACGCTACGTAGTGACAATGCTGATCTTCGGTTAACGAAGAAGGGTCGAGAAGCCGGTGTGATATCGAATGAACGCTGGCGCGAGCTTCAAGATACCGAGCGAAAGCTTGCGGAAGCCACTTCTATGTTAAAGGGCTGTGAATTGACACCCCAGGTCTGTCCCCCTGCTCCAATTTAAGTCGATTTTGTTTCCAAATAGAGGACTTTGCTAGGGTTGGACGTCGCAGGGACTCCGCGTTACACATGATGGCATACGACGAAGGTATGTGACGATTCTTTTTACGAAACGCACCTGATTAAAAGAAATCAGTGCATTTCATATGCTACGCATGCCTCAAGTTAATATGGGATCGCTGAAAAATATATTTCCTCAGTTGTGTTTACTCGACAATCACATCCTCGAGCGTACTGAGATAGAAGGCGAGTTGACAACCAAGTCTGACGAAAGTCTCTCTCTCTTCCTCTTACATATTGCATATAGCACGCTATGAACCCCACCTGGTCCGACAAGAAGCTGATCTGCGTGTTTTCCTTGAGGATGAAACTCTCCGGCTGGAACCGCTCGTGGACTACAGTGTTGTAGAAGGCCTTAGCTCCGAGGTGTGCGAACGCCTCGGACGCGTGCGACCCGTGAACGTTGTGCGTTGTTATTGGTCACTCGCTATATCGGATTCTTATGTGCGACAATCCAGGGCTCGGCGAAAAGGATGGAAGGCATGACGCCAACAAGCCTCATTGCTTTGCTCGAGCATTCTAAAAAATCGCGCCCTACAGTCTTGGCTAAATAATCATCGTGTTTGCTTCAGACAGTGCATACGACATGGGCGTGTGGCGTCCGTGACTTCGTGCACTAAGCTGAACGATGTCGGGGTTAGGTATGTGTGAAGCTTTTTAACTTTGAGGCTCATAGAATGGCACGTTGTGCTGTGGCTGCTCAAATATAGCTGGAAGCCACCGGATACCTCGCCTGGCCCAGTCATTGTTCAGAAGATTAGGCTTCGCTATAATGTATGTAACTTAACGCCAAACCGACCTCGTAAAAAGAGGGGGCTATTGATTTACAGAAAATTCGTAATCATACACTTGTCGATGGCCAACGAAAACCTACTCCCGACACCAATCTAGTCATACATATCCCATTATCACAATAGGGTGGGGGCAAAGAAGCTTGTCGCAAGAATGTTATGAGGTTATTCTTTCTTGCACTTAAGATATTCGATACGTCATGAAGTAAAGACGTGAGCCATGTTCAGTGTACTGGCTGTTGCGTGGTCGGCTTTCCGGTGGGGATAGGCGCATGGGGCACAGGCGCGTGGGGCAATCTAACTTTGAGGCCTAAAAATGCAAGTCGCTCGGGAAATCAAGTTTTGAAAATGATGATTAAGCCAAATTACGCACCGAGTTCTCCCAGCAGCAGATCCGCTCCCTTCTCACCCACAAGGAGAGCAGAAGAGTACGTGTTCGTGCCCAGGTTGTCCTAATATATCGTGGTTATCAGAACAAGATGAGATTCCATACAGCGCGACCTGAGAATGCCGACGACGTACGGGGCAAATACTTAAGTCCACGCATTTCAGGTTCTGTGTACCGTACACATTTAGGCGTTTGTCAACGACGCCACCCTCCTCGCGCGGCTTCATGGCACACGTCCCCAGGCTGTGCCAGGTAGTCTCAACATGATCTGCAGCGAAGCCAAAAATTATGATCCATCTCATTCTCATACCAAACAACTGTACTGACCAGCGATCCAGTCGTCAATGGCCTTATCGTCCTCTTCTGTGTACTTGATATCCTCATGAACCTTGCTTGCATCAAATGGCTCAGATGGCCTGTGCCAAGTGCCTAGCATATACATCCACGCGATTAGTCCGTTGCCTACCGAAAGCTATATATGCAATGTACCCATGTGTATGCCAACAGTGAGCGAATTCGGAAGCAACTGTTTTGCAGTCCTTATGTCGATGTCTTTGGTGGCAGCTGGAGACGCTGGGTGGAAGTGAGGATGGTGGGAGGTGAGTTCACCACGGAAAGCTGGCAAGTTGAAATATCAGATTGTTAGACACGATTCCTTAGAAAGTATGATAGAACTCGCCATCCATCCTTCTCGCTACTTCACGAGTCTTCTTATAGCTCCATCGAATTGGCGCGAAATCGGCCTTGTTGTTCAGGAAACCACTATCGTAGAATGGCTCCTTGTAAGGATTAGTCGACTGAATATGTATCTAGACGATTACTCTCTAAGTATGTAAAAGGATGATCCGCGCTGACAATATTACCTTTCCACGACTCGCGGGATATTCCTACAATGAGAGGATCTAATTAGTATACACTCCGCCAAATACCCACAAATTCGGAACTCACCAAATACTGGAACATAGTGAAGTACTTTCCGGGCGGCAATAAAGAATGATCGGCATAAGCTAATTTGTTCTTTGTTTAGACATCCCGCGAAGTATAACAAGAAAAGCAAACCTCCAGAGACGATGGAGCCGAACCTTAAATTACAACGTAAGTTTAGTAAATGCAGTACATATACTTAGACTTACATAACGGGCTTGTCGGGTTTGTCTTTAAAGTATTGGTCCCACAACTCATTGAATTCGGGGCCCATTTCCTTGAGCTCTTCCTCTGTCGGACGAATCTATATTATTTCGCAGCATAAGTATCGCGGCTAATTCATATCGTGAGAAGAAACTAGCCTTGAAGCCAGCATCAATACAATTGGACGAGAGAAGAGCCTTTTCGGGGCTGTTCTCCCATTGGGAAAAGAGCTGCGGCTTTTAGAACAATTTTATTTTCCGCCAAAGAGTTCGACTTACTTTGTCCTGAGCTTCTTTATCCCCCCTCAAGAAATCGTCCGTTGTAACGCTCTCATTTGAGGCGCGAAAAACTATTTATTTCCTTGTCAGTTAGAGGAAGACCGGTGATGTGAAGTCAAAGAGTAGACATATGTGCTCACTTGACAGCGTCGTGTAGTGATCTTGATATTGTTCTCTGTTTAAGCCATCAGTATCCGTAGTCAGAAGTGAAGATGCAAATCGATATCGACGTACCCAACACCGGGAAGATCGCTGACGATCTTTATATCCAGTTCTTTCAGGAGCTTCGCGTCACCGACACCTGAGCGCTCAAGGATTTGAGGAGTGCCAAGGGTGCCACTACTGAGCACAACACATTTTCTCGCCTTGACCTACCGCACATCGTTAAACTTTGCGCCATTAGATAGCTGACAATAATCACTCACGATTGTTTCACGGAGCTCGCCTTTGTGAGCACGATTCTTCGCATGGACGTAGGCCACACCAACGGCCTTGTTTCCCTCAAAAATGACTCTAGATACCTTAGAGTTGGTGCGAAGATGTAAGTTCGATTGCACATCCATGACGCTGTGCACGTAGGCTGTCAAGCAACGCGGTTAGGACATCTCAATCAGGCACCGAACTCGTGCAACCCCTACGAACCTGTCGCTGCATCACTCCGTCTTCCAGTATGTCTGTTGATGTACTTCGCCCATATCTCAGCTCCGTGAGCAGTGTCGAGGTCTATTGAAAAAAGTTTAGTTTGGGAGTGGTCCGAAGTATGGCGCATCAGTTTGTACCCTGTATATCGTCTAAACAGTATTCATCAGTAAAGAAGACACAGGGTGCGGCAGACCGTATATCAATGCCAAGATGCTTACCGCTGAATGGTACACCAATAGCATCGGATGCACGGAGGAAATCGTGAGCCAGGGCAGTTATCTGACCACCATTGCTAATTGCGATAGGGCCGCCGTAGCCATGGGTGTCATTATTACAGGGCTTCTGGTAATTCTCAAGCTGTCACAAGACAATCATCAGCGGAACTACCAAATTAATGGATACTCGCTGCGCTTACGCGCTTCATTAACGGCGCTAGGTCTGAACGCATTTATCAAGAGGATATCATACGCTAAATAAGGAAATTACCGACCTTTTGCTGCCCATCCTTCTGTCTTGAAGTCATCTGTAAATCGAGGAGATTAATAGTCATCTCCGTAGGTATTCGGGGTATCTCACCCCAATCCGACGCGGAAGCCTGGTGAGTAATGGTCAGTTCTTCCAGTTTGCCGTTGCATTCACCATCGAAGGCTCACCCTGGTATACATCTGGCGTTTGAAGAGAGGGAATGTTAGTACGTGCTAACCGATGCTATGTAATCTTCGCACATACCTGAAAGTTGATACTGGAAGATGCCTTTTTCAGAG
Organism: Coniferiporia sulphurascens; assembly: GCA_002794785.1. Lineage (NCBI taxonomy): Eukaryota > Fungi > Basidiomycota > Agaricomycetes > Hymenochaetales > Hymenochaetaceae > Coniferiporia > Coniferiporia sulphurascens. The sequence continues at coordinate 1,076,748 of NBBA01000006.1, forward strand.
ACACAGGTTTGTGAAAGGCCTCATTTGCTCACCTACTACCGCCGCCTGTTAAAAAAACATCAGACTACCCAGATACATTTGAATAGTATTTAACGCCTAACTCACCAAGGATGTTGGCGCATCTGATAGCGTAATATCAGCAAGACGAAGGTTTTCCAGTGCAGGGAAAACCTACGGGACAATGCTCTTTCGCCCACGTAGATACGGCGAGTCCAAAGAATCGGTATAGAACGTCGCCTTGTCGTTACTGTGGGCATCCGAAATGAGTCTTAAAAGTGGCGTTGGGACTTAAAGGACTAACATTCCATCCCTTTGCATGTTCTTGACGTAAATGCCGGGCCTGGGGGAGCAATGAAATATAGTCAACACGGGAAAAAATTGTGTTATATGGAACAGACACGACCCACCGATATACCCACGGATCATCGCGGTTATTGTTCCCGCCTACAAACAGCTCAGATCAAGCACTGCAATCGAGAGAAAGGACCTACCCTCAATTAGCATGACCTGCAGGGTTGGGTCGGCGTATGCAAGTCGTCCCGCCATGACGCAGCCTGCGAGAACCGCTCAGCAACAAGAAGCACAGTAGCCATCCAATAGCCTCACCAGCGGGACCTCCACTAGGACCCAGCGTCAGCAGGTAGCGGATGTGTTATGTATGGATGACGGGACGTACCCGCAGACGATGACATCGACTTCTTTAATCTGTACCATAGTTGTTCTTGCTAGGAGAGGACTCAAGGAACCTGCTCTGGCGACGAACAGTGCATCTCCTTTTATACCAAACTGAGTGAGTCCCCCCTTATCTTTCGATAGGAGCCAGAAATGCGCTCCATTCACACCTTGCAGGCAGAACCTCGTTCCGTGAGATCACATGCGGCGAAGAGAATGGGTTAGAAGAGGATTAGACGTTCATGTGAATGTTTCCTTTTTCCTAGGCGTTCTGTTGGCGGAGGAAGGGGCCTCAGGCGGTGATCGGAATCAATGTCGCAGAATATAATGAAGGGAATGAATTGAAATGGAAAGAACTGAGCGCCAATAAGGGCACCGTCATCCGGTCAGGAGTTCGGTCTGCTGGATAGTACGTGCTAAGCAGGTCACGGATACGCTGATGCTACAAATATGTAAGGCCAATTGCCAGGATCCGAGCCTCAATACGGAGCCAGGAATGCAGCAAGATAGACTCCTAGATGGTCCCTTTTACTCTTTGTGTATTTCTATCCGAGATCCCCCAAATGGTCAAGACAGCAATACGCGGTGGAGACACTAGAATCCAAGCACGGCTTGACAATGGCTTCTGCAAACTGAAACGGGGGGGAGCATTTGCCAAGATGTAATAAATTCCTCTGTTGTTGTAGTTCTCTGCCGGATGATGTCGTCGTGTTGTCATTGGTTAACACGCTTTTCTCGGTATGTATCGTTAGCTTGAACAGAGTTGCTTCTCGGGCGCGCTTACCCCATAAAAAAAATGCGGGGCTATAATGAATAGTGGAAGCGTACGCCATGCTTCGCGAAGCCTGCACCTCGTGACGGCAAGTGCTGATGCTCCCTCGAAGTGTTGTTCAGCAAATAGACAGAATAGGCCAGGTTTAGACAAGCAGACAGCCGCGACTGGTGTGTACACATGGCATACTTGCGCGAGAGCCCGCTAGCTACCGGGTCTGGTGAAAGAAAGAGTACAGAGGCAGGACAGGCCGGCGCAGGTCGGACAGACGGGGGTCTATTCACACTGAGCGATGATTTGGTGCGCAGTCGGCACAGACGTGGGAGCATCAACTAACGGAATTAGCTCCAAATAGACTTGCGGACCCACAGGATTCCCCGCATTCGGCATTAGGAGAGCGGATACACGCACATGGGCCTCACGGGACTGGCCCAATCCATACATAGCTTGAACACGGGCTCACAACTGCCGTGAGAGTGGCCCACGCTTCAAGTGTTTAGCAGCAAAACACAAGAAGCGGGATGCTGGCGTCGGACTCTGGATTCGTACTCCGAGTCCTTTTATCCTCGTCGCATAGAAGTACCCGCCTCAGGGTTCTTGCAAACGTGTCGAGCAAATACCGGTGAAATAGGGCGACGGTGCATGGTCGTAGACAGAGCTTGGGAGCTGGAAAACTTGATGAGGGCGGGGCGTCTTGGCGGAAGCACGCGGCCGAATCCACAGTGAGACCTGTGATCACGGGCCTCTGGAGGAGATTAGTCCGAAAAATGGTAGATGTGCGACAGGGGTCATTCCCTTTCGCTCTGTCGCCGAAACCGAATTAAGACGACGGCGGCGGCCGCGTTGGCCGCGCATCGTCTTGTCCACTAGTCATTGGACCTTCGATCCGGATGCAGTCATCCTTTTTAGTTGACTCGGAGTCGGATGTGCTGCCGATAGGTTCTTGATTGTATAGCGGCCATTAATATTTCAAATTTCAAGATTGAATAAGCTCACAGATATGAATTGTCCCCAGAGAGCAAATACTAGTTTAGTCTGAGTCGCGCCAATCCGAGTCAGACTGATTTTGATAAGCATTTTCGTTACGTAAGCACTAGTTCTGAATCCACCCCAAAGCAGAAGGCATCGAGGTCTTGCCTTTCTTCAATGTTTCTAACCACCAATGTCAATTAAATGAGAGTCACTGTATACTAATTATCCTCCTGAACAAGCACGGTCTTTTTTCAAATTTCCCAAGTCAACCATTTTCTGGCCGTCTGGCGATGACCCAGTACTGGTAAGTTACGATACCTTAGCCTGCTGATTGTGGGAAAGCTAAAACAGAGCATCCATATATCAGCTGATATTGGAAGCCTTGGACGTGTTGTCCACAACCGTCTCCAGTCAGCATTCTTCAATATTTATTACATAGTTGTGCCTGGCATATCCGGACCGAAGCGACCAGAAACGTATTCTTGTGGGTCCAGTTTGTTGTTATGCGATCAGCTCATTCCCGTTCGGCTCAGGTCCTGGTGAGATCACACTCTGCCAGGATCCCTTGATTCCGGTGGGACCTAGTGGCGTGCACGGTGTGCCATTACATGTTCCCACTACTGCGATTACAAAAATAGTACATATTATCGTATGCCCCCTATTACAAAGTCACATTTTCAGACAAAACTTGGGTGTGATCGAAAAAGTCCCTCTGTACCGTTGTACAGTATATAAATATTTCTCGCCACTTTTTTCCCTTTTCTCAGCGAAATTTAGAGATGCCTCCTGTTTGAGACTAATTTTTGATTTTGAGGTGACTTTGTAAAAGGGGTTATACGATAAGGCAGTGGCTCAAGTATTCGGGTTTATTTTTTGGGGGCCGACCGACTTCCCCGCGCGAGCTTGCTATTGGCCCTATTTCCTTCCTTCGTTACGTGGTGATTTTCTGGGGGGGGGGAGGAGAGGGCTGATTCTATACGCGTAGTACGTGGTTCTTTTTCGATTGTCTGGCTTCTCTCTCCCTGTGGCTAGCCGGTGACGATTCGACCGCCGCTGACAGGTGCACCCTCGATTGAGCCGGTCCGCACGATAAGGTACAAAACAGCGCAATATTAAGGTGCTTCATAATAACTACATAATTGTGGCAGTCCTTTCCCTTGCGATGGGACGGGGAGGGGACGGTCCGAAAAAAAGAGGTCGCAAACCTTCTCCTCAGCGTCATCGATGTTCGTCCGGTATGTTTTCCAAACCTTTTTTTCGGACCGGAAAACAGACCGGCTACGCGGGAAACTAGATCAGAATTTCCTTTTATACTCGTGTGGGGTCGGTCAAAACATATGCTTCCTCTCTCGGGTATACGCCATCACACTAGCGGTGCTGTTATCCTCTCGCTCAGCGAGCTTTTCGCCAATTTTTTCTCAGAAAAAAACATATACGGTAGTATGTTTTACCGGCAGCTCGCTCGTCGCTCGTATAAAAGACGTATGCGCCGTCGCCGTCGTCGTCGCAGCCCTCCTCTTCCTGCTGCCAGTTCCTCCGTTCCTCCGCGAACTACCGGCCCTATCGCAGCTTCTTTTTGCAGAAGATCAAAACCAAGTCCGGTGACGAGCATAGAGCCCATCGCAGGTACTGGACGCTCTTCTTTCCTCCCATCCCCCATCTATGTCCACCATGGGCCGCTCTGCAGACGGCTGTACAGACGACGACGCCGGGTTTGATGAAAAGCGCTCTCTCAAGCATCTTGAGAACCTCACTGGCATTCCCGAAGACCGACTCGACCGCGAAGTCTCCGACAACCTTCCAAGGCTCTCCGGAAAGGTCCTCACTTACGCACTCGCCTTTGTCGCCGGTACCGGTTTCACGCTCTTTGGGTAATCCCGTCTTTGCAATATCTTGCCCGTGGCATGCTCAATATTAATATCACTAGCTATGATCAGGGCGTAATGTCTTCGCTCCTCACGCTGGGCAGGGTATGTGCATGTTCCCCGGTATCTTTTACGTATGCCGACATCATCTCGTAGTTCGAGGACGAGTTTCCAGAAGTCGTCGAAAGCGCCTCACATCCGAACCATGCTACCCTCCAGAGCTTCGTCGTGGCTATTTATGTACGCCCTATCCGCGTCGCTTCTTCGGCATTTATCATTTGATGTTAACACACCTTTAGGAAATAGGATGTTTAATAGGTGCACTTTCAAACTTGTGGATTGGTGATAAGCTCGGACGACGCAAGACAATCGTCACCGGCGGCTGCATTATGATCGTTGGCGCGGCTTTGCAGACAGCATCAATCTCTTATGCTATGCTCGTCGTTGCGCGCATTATTACCGGTATCGGCAATGGTCTCAACGTCTGTCGCATTTTATCTCTTTTGTGATTTGTTACTTCCGTATACTGAGTGTTTTTTCTGTAGACCTCGACAGTCCCGTCGTATCATGCGGAGTGTTCGCCGGCCGACAAGCGGGGCGCTTTTATAATGATTGAGGGTTCGCTTATCTCCTTTGGGATTATGCTTTCGTGCGTTCGTCACTTCTCTCTAAATTCACATATTTACTTACTCACCCCTATAGATACGTGAGTGCATACCATACTGCCAGATTTACTTACTGAGATATCTCTCATCGGCAGTGGATAGATATTGCATTGTGAGCTTTAATTCCGTCGTCCGCATCCACGGAAACCTGAACGGCGCTTGTAGCTTTTGGATCAAAGGGTCCAGCGCGGAATGGCGTGTGCCGATTTCTTTTCAGATTATCTTGGCCCTCATGATGATAATTGGTGTTGGTTTCCTTCCCGAATCGCCCCGCTGGCTCGTAAAACAAGGGAGACATTCGGAAGCACTCGCGGTAATCTCCGCGCTCGACTCGAAACCAATCACGCATGCGGACGTGCAGCGCACGTATATCGGTATTCATGAAGCAATAGAGGCGGAGTCGTTCACAGGGAGCGACAAGAGCGTACAGCTTAAAGAGCTTTTTACGCATGGGCGCGGCCAGAATTTCCGACGCGCTGCACTTGGAATCGCTTCTCAGGCATTTCAGCAACTTACAGGGTGCAATCTTATTATATACTACGCGACGCTGCTGTTCCAGCGGTTGAACCTAAACGACGTTACCTCACGCATCGTTGCGGCTTGCAATGGCACGGAGTTCTTCCTTGCGAGCACGATTGCAATCTTTGTCGTTGAGCGAGTGGGACGCCGCAAGTTGATGATATTCGGTGCGGCGGGAATGTCGGGGTCCATGATCCTCCTTGCAGTTCTCGGCTCAATCGACACGCCGAAGGCTCAAATAGCATCTGCCGTTTTTCTGTTTGTTTTCAACTCGTTTTTCGGCATCGGTTGGCTCGGCATGTCGTGGCTCTATGTGTGTGCTCCCGCCCTGTGGATACATCTGGCATGAAGAACTAATGGGATTTGTTCAATTATTGTAGTCGGCCGAGATCGTTGGTCTGCGCGTGCGGGCCCCGGCAAATGCGCTCAGTACAGCGTCGAATTGGACATTCAACTTCATGGTCGTCATGATCACCGGTCCCGCATTTGCAAACATCAACTGGGGAACGTACATCAGTGCGTACTCGTGCTCAGCCTCCACAGGATAAGCCTGACTTTTATATCTGCAAGTCTTCGCTGCATTGAATGCAGCCATCATCCCAATTGTGTACTTTTTCTTCCCAGAGACATCTGGGCGCTCTCTGGAAGGTATTTTGTTTTTTCCCTTTTCTAAGCCTTCGCCCTGATTTGTATTTGCTTCAGATATGGACGTCATCTTTGCGCTGGCGTACAACGAGGGTGTTTCTCCAGTAGGAGTATCGCTGCGCAAGGATGTGCCACCTGCGGGAACGCCTGAGGCGGATGAGATCCTGGGGTTGACGGGTGCTAGCGATCAAACTACGACAAGGCGACGAAAAGTTTCAGCCGAGAATGTGACCAAAGGCGACGTGGTGGGGGAGAATAAGCGCGATATGTAGTTTGGAGGTGGGTCCCCGGAAGGCAGCGAGTCCACGCCGATTTCAGCCCGAGGCAATGCGGATCTTTATAACAATAAATAGAGAACGACTTCTTGTACAGTTATATGACCACATAGTACTAGACATTTAAAAGATGTGCATTTACGCATAATTATTCTGCATTTCGCACCTCGCGGTTTACGTACGCAAAGAGGATCGGCGCATACTGTGCGACCACGTCACGACGACTTCCTGGGTCTTGCCTCTGCACCCTCAACCCGCAACCATGGAGTTCTTGCATTCTCAGTTGGCCGCACTGCAGCAGCAACTGAGCTGGGTCTCTACAGAGCCCATTGACTGGAAATTCTACGTCCAATCCTTTTCCTGGGGCGTTTGCATCTTCGAGTCCTACCTTCTGTACGCGTTTTTCATATAAGTGAGCAGTTCAGGATTCTTGCTGACCATGTCCATGCAGCTGGCGCCAATATCCATTGTACTCCAAGGATGCGCCGCCTGTTGAACTTGCTCCGCACATTGAGGCTGTCGCTTTTTCTAACTCGCAGCGCTACGGCCGCGACAAGGCCCGCTTCTCCTTCGTCTCCGGACTCATCCGCCAGTTGCTTGACTCCGCCCTTATCCAAATTGGCATGTACGCTACCGCGTGGACGCTGGCTGGAAGGGCGACCGCGCACTTCGGATATGGCCCTCAGTATGAGGTACGTATTTGAGAGGAGTTGTTATAACTGTCTAACGCGCTGCCGTGACACATGCAGATACTGCAATCGAACGTCTTCGTCGGGATCCTCTACTTCATTTCGACAGTCCCTTCGATCCCTCTTTCCGTATACCAGACTTTTGTCCTCGAAGAAAAGCACGGATTCAATAAGACAACACCTGCGCTCTTCGTAAGCGATCTGCTCAAAGGTTGGGCATTGATGCTCGCCATTGGCGCACCTTTCCTTTCCGCCTTCCTTTGGGTCTTCAAATGGGCTGGGGACCGCTTCCTTCCGTGGCTCATGGCTTTCCTGTGAGTCGCGTTTGTCCCTTACAGTGAGTTGCTCGGACTGACCTTTTTTAAGGCTTGTCTTCCAGATCTCTATGGTCGTTATCTACCCAACCCTCATTCAGCCGCTCTTTAACACCCTCTCGCCCCTTAGGGAGGGTGATCTGCGTGGGTGTATCGAGGCACTTGCAGGCCGCCTCCACTTTCCACTGAAGCATCTATATGAGATTGATGGCTCGAAGCGCAGCTCGCACAGTAACGCATACTTCTTTGGGCTTCCATGGGTACGTATGATCCAGCCATTTGTAATGCGAAAACTCAGTTTTAAGAATGGGCACATAGAGTAAGCACATTGTTATTTTCGACACCCTCATCAAGGAGAGTGCGTCGGAAGAGGTCGAAGCTGTCCTTGGTACGTTTCCCAAATCCACTTTTGGTGACTGGTCTGTGCCTGAACTGCTTGACACCCAGCGCACGAGCTTGGACACTGGTACTTCAGCCATCCAACGAAGTTGCTCTGCGTTTCGCAGGTGCACTTGTTCTCCATCCTCGCGCTCTTCCCCGCCTTCTTGCACGCACCGCCCGTCCTTCGCTCGTTCGACTTTTTACCGACCGTTGCTGCCAAGCCGCCCACTATTGTTGCTTTCCTGCTTTTTCAGGTCCGTTGCTCAGATCTTTTATATGCTATTGTTAAACTTGTTGCTCAATATTTTTTGTGCATACGTGAACTTTTAGATGATTCTGACTCCCATGGAGGCTATCGTGGGCGCGGCAATGAATGCCCTCTCACGTCGTTTTGAGTGGCAAGCGGATCGTTTTGCGTGCGAGCTGGGCGTACGTCTGGATGCTCCTGAAATGACGGATATGGGTGCACGTCTCGGCCGTGCGCTTACAACGCTTCACGTCAAGAACTTATCTACCGTTTGGGTAGACTGGTTGTGAGTATTTGCTTTGAGCGACTCTAACATATATTATGTTCTCCCTTTAGATACTTACCGACTTTGTTTCCTAGATATTCCGCATATCATCACTCACACCCGACACTTACAGAGCGTCTTCGGGCTATCAATGCGTATCAGGCGAAAAAAGCTAACGAAGTGAATGCGGCCGCCAAGAAGGAGCTCTAGTACTAAACTAAAACCTGTTCCGTGCAACTTACGTCTGGTATGCAAGTACATGTAGACAGAAGCACAACACCTAATTTATTCGAGTTCATAATATTATAGCTGCATATCGGGCTTTATACGAGTATTTTTGAGATCTGCGGTATATTTCACTCGACGGTCATCCCGTTGTTCTCCTTACGTCGCCTGGCCGCCCACTCCTGTGCCCTTGCGCGGCGCGCCTGTATCTTTGCGGCTTCGTCTTCGACATTCGTCGAGGACGGAGGTGAGCCCGCCACGGGTACATGCGTGTTAGTACCTTCTTCCTTATGGGCTTCCTGCTCGTCCTTGCATTCGGTTTCATCTTCGCTGTCACTATCTCCATACCCACCCAACCCGGTCAAGGCCCCAGCCTCGGGTCCTGTAGACTTGTCTTTCTTCTCGATCTCGTTCTTTTGGTTTGCAAGTTCTCGCGCCTCTGCTCGCACTGCTTCCCATGCACGTCGCCAACGCCCACGTAGGAACGCGAGTCGGGAATCCCCGCCGTGATTTGCAAGGATGCGTGCTGTAAGTTGTGTGCTATCACGCGCTGCGGTGAGATGCGCCGCGGTTCGCACCATTAGTGCATACGTTCCTGCGGGAGGCTCCTCGTCGCTCCCGCCCCAAACGTCTTCGCCGTCGACGTCGGCAAAACTGGTCTGATTGTCTCCCGAGGCACCCAAAGCGCGCAGGCGTGTTGTATGCGCGTCGTCGAGCAAACGCCGGCGCTTCGCGTGCCGCAGTGCCGCAATCTCGGCAGGTGCAAAGAAGAACGTGTCCTCCGTGTCGGAGGGGAGGTCGGACCAGCCCGACGGGGAGGACGGTATTGTTTCGGGCGCGTCAAGGGTCGTGAAATTAGGAGGCGCGCCGAGGAGAAGGCGCGCATCGTACCTGTGAAATTTTAAAAAATACATCAATCGGTGCGCTGAGCAGGGGAGAAAGTAGGAGTTCAACAGCATCGTCGTCGTCGTCGTCGGTGGGAGACTGTAATCGCCAATGTAGCCGGCGAGCAGCAGTACAAAGTAACAGAGAGAAGTCGAGCATGCAAATATTATTATTTCGGAAAGCAACGGTCGAATGAGTATCAGGACGTTGTAGACTACGGACACACCTGTCGACCCATATCTCCCCTCGTTCCCCACCATGTAAATCCTGCCTGATTAGCCCTGCACCCCGCCCTCCTCTCGCAGGCGCACCAGAGCTGCTGCTGGGCGTTTCTAGCATCAACGCTGTTGCCTCCTGGCTACAGACTACGTCCGCCTCGTGCGCCTCGATGCAGAGTAGCTGCCGCGCCTGTGCGCGCTGCGGAGCTGGCGCGGACCAGTCCCATACGTCGCCTTCTGTGTCGGATGGAGGCTCACGGTCACGACGAGAAGTTTCTGTAGGGGCAAGCCATTGCAACTCGACTTCAGGTTGTACCGGTCCACGAGCAGCTTTGCGCTTTCGCTTTTGGCCGTATCTGGAAGACATCGTAGTACTGTGGACTGACGCCCCGGTCACTTCAACTTCGCCTCCCACCACCAGCTCTAGAATAATACGCTGCTCTTTTAAGCTGTGTGCCCTATCTTTCCCGGTCATATTTGTTTTAAGAGCCAACGACGACTCTGGAACCCACATTTGACGGGTGTATGTGTCTGCCCTTGGTGTCATCTTTCCACGCAGGCTCGGGTTGCGAGTTAATGTCAGTTTCTCTCTGCAAATCATCCACTGAATACACAGACTCGTGAATGTACGTCTGGCATCGTCCGTTGCATTTCCCCTTCACTAACAACAATTGTACTCACAGGACGTACTTAAGATGCCCGGATGCCACACGGTACCTGCGTAAGAAATTATCAGTGACGCGGTACCGCAGAAAGCCTATCTCCGTCAAATTTGACTCGATAACCTGTCGACACCCAGAGGCCGCATCTTGCTCACTTTCTTTGATTGCTTCCAGTACTAGAAATCGGCCTTTTTCAACCAATACTATATTGTTATTTATTTCGCGGACCGTGCAGAAGCGCACCCGTCATAGACGGTGACCGGTACGCCAGCCATTAATTATTCCATGCTTTGACTTTCGCTCAATAAAATCAGACACGTTCTTCATGCCTGGACGCAGTCAAGACTATGCTTTCTGCTCTTCTCTTGCTGGAGAACACACAAGGAAAACACGGTTCGACTTCGGCTCACATTCTCTCAACAATTTATTCCTTCAGTCACCGCATGAAAATATGCACGATAATGTGTCTAGCAAACAACGCGTCCCTTAGGCGGGTCGCCTTGGATGAAACCTTATGCGCTTCGCATCACTTCGAGTTCCAGTTCTTGAAAACTTATGGAGAATGTTATTGCGCACTTCTCCCTTGACACAATCGCCACCTGGGCTCCTTTCTGTCGAAAGATCCGCAGCGCTTACAGATGCCGCCCGATCCGTAAAACTAATTTAAAAGATTATTGCCGGCTCTGGTATCGCTGGTTTCTTTGCACTTTCCTTGACAATTACCCCGGCTCATTGGGGCGCTTAGCTAGTCTGGAAATACTGTTTTTACGGTCGAGGAGCGTCCACGATTCCAGTCCGGCCCTTCCCGACCGATGCCGTTACGTTGTACAAAAGTCCAGGGAATGTGCAGGTTTTCTTACGGATCAATGGTTACGTCAATGCGAACTGCGACGTGCCGGAACGGTACTTGGCAATGGGCTTCATAGTTGATTATATACCGGTAGGCTCATCTTTCTACTAGTGAACGCACACGGCGACTTATGCATTATTACACACTATCAGCTCAAGTACCACAGGTCATGGCCTCTCTGATTGGGTTGCATGTAATCGGTTCGCGGCCTCGTCAAAATCGGTGCACCCGCGCCTTCAGTCCATCGTATTTGGCCAAAAACCAGGACCAAGGTCCGCTCCGTCTTCGAATTAATCACCTGCACCCGAGGACAAATTCTCTTTCCAGAGTCTCTTCTATTTTTCGTGACTAAAAGTAGCATTGTGGTTGCCATGTCCTCAGAACTCTTTTCACTCTAAAGGGAGGATCTGCGCTGGTATGATCACTGCTGCATTTTCACAGCAATTCGTCCTTATGAAAATTTTAGGGATTCCACTCCAGCCCGGAGTTAGGAAGCTTCATCCACTATTTATATCGCATGATACAAGTTTCAAATGCAATTCCATTGGAAAAGCTAACGAACACTACCAGCGGCTAATATCAGTTCTGCGCTCAAACCGCGCCCTAGCGCCTTAGTCTATGATTGCCTAACTTCCATTATGTAAGTACGACGCCCAGAACTCTCGAACTAGCGGGCCTCTCAGCGGTCGAGCTACATCCGGATCGTACAAACTCTCAGCGCAGTGTGCAATCATCTACAGGACAGGCAAAGCGTTTGTATGACCCGAGCCGGTTTTGTCACTACTAAGTACTACAACGGGTCCCGTTTTTGTCCGTGAGAGCGAAGCTTAATCGAACAACCACATGGAGACACCCGCAAAGTGAGAACAGTCATTCCAGAGCTGTATAAATTGCATCGAACTTCTACGAATTCTACTCTTGGAAAAGGCCGTCGTCGGTGTAATCCTCCCGTATCACTTATTGGAGGTGATCGCAGTTAACTATCGACAAAAAAAGGACATAGGGCCAACTTTGTGAGTTTCCTTCACATCACGAAATTTCGCAGTCCTCTCCTGACATATACAAGGATGACCATCATCAGAAATACCCGGCGCCGGCGTCTCTTAAATACCTCAAAGCAACGGCTCCACTTCCATAGAAAAGTACGTGCAATCACTTCCTCGGGCACTTGATTATATTACGAGAGATCAGGTAGATGAGAATCACGTTGCTCTTGCGTCTGGCCAATAAGGTCGTTAAATGCTCCTGGAATCGGCGTGTAAATGGCGTCGCGTAAGAGCGTGTGACCGTAGCGTGGGCTATGTAACGGACCCGGGCGACCTAGACCGCAGTCTCACAACCTAATTTGGCCAACAGTGTATATGATCGGCAGCTGATCCTTGGAAATTAAGTGGATAGGGAGGCTGGCTGGCACGTTGATATCCTTTTTCTCCTCCCGTCTCCTACCGTTCACTGCAATGCTTCGGATTTGTCGGGCCCCGTGGAATGTGCTGATATCCCGCGCTGTGTAAGTAGATTTTTTCACCATCTGCGTCCGGCCTGGGCCGTCGTATGCGTCGAGTTCGCCGCCTTTGATTCATTAATCAAACATCTTCGCCCCTTCGGGGGGATGAGGAGTCTCCCGTGTTCCAACAAAAAAAATCGTCGACGCGTAGCGGACTAGTTTGCCATACTACCGTTCCGTCCCGAAGGCGGTACTGTAGTTCGAGTCCAAAAACTGTAACTCTACACAGATTGACAGGATCGACGGGCCTTCCATTGCACCCGTTTTGCTCTTCTGGGCTGTATCCCCTCGTTCTGCATCATCTCCTCGCTCTTCGCACAGAGTTTTTTTTACAAGCTGCCATCGCATCTGCGTACCGACAAGCTGTTCTATGGTTCTGCTTTTGTCCGCCGCGTGATGCATTGGCCCGTGTCAAAATCTAGTCCCTGACGCTGCCTTCTCTATTCTATGTCCCATTTCATCAGCATCCTTCTATGAATCCATGCCTCTTGCCAACGGATGGGGATGTTCCGATTCCGATGACCCTGTTCTCATCTGATGCACCCCGACACGCATGGACGGCGAGGTTTTCGGCCAAGCATTGAAAATTTTCTGCAAGTAAAAATATGCGCAAACACACGCATACACATACTGGCAAAGTATAAATACACTCTCTCAAGGCTCCAAGTTCTCCAGTCGACCAAAGGACAGCCAAGCAGCCCTCGACTACCAAACCTTCTCGTCTCTAGTCCTCCGACATCTCGAGCTCGTCCTTCATCATGAGGTTCACATTCATTACTGCAGCGCTCGCGCTTCCTCTCCTTGCGGTCGCCACACCGACGATTCCCGAGCGTCGGGGCGGAACCACGACAATCACTGTCACCGCGGCACCCACCGCAACCACAGTCAGCCAGTGCAACACAGGCCCCATCCAGTGCTGCCAGAGCACGCAGTCGTCCAGCGACCCCGTCACCAGCCTTCTCCTGGGTCTATTGGGCATCGTACTCGAAGGCATTGATGTTCCCGTCGGTGTCACTTGCTCGCCGATCACTGTCATTGGTGCAGGAGGCACCTCTTGGTCAGTCAAATAATGTTTATCCGCTTCTTTCTATTGATTCTTACTCTACCTCTTATCGCCTTGCAGCACCTCCGACCCCGTGTGCTGCGAAAACAACACCTTCAGTGCGTAAACGTTTTCAATTATTCTCCCGAGTTCTTCTCTTACGCTGCTACTAAACTCAGACGGTGTTATTGCCATTGGATGCTCCCCCATCAACTTGAACCTTTGAGCGGGTTTCGGTCGATTCGTGAATGCACGGGTCACATAATATCTTGTTGTGCACGGCGAAGGAAAACACTTATGCGGATATACCACGCTAGTCTACCGACTTTTTTTGTATGCGGAGTTATTCTGTCTTGTGGAGTTTAAACGGGAGAAAAAATCAGTGATATTGAAAAAGAAAAAAAGATAATGTGTGAGAAGGCGCCCGCCTCAAAGCGCATGAGAGACGACTTCCGATCTGCCCAGACCCCATGGCCAAGCAAAACGCAGATTACGATCGACAGTACCAATACAACAAGTCGTCCTACTTTAACTCTATTTAGTTAAAGTAGTAGATGGCGCCGGGGTCGAGTCAATCGGGATCTCAAGGCTCGAGCGCCGTGGGTTATTTATAAAGAAGGATCAGAAGGTGGCGAAAAGGCGGCTTCGGGTGAGAGAAAAAAAAACCTTCCAAGCCGCCGAGGAGACAAGAGAAAAAAAATTCCAGGGTACTTGAAGGTGCTTTTTCCTTCGTACACCTCCCGTAATGAAATGTTGGAAGCAAGGCCGGGGTGAGGACGGAGGTAGCACCTTATGGCCTTACCTACGTCCCGCAGGGGTTCACTCCATTATATTCTACGAAGCATAGCAACATCCACCTCCTGACGGCAGAGCCTCAAATCCCGCCGACAGTTCGTCCCTGGTCATTCCCGCTAGACCTTTTGCGGATGAAATAGTAACGCATACAAACAACTGCGGAAAAAGTCCACCCCAGGTCCATCCATCAGGGCGAATGAAAGGCGGCTCGAAGCCAGAGCGAAGCGGTAGAGCACAAGGCTACCTGTTGTTCTGTGTCAGCGCCTGAGGCCCATTTCGGTGTTAAGAGAGCGGTATTCAGAGGGCGCCGCTGCGCCGTCTGCACCAGAGATCTCAGATCAAGAATCAGACTTCAGACTTCAATACGTCAGGGTTGGATAGAAAAAGGACCGCTAGGTTTCCGAATTTGAAACAGGTTACAATCAGTATCAAGGAAGACGGATGAGCAGGCCACTATATATAGTACATGGTGGATGAAGCAAAGGCTTTGATATTGGCAAGGCTGACGACGATCATTGAAAGCAAATCATGATCAATGATCAGAGGATCAGCTTACAGCATCATGATCCACGAGGCTGCGGCACAACTCCCAACTGCCACCAATTAATCGCAGTTAGAACCGGATGCAGAATAGAAATGGAATTCCGGTGGGCACGGACAAGGCAAGATACGGAGGAAGTAGCCAAGCAAAGTGTACCTCGTCTAGAAGAGAGAGGAACACCTGTGCAGGGCGTGCACCAGCGACAGGCGAGCCGGAATCCGACGGTGAAGTACGACGGGCTATACGCTGGATAGATGTGATTGGGTAGGCCGTGCAAGTGCAGAGAAAAACGAGATAGTAATTCAGTTGTTCATCGGCCATTCCGGAGAGAGCGGGCCAATCGGCAAGGGGCGCGCCGGACGTGAACAACAATGATCGTCGAGATGATGAAGTGTCGAGAGGACGTTGCATTTGGGCGAACTCAGTTGACTCGGGGTGTTGATCTCACCGGTCACAGGTACGTGACGAGTGGTGGATTGTAATGGAGTGGGAGTCCAAGTATTATACAGGGCAGAACAAGTCACGGGCCGAGCGGCGCATATTTGGATCCGGTTTGCATAGGGAAGGTACAAAAAACACGCGAAATAGACACGGTGCAAAGATGACAGACGAGATCCACAGCAGATTCAGGACGACGAATATATTAGAGTTGGTTATCGTCAGTATGGAGGTCTGTCCGACCGACTGACATGGCGCATCGATTGACAGCACGGACAGGTCGGGTCGCTTCCCACTCGCTTGCCTCGATCCGGCAGCGCCGATGCCTTTCCCAGAGATTTGCCTTTTCGGAGGCGCAGACTTGCGCGCCCGGTGTGGTAAAAACAAATTCGATCGAGGCAGGCGATCCGTGCTTTCCGACAAATAGCCGCGGAGTGGCGACCATTTAACTGTTATTTGATTTGGAAATGCGAAGGGGCGGGAGGTGGAGTGAGACCTGGAGCCTTGCCAGAACTGGGCAGCACTGGTGCGCAGATCGATATATTCATTACGGTGATATAAATACGAGGGAAAATACTGAAGGAGGGTTGATGAAAGGGTCTAGGGCTTGTAATCGCTTCCGTCATCATCCGAATCCCGAAATGGGGCTCACTCCCCGCCGAGACGCGCGCCACGTCCGGCTATGTCACTGCTCTCCGTCCACGTCCACTCCGTCAACTTCAGCTCCCATAGATGGCTTCTCGATGTCCAGAATACTGTCGGTTCCTGCCTTTTGGCGTCACGCAAACCCGACTTCCGAGTGCGGTCTCGTTGACGCCCGTTACCCGCCCTGCAACTCCCCCAGTCCCGCCCGTGTTTTCTTGCTAGCGCGCGACCATCTGTTCCCACATTAGCTCGGTCCAGAGGTGTGGCGGTCCAGATCCCCATTCGCATCGTAGTGTCTTGGTAGCTGACAATATTCGCATCGGAAACACTAGCACTCGCCTAGATACTACCGCATCTTTCCCAATATCGAAGAATCTCCCTTCGCCGCTTCTTCTCCGCCTTCTACTGCGTCTTGGAATATCCCGGCTCGTTCGAACACTCCAAAAGTCCTGCGGAAAAAAAATCAATAATTAGAAGCTTATCTATAACGAATGACACAACTGATGAACACTAGTACTGCGTACGGAACGCGCTTGCGGCCCTCCTGCTTCTTCGCACAGGGTCCTCATCTACCCTTCATCAATTTTCATCCGCGGAAACTTATATAATGGACAGCCCACCGTGAAAGAAAAAAAAAAGCCGCCCCGCGTTCATCACTCGCTCGAGCTCCTTTCCTCCCTCCCTCCCTACAGGCCTCCTCGACCAAAGACAGGAAGAATCCAGTAAAGCCATGAACAGCTTCATTCGTGTTTTCCTCTTCCTCTTCGCGCTCTTTGCGGTCGCCACGGCGATGCCCAAGCCGTCCCAAACGACCTCGTCGTCTGCACCTGCACCCACGGTTAGCCAGTGCAACACCGGTCCCATACAGTGCTGTCAATCGGTCGAGCCTGCTACCAACTCGCTGGTCACCACCCTTCTCGGGCTGCTTGGCGTCGTTCTCGGAGACCTCGATGTTAACGTCGGCCTGACATGCAGCCCGCTCAGCGTCATCGGTGTTGGCGGTAGTTCTTGGTTCGTGCTGTTTTGTTTCTTTTCTTCGCGCTAGAGTGAAACTCATTCGTTGTCTGTCAACAGCACTGCGTCGCCCGTTTGCTGCGAGAACAACACTTTCAGTAAGGCTTTACTTCACTTCACAGTCGTAAATGCATCTCTAATATCATAAACTCTCAGACGGAATCATCGCCATCGGATGCTCTCCCATCAACATCAACCTCTGACGGAGGGACTTAAGGACTCGTTAAAACTTCCCCACACATTACTATATCCTTTCGTTCAATGTGTTGTCTCGCTAGGTGTCCCCGCACACTGTCCTGTCATTCGTGTTATAGTTAGAACTTGGTGTTTTCGGACATGTCGATTCGCTTCGTCAGTCCCGCTATTATCCTCCCTTTTTTTTTTCTCGATACGAACACTCGATTGGATTCAGCGTAGTTTTAGCACATCTCACTGGGTCTGTTGCGTATCTTCCGTGTTCGTGTTCCCAGGCTTATGAATATGTCATTAATACCCCGTCCGACGCCGTCATTGTGGGAGGAAGCGATCCATCCGCGCCTGTCAACGGCAGAGCGTCAGAGTCATCGGCAATCTTTGTGGAGTGACCGTATTTGTGGCTCGCTCTTATGTTAGATCACAAATCTGACAGGGCAGTTCAGGCTTGGCCACGCTAAGGCCGCTTACGTTCCAGCCGTACGCGTGTCGTAATTCGTATTTCACAGCGATAACGCGTACGATAAGACCGACCGGAATGTCTTCCCTAACTAGCGGAATACTTCCCAGCGCCTTGCATAATGCATAATGTCCATTCATGCACGACTTCTTAGTGTGAGAAGTTTGATATATTTTGCCTAGAAGGAATCACTTTACTTGGTACTGGCCTTGCTGGACAAATGGCATGAGCCTGCGCGGCGATTAATTGCATTTTCCCACGGTCATAGCCAATCATGGCGCCAGGGGGCTTCGTATGCGGTATGCGGTATGCACCCTTTTTTTTTATAAAGTCACACTCGAAACAAAAATGGCTCTCAAGCCGGTGACATGCTCAAAAACTAGCCAGAAAAGAATATGAATGTATTTATAGTGTGCAACAGTTCGAATGGGACTTTTGGATTCCCATCTCCATGATGCGGAAGCCGGATATCCAAGTTTTTGTCTAGTCTAGACATAACCGTGGTCGATCACACTTATCCTTATGAAGTAATCTCGCTTATACCATCAAGTCAGTGACTAATAATAGCACAGCCTTCACCTACCCGAGTGTCCCGATTCCCCAGCCAATAATTGTAATGCACTATATCCAATTCATTTATGTCAGGATTCAGGAAAGCCACTGATCGACTACTCACGCTTTTCAATATTTTCGACAAACCTCCAAAAAATACAGACAGGCAAACATGGTCATGTCTTATTCCGACTCCGGAAGATCGGGTCGCCGAGAGAAAAAAAGCGGTCTAAACTCTAGAAAGGTCTATCTGCAAGATACCCTGGTCCCTGACGCTGTAGAAAGGATCGATAAAGTACAATGTACCTTATTCCACTATATGCACTCCTCTGCTCGAATCATCGTCCTCCGTACGTCGCTCCGATCAAATTAGAAAAATTCTAAAAACATATAAAATGTACAGAGCTGCGTAAAAGTATCCCCCTTTCGCCCTCCCTTCGCTCAAGTCCCCTCTCCCCCTTCCCCGAAGCAGACACAGGAAAATCCAGCAACAATGAATAGCTTCGTCCGCGTTTTTTTCTTCCTCTTCGCGCTGCTCGCAGTCGCCGCCGCGGCGCCGTCACCGACGGTATCCTCACCGACGCCCACACCGACACCCAGCCAATGCGGTACCGGTTCCGTCCTGTGCTGTCAATCAATCCAGCCTGCTAGCAGTCCCGATGTCAGGCTTCTTCTCAACCTGCTTGGAATAGTGCTCCAGGACATTGATGTCGATGCTGGCCTGACGTGCAGCGCGCTCAGCGATAATGTTTGGTATGTTACGTCCCTCCTTTCCTTGCGTGAAGGATAGAAGAGAAAGGCTGATTCGTGTTGTCGTCAGTACTGCATTGCCGGTTTGCTGCGAGAGCGATAACTTCAGTAAAGTTTTCGCACTTTAACAATTAAAATTTCGTCCCCATTAACCTCGTTCATTCATAGACGGGATTGTCGCCATTGGGTGTTCGCCCATTGCTATCTGAGAGAGGATACCATGGATCCGATCCCTACCACATTCCGATGAAATTTCCATTCAATACCATTCAATAAGAATGCGCGAGCCCACACGCAACACACTCATTTAGTATCCACGCTCTTTTAAGCATGTTACTTCTGCTACTCTCAGGCTGTTTTACGCCTTGTCTTTGTTCCTGCTACCCCCTTGTTCTCTACCAAGCGATACGGACATTTGACTCGATTTGGCGTAAGTCAAGCCAGGCACAACTTTAAACAAACCCTTAATCACTTATCTTCTGCGTTTAACAACTCGCATAAACTTTGTCCAGTCCAGCTCCGTTCCTAACTGGCGTCGTACATAGGATGAGGTTATATTAGTTGATCCGTTTATTTGTACTTGTCAATCAACGTCTGCCGACGAATGAAATTGATGGTCTTTGCGGCGTTTCTCGTGATCTGTGGCTTGGCTATTTGTTTGCCATATTAGGTCGGCGGCTTTTGCAAATCATAAGTTTCAACTTGCTTATTCCCATCATATTGCGGGTGTTGATCCTAGGAGTTTGTTCGAGTTTAGTTGTAGATCAATATCGTGGTACCAAAATAACTTCTCAGTCATCAGTTTTTTTCAACTAATGGGTTTTCAGTAGTCTTTCGCTAGCTAGGGTCGGGAACAAACAGGTGCAAAACGGCCAATTGCTTACAAGTAATTGCTTTGTCATCCAGCAAACGGAAGATCGGCACGGAGTAAAGAAAGAGCTCCCGCCTCTAGAAGTTCCGACTCTACAACCGCGTCAAGCATTATCTTGCCATAATCTAGAGTCCCAACCAACACACAAACCATCAGCCAAAGTACTTCACGTTATGGCAGAGAATCAGACAACGATCGCGCCGCATTCGCAGGCACCGCTGGTAACACGAACCTATCCATCTGAGGCTGAGCTTGATGCGGTCATCCGGACTGCCGCTGACATCCAGAAGGGTTGGGCCAAGGTCCCGCTCGAGGAACGCATCGCAATCGGATACAAATTTATTGTGGGCTTATGATTCTCATGTGCCTGTGTGAGGATCTCCGTGACTGAAATGATGGCGGACAGGAGGAATTCAGGAGAATGGAGGACGAGTTCCCGCTCGAACTGACACAACAGATGGGCAGGTGCGTTACTGAATGTATTCCTATCGCCGCGCGTGTGTACCAGAAACTAACGGTTCCTTCCATTCCATGTAGACCTGTTTCCCAGACTCCTGGGGAGTTGCGCGGGATGCTTGGACGTGCTGAGTATATGCTCTCCATAGCCGCATCGTCCCTCGCACCTCTTTCACTTGCCAATAGCGATCTGCCTGGCTTCAAGAGATACATCGAGCGCAAGCCACTAGGCGTCGTACTTGTGATCGCGCCATGGAACTACCCATACCTTACATCGATCAGCAGTGTGTTGCCTGCGCTTGTCGCAGGCAACGCCGTGCTCCTCAAACCATCTCCGCAGACGCCGCTCAGTGCGGAGCGCCTACAGCGCGCCCTCGAGAGCGCGGGTGTGCCAAAGGGCGTGATACAGACGGTACATCTCAGCCAAGCACTCACCGAGAAGGCCGTGCGGCATAAGCTGGTCGACTTCGTGAGTTTCACCGGTAGTGTTGGTGGTGGAAGGGCGGTGGCGAAAGCGGCGGTGGACGCAGACGGCTTTAAGGGGGTCGCTTTAGAGGTATTAGTCGGGCTTTTTTTGTGTTCTACTCAACACAACTGACTGTTAATAGCTTGGAGGGAAGGACCCGGCTTACGTCCGCGCCGATGCAGACTTCGATTATACTGTGGCCGAACTCGTGGATGGTAAGTTTGTCGGTGCTTTCCAGTGCTTGGGTACTTATCATGTTTGCGCAGGCGCATTCTTCAATTCCGGACAGAGCTGCTGTGCTATCGAGGTTAGTTCATTGCGGGAAGAATAAGAGATTAAAACTAACAAATCGATAGCGTATATACGTTCACGAATCGATATTTGACAAATTTGTTGCTTCCTACGTAGAACTCGTGAAGGTGAAGACGTTTTTAGCTCCCCCCCTACCCTACTGACTACATTTTTTGCGCTCAACAGAAATACAAGCTCGGCGATCCAACTGACCCCTCCACAAGTCTCGGTCCGGTAGTCAGTGTTGCCAATGCAGACAGAATAAAGAAGCAAGTTGCAGCTGCAGGTACGTGTAAACGCATAGCTTTTGTGACGAGCTCGACAACTGAGTGAAATGGGCCTTACTGCAACTTAAGTGGCTGCTGGCGCAAAGCCTCTCGTTTCGGAGGAACTCTTCCCAGCAGCAATATCGTACGTGACCTGATGACTAGATCAAGGCATTTTGATTCATCTAACGCTGAATAGTGGATCGGCATTCGTTGCACCGCAGGTCTTGGTCAATGTCAACCACAGTATGTATACTTTGATTTCCCTCCCATTCGTATTTTTCGGTTGCTAAATACAACGCATATACTCAGCCATGGAAATAATGACGGTAAGATTAACGTAAAGGTATGACAGGGTACCGGACTAATTAATTGGCCTCTTCATGTTCTAGGAGGAGACCTTTGGACCCGTCATCGGGATCCAGTCTGTGTCCTCAGACGAAGAGGCTCTTGCACATATGAACGACTCTCCATACGGGCTTACTGCGTCCATATGGACAGACGCTGCTCACAACAAGGAATCTGAAACAGCATTCTTGAAGTTCAAGGACGAACTCGAAACGGGGACTGTATTCCTAAACCGGTACGATTTCCTCGCTTTGAGAATGTATATTCAGCCCTTTTGACTGATTCTCCTTCTAATTTAGATGCGACTACCTCGATCCCGCTCTTGCGTGGACAGGGGCCAAAGATAGCGGTCGTGGTATCAGTCTGAGCAAGTTTGGTGAGTGTTTAGCAATTGTTATAAGACTCGCCACTGACTGTGTCCTTAGGCTACGACCAGCTCACACGGGCCAAGTCTGTGCATATGAAGCTTAAGACTTCATAGACACATGATCCTCCTTAATGGTGGACCGTGACAGCGAAGATATTGGGAGGGAATGGAAGAAAAGATTGCCTGTAACCATAGTATGTGTAGACTAAGAAATATAAAAACCCATTAATCTTAATACTCCGAATAGGCGTATGTAATGATGATCTGCGAAATCGTGGCGAAATTTCGGATATGTATGCGGCTGTTTGATTACGAAATCTAAAAGAATCGTCTCCAAAGCCGCTTCCGAGATTGTCCAAGGACTTACACTCCGGCCGAAAACCATTTATCTACGGAACGTGCTCCGCATACCATCACTTGCTTGAAGTTTCATGGAACTATTCAAAGCATTTTTTATGCAACCCTCATTGTGAATACTTGCTGTATACCTGGTCTGTCCTTCACTCATACTTCTGGCTGCTTCACCGATGTTTTTTCTTGCGGGATTATACTGGAAGTGACGCTAGGCTTTTCTTCCCGCTCTGTATCGCAACTTTACAAGAAGGAACAGAATCTGCTGGCATTGTCCGTCGAGCCATCCGAGATTTAGCGCAACGATCGACCGAGACTTGGCGCGCACCGGGATCCGGTTCCTGACAAACTCAGACCACATTCCATCTCGGAGTTTTTGCCTTGGATATCCATGCCAGAGTTCCTTCTCGGTTGACTTCTGATCTCGTAAGCGTCAGAATAGACGAACGCCAAGACCAAAGCGAAGTGCTATTTATCCGATTTCTGGTATGTTATTTCTCCCCGGTTCTGGCGAATCGTTCCAAATTCGCCGATCCAAACGCCGCAATATAATTACGACGCAAGAGATTATGAACGAAGGGATACACCGCGAAGGCCGTCGGTTTCCCGGGCGAAGTGCAAGCAATAAGCTAAGTCAAAAACAAGTACTTAAAGGCTTGTTACTTCCAGCTTGTGTCGACCTACAGCATCCGATTTCTTAAAATCTACGCACGTTGTGGTAGACGATGAGGTGCAGTGGTGAGACTCAGGCAAGGTGGGTTATCAGCGTAAACCGATGTATTTCTAGGGCGAGACCAGCTCCCCTTATATACACGTTCCGTGGGCTAGTACTACTATAACTAACTAGCTCCTATCGTATGGCGTTATCGTTGCGTTATCGTTCACTTAGTAAGGTGGTTGTTCATATGACCACGTACTATATTTATATCGTTCGTTATATTTATTTAATACTCCCCTTCAAACTTTTACTAGGCGGAGTAGACTTGTAAAACGTTTGATTAATTCTATCGTTAGCGCTTTCGTCATAATATCAGCCTTTTGCTGTCCAGTTGGAATATATGAAACTGATATGGTTTCATTTTCAATATAATCTCGTAAGAAGTCTTTTCGTATGTCAATGTGTTTTGTTCGTTGCGTATATTTTTGTTCTGTTGAATTTACTATTGTTATGGCTGCTTGATTATCACATAATATTTTCGTAGGTGTATCCAAGGTCTGCAGTACCTCTTCAACCAGTCTTCGTAGCCATATAGCTTCTTTTACTCCATGAGTTAAAGCTTGTAATTCTGCTTCGCATACTGATAATGACA
Source organism: Coniferiporia sulphurascens (assembly GCA_002794785.1). Classification (NCBI taxonomy): domain Eukaryota; kingdom Fungi; phylum Basidiomycota; class Agaricomycetes; order Hymenochaetales; family Hymenochaetaceae; genus Coniferiporia; species Coniferiporia sulphurascens. The sequence goes on from NBBA01000006.1 coordinate 1,100,528, forward strand.
CTAATTCTTGTTTTTTACTTGACCAGGATGTCGTTGCGTTTCCTATTTGGAATATATATCCTGATATAGCTTTATGTCCTTCTTGTGTCATTCCGTCAGCGTCGGTATATCCGATTAATTCGATTGGTTCTTTTCCTCCGAGTATTAACCAATAATCGTTTGTTCCTTTTAAATATTTAAAACAGTGTTTTACTGCATTGTAATGTTCAATACTAGGTTTATTTAAATGCCTAGCAAATTGACCTGTTGCGAATGATATGTCAGGTCTTGTACAATCTGCTGCATATCGTAACGCTCCAACCATGTTCATATATGGTATTTGGTTCATGAAGTTTAATTCTTCATTAGTTGGATTTTCGAGTGATTTTAACACTTGACCAGGTGTCATTGGTGTTCGTACCGTTGCAGCGTCTTTTAATTTATATTTTTCTATTATATTATCAATATAATGTTTTTGTCTTAATTTTATGATTCTTTCATCTCGGTTTCTTTCAATCTCAATACCGAGTAACCAATGTATATCGTTTCCATCAGTGAATTTTACATGTTTTCCAATTTCTTCTTTAAAGGCTTTTATTATTTTTAGATTTAAGCCACATATCGTTATGTCGTCAACATGTATGAAAAGTATTAGAATTGTTTTCCCTTTATCTTTTCTTAGGAATACTGCGTTATCTTGGACTGCTCTTGTTAGTCCTATTCCAATTAATATTTCTGATAATTTTTTATACCATCGTCTGCCTGCTTGTTTTAATCCGTATAAGGCTTTGTTTAATTTTAAAACTTGTCCAGGTTTTATTTCAATTAGATTTCCTGGTGGTGGTTTTATGTATATGTTTTCGTCTTTTTCTAATTCACCATATAAGTAAGCTGATTTAATATCGATTTGGTGAATTTCGTAATTGTTTGTTGCGCTCCAACTTAATATTGTTCTTACTGTAGCTAATCGTGCTACTGGAGCGAATGTGTCGTTTGAGTAGTAATCAATGCCTTCTTTCTGGGCAAATCCTTGAACTACTAATCTTGCTTTGTATCGTTCGATTTCTCCGTTTGCTAATCTTTTTAGTTTTGTAAACAAATCTTGTTCCGATTATGTTTGCTTCTTTTGGTGGATCAATGATTTTCCATGTAGATCTTTCGATTAACGTTTTTATTTCTTCTTTCATTGCTTTGATCCATTGATTTGCGTCAATTCTATTGATCGCTTGTTGATATGAATTCGGATCGCCTATTAATTCCGTATTGAATTGATTGAATTCCGTAAGATAAGCGACTGTATTTTGTTCATCAAAGTTTAGACCTAATGATCGTTTTGTTGGTTTAATATTTCTTATTGGTCTTTCATTTGTTAATTCTTTTATTTGTTCATTTTGTTTTTCTGTTATATTCTCCCCTTCAATTTTAGATGGTGGAGAATCTAAAAATTGTAGATTTCGTTCGACTGATATTTTTCTATTATGATAGGTTCTATGACCTTTGCTTTCTTCGTCAAATCCTAGCCATTGTGCATATTTTCCTTTTGGTTGTAATTTATTTACGTCTTCTTGTCTTATAATACAATATTGTCCAAATTCTTTTAAATCGTCAATATTATAATTTTCGTTATATCGTTTAAAATATGGTGTTTTGAATTCAATAGCGCTCTTTGGCGTTCTATTGTAGACGTAAGTACTGTATTTTACAGCTTCTCCCCATAGACTGGGTGGTAATTTTGCTTGTAGCAGATTTACTCGTGTATTGTTTAAAATCGTTTGATGTGATCGTTCTGCTACTCCGTTTTGTTGTGGCGTATCGTGAACAGTCAGCTTTCGTATTGTTCCATTTTTTTCTAAATAATCAGTGAATTGTTTACTTAAAAACACTGTATCGTTATCGCTTTGTAATATTTTTATTTTTATATTGAATTGTGTATTGAGCATAGTAGCCCATGTCGTATATGCATTTAAGCCCTCATCTTTTGTTTTTAATAAAATCATTTTTATCCATCTTGTAGCGTCGTCTACAAGGGTTAGAAGGTATTTATATCCTCCAATAGCATGTGTGGATGCTGGACCCCATATGTCCATATGTATATGATCGCCGAATTTTTCGGCTAATTTTGAAATACGTAATTTTGGAATTTGCATTCTTTTAATATTTGCTTCTATGCATATTGTGCATTGAGTTTCGTCGTAATTTGATATTTTTTTGTTTGTAATTTGATCTTCTTTTAGTAATCGTTTTATGTAAGCATAACTTATATGCCCGAGTTTTTTGTGAAGTTCAAATAATGTTACATTTTTTTGTAGCCGCTTGTACATCATTGTTAAATATACTATACAATCCATTTGTATTTTTAATTTTTCCGCATAAAGATCCATTAGGATACTTTATTATGCATTCATTTTGTTTATAAATAAATTCGTAGCCGTCTTGACATAGAAGTCCTTGAGAGACTAATGTCATATTCATTTTAGGATTGTAGTATACGTTTGATAATTTTATGACACTTACCGAGTGTCCGTTGGGGATGTAAAGCTTAAGATCCCCTACTATGTTTGCCATAAACGTTGTTTTATTTGCAGCCGTTATCGTGATCGTGTCGGTTTTATATGTGTTTCATAGTCGATTTAGATATGGTGTTAGATGTATTGTTGCACCAGTGTCGATTATATCCATTGAGGAATAAATATTGTTAGCAATTTTTTCTGTTGTTATAACGTTAATGCTTACGTTTAAATTATTATCATCCACGTCTTCCATGGCGCTGTCGTAATTTCCTATTTTGTCAAGGAAGTCGTTATAAGAATAAATTGGGAATTCTCCCATATCGAAATCGTTATCGTCGACTTCGGTTATGAAGGCGCCAATTTCGCCTTGGCCGATTACGGTGCTTAGTTCGATTCGAGAGCTCGATGCGACGTTTGTTGCTGCTGCTGCTGCGGTATGTTTAGCCTGGGCCGCACTTGCCCCAGTCGATGTCAGTGCCGCTGACGCACCCGTTTCCTTCCCTTTTCCTTTGTCATCGTTCGCGTCCTCTTTTTTCTTCTGAGCTGCCTTCGTCCATTCCGTTTTTAGCGCCCAGCAATCTCGACTAAAGTGCCCTAGCTTGTTACAATTATAGCACTTAATAACGTGTGATTGTTGGTTAGGGGAATATCCCCCTCGTCCTCGTCCTCGCATATATCCTCCGCGGCCCCTATAGCCGCGACCTCGTGGTTGTACTCCGCGGCTGTTACCGCGTCCGCGGCCCCTGAAATAGGGGTGGTTCCGCTCGTCCTTGGGCAGGTGGTTAGCCGCCGCTCCTGTTCTCTGATGATTTTTACGCCACCCCTCAAAGGCGTTTCTCAGTGCCGTTAGTAAAAATTGAGGGGTTAGTTCAATTTCATCTTTGTCCGGATTTGTTTCGTTAATCGTTTTAATATATAACTCACTCTGTGTGAGTACGTATTGATATTGTTCGGGCGTTGCCCTTGTAATAGCCGATATATATGTCGACTCTGAAACTTTTACCCCTTGGGCTATGAGTTCCTCGTATTTATTGCTGAGGTTATCGAGCGTTCCATCGAAATGGCTGACATGACCTCTGATATCAAAAAGGGCAGCCTCGTTAAAGCCCTTTGTAATTGTTGTCTGGATGTTATATCGTCCGTCAAGCGCTTTGAGTAGCGCTGGAATATCTTTAGAGAAATTAAGATAATAAGCCAATATTTTGTCGGGCATAGTGCGCATAATGCCGTTATATAAAGCGCTTGATATACCAGCCTCTCCAGTTCCTGGGGAGTTAGTGAGCAAGTTACCGTAACCTGCACTCTCGATTGCACTTCGGACTCTGTAGTTCCAGAGTTTGTAGTTTCTGTGCCCGTCGAGTTTCTCAATTCCGTCGAAGAATTTCTGGAGTTCCGCGAGTTTAGTTGCCATACTCGGTTCATCTTCCTCAGTATCGTTAGCGTCTGAATCGTCAGGGTCAGATGGCTCTGATGGCTCACGTGATGGGTTATTTTTGGATTCTTCGGAGTTTTCTTCTTCGTTATCTTCCTTTTTTTCTTCGTCTTCTTTCTTATCGCTTTCTTCTTCTGGCTTAATATAAGGATTATCAATTTTAAATTGAGCTTTTTCATTTGGATCTGATATGCCCAAATACGTACTTATTCGGTATCTGATTTCGGATGATTTTCCTTGATCTGATATTCCTAAATCTTTAGCGTGATTCGTTAGTTCCAGTTTATAATCAGTTCTTATTTTTGATTTTTCATCTTTGGTAGAATTATCATACCTGTTTATTCGATCTTGTATTTGTTGTTCCGTTCCGTTAATAGGTATTTGTCTTAGGTTACATTGAAGTATTAGGTCGACTAACCTTTTGCTATCTTTAGCTTTTTGAATTTTTTCTTCGAGTTCTTCGATCGTTGATGACTGTGTATACGTTATTTTTAGTTCGTTAGCAGTTATTCGTAATACTGATAATTTTTGCAAACGTGTTTGCTCACGAGTGTTTGGTTTCTGTCCATCAGACATAGTTTCGTTATATGAGGATGTATAATTTTGTTAATCGTTTCGTTAGTTGTAGAGTCAAGGCTCATAACCTCTTAAAATCTACGCACGTTGTGGTAGACGATGAGGTGCAGTGGTGAGACTCAGGCAAGGTGGGTTATCAGCGTAAACCGATGTATTTCTAGGGCGAGACCAGCTCCCCTTATATACACGTTCCGTGGGCTAGTACTACTATAACTAACTAGCTCCTATCGTATGGCGTTATCGTTGCGTTATCGTTCACTTAGTAAGGTGGTTGTTCATATGACCACGTACTATATTTATATCGTTCGTTATATTTATTTAATACGATTCTTACCTATTTCTGCGATGCGGTTCAGTGCACTTTCTGTCTCATTTGTCCTCGCTGGACTCAGACTCGTATCTGGGCACGGCAACATCGTGACATTCGTCATTGATGGAGTCAGCTACCCAGCTTGGTGTGTTTTATGTTTATGATCTCCCGTCCGAGCTCTGTCAAGCCAGCTTACGCCTCAATTCGCAGGCAGCCATATGGCCCTGCATCTCAGCCAGGGACAATAAACAGGTCAGATTTATCGCATTACTTTGTGCTTATGCTTACATTTCAAAACCACACCTGGGGACGATGTCTTTCTAGACCCTTTTATGCTAATGGTCCCGCAACACCTTTTGAAAGGTATGTAGAGTCCGGTAATTTGTATCAACCGCTCACTAACCCCTCTTTTTTCGCTTGACAGTGGAACTGCTATCATTTGCAATGGAGACAACCTTGCCGCGAATGCGTCAGCACCTATAACGGCTGGTAGTGTCGTCACAACAAACTGGGTAATTGTAGTTTCAATCTTGTTCGTGCAGCTAGACGGCTGATGCACTCCTTTCATACGTCTTTTTAGAACTGGGTAGGTTTTCTCATGTACAGCCCGGCCTAGTACTGAATTACGTTTACTCGCAAGCCGTCCGTTCACCCAGGACCCGTTATGGGGTGCGTTCTTGCAAATGCTTTAATTTGGAAAAGATATACAAATGTTATACACATAGCTATCTGGCGAAGTGCAACGGGCCATGCTCGGAGTTTTTCGCTGATGGACCATGGGTAAAAATACAGCAAGACGGCTACGACCCCACGCTCGCAACGCCTTGGGCGGAAGAGCGCCTTAGGTGTGTCGTGTATAATTATTCATGATAATTGACAACTCAACGCACCTTCATAACAAGAGAGGCACAGCAGTGGAACTTTACGGTTCCGAAAGACCTCGAAGACGGAGAATACCTTTTGCGCACTGAGATTCTCGGCTTACATGCAGCTAGCAAGTAAGCACCCAGTTTTGCTATCTTTTGGCACCATATATTCATGTTGTTCTCTCCCTAGTCCTGGCGGAGCACAATTTTACCCGGTGAGAACATCAAACATTCCCTTTGTTTCGATTCTAATGAAATTGCCGGCAGTCTTGTGCCCACCTTGTTGTTTCTGGCGGCACCGGCGGCACTTGGCCGGAGGGCATTCCCATTAGTGGCGCCTACCAGGATGAGGACCCGTAAGTCTCGAGGTGCCGTTGTTCTCCAGAGGAAGGGCTCTAACTAGGTGTTATTAGTGGCATCCTAGTCGCTCTGTACACGATCACGCCCTCCACACCCGCCTACACTCCCCCTGGTATGTATATTACAGTATTTGCCATCCTGACTATATCACTAAAGTTGTTGTCAGGCGGACCCGTTCTTCTCACGTAATGTCTGTACATGTAGTTACAATGCGCATGTATTATCGACGAAGATGCATAAGAATATTTCGTGTGTTCGCAACGTGGCGATTGTAGTCAGTAACAAAGTCCTCAACCGCGTGGAAAATGCAGATGAATCAATGGGCGGCTTATGTCATCCGTAGCACAGGGAGCGCATAATGCCAGCCCATCACGGACAACACAGACCGTCCTTCACCGGAATCAGCGCTCGTCTTTCGCTGTTTTAACGTCGAACACAGTCCACCATCGTCCTTTACAATCTTAATAACCATGGAAGGGTGGAACAGGATCCAGTCGGGCTTCACAAGCCTCAACATCGGCCAGTCCGCAACCAAGTTCGCCAAGGGCTTTAACAACTCCGTCCAGGCGACCAGAGAGCGTCTGGGCCAGATCGCACCCGAGGAGATCACAGAGTTGCCCCAGGGTGTGTACACTGAGCGTCAACAACAAACCGTCTTCCCGTTGAGCAGGGGTTTCTATCACAGAATACAAGGACCTTGAGGCGCGTGTTGACGCGCTCCGTTCAACTCATCTCGCCCTTCTCAAGTGCGCAGCACACTTGCCTTTTCTTTCTCTACACTTTCCTGAATTGCTTCTAGGATCACAAAAGTTTACGAGTCCGAGTCGTACGACTACCCGACGCAGATCCAAGAATCGATTACGCAGCTGTCCACGACTATCGGCCACGGGCTCACCAACTTCGCTGCGAACTCATTCAAAGGCACAAACTTGCCTGCACCGGCACCCGTTGCTGCGCCCCCCGCACAGCACAAGACGCTCCCGCACGCACTTGGCCGTGCAGCAACGACTGCAGCGCAATCTCTGCAGGAAGTCGGGCCCGACGACAAGCTTGCGAAAGCGATTACTTACTACGCGAGCGCGTGGGAGAAGGTGCGTACGCCCATATTGCTCAGTCCACATCTTCATGCCTATGCTAAACCTTGCTCACGTTTTCAAAATCGCAGATCGCGGATGCACGAGTCACGCAAGACGACACGATCCGCGCCCGCTTCCTGCAACCGTGGCAGCAGACGCTCACAAACTCGATCACCGTCGCATTCAAAGCGCGGCAGGCAGTTGCCGCATCGCGGCTCGAACTCGATGCGGCGAAGCAAGCATTCAAGACTGCGGGTCCTGTAAGGCAGGAGCAGGCACGCCTTGAGGTTGAGAATGCCGAAGACGACCTCGTGCAGAAGACCGAAGTCGCAATTACACTCATGAAAACTGTTCTTGAGAATGTTCGTGCATCAATATACAATATTGCATCTGATATTATAAATTGACATCCGGTTTCTTAATTCAGCCTGAACCTCTCAAGAACCTTAACGAACTCGTCAAAGCGCAGCTCGCCTACAATGCCGCCGCCGCTGAGGCACTGACTGCCATTCAGGGTGATGTCGAGGAGCTTAGCGTTGCCGCGGAGGGCGAGTACAGGTATGCTGCCGCCCACCTGCAAAGTCTCCTGTCCTAACGAACCTTGCTTTAGGAAGTCCCGCGAGCACTGAGGTACCCCTTACATAACTTTACCGGTGGCGTGGCGTATTTGACTTCCTGGTGATATCGCGGAGTGTTCCACTTTATGTGACAGACTGACTTGTTGTGGATGAACAAAGGACACTGTTGAAGTTCCTTCCCTATTTTTACCGATTCCCGTTTATTTGTACAATCTGATGTTCGTGTTCCTAATGACACTATTAGACCGACGGTTGATGAGGAGTCAGGGTTGAAATTCGTGCTAGGGTTGTCACATAATACAGAACAGGTAAAGCCATCGGAGTCTAACTTATATCCATCGCGTCACCGCCCGCCGATACCGGTGGTGCGATCGGCGTTGTCGTCTCGTCAATAATAAGACTGCGCACGCTCTCCTTCGTCCACGCAGTCGTTCCACGGCGGAACTTGTAGGCATTCTCCTTCTGCACACGCTCGTTAGGCCGGCGGAAGTTGCGTAGCGTCTCCGTGTGATCCTTCGTGATCACACATGCATCAACGTTCGAACCGGAGCCCAAGTCGTTGAAGATACCCGCCGAAACCGCATCAACGACAAGTTCAAGGGCTTCTCGACGCTGTCGTTTGCAAGTTTTCAAGAGGTCCGATTGAACGATACAATGAGACAGAGTTATGGCTGTAAGGTAATAGACATCCACGAACCTCCATGTTGGGCCGCCATGCACTTTCAAAGACCGCCATAGCTGCAAGAGAACCAGAGCCCATCGTGACGTACGGGAGCTTGTCCGTCGAGCCGTGCGGTGCAATCGTAAAGAGCTGAGGTCCCGTCGAGTCAACACCACCGAGCACGAGCGCAGCGCCGATGTGCCCTTGGTTCCTGCACAGGCGCACACATGCCAAGGCAACGTTACTATCAGCCATGCCGTCCTCAGTGAGAAGCATTTCGAGACTGTACGCACCTGAAGAGCATCTGCTTCAGCATGGTCATGGCGGTAACGACGCGCGGCGTGCGCCCCGACGACAGAGCGTGGAGTTCCATGTTGCTCGATATCAAGGCCGTCGTGAACTCCGTGTCCGCCGCCGTACCAGCTCCACAGCAGCGAATATTCTCCGTGATATAGTGGATCTATGCCATGCGTCCCGCTTGTTAGTAAATCAATCCAGATGAGTGAACCCCGGCGCATACCTTCTCGCAGTTCTTGTCGGCGACAATCTCTCCTTCCGTTGCACGCGTATCCGCGCCTAGCACGATACCATCCTTGAAGATACAGCCGACGATAGTCGTACCCGTGCTGGTTGCTTTGGGCAGGGGAAGACCCTTCTCCTGCAGGAAAGAGTTCCTGCATTCGGTGTTACAACCTAATTCACTCGAGAGATCGTACAACATACCGGACATAATTTGAGAAATCGAAACCGGCACCCTTGTAGATAGATGCACCAGCCATAGTGAAGAAAGACAAGAGTGTAAAGGAGTACGTTGAAAGCTTAAGACGCACTGGAGCCTGGAGGACGCGCGGTCGCGGTGTACGCGTCAGTGCGGTGACTGGTCACGTTTCACTACGAGAGTCGGCTTACGTACAACCAATGCATATAGGTCGTCCCTCTTTCGTAATCTAGGCGACGCATACCTTGCCAGACCGACCAGAACCATTTTTCTGCTAGATGCAAGCATTGCCAACAAAACTTAATAATTATATACGAAATAATCTAGCACAGAAACCAGATTTTATGAAGTGTCCAAAAAGATCTTTCAAATTCATCGTTCAGAGGCTCAGCATCCCTCTTTTGATGGCAATCTCGTCCCGCAGCATGTTCACCCGAGTATCCAGCCGCGAGGACAGGTCCACGCTGTTTCCTGATATCGCCATTGCCTTGTCCAGCTTCTCACTCGCTTCCCCCAGCACCTGTATCCACTCCGCTGCCGACGGCCTCGAGCTCGGTACCACAGTGTCGTCCACCTCCTTCTCGCGCGCCTCGGTTTCCTTCAGGTCTAGAACCACCAACTCGAACATCGCGACACCGCCTATCCATTTACTTTCCACTACTTCGTGCCTGCTGTGTGCATCAACGAGAAGTTTGCGCGACGTCTCAAAGTCGCGGAGCGTGCGGTGTACGATGCCGAGAATGAGCGAGCGCAGGGCCAGTTCGTCCTGGGTATCCAAATCTATGGGTGTCCCGGGCTGGGTCGGTGTCGTAGCCTGAGATATGTATGGACTTGATATAGCAACGGGAGGAGTGAAAGAGGAGAGTTCTTTGACATGCTCCAGCGCTGTCTCTTTAGTGATACGTTGGTGAGTGTTCCAGACTAGAGTGCTAATTAGCAGACCAAACGTCGACCACAAACTCCGCAATACTCACAGATTGCCAACTCTACATTTTTGATTAAGATTAAAATCAGCGTAGAGATTCAGAATATTCGTCAGTACGAACCTTCAGCGAGACTAATCTTCATGTAATTCACATAAGCAGATTCGTCATCTCCTCTTCGTTTTGCCTTCGCTTTATAGAAGGCAACTATCACCTATTTATCAGACTTTTCGGATTAACAGCGAACAAGTCAAGTGGCCTACGCTTCTTCTTGATTAGAACCTCCATTGGAAGGTCCTTCCCTCCGATCTTTCTTTTTTCAAGCAGAGCGGGGACTTCATCAAACAGCTCCTTTGCCTTAGCACGATTTCCTAATGATAAATGGCAGCCTTTCCAAAAAAAACACAAGTCAGCATGTCTCTAAATACGGCACGGAAATATGGAAAGTGTACCTCCAGCTATGGTGTAATACGTTGCGTGACTCCTACATGTAATTAACTGCATATTGGTATCGACAAAGACGAAAAAACTATCTCGTGACATACCAGCTGTTTAGTTCCGTCATGCGTAAAAACATGTCAGCAGCTTCTTGATATCGCCTCTGAGAAAGAAGTGTCCACGCAAGTTCAAAGACAAGCTGGGATGCAGCTACGATTCAGCCCACAACCCATGCCTGCAAGGTGAAGGGGGAGCAAAGACTTACGAGAGCATCTGCTTGTTGGAAGTGACCATGTCTCTCCGGCCTCAGCCCATCCTGAAGAACCGAGATTGCGCCTTCGGGATCGTATGTCATGCGCAGAATTTTAGCCTAAAACAGTGTCCCTCACGTAAACACACTGGACTTTAGGTTGAAGAGAAATACTATACGCGGTTGAGAATCCACAATGCACCTTCTGGATAACGGGAAGAGACGCTGGAGGGGTGTAAAGATTTTTGACAAAAACAAAGACGATATAAAGGCTAACCTCTCGACTATCGCCTTATACTGCTTCACAATATGTGCTTCATCCGCCTGGTAGCCAGTCAGAAGGAGGACAACGCCGTGATACGACATCAACGCTAAACTGAGCATCAAAGCAGTCGGTTGTCAGTCGGGATGGGAATAGCAAAAATCGAGCATTCCTACCCAGCAAAGACTGAATGAACATCCTTACGAGCCGCCGAAACGGCAAGAGCTTGGAGTGCAAGACGTCGGTCGTGCTGAAAGCCAAAAAAGCCGACCACAGTCCTACGCAAAATTGTGCGAGACATCATTAGATCCAGCATTGCCACAACCAACCGGAGAGACGTACTTCATTTTTGCAGGTAAAAGAGAAAATATAAGATTAAAGAGGCCAAAACCTTTACTTTAAAATCAATAATTTGAGTTGTACACTTCAGTGCGCAAACGTACCGAACGCGGCTCCCGAAACAATCAGTTCTTCCACAGGTCCTTCAGGTTGGGCCACGGGCTTCGGTTGACTACTTGGCGCGGAAAGGGCCCAGCGACCGAAAAAAGAGCCTCCTTTGGAAGATGCACTTGCAGCTGGGGCAGTTTCAGCCGAATGCTTAGATGAAGTAGCAGAAGCTAAGGAAGGAGTAGACGGGTTCCGAGAGGGAAGGGGCGATGCGGCAGGAGTAATATATGAGTCAAGGCCGGTCGGGAAAACTGTTTTGTATAGTCTGTAGAAGACATTAGACTTTGTACAGCTTTTGAGGCAGGGATTCGTACTTTGTGAATTTTGAATGAGCACTGGACCCGGCCTCATAAGCGGGCCTTGCGTAGAGTAAGATGTCAATGGACTCACTTATTCAAGGCATATCTTTGAAAAGCGAGAAATAAGCACGGAATGTTATCATGATTTTTTTTACAACTCACAAGCATTGAAGATATCCCATGTACGATTCGCTAATGAAGGAAATCTGAATAATCACAGCTCACACGGTAGGTTAGAAGACTACCCACCTTAATGCGTGTACCAATCCCTGGAGAACTACCGCGTCTGCCTGCAATATCTCAAACTCAATCCCAGCGGGAAATGAACTTTTCCCGCCGTTTGGCGCTCTCGTAGTTTTGCTCTGCTTCTTTGCACCGGCCTCTGCCTCACTGAGACATCGGGCGGCTTCGCTCATGAGGCCAGTCTGGGACGTCGAAGTCAGCAAGACGTGCGGACCTCTAGTCGAGAGTATGAACGCTGACCTCCATGCCCAAAGCAGCCTCAAGGAAGGCGCAGACGCCGAGCCCCATGAGATGGAAGGGGGAATCATCCGACGCGAGCTGTGAACGCGCCTCCTCCAGACGGTTCGCGAAAAGGTGGTCGAAGCCCTTGGTCGCGGAGACGAGGGCTTCTGCCTGCGCATCGACCATCGAGCTGTCCTTCATGTTGGTGGGTCGTGAGGGAAATATGTAGGTAGCTGCGGAGAGGGAGAGGTGAGACGCGCGTCGTGGCAAGGCCTTGGCCGGAGTACTTACCTAGCGGACGATGACACACGCGCTACAATGCCGTTTGCCGTTTACGAGTCGACGCCGATCATCTCGCCTCCGACTCCGACTCCGAGCGCCGCGCCGCTTTATGAACCCGGTCGGCATGGTATCATTGGCCAACTTGAACGACGATAGTTAATTAATACATGATTAACTTGTACTTGGGATAGTCATTGAAATGTGCTTACGCTCTGTAGGCTGATGTAGAGGATCTCAGCAGCACGTCCCCTCGCACAAAGGTCCGACTCTGCGTGGTCTGCCCTTGACCAGATAAATCTAGCAATATATCACAAAATACGTTTATAGTCCCTATCTACAAAGGGCTGGTAAGAAACATTCATGCATCATCAGGCTCCCCTGTTTGGGATGCACAAGTAAATGTGTCCTAAAAAAGCCCGCGTTTTGAGATACGCGCGCACATCCTTGGTCTTCTAGGACTGTACCCTCAGTCGGTATCGACAAACGAAGTCGACGTAGCTGTACGGAACGAAGCAGTGTATAGAGCAGGAATAGTCGATAGTTAACGGCGAGATCCTGGGGGTGCTTATTTGTACCTGAGAAGGTAGCCCCGGATTTTCGTAGAAAACTACCTATCTTCTTCAAGGAAAATGCTATTGAATGACTCATTAACATGTTCATTCTCTATTGATAAGCTTCTTATCTCCCCTGAAGCTTTTACAAACGAAATAGTGCTCGCTAGACTCGGAGCGACTCGCATCAGGCTTTGCGCTATACACATGATGGAAGACAGGTTTGAGCACTTCAAGGTAGAAGGCCTTGGTAGCTTCGTTCGCAAAGTATTTCAGTCTAGATCGAGACCCGTAAATTCATCGGTTACAGAATCATTTAGAAGAAAAAAGACACTTACACGAGATGCCCACCCCCTGCGTCTCTCTCGTGTTCTGACACCCGTAAATGGCTAGCTGCAAAAGCGTAGACTGCCTGACAAACTTCGAGACCCGCTGCAGTGTCGCGAGTCTTATTTCCAGACATGTTTGGCGCGATGTCGGAAAGTATGACGTCGGCCTTAGTATCCGGCGTAGGGAGGAGGGAGGCTACGAGCGCAGCACCGCCGTTTAAAAAGTCCTGGCGCACAGTCCGCACACCTCGCAGCGGCGTGATCGGTAACAAGTCAAGCGCAATGATTGTCTTGCTTTTTTGTTCATCCGTTGGCACCGACGTCCGTGTGTTGCTCCAGTTGCCCAAAGCGCTTTCAGCAAGGATCGCCTCTACGGTCTCCTCGCTCGACCGCTGAATCTCCTCAGCCACATCCGGGGACTCTGATACGCCCAGCGAATTTGCGACAACTTGGCTCCACCCACCGGGTGCAGCGCCCAGATCAATAACTACATCGGTTTTGTTGGGCCCAAAGAGTTTGTACTGCTTGTTGAGCTGGAGGAGTTTGAACGCGGAGCGTGCGCGGTAGTGTGCCGCGTTTTGTGCGCGGGCCTTAACGAATGGATCGCGTGCTTGCCGGGAAAGCCATTGGCTCGACGAACCCGACCTCGACGCAAGGAGTGCGAGCGCTGGACGCATGAAAATCAGAAGCGGTTGTGTCACTCGTGCATGGTCAAAATCGCCTTGTTTGGCGAGAGCCCGACACGCCAAACAACGCGTCCCGAAACCTTTACGTTCGACTATCATGTCTTCATCCTCAAACCCAGCTGCGGCTTCGGCGCAGGATGGGCTCTTTCCTCTTTACAAGCAAGTCGAGGGATTCGGGCCCGATGATGACTATGAAGATGAAGTCGAGGAATGCTATGTCACTCTTGACCTGGGTAGCGCCGACCCGACACTCGTACCCAGCAGTTCTTCCTATCGGCTCATTGTATGCTTCCTTTCTCAAACCTTGCAAACGGCTTTACTCACTTAAAATCAGGGGCTAGATACTCCGACACCATATCTGCAATTGTCAGGTACTGTCATGAAGGGCCGACACCGGACACTGCTCGGTACAGAACTTATTTTTAAGGAGATCGCCGGTACGCTCAAGCTTCGTCAATTTTGCGCCGGCCCGCACGGCTGCTAACTTCTCTTATAGAAGAAGACGAAGCACACAATCGCGAGAACATACAATACTTCGCCAGCACTGAGCGACGCATACTTTTCAGGGAAATCGAGCTCAAACCAAAGGAACCTTCTGTTCAACAGGCGACACCTCAGTTCCATCAATACGATCCGGACTCTGCCCCCGAGAATATGGCCAGGAAAAATGCCACCAACACGGATCCTTCCGGTGTCGCTGGCGCAAGCGCTATTAGTGCACATCTGCAATCACTGATTGTGGGTAATACTCAAGAAGAAACTGTGGCCACGGCAAGTACTGGCGCGAATAGGAGCTCCGAACCAGCCGTTCCGACCCTTCCGACGCCATCTCTGTCGGAGTCGGGCGCAGTTGATCAGGCAATGGATGTGGATGAATGAAGCGGCGCTCGCACGGGCGCCCTTTCTGCAATCGCCTTTCCCGAAAGACGGAGGAGCGGCGTCACCCACAGCTTGGATTTAATGGGAACACATTTCGAGGCCGTCTCTTATCCTTGGGTCCCTTTCTACAACCGCATCCCTTCCCTTAAGCGTCATCCAAATATGAGAAGACTGTCAATCGTCAACAGCCGGAACCGTCCGTGTTCAGGCTCATTGCGTCCCTTGGTCCTAATCATAGCATCCAATGGACAACGGGCAAGGTCTAATCCTTGAGGGTTGTCTAAGCCTCTCGTGCCTGTTATGTCGGAACAACGCCGATCCGTCCCGGGTCCCCGAGTCTTCGGGCAAAAGTTTGCGCTTTACCAAACCTTTTATCAAGAGATGTCTCGTTACCTGCCAACCGACACGCTCTCTTATGATATCTGATGTCGGACCCGGAAGAATCCTGTGCTACTATCTGCGATCCGTAGATCCGCCAAGCGCAAACTCGTAAAGACTATCATACTAAGGCCGCACTGTCAATCATTCGACTTTAGATAAGGGTGCGGCCAGTACTGTGCCAATTTCGCCCGCTTGCTTGTACCGAATAAACTTCGAACTTCCCGTCGGGAGAATTTTACGGCAGGAGGGAGGTCACAGGGGTATGGGTCGCATTCGCTACTAATTGGAGGGCTTCATAACCATAACAAGTTTTTTTTGGCTGTCGTTCGCCATTCTCGGCAACTTACTCGTCATATCTGAAATCGTTCTTCCCTTTTTGGGATACCGTTATCCTGTTATGGCTCTCTTGTAGACCAATCAAAGGCCGGGCCGGACCAGAGCGGCATTCAACCATGAGGACTATGCCTTAGTGCTTAATACCAACTTGATAGAAGCTAATGCAATATCTACTGTATGTCCATCAAAAAAGGTTCGGAATGTGAGTTGTGCACATCCAGACCGAAGCAATCGCAACCACGGGTATTGTTGAAACTTCACAGTGGCCGTCTCGTCTCTAAGTCTATGAGCTCAACGACTGTCTCTTTTATAATTCTCCGGCAAGAAAATAGATATACACAGACTTATACAAGAATCGCAAGTCCGATTCGAGAAGCCAAAGGCTAAGCTACCCTTGAAACGCGATCGGAGATTCTCCGCTTATGGTTGGTGTTTTTCAAGTGCACGACGAAGTTGTTCAAAGTCTCTTCAGGCCCAGTATGGTAAATCTACAGGTCCTGGGTCAGGTATCGCTAATTGTCAATCTGCGAAGCGCCGAGAAAACACCCACTCACACTCGCCGGGCATTCCAGGCAACTGATCCGTCGTGCTGAGGGTGCGGCATTCGGACCGGCAGTAGCAGGCCTCCGGATCTCTCCAAAGTCGTCGTCGGGATACACAGTGCGCAGAGCTGTGAGGACGCTTTCGAGCCACTGGGGCGTAGCCTAAGCCTAGTATGTCGAGGAAAATGCACAACGGAGCAAGGCTGCGTCAAAATTGGGTCCCGGATCCGGTGCATAAATTTCACCCAAGGCTTCTGTGGTGGGTTGTACTGGATCCAGGAGAATGGACATACCGGGGCGTCGGCGTCGGTACCCATAGGGGCAGACTAGTACTGCTAGCGATGCGCGGGCCTGCCAACAAACTGGCGTGCTTGTGCTGATCGCTGCCGCGACAATCCTGTGCCGATCCCCAGGTCCGGACGGATCCGGTGGGCCGGCGCAGTACTCGTCCAGGTGTGCGGTATACACAGTTTCCCGTACACATCTTCACTAAAGCAAATTAACCCGTGTACCTAATTGGTTCCGTTTCTCTCAATTTGACTTTGACTTTGAAAACACAGCTCTGTTCCGCGGACTCACAAAGACTTGGACGCCAAGGGAAGCCAAAAATAGACTGTTGCACACTATTGCGTGCTCATGTACTGCTACAGGTGAATAGCCTTCTCGAGACTCGAGACTGTATTCAGTAAATATAGCGCGTCTCGCGCAGGGTTGGGCACTAATGAAGCCATAAGTCGAATTTAAACTTCGAGCTATGATGAATAGGCGCGGGAGACCATTCCGATAGAGACTTCGATGTCTGCAAAAAGTGCGCAACACTCGCCCAAAGGGTTTACTTCAGCCCTCTTTTTTTCTTCATTTCTTCTGGCGAAGTCTGCGAAGCGGCCTGCAAGGTCTCCATTCTGAAAAACTTCGCCGATGTGTCGGACCTACCCGAAATGTACTTAAAAGGGAATCGGAAAGGCCGTAAAAATGATCCCGAACCAAGCACAAAAATCTTTTAGACGAACGTGTACACCTCGATTTGTTCCCCAAACACAAGCCCATCATTGTTTGTCCCTTTCAGAGTCTTCAGATGAAGTGTCGTATTCCAAAATATTCAGGATTAAAACGAGACCGGAGCTCAAGTTCCACCAGAGAACATCCATAATTACCTTTTGTTCTCCGGACCTTGGACTGTTCACATCAAGAAAGCTGTGATATTCGGCATAAAATTTGAAATCTCCTGAGAGATCAAATTTAGTTGTGTGCAATTGAAGGCAGAAGAAAGAATAGTACCTGAGGCAAGTGGGTCCGGGTCTCGGACCTAGAGGGATACCCGATAATGGTAGTTATTTCTCACGGGTGCTATCTCCACTCCGAGCCCGAGTCCGGGCTCCGCATGCTGTAGACTGGCCGTCCCTTATTTTATTTATCTCCTTCAAGTTTCCCTTTACTTATCTTTTGCTTTTACTCTTCCATCGCTTGGACTTGCGCCTTGAGAAACCAGAAAACCCAATTTGTCTGCGGAAAAAACGTGCGCCGCTTGCGAACGTTCGACTTTTGGATTCTTCTGGACACACCGCGGCGGCTACGCCGGTACGGTCTAGGCGGCCCAGCCCCCTCTACCTAGTGCCTGCCTCGCGACCCGACTGTCTGCTGTGTCTCCCGCGACGATGGCCTCAACGTCCGACAGTGCTCCTGACCCCGAGACAGCATCCGACCTTCTCTCCGGTCGCGGGTCTCCTCAAACGGAGCGCAGTGATCACGAGCAGCACGCACACAGTGGAATGAATGCAAGACGTAATGTCGGGCGCCATCCAGGACAAAGTCCGCAGATCGAAGACCATGGCAATGACTCGTCCCTTGACGTGCGCATCGCGTCAGCTGACGCCAAAGCCAGTGATGGTAGCAGGAGTGCGAGTAGGGGGGCGGCCATGGGACTAACCCAGGCTGAACCAGCCTACTCGTGGACCCGCGCAGGGTAAGTGTCCTCTTCTTTGCATATATATTATACATCTCCTCCGTCCTTCTCTTCTTTTTCCGACGCCCTCAAATTTTAAGGCGCAATTCTACTCCGGCGATGTCGCGTCCGGTCTCATATTTATACGTACTCATGCTCACGAACGTGATTGTCCACCCAGGCTCCTCCAACCGCACAGCTTTGCGCTTAGCGCGAGTTCACGTTCGCATACATCTGGCCTTTCATCTGCCGACTCTAATACGAGCAACCACAACGGCGGACCCCTCGCGTCCGGTCCCAGCTCCAACTCTGATACTACGAGCTTCGTCTTCTCTCGCTCCCCAGACGACATCCGCGCGAATACTGTTCAGCTCTCTGCGATGCTAGCCCTTCCACCCCTGCCTGCACATTCCAACTACCTCGCTTCGGCCGGTCCCGCCTCCTTCCCGCCTCCGCCACAGCTATGGTCACCGCCCGTCGACACGTCCGCGGATGACGACAGCTCCCCCCCACCACACATGCACCACTCCTCATCGAGTATTGACCCACACCGGATGCGTACGCCGCTCACCGCGGCGGACCTCGCGCGCATCGCGCGGATGGGTGCCGCATATAGTCATGAGCACGGACTAATGACCATACAACATGGCAAAGCTCCTTTAGCCAAACGTGCGGGAGGCGACGCAGTGTTGTCTTCGACGCGACGAGAGTCGGTCCGCGAAATTCAAGAGGTATGTTCAATGATTGTCTTGTCTGAACGTGTTGAATGTCTGCGGTGACCGCTTTATTTGTTCTGCCGCTGACGCTTCTTATCCGTAGACCCGGAGTTCAGGTTCTACTACCCCAAAAAACACAACTCCAACCGTTTCCCCACCGTTCACAACATCCCCATCGGCAGTGACACTCAAGAGCGCGCTTGGAAGTGGCAGCCCGTCCTCCATACCCTCTGGACTCTCGCTTCTTCTTGCGCAGCAACGCCTGAAACACGAGCCTGACTACAGAGAAGACCAGAAGCCAGAATCATCCCAAGCGACCGCGTCTGTACCAATCGCTTCGGCTAGTCTTCACTTACTGGAGAGTACTCAGTCTCCCGCCTTCTCTTCTATTAGTAACGTCAAACCCCTTATAACGAATGTTCCGCCCCGTGGGGATGCAAATATCCGGGGCCAAGAGGAACCAGTATCCGAACGGACCCCTTTACTTGGCACTGTTGCAGAAGATCTCGAGCGCGGGCGCCGTCCCTCCCATTCCTCCCATGCATATTCTCGCACTTCCTCCCCTCCTCCCTTCTTTGATACTACGGCGCGCACCCAGCCCCACCAATGGTGGTGGTCTCGCCGTAGTCACAGTCCCGGATTTGACGAACCAGACCTACATTCCCCGAAAAGGGACGCGAACGGCAAGGGGAACTTATGGCTGTCGCTGTCGCATGGACTTCTTTATAAACGCATGAGCACACTAATGTCAAAACAAGTCGTAGTTGACGTTGGCTCTACGGTTATGCGTAGTATCCCCGCCGTGCTACTGGGTGTGCTTCTTAACGTCCTGGATGGTGTTTCATGTGAGTTTGATTGCCTTCGTGACAAGCCCAATGGTTTCTTTTTTCTCCAACAGCGTCATATTTTTTTTCCACCTTGCCGTTTTCTTTCCATTCATTTTTAAGAGTTACTGAGATAAAAAAAACTTTTCTTAAAGTCAATTACTGACCGTATCTCACCCAGATGGCATGATCATGTTCCCCTCGAATGACGTTTTCACCAATTTCGGCAGTATTGGTGTCTCCATGTTTTTCGTCACGTATGCATACTACCTCCTTCGTGTATTTTCCTTCTAATAATTGGCGCATCTTTGTACGCCACAGTACGATCATCTCGCAGCTTGTCTACTCCTTCGGAGGCAGCGGGTTCGCCGGCGCGAATGGTAGTATGATGATCGAGGTCGTGGTATGTGTCCTTTTTCCAGCCGTATCTGAGTCGACCGTACCGAACAATACCGATTATCATGTCTTTGTTTAGCCGTTCTTCCACATTATCGCTTCTGAAATCACCAAGGAACTTGGAGAGGAGAATCCACCGCAGATCATATCTACAACTATCGCTGCGTTTGCATTATCGTCAATTTTGACCGGTCTTACGTTCTTCTTACTGGGCTACCTTCGTCTCGGCGTTGTCATCGGTTTCTTTCCGCGCCACATTCTTGTTGGGTGCATCGGCGGCGTTGGGGTGTTCCTCATACAGACAGGGTACGGCTACTTTGAAATTTGGTCTTTCAAGTGCTGATTGTTTATCATCACCCTTTCTTCTACCGACTTCATCATACCTTTACGATACTTAGCTTAGCGGTCTGCGCACGAATCGATGACGACGAATTCACATACACTTTAGCAACTCTTAAATTATTCCTGGGCAATGCGCATATTCTTTCTCTTTGGCTTCCTGCGTTTGCATTGGCCGTCATTCTCCGCCTAATTACTCACAAGTTCCATCATCAGCTCATCTTCCCAATTTGTGAGTTTCCTCCCCTGTATTTGCCTTTGTTTCGTTAACTGATGTCTTTTGTTGTCTTCCTCAACTATAGATTTCATAATGATACCAGCCATCTTCTATGTCGTTGTCGCCGGTGCACATCTTGACATCTCCACGCTACGCCACGAGGGCTGGATATTTGATATGGGCGGGTCATCCGAATCATGGTACAAATTCTATTCGTATTTCAGTACGTATTTGATTTTACTTTCTGCCGTCCAACCTCTTTGGAGCGTTTTGTACACATTCTAACGCGTCCGCAACAGACTTTAAGAACACAAGTTTCCGCGCCCTTTGGTTGACTATGCCAACACAATTTGCTCTGTAAGGGATTCGCTCGATTTCCCTAAGCTCGGCAGTAATTGACGTAACTGTGTTCTTCCTCAGACTATTTTTTAACATTCTCCATCCACCGTTGAACGTACCTGCTCTCGGTGCGCCATCGTCTTGACCTCATTTCTTGAATAGGCCTGCTGATTGCCTCATCTTTGCAGCCGTTTCGTTGAATGAAGACGTAGATACAAACAAGGAACTAGTTGCTCATGGCTGCTCGAATCTTCTGGCAGGTTTATTTGGCGCCGTGTGAGTATTACCCTCCCTTTCTCTAACAAAAAGGCCCATTTTGACCTTGTTCGCATACAGGCCAAACTATCTGGTCTACGTGAATACGCTTCTTTTCTACCGAGTTGGAGGCACAACACGTGTCGCCGGTTTCTTACTTGCGATTGCCACCTTTATCCTCCTCGTCATCGGTACTGCGCCCATTGGATACATCCGTATGTTAACTCCAGATTTGAACACGAAAACGCGAGCTTAACGATGTAACGCTCCCTACAGCAATCATGCTTGTCGGCGCGCTCATCTTCGTTCTCGGAATCGATTTGGTTAAGGAGGCTTTGTGGGACACACGCCATCGTGTCAGCACATCCGAATACCTTACTATTATCAGCATTATGGTTTGCATGTCGCTCTGGGACTTTGTCATCGGCGTGCTGTTTGGAATAGTCGTATGCTGTGAGTAGAGAACGGATGGAAATGTAAAAGTCTGAACTTTAAGCTGACAAGACTTTATGCAGGCTTCTTCTTTGTAGTGCAGAACTCTCGCAGGCGCAGTATTCGTGCGACGTTTAGCGGAGTTTCAGCTATGTCGGCGGTTCGCCGGCCAAGTGCTCATCGCGACTACATTCGCCAGGTTGCGAAGCAGACTATTGTATTGCGTTTACAAGGTTCGTATGCAAACTTAATCGTATGCAGACACAATATGACGAAAAAAAAAAATGCTTTCACGTTATATAGGATTCCTATTCTTCGGTACAATCACGCAAGTAGAGGAGGCAATCCGTGACCTTGTCGAGCCCCAAACCTGGCAGCGCAACCCCGTACGCTTTTTAGTCATCGACCTGACACTCGTAGCTGGTGTCGACATGTCGTCTGCGGAGGCGTTCGTGCGAATTCATCGCCTTCTGTTCTCACGTAGCATTACGATGGTATTTTGCGGCTTCTCCGCGACATCCCCGATTGGACAGTCCCTGCAGAACGTTGGACTACTTGCGGAGGATTGTGTTGAATTATTCTCTAGTTTCGGCGACGCAATGGAATGTAAGCAAGAGACTACATACACTCAGATGTGTTACTAACATCCTCGTTTAACCCTTTAGGGACAGAGAACGCGTACCTGAGGGCATGGTTCATGTCCCAGAAAAGCGAGGCTGACACGGTTCGCAGAGCCATTGGTAGGTTCGGTTTTAGAAGTCCCACCTTCCTGCGAACTCACTGTGCTCCAGTCTTGCCGGGACGTCCACAGGTCCCTGCTTTCGACATGGATGAGCCCTTTCACAACTCACCAAGAAGGAACGAGGTCTACGCCGCCGCGGGACGCACGCTAGGACTCGGTAATCCACCATTTAAAAAAAATTGCGCCTTTTTATTCACTGTATCAACTTTTTATAGACCTCGCAATTCAAGACGAGAGTGCCGACGACTCCGACGATGTCTTCTTAGCACTCTCAAAAGCATTCTCCTCATATGACCAGCTCGATCGGGAGCGTTGCAAGCCCCTCCTTGGTAGCTTCGTACGAGTCTTCGCGGACGCCGGGACCGTGCTCTGGGAGCAGGGTGACGAGCCTGATGGTCTCTATCTCATCGAGTCCGGCGTTCTCCGCGCAGTCTATGATTTCCCAGACAGGCACGACACGTTTGAAGAGTCGATGGTCGGCGGTACGCTCGCTGGCGAACTCTCGGGACTGTCAGGTCTGCCGCGCAACTCACGGGTTGTGGTGGAGAAAGATGCGATTTTGTGGAAGTTGACCGCAGAAGAGCTGACAAAACTGCAAATCGAACGTCCAGAACTTTCGCGAACGTTTGTTAATTTAGTACTAAAAGGTGAGCAGTTTAGCAACGCAATTCCGCTCAGCAGCTGACGGGGACATGTCCTTCAGTCGCAAAAACAGATTACGACATTCTTCTTTCCGCACTGGCCGCAAGGCAGTAAAACTCTTTTTCGATCTGCATGTCCTTTACGATAGTCACTGAAACGAATTACACGATCACTGCAACATTGAGCATACGGGTTGGTATCTTATTGGCCATAGAAAAATATAGACATGTAATACGAAGTACAATATTACCACTGTACAAACATGAAGACGTTAATAGAAAAACGAATCGAACGTCCGCGATCATTTTTTCCCGACACCTAGTTTCAGACGCCTTCGACCTGATACTGTTTTGCGGATAGGTAAGGCGGTGGAAAGGGAAGGTGTTTTCTGTAAAGAAAGTGTTGGGTCGCGCTGCATTTCGCATAATATCTGTTGAAAGCGCAGAGCCCACCAACCGCGCTCTTCGCGTTCCTTCACAGCAGAATCCTCACGTAGACCCTCGTCAAATTCCTCTGTTTGGATAGATGGACTTCTAGGGAGTGGGAGACCGGATGCAAGGATAGACATGACAGTCTGCCGTGTGTTGACTTCCTGCTTCGCATTGAATCCCGGTCCATGCGTAAGGTATCTTCCCGAGTGCGCTGGAAAGGACAGCGATCGTAGAGTGAAGAGATAGCATTGTTCAAAAGCGTCCCACCATCGCTTTCTCGCGTCCTGGTGTTTCAGACCTGCACTCAAGTTTTTGGGTATGTGGACGAACAAAGACGTAGCAGACGCATCCGATGGAACGCCGGATTCAAGCTGCTCAGTATCCATTGGAAGAACGTGCAGAGTCGTTAAATTATCGTAACCTGGTTGCGAAAGACGAAATTAGGGTTTCCCCAGCCATGTTTATAAGAAGATTAGGATTTCATACCCAGATTTCCAGACTTGTCGGTGACAGAAAGCACGCGACAGATCCCGACGTCATCTAGCAATTCCCATGCATCCCTTCCGCTACCGTTAGGACGAGGAGATATGGGCACAGCGAACAATGCTAAGTCAGTGAATATGAATGCATATAATGGTGTCGTCCTTGTCTTCTCTCGCGACAAAATCCCTTTCGCGTCGTGAGCCGGACGTTGTTTAGAGTGCCGATTCTCAAAAGTCGGTCTAGAGTCTCTTGAGTCAGCCTTTAGGTTGCGTGTGTCGTCTCCTGCAATGGATAAGTTTGAAGTTGAAGAACAAACAGAAGTCATGGATGTTGCGTCCGATAACTCGGAGGTTAAGCATGAGTCCAAGGAATTCGCTCGCCGTCGATGACGCAAATCTACTCGTTGTCCGGAGACTCCGATACGATGATTACGTTGCGGAGGTACCGCAGTGAAATTCCCATCAAGAAGATCTTTGCATCGCTCACTAAGGTGAACCCGCTGCAGGGCTCCGTGCGCGACCAGCCTCCTCTCCCTCCGAGCCAACTGGATGTTGACTGGAAGGCCGCGAACGCGAGATATAACATCTTTGACGAACATATATTCTTCTTCTCGTAGCTTCACCTCTCGCATCACGCGCACGACTGTAGTTGCAGAATGCAGTAACGAGAACGTTGGCAAATGGTCGACATGAGAACCCGGCGTGAGCAACCAAAGTTCCTAAGTTGCACATCAGTCATTCGGCCTCAAGACGTACAGCAAAAATCTTGATGCAGGACTCACGTTGAAATGTTTAAGGTATCTTCCGAGTCTTGTAAGCGGTAACCAAAGGAACGAGCAGAATGTCATACCCGCAATCTCCTCGCTGGCACTTTGAATCCTGAAGAACTCACCAAGATCGTTCTTCGGGTCCTTCATCATGACTTCTATCTCATCAACCACTTCGTCTAACCGGGCAATGTACGGTTGGTAGATCTCCAATTTAGGAACAAATATCCTAAGAGTTTCGGCGATGTGAAGCACGACGGGATACTGCGACGACCGCGCTTGCTGTAGCGCCGAGCTTATCTGCGCGTGAAGTTGAAAAATATCGTCCAGCCAGTCCAAAAGGCGCGAAACGTTGCTCGGAAGGCCAGCTACCCATGTACGATTCTTAAGGAGAAGAGGATGGACGAAGACCTTCAGAACGACGCGCAGACTTTTAAGGAAGGACTGTTCTGTTTCGCAGAGTTCCCAAATGACTTCTTGCCGGCGCATTTCCCCTTCGCCATGTCGTTCCAACAGAGAGACGTAAGCGGAGCGGGAAAGCATCTTTCTCCACGAAGACTTGATACTGCTTCCGCCAGCGCTTTGTATACGATCGAGGTCCCGTTCTCGCTTCTGCCAGGGTCTGTCCGGAACATCATCCTCGTAGATAGATGAACTTGATGAGCTTGCAGACATGGGAGCCTGTGACACACGAGGAGGCTCCATAATGTACTTCTCAGCTTCGGCCATACTAGAACGCCATGAAGTGCGATGCACCTTCGAGGCCGTATCATCAGTTTGGCGCGCTTCCGCCCCGATCCCGAGAGTATGGAACAACTTCTCCGCACCCAGGCTAAGCCCGAGACTATTATCGACCTCGCCCTCCAATTCTGAGTCCAGAGCGGGATTTCTTATGGACATGGAGCTTTCAGCAGAAGAGAACACCTCGATCCCTTCACGCGCATCGGAGATGGAGGGCGGAATTCCGAATGCCTCCCGTTGACGTTCAGCGTTAAGCATGAGCAAACTGTCGCGTTTGACGCTATCAGCATCCGGTTTGAGAGAAGCGTTCGCTCTGATCGCATTGATAGTTATATCCCCGTCATTCGGTTTAAAGACGGCAGAAAGACGTTTTAGAGGGCTAGCGCGCCGCGAAGGCGAAACTTCCTGACGAACTTCTTCATGAGGCCAGGAGATGTAACTTTGCCGCCTTGGAGAAACTTTGGTCTCATCGCTACAAGCAAGACTATCGCCGGAAGCATTGTTAGCGCTAGAGTCGCTCGAAGAGATTCCGTCAACATCTGGATGAGCATCGCCCGGGATTCCAGGGTATTCACCAGCAACGTAAGGTTTTGCAAGCCGCAGACAAGACGTGTCTCTAACGAATGAGTAAGCCGAGGAAGTACTGCGTTCAGATTCCTGAGGACCCAGATCAAGATTAAGCCCAGCAACCAAGTCTACCAACTCGTTTTTTCTCCGGACGTGAGAGTCTTCGGATGCCTTGTCGCTGTGCACTAGCGCATGCTCAGAGAGATCTGACCCTGACTGATCGGGATTTATACAAGTTAGAACGGGTGACCTTCTACGGGTAGAAGGCGTCGCGGAGCGAGGCGACAAACGAGAACGATCAGAATCAGGCTGCGGAGATAAATGGGTCGGCATTGTCTGATGCTGCGAGGGACTAAGTGATCTTTCCGTAGTTACCAGCCTTTCATTAATGTTGTTTATTGGCTGACCGCCACTCTCATGCTCCGTAGGTTTGTTCCACGTAGCATAAGAAGCCTTGGGAGTACATTCATGGTAAGAAACACGTTTACCTTCCTTACTAATCACCGGAGACCCAGAAGAGTTCGACTTGGAATTAGACCTGCTTCTAGGCCCAATCTGACTAGTTTGAGTAGAACAAGGGGAACAAGAGGTACCACCATGCCGACCGTCGGTGAGCAGCGGAAAACTATGAACTAAAAGACTTGGGGATTTGCATCCTGCCGACTGGTGAGTCGATTTCGCAGAGCGCATCGCAGACGAAGATGATTGAGACTTTAATCTCGGAGAAGGAATATTCGAACTTTTCTCAGTAGGCGAACTGATGGACAGCAAAGGGCTAGTGTGCGTTCGTGACGAAGATCGTGCTCTGGGCGTCCTAAGTGTACATTCTAGTGTTGAATCGTCAGTATCCAAACCTTGTCCTCGCGAGTACATTTGTCCACTCGCAGGCTGACGCGTGTCCAGTGGTGCCTTTAATATGGATTTGGGCTTCAAAGCAGTGGTCATGCGGTTCTGAGAATGTTGTCTCGAAGAAGCATCAGCGTTTTTTGCTTGTACGCTTTCCACATATCTAGAACCGCAAGCCGCATCTGCAAAACCAGGATTATTTAGTATTGTAAAAGACGGTAACGAGTAACGTACTGGATGTAAGATAGGTCGTAACATGATCGGGAGGATCAAGAAGAGGACTACGAGTACGAGATGGTGACTTGGTAGAAGTATCCGACACATTTTTTGACCTGTTGCTGTTTCGATATCTATCCATGACAGGAGTTGATTCTAATGGCCTGGGAGAACTTGACGAACGAGGCGAACGAGTTCCAGAATATGTCGACGGCGGAGAGAGTGTTTCACATAGGCGAGGCGTGCTATAATGCAACGAACCTGGACTTCGCTGAGTTTCGGGGGTGTTTTGACTTGTCACCCTATGGACAGCATCGCGGGAGCCGGGAAAACTGTCCTTCCCGGGTTCTAGTAGTCCCAGTTGACTAGTTCGCCTGCCAGCTGATTCTTGCGGAGTAGTCTCCTCGGACGCTATTTTGCCTCTTCCCCAAGAGTGCTTGCGCAAAGAGTTACTTAGGTTGTTCGTGTGAGAAACAGAACCAGAGCGACCCGTAGAAACAAAACCATCCGCATAAGCATCCTGAGAAAACTTTGAGTCTTGAGAAGTATACGTAGCGGTAGAGCGATTTTTCTGCCAGCAACACTCTTCCTGGTCATCATCCGCCCAATGAGACTCATCCTGCGGCACAGCTGGAGATGCCCTAGAGGATGTAGCGTGCCGAGATGACTGGCGAGACGCGTCTTGAACAAATGTTGACTTTCTTTCCTCTGACTTGGCTCTGCTCCTTAAGCCACCTGTAGAAGAGGCACGCGTCCTCGAGCGAGGTCTTCCAGCTTCCGCCACCAACGGTACCGGAGGGGCACTCTGGTCATTGTTCCAATCGTCGTCCTCTTCCGGCGGCATCGGCGTTGGTGATCTTCCCATACGACGGTATACTTGCGCGCCATACGCGTCGCTCCTCTTTGAACGCGGCAGTACCTCGGCCACAGCAGCGGAAGTGGAGCAGTCCGTCGACGGCGCAAGCGGTCGCGTTCTCGGCCCCTTGGTCGACCTAGAACGTTTTTCGGACCCTTGAATTGCCTCCGTCGACGTTCGCCCGAGTGGCACGTCCCTTTGAGGGCTGCTGTGCGCCTCTTCTCTGCGTGTCGCTTGACGATACATTGAATCAGTAGTTTTCCTCCAGTCAAGATACAGGTGTTATATCGTCGGTTGTGCCTGGTGCGCGGTGGAGAGGAGAGGAGGAACAGCATTGAACGAAAGGCTCGGTGTTGCTTCGGAGAGCACCGATCCGTTCTCACGCTCCTCGCGTGAAATTTAAAGATCGTCATGAACAAGGGCAACCTCGGCCGCAGCTCGGCCCGGTGCCGTATTACGTACACCACGTGGAACGCGCAGCTCAGGTGTCCACCAATCGATAGCTGTACAAAAACAGAGATAAGTACCACGAAGTGGGTCATTATAGTATGATAGCGTCCAAGTCCGTAATACAGGCACATCGGGAATTAAGGGAGGAAACCATTTCATTAACTACTTGGGAGACGCATACAGGGTGAATACTAATGCGGAGAAGTTGGTGAGGGGAGGTCAGTACTACGTCCTTGGGGCGACCTCTCGAAGAGTGCCCTAAAAAAGTCTATCATGGGGCCACGCGCACAGCGCGCATGGTGTGGCACAATGGAAAAATAAAACGCGAACCAAATAAAATTTTGCGCCACAAAGGAGTCTGGCCAGCTCAGACGAAGTTTTTAGTAGATGTCCCGCAAAAAAGCGACAGGAAGGGGGGGCGAAAAAACCGGGCCGAGAAAAGGGGACTACTGGGTCTTTACGGGGAAACTGCAACGTCGGTGCAGTTTACGCCAATGGTACCGTTCGCAGCGCTGTAGTTCGTGATGGTACCGTTCACAACGGTCCCGTCTAAACAGAAAGATAAGGGAGTCAGCTCGGAACACTGATCCCCGGACAGGAGACAGCGTACTGTAAACATTCTGGCAGCAGACGACATAGTTATCGCTATATCGGTCAGACATAGTGTCAGTCCATTTCCTATCGAAATGAGACTGCTCGGTGCGCACCAGTATCCTGCAGTAACATCTTCGTCGGTGTATGCAGAGCAGTTATGTCCCATCTCCACCACTTTATTCGGCACGATTAATCCCAACTTTCCAAGAATCGTCGACGCAATCGTGCTATTCGTTTCGGTCACGCCGACGCAGCACTGAACAGGGTGATTGTAACACAGGGGGGCGGCAGATGGAGCGGGGGTGGCTGTTGCAGTAAGTGTGCGCGACCCCGACGGGCCTGCTCTGGCCGCAAAGACAAAGGCGACGAAAAATGCGAGGACGAGACAGCGGTACAGGAAATTGAGGTTGTTGTTGAAAGCCATCGCGTTCGTGCTTGTTCGTGTTCGTTTGTGTACAACAAGACCGTGTTCTTTCCAAGGTAGCGAACGCTGAGGAAAGAAGGGGGGAGGGCACCAGCGGAGGAGGAAGTGGGCGGCAAGGAGATGGCAACGGGAGGTCTATTTTCTGCTGAAGGGAGCAGCATACAAGCGAGGGGTCGTCTCTTTATATTCCGCGAACAAAAAGGGACCTTGTTTGAGGGTCATCGGGTATTTGCCGAGGCGGCTTCACGCCATCCTGCGAATACGCGAGGCAGTCTAGCGCTTTTTCAGGGTTGCCGAATCGCCGAGTGGAGAATGACGGAATGGCTGATTCTTAATCCTTCATGAACAGCAGGAGCGCACCAGAAAAGCATACATTTTAAACCCAAGTCTTGAAGGGGAACGGTAATAGTAACAGGGGCTTGTCCTGTCATCTCCCGCGCATAAAGCAGAGGGTGTAGATTGAGCTTAAATTGCCCCTGTAAGGAGACCACGACGCAAATCGTTCAACGGCGGGACCGTCAGACTGAACCTTGTTTTTTTTAAAAATAATTCAGAGTCTTCATTTTAACCACGTAAGCACCCGAACGGGATAAAGGTCGTACAGTAGGTACAGGAGACGCAAAAATTTCGTCTAGATAAGAAAGAAAGAGGGAAAGAAAAACATATGCGAAGCAAAAGGGCATCAAGTCATGTAGGTCGTCACTGTTAAATTTCCTCTCATTTACGGTCTGCTTGAGATCGGAGCCGTTGCAGAACTTGTTTAGCAACTCGCTGCCTACCCTCATTCTCGGTTGAAAATGCGCCAGGCAGCTCAAGGCGTTCCTTGCCCATGACGATCCAGACCTTGAACACGTCTTCCCCGATCTCATTTTTCACCTGCATCGAGCCAAATTCCGGCCATGCAATCCCCTCAGAGCCGCAGTACTCTACACCCCCCCATCAGTATATCCCGAGAGTAACACAGATACTCGACTCACGAAGAAGCTGTTCAACGCTTGATGAGCCAATTGACAACGACACGGCCACGGGCGTTGGTGGTGCAGGTGAGACACTGGTTGGCTCCCGCTTAACACTGATTGGTTGTGGTAAAGCCGACTCTGAACGCTGCTTCTTATGCTTCTGTGCATCCTCCGGCGATCCTTCCCGTGATCGTGGCCGCTTCTGACGATCACTGCTTGCGCTGAGCGAGGCTGTCCTCACCGGCGTCGCTACACATACAGTTGCTGTGTCCTCGGCGCCACTCTCTGACACGCTCATTTGCTGGCCTAGTTTCGGCGTTGATGAGGCCGCAGACGTTGCGGCAGGGGTACCCCACTGTGTAGGGCTTGTGGCCGATTGCTCCGGAGGTGGCGGCGGATTATATGGAAATCCTGGAGTTTGTGCTGGAACGGGTACAGCATAAGGCACCGGCATCCCAGGTATAGGATATGGAGCATATCGCGGATCGACGTAATAAGCGTAAGGATAAGCTGCCACACTGTACGTGGACGTAGGGGAGGTCATAGTCGTCGCTGGCACAGGATAAGCACTTGACGGAGAGGGAAAGGGGGCACTCGGTTGAATAGGATATGGGTAAGCAGCTTGTGCGTACGCAGTAGTATATGGACTAGCGCTATATTGGAAGTGTTGATGCGATGATTGAGGAGGGATGCCGTAAGGCGGAAAATGCTGAGGCTGAAAGGGAGGTTGAGCGGAATGCGTAGGTTGGATAGGCTGAGCTGATACGAATGGAGAGTGTTGATGTTGCGAAGAATGTGAAAGGGACTGTTGGAGAGGCTGAGGTGCCTGAGTTACGGCATAAGATGTCCGTTGCGGCGGCGGCGAAGGCTTGGATGTGCATTGAACATGTGGTGGCTTCGGGACGGCATAAGAAGGGTGTCCTTGTGAAGAAGGTTGAGGAGGGGAGTGCGAGGAAGCCCTTTGAGAATGCGGGGGAGTGTGTTTTGGAGGGTAAGATAAGGACGGGGAAGGGTATTGCGATGGTAAAGATGGACCCGCCGATGACGGACTAGTAAGGCGGTCTATAATGGCCGTAGCTGCGGCTCCAACATCATATGGCGAACGTGGGTACGAGGATGCCCCTTCACGGGATGATGTAGGGCGTTGGCCTGCGCCGGAAGTGAACGGAGGGGGTGGGGGACGCGAGGGAGGCGCTTGTCTGATGGGAGGCCTAGACGGTTGAAACCGCTCAGCCTGCCGTCTCGTTTGTTCCGCCCTTTGGCGGGCCATTGCCTCCTCCTTTGTCTCAAGAAGGGGTATAGCTGAAGGACCAAGTCTCACCATTCCGCTCGCAGCGGCAGGCCGTTTTGGGATCCCGCCTAAACGATGCTCCGTTGCGCTTCTTGATAAAGGTATTGTCGACGTATCCTCTTTCTTAGGTCTTTCCGAATTTTGAGAATGCTCCTTGGCCCGCTTGTACGGTTTAAAAGGGTCATGATCAGGAGGTACGGGTTCACCACGAAAGCGCACGAACTCAATCGCCTCCTGACCAGCCAAGTAAACGACAGCAATTTTTGCGTCTGTTTTCGTCCGATATTCTGGCTTGACGAGCCACTTCCTGGTTTCTTCAGGCTTCGGGTCGGCTGAGAGAGAGAGAGACATAGTGCAACCGAAGGCTATGCACCATAAAGTGTGAACAGCTGTGAAGTGACAAAACTAAAGGGAAACTATCGACACACCTCCTTGATCATGATCAAACTCATATGTCGGATGCATACCATGCCTGAGCTTAGCGTATTCGGAACCAAGTATTGGCAGGATTTGTTCATTTGCCTTCTTCCGCATTTCCGGGGTTATTCTATTTTCGACGGAAGCCGCGACGGAGCGGATATATTGGCTGATCCCTTGAGACATTGCTAGGAGGCAGACAGCTGCCTTGGCATCCGCTCGTTTCGCGAACCTAGGATCTACGACGTATGTCCTTGTCTCTTCAGGTCGATCCAGACGGATAATGCACCCGTGTACTTAATACAATGTGAGCATCGTGCAAGATCGTGAGGTGCGAACTCAACGTACAGCCATTATTATTTATGAAATAAAATTGTAAAGAGAGACGTGCTCCTTTCGCAAGCTGAAGCGTCGTATTGAGCATCCCAGAGGCATTGACGGTTGCTGCTGTCTTGTCACCGATGGATTCAGGAAATGGCTTTGGAAGTGTGTCAAAAAACGTTTGTAGGGTGGTTGCGACCGGGCGCCCCCTCTCAAACTCCGGTTCTCTTTTGATATTCACGTCCTCGAGAAGTTCGACCGGGACAACAGCAGGTGCAGCTTGACCATTACCATATTTGATGAAGTCGATAACCCCCTGACGAACTGCGGCTTCCGAGCATCCTTTCTTTGCGGAAGGTTTTGAGTCATAAGTTGCACTGACGGAGTAGGCACGCTGCGAGTGAAGTGATAATTCGACGAGGAGTGCACAGCCAATTGCTAACGTCCATCAGAATCTGGCTAGTATGAAGGAAGATTTAAAGCGTACTTGGCGACCCTTTGTGCTCAGAAAAGAAAATCCAACGTGGTTGGACCAGATTGGCCCTCCACTCGATGCAACATTCTAGTATTTGCTTGCTTATTTCGTCATCTTCCAATTCATCCACGAAGCCTTCCTCTTTGGTCTTGCTTTCTTGCTTAATTGATGTGCCATCGAGGGGAGCGAGAACAAGCGTTGAGCGAGATTTAGAGGCCTCCTTATTCCCGTGTAAAATAAAATCGACTGCGTTCATCTCGACCGCGATGGCCGCAGCTCGTGCCTTCGCATCGCTTTTGCGCGAAAACTCGGGCTCGGTAGTATACGAACGGGACATCCCATTTGGCCTTGTTATCGTCAATATGCATTGCTTATCTGATGAAAACAAAAAAGAAAGTGATGATATAGTTAGAAGAGTAGAAGAAGGTACTGATTCGGACGACGTCCACGTAAGAAATGGTTCAGTGACTGCTGCTATAGCACCAAAGAGCCATGCTAAAGGAAAACCCATCAAGCTTTGCCCAGTGATACGAGCACGAGTAACATCATGCCCTTTTCACTGGACAAGTAAGGACCGATACCTTGCAGAAGCTCAAGGAATATTTTGGATGAAAGCCGCAGAGAATAGGCAAGAAAGAAAATCATGCCAGAAATGACATGAGACCAAGTACTTACGATCGGAGCCACCTTCATCGATAAATTCGAACACCAAAGCCTCAGAGTTACCAAATGTCTGTTTGCAGGTCTGATGCAATTGAGCAACAAACTGCATAGAATCGGACGTCCTTTCCTTTTCGTCCGAAAACACCTGCCCTGCCTCAGGCGGTGGTTGCGACGAGTCAGGAGCGAGATCGGGGTCTGAGGAGACATATGGAAGGTCGAATCCCTCAAGGTCTGCTTTGGGAGAGTTGGCGAGATTCTCGATGGGACATGACCCAAGGCTCAGGAGGTTCTGAGTGACGATGCCGAAGGACCCTTCCATGATGCGCCCGCTGCCGCTTAACAACACATGCGGATGCATTGGTAGCGTCGGCGTGGTTAGGCGGGTGCCAGCGAGCGCACTCATCATGGGCGTCGAACGTTGGTGAAGCCACTACGAGCGTAGCTGAGGTGGATAAAGACCACAAGCGGCACCGGCATGCGTGTGACATCGCGTGACGAGTGGCCGCTCGCCGACGCGCGAAAGTCAAACCTCTCGTCTTCAGCGTTCGCGACGTTCCACCGAGGCCTCGAGAATGTCAAATACCATCGCCCTGTAGGTGCCATTTGCTATCCTACACCTTCAGCTCGCGTGTCTCACTTCCGAGAACTGTTTCCAGATACCCGTTGTCGAACTTCACCTTTAGGTATGCTCAGCACCGAGCACCGTGACTGTGAGCGTCTGCTGACCACCCTATATTTCTTCAGCACGAAGGAGGCCCAGCCTGAAGAGGATCCTTCGGTTGCTGCTCGTCTTCAGCGCCTCCAAAATAACTATGAAGACTTCGGGATGAGGCGCACTGTCGAAGGTATCCTCGTGGTCCACGACCATGGTCACCCCCACATCCTCATGTTGCAGATCGCGAACGCATTCTTCAAACTGTACGAAACTATGTTACTGTCTGCTGAGTATATGTTGACGTTTCAGCAAAGTCCTGGGGATTATTTGAAGCCTGGCGAGGATGAAATTGAAGGTCTGAAGCGCCGGCTGGATGAGCGCCTCGCGCCGCCCTCTGAGTCTCGTCAGTTCAATTCTTCCCATGGCGTGGACAACGATTGGGAAATTGGAGACTGCCTTGCACAGTGGTGGAGACCTAATTTTGAGACCTTCATGGTGCGCCGACTGGTTTTTGTTCGCATCGGCTCATTCTTAACCTGTTCGAAGTATCCTTTCATCCCAGCACATATTACGAAGCCGAAGGAATGCAAGAAGCTGTTTCTTGTTCAAATGCCTGAAAAAAGTTGTTTCTTAACGCCAATGCCGTAAATCATTAACTGACAGTTTCCGATATTTCGATAATCAGAAGTCCTCGCCGTTCCCAAAAACATGAAACTCCTCGCAATCCCGCTTTTCGAACTTTACGATAACGCCGCCCGTTACGGCCCCCAACTGTCTGCAATTCCGCATCTTCTTTCACGGTAAGCTGTCAGGTCATCAACAGATGGAGTCCGGCTAGGCTAACAGTGTAATTAAGGTACAATTTTATCTATCAGTAGAGCGATGCTTAATACGATACTCGACTTTCCTCACTTGTCACGTCTTGTTCATGACTGTTGTCTATGTAGCAAATAAAGCTTATTTTTTTTTGAACCAACAAATGATCTTGACGAGAGGTGGTCCTCGGCTTATTCTGGTTTCTTCCTCAGAAAATTGTCCGAAGCGTCCAGAATTCCCCAGCACATCGGTGAACAACAAAATACAACTGTCAGAAACAAGATTGGGGCTTTAATGTACAGGTGTGAGGTATGATCGATTATCCTTTTACTTCTTCGGCTCTATTGTCGACTGATTTCGTTTATGATTTAGGGGTTGGGACACCTATCTCGAGTGCGTGGCTGAAGTCCGCGATGATATCCGAAATATCCTCGATCCCGACGGACACCTAGGACAATATTTAGCCTTCGAGAGTCCACCGCGGCATAAAGAGAAAAAGTTCCATACCCGGACGAGATCAGGTGTTACTCCCGCTGCGATTTGCTCGGCGTCCGTAAGCTGCTGGTGCGTCGTCGTCGCAGGGTGTATCACGAGCGTCTTCGCATCTCCAACATTTGCGAGGTTGCTCGCAAGACGAAGCGCGTCAAGTACAGCACGACCTTCCACCGCGCCACCACGCACACCAAAGCTCAGCACACCGCCGTACGCGTTCGGACGCAGTAGTCGCTTTGCCTCAGCATGATACTCGTGGCTCGGCAGACCAGGATACAATACCCACGCAACGCGCGGGTGCGCCTCAAGAAATTTCGCAAGTGCGAGCGCATTATCCGTGTGGCGCTGCGCGCGTAAACTGAGTGTCTCCAACCCTTGCAAGAGCAGGAATGCAGGGAAGGGGTTCAGCGTCGCGCCGATGTCGCGCAGAATTTCGACCCGTAGCTTCACCACGAATGCAGATGTACCAAATGCCGTGGAGAAGACCAATCCATGATATCCCTCGGCTGACTCCGTGAAAGATGGAAAGCGTCCGGACTTGGCCCAGTCAAACTTGCCGGCATCAATGACAACTCCTGAAATCGTTGCACCATGTCCTATATAGCCGGTTTAGTCTCTGTTTATAACCGACAGACGTCGTAAACAGTCCTTACCTCCGATCCACTTTGTAGCGCTGTGCAGGACAATATCGGCACCATGCTCAATTGGGCGGACAAGATAGCCTGCAGAGGCGGTCAAACGACGGAGCTAACCAATCTCATGACTTCGCTTACCTCCCATCCCAAACGCTATACATAGTCACTCACTGAGTTATTTTTTTTTGGAAAGATCGTATAGGCACGCACTGTTGTCCACGATCAAAGGGATCCCATGGTCATGTGCGACCTTCGCTAGCTCAGGTAATGGTGCGACATTGTAACTCGGGTTTCCAATGCTCTCAACGTAAAGTCCCTTGGTATTCTCGTCTATCGCAGCAGCAAACGCTTCCGGCTGGTCCCCAAGCACAAACTTGACTGTGATGCCGTATTTTTTCAAAAGGACTTTGAACTGATTATACGTCTTACCCTAGTTTCAGTACGGGCAGGCTTGGCCACATGATTTGTTTGTCACTTACTCCACCATACAGTTTGGAAGTCGAGACAATGTTGTCCCCAGTCCCAGCTATCGTAGAGATGGCCATAAACTGTGCTGCTTGTCCGCTTGATGTAGCCACAGCCCCAATCCCTCCTTCAAGTGCCGCCATGCGCTTCTCAAATACATCCACCGTGGGGTTGCCGATGCGAGAGTAGATGTTGCCTGTATGCCCTGTTAGCTTAGTCTAAGATAACGCGCGCACACCATTCACTTTCTTCTCTTAGCGCGAAAGCATCCTCGGCATGTTGGGTATCGCGAAATACAAAACTTGAGGTTGCATAGATAGGAGTAGCACGAGCACTTGTCTGGGAATCCGGTACCTGGCCGGCATGAACCTGCAAGGTATCGAATCCTGGCTCTCTATACGCGTGCAGTAAACAATTAGACCAAATTTTACTATAATTGCAACCACCCACTTGTATAGTTTCAAAGGCTCCATTAAACCCGAAGCTGTTGCGATGCGAGTATGGGGTTGTCAATGTCGTGCGTGATGCACACTCGGACCGTTTTATACTTAAATCATGGTATGCAATGTCGTACGCTGGGCAAGTAATCACGCCATTAGCGTGTCAACGGAGGGTTCCTCCGAGCCCACTCTGTTGCAGATCAATGATGTTCCGATCATCAGAAGTACTTATCTTAGGCCCGCTTTTGGAAGCTTAAATAAGCAGTACTTGTTGACTGCGCGGCTACGCCTGGTGTGTGGGACACAACAATTCTACTACAGCTGCAACACGACCAATCTGAGAATACTATTTAGGTGCAACTTTATCCATTTGTTGATCGACTTAATGCCTTACATGATTGTTTCCTGTGTAGAACATGAAAAACTTTATTTTCAGAACCACCGACTCGGAATCATTTTAATAATTGGAATTGGTCGTGGTACACTTCAATTCGTTTTCTCGGGACACAACGTGGCTGAATTTTGTCAAAACTGCGAATTACGCACAAGCCCATTGTCAAAGACAGCGCACACGATTTATTAAACACATGCAAGCTATGATTACATGTACTTCAACCCCTTTAACGGCTGTAGTTTTTTTATTCATAATTTAGCTGTCGGTGCGTCTTCCTTGAGTGCATGACTGAAGTCCGCTATGATATCCGAAATGTCCTCAATTCCAACGGATACCTAGAACGTCGTTTAGCCCACGAAGTTACTCAGCGAAGGGATAGGGGAGAAAGAGTTCATACCCGGATTAGATCAGGTGTCACGCCCGCAGAAATTTGCTCGGCATCCGTAAGCTGCTGGTGCGTCGTCGTTGCAGAATGAATCACGAGAGTCTTCGAATCTCCGACATTCGCAAGATTACTCGCGAGACGAAGTGCGTCACACACAGCACGACTCTCCGTCGCTCCACCACGCACACCAAAGCTCAACACACCGCCGCACGCGTTCGGACGTAGCAACCGCTTCGCTTCAGCGTAATATTCATGACTCGGCAGGCCAGGATATTGCACCCATGCAACACGCGGGTGCGCCTCGAGAAATCGCGCGAGTGCGAGCGTATTGTCATTGTGGCGTTGCGCACGCAAACTAAGCGTTTCGAGGCCCTGCAAAAGCAGAAACGCAGTGAAGGGACTGAGCGTTGCCCCAAGGTCCCGCATAATCTCAACGCGCAGCTTCACCGCGAAGGCGGATGCACCAAACGTTGAGGCGAAGATCATGCCGTGATAGCCCTCGGCCGGTTCCGTAAATGACGGGAAGCGTCCGGATTTGGTCCAGTCGAATTTCCCACCATCGATGACGACGCCAGCAATTGTAGTGCCATGTCCTACGGTGAACAGTTGATTGAAACCTGCTAGGTAAAGGAAAGTAAATCTTACCACTTATCCACTTCGTGGCGCTATGCAAAACGATGTCAGCACCGTACTGAATTGGCCGGACAATATAGCCTGCAAAGGAGGTTAAATGTTGAGAAAGCGACCCTTATGAATGCACTCACCCCCCATGCCAAATGCTGAGTGAAGCCGTTCATTGAGTCATAATTTAAACATAATAAAAATTAAATTCAGGAACGTACTGTTGTCCACGATTAGGGGAATACCGTGATCATGCGCAACTTTTGCAAGCTCGGGTAACGCTGCGACATTGTACTTTGGATTCCCTATGCTCTCAACATAAAGTCCCTTCGTTTTCTCATCGATCGCCGCAGCAAGGTCCTCCGGCTTATCACCGAGTACGAACTTGACGGTGATACCGTATTTTTTCATCAGGACTTTGAATTGGTTGTAAGTCTAAAGGTAAAGTTAGGGGGGATGGTTGAGAGGTGTCTACGGTTTAATCCACTTACACCGCCGTACAGATAAGAGGTTGCAACAATATTGTCTCCGGTCCCAGCGATTGTGGAGATGGCCATGAATTGTGCAGCGTGCCCGCTTGCTGTGGCTACAGCCGCAATCCCTCCTTCAAGGGCCGCCATACGCTTTTCGAATACATCCACCGTGGGGTTGCTGATACGAGAGTAGATGTCGCCTGCAGACTTCTTTAATCCCGGTACAAAGATAACACATGAAGTGACCCACCATCCGTCCTCAGTCCGAAGACATCTGCGGCATGTTTGGTGTCGCGAAACACGTAGCTTGAGGTCGCATATATGGGAGTAGCCCGGGCATTTGTCTGAGAGTCCGGTGTTTGGCCGGCGTGGATTTGCAGAGTGTCAAACTCGGGCTCTCTGCGCGTATTTATGAGTGTCGACCTCTGGCGATAAGGCGACTATTCGGAGACACTAACTTGTATAATTTTCGGGGAGCCATAACGTTGAGAGTATCGCAGTGTGGGTACGAGATTGTTATTGCCGTGCAAAAACCATATTTACAGTTTTTATGCTGCTCAAATATAACAGCGTTCGCAGAGAGTACCCTATCACGGCGTGGACCCTTTCACACATCGGGTAAGAGAACACGCCGCCGTACGCCGTGTCCATTCTCATGGATAGCGGATTGCGTCGGAACCCGGGGTAACGAGATTTCAATTCAAGAACTCGAAGGACTCGTTCTAAAGACTTGACCACGACTTCTTACGGCCGCAGTCCCCCAGGTACAGTGCGCCGATAGAAGTCCTAGAACTGAAATTAAGTCAGGACGTTTGCATCCTTTTATGTGTACAATACACCACGAACCAGCTTCGAATTGCGTCTGTATGTGAGTTTGAACAAATTGCGTTGTCTAAATTTGACATGAAGCCCTGCGGACCAATAAGCGAAGTCCAGTTTGCTTATGTAAGGACACGCGTCATTTACACATGGTCACAGACACCAACCGCCTGGCGTGCAGTCGACGCGAGTAGCAAGTCCTTCCTCGTCCCAGCAACGACCACCACATCTCAGACAATGCCGCCGATATCGAAGAGCACCGAAAAATCCTCGCCCATCAACGTAAAGCTCCTGCTTATCGGTAACTCAAGCGTCGGGAAAAGCAGCCTGCTGCTTCGTTTCTCCGACGAACAATGGCTCCCTGAGGACGAGGCGAGCGCGACCATCGGCGTCGATTTCCGTGTGCATAAGATGGAGGTCAACGGAAAGAAGGTCAAGCTTAGCATATGGGTGCGTCGCTGTGAGAAAACACGGGCTGTTCGAACTCTAAGGAAGGATTCCATTGCAGGACACCGCTGGTCAGGAGCGCTTCCGTACTATTACATCCTCGTACTATCGTGGGGCTCAAGGCATAATACTGGGTAAGACCTCTTTTCTTCTTCCTGATTGGCCAGCTGCGAATATGAAGCGAACAGTGTACGACGTCGCCAATCGCGAGTCATTCGACGCGCTTCCGCGATGGTACTCCGAACTCGAGACTTACGTCTCTGATTCCGTCGTCAAGATCCTCGTCGGCAATAAGCTCGATAAGGTCACTCCACTTTATGATATTCAAAATTTCCTGTTACACTTCTTTTATTCAAACCACTTCGGTATTTTGTTTTCCCAGGAATTCTCGCGCCAAGTACCCACAGCTGAAGGCGCCGCTTTCGCCGAACGCATGGGCTCGCTGTTTGTCGAAGCTTCCGCGAAAACTGCCATCGGCGTGCGAGAGGCCTTCACTGACGTCGTCGCACGCATCCTCGATACTCCCGAACTATGGGCACCCATCAGCAACGTCACACCTGACCGCGCTAAAGCCCAGAAGCAGAGCATGCCGGGGAACATCGACCTCAGTGCGAGTACACCGGCCGAAGAAGCAAGCGGTTGTGCCTGTTAGAGTTAGCATAGACAACGCCCTTCTCATGACCTTACTTTCATGAGTCTTACGATCATTAATAGCTTTTCTGCCCCCGGACCCTCCCGACAATCCAATATGCATACATACCGCGCCCACATTGGCTCCCCGCATACCCCGTAACGTGTATTCATACGCCCTCCCGACACTCGTGCATCTATCTGTTTCCTTCCCCGTGTTCTATATTGACAATATATCTTCTAAAGCAAATTGTGCTGGAGTCCCGATAAGCGGTGTCGCCCCCGTTTTTCCTCCGTGAGGTCGTCTGATGATAACGAGAAACTGATGAGTCCTGTCCGTTTCCCAAGTGTATTCAAGAAGGCCTGCGATCACGCGAACGGAATACCCAGGACGGCGCCAATCGCGACCAGCTTGAATTTTTCTAAGGATTCGAATAAGATGCTCCCATATACAGCCGACTGCACATCTGCCGCTCCCCCCCCCCTCGCCTACTTATCGACGGAGCTACTACGGCGTCCGCCTTGTCAGAACTGACATCCATACATTACCTCAAATTAATGCGAGGTTCTATTGTCTGGCGTCTTGCCTGTGCGTTCGACCCGCTATCGATAAGTACTGTGCGCGAACTCAATCATAGGCTTTCCCTCGGACGGACGCGAAGAGAGATAGCCCGGGAGTACGCGTGAGAGCTTGATTGCAACGAGTTCGGCGAGGGGGCCTGCCCCTGTGGCTTGAGTAGTATTGCAATATGAGGCATTTGGGTTTGCCCTACCGACCCGGCGAAAACCCCGGTTGGCACAAACTAAGAAGCCTCCCAGGCTTAGGACGGAGGAAGGCGTTAAGTGAGGGAACCTGATTACACCCGTCGCAGTACCGCTAGCCAGACCTACGTACGGAGGGAACGTCGGTGCGAGCGAATGTCAATAATATCTAAGATGATTCCAGTTCAGACCACATTTACAAATGGGACGTCGGGATCGGTGCCTTTGGAATTATGCAACATCAGCCGGGGAAAAGCATCATCGCAACCGCTTCTTATTCTTCCCTTCCTTCTGAAAGTCGGCTCATGGACTTGAGTATTCTGAAGGCCGTGATATTACAATTACGATGAGAAGCCTAGATTACGTGCCCGCAACTACAGTGCATGAGAGCCAATAAGCACCCTCCGTTTAGGCGAGGCGAGGTCGGGAAAATCGAGTACAAGGCTGATACCTACCCTGCTTACAGCAGCCACGTACTTTCTTACCTACTCGAAGCCAGACAATTCCAAATCTAACACCTCCACACTCGTCCCGTTGACCAAGAACAAACTAAGCACCCCATCTCCATCCCCTCCATCGCTCGCAGTAACAAGCCTATAGCGATCAAACAGCGGCTCCGCAACGCACCCCTCGCTCGCCTCCCACACAACCGTCCAATCCTCGAAGTGACCTTGAGCCGTGCTCGCGAGGATACTGAACGCTGTGGAATTCGCTGCGTTCGAGGGTAGCACCGCGAGGAGCGCTGACCCGCGCGAGAGAATTTTTCCGCGCTTTCCGATGACGGTTGGCGTGCCCGTCACGTTGTTCGAGCTCGGGAGGTCCAGCGGGAACGGTACACGCGTCCAATACGTGGTCGTGCTACGCCAGTAGTGGTACCATTGTTCGACGCCCGTCGTGTTCTCGCGGTTGAGGACGTGTATTCGGCCTTGGTTGTCCACGGTCTGCGCTTCCTGGTTAAGGATCCCGCTTCAAACAGGAAAAAGCGATGTCGTAAATTTCGTTGGACCACATACGCAAACGTACGCACGATGCACTTACCCATATTTCGGGATGCCGAACACTGTGATACCTGCCGCAGCAGGGACAATCGGCCACTGCGCAGTCGTGTTGCCGATCGTCTGATTCCAGTTATTATGCCATGTCTTTCCCAAGTCGTAGCTGAACGCATAGTCCATATCATGGTTCTGTATTGAATGCCCGACAAGTAAGATCAGATGACGAAGGACAAACGAACGGAGGAAATAAGCGCTGACGTTTTCTGGTCCATTCGGACCTGCCTCAACAGCGACATCCTGTCCCGTATCGTTCACATAGTCGCGGTATGTCCTAAAAGGGGCAAGTTATAACCAATTCAGAAAAAAAAACCCCCAAGAAATCATCAATCATTAAGTCCACTCACCAAGAGACGTGCAGGGCACCCTGGGGATCAAAGTCGAGCCCATTGATATACGCATTATCTAAGGAACCGCCGCGGTCAGTTCGAAGCCATATAAATAACCCATGAACACTAACTATTCACACCCTAAAATCCAAACCAGATTAGAAAGTATGCCTCGTAACGCCAAAGGTCAAAACACACCTCCAAATATCTTCCAATCTGCGACCACCCCACACTCGGCGTATACGCATACAGCCAATCATCTCCAAGACCCGAACGACCAACGCGCAGCTCCAACAACAAGTCTGCCGTCGATTGTGACGCAGCCTTCGCTGCAGCGGAGAGGGACAAGAAACGCGGATAGGTAACGTTAATAAAGTAGATGGACTTGTCAAGGTCTTCGAGACCCGGCAGGTAATCCTGACGTTAAGGAGGTGCGCACAATCGTTAGTCCATGGGAGAATAAAGGCGTAAGCACGTGTGAACTTACAGTTACTCCGCCAAATATATCCGCCGACCAAGTAGTGTTCTGCGGGTTCGTCGCTACTCCAGGCTTGGAAATGCGGTAATTCAGGTTATTATCATGCTGGTCGAATCCCAGATGAAGCGTGCCATCCGTATGAGAGATGCCAAGCGATATACTTTAAGCACAATCATTTTATTCAGTCATTCCTTGCTCTAAGGCGACAAAAAGCAAAAATAACGAACATGTCATGGCCATCATCGTCCGTCTGATTATAGTCCGTCAAAGTCAACGTTTCCCAAGTTGAATTCGACGAAGACGACTGGGACAAATCGCGTCGTGCAACAGAAACGTATCTAACAGATGCATTCGTAGAGGTGCTTGCGTCGTAAAACGCCGCATACTGAAAGCCTGATTAGCAGAATATTAAACCGCGTTATTTCTCCGGGGATTAGACGCCAG
Source organism: Coniferiporia sulphurascens (assembly GCA_002794785.1). NCBI lineage: Eukaryota > Fungi > Basidiomycota > Agaricomycetes > Hymenochaetales > Hymenochaetaceae > Coniferiporia > Coniferiporia sulphurascens. Next base: position 1,144,345 of record NBBA01000006.1, read on the forward strand.
CTAGCAGCTAGTACTCACCATTAAACGTCACGAGCGGGTCCTGCTGGAAAGATTCACCATTGAGGCGATTGACAGTCTGCGGATCGAGTCCCAGCATAGACGAGCCTAGAACATTTATCGTCCCAGTAGCAGCAGTAAACGGCAGAAAGGCGATATACAGCCATAAAAAGTGCGCTGCGAACCGCACACACGACAAGCCTGAGCGTGATGCGAAGTTCATCTTGGTGCTGTTATTGAACCCAGCGCTGGGGTTTGCAATTTCATCGCCATCGCCGAGCTTTTAAGACACTCGGAAAATATGGATCACGAGTGCTGAGAGGTCGACATCGACATAGCGAGCGTGTCCAGCAAAAGCGCGGACCGCCAGTCGAGCGGTCCGATGGCTGCTTGTGTCCGAATGCTTGAACGCGTGACGCCCTCTCGCGACCCCATGGACTATGACGGGTGCATGTCGGAACCGGACACGCGTGCCTGAGATATTACGAAATCACAAGTCGTCCAATATTCGCTTGCAAAGAATTATGATCTTGTAAGCATAGCTATATGTCTACTGTACAAATGAACCCAAACCAAGCACTGGCCGTGTATGCAAAGTAATCTATGAGATCAAAGAATGCTGAACTCCCCATCGTCACCGTCGCCAGGCGTATCAGGAACCTTCTTGCTACAACCCGCAGGAACTTCGTAGCCCTATTGAATTTCAATTATGATCAGCCCACGAGCTACAAGAGCGAAGATCATCTCAATTGAGTACTTACGTTGGTGCGGATTCCTCCACCCCACGGCGTGCGGCCGTCAACACGCGCATCCTGGCCGAGGCCACGCTCGCTGAAGCCCTCCCAGAGCTCACAGAAGTTCTCGCCCCCGGTAAGCACTTGGTCCGCCTGAATGATCGCATCACGCGCGTCAAAGAACGACGGCATGCACTTCTGCAACTTCATGGCATTGAGGACAAGTCTACGCGGATCGGACGAGTTGTCAGTCGAAACTCCCTAAGCTACAAAAACACGTAATCGAGACTTACTGGACAATGAGAGAGTTGCCATGTTTCGGGACGAGGGGATTCTGCTTGCCGAAGTCATTGTACGTTGCCGGGCGGTAGAAGTCGCCAGTCGGAATCGTACCGTCCTCCAGCGCAAGTGGTGGGAAGAGCGAGTCGGAGTATCCGTGCTTGGCAATAAGCTTATTTCCAACGACCCAAAGGATCTCTGCCCAGACCTCGCCGATCGCGTGCACGCCCCAATAACCAGGCTTGTCAAGTGTCTTGTATGTCGATGGGTTGATGGTCTCGTTCTGCAGAGAGAATGAACAAACATGTCAATGCCGCAGATTGACGATATCCTTACCAGAGAATAGACATAGTTGCGGATACCCGTTGGTCGGTTGGCAGCCCAAGAGCCCATCGCGTAGTCCGAGTAGGTGCTCGTGCTCCTGATGACAGTAGCCAAGAAGTCTGATGAACGAGAATCAGCAAAAACATCGGCACAATGGTCAAAAAGATGGACATACCACCCCAGCCTTCACCCATTCCTCCACTCTCACCCCAACCCAAGCAGCCTGAGTTCGCCGGGCCACCAGTAAGACGCGTACTTAAACCGTGACTCAGCTCGTGGATGACGATGCCAGCTTCAAGGTCACCATCGTGGTACGGCTGCGCGGTGTTCCAAATGTACATACGGCAACGTCCCTTCTGCCCATCAGGGGGTGTCATGAAGTTCGCATTGTTGTATCCGCTGCCGTCCTGTGCGTTGGCAATCACGGCGTCGTCCTCACGACCACCACGTCCGAAGTTGTCCTGCTGGAAATTACCAGCTTTCTCATCAAAGCCGTATCTTAAAAACGAAAATAAAAATGAGCTTCCGAACAATCGTTTGAGGGCGATTAAGGTGGACTTACCGGTAGTAAAGATCGTGAACCAAGTTGACGGTGTAGAAAAGTTGCGTGATAGTAGTGTTAATGTATTTCTTCGCCTCACCAAATGAATCGTCTTCCGAGAGTTGAGGATCATAAGTGTAGTTGAAGTTCAAACTTGCACCAGCGTCAGGGCGATAGTTGTCCTCCCAGTCGTTTCGGCCTTCCCAGTTCTCATGAGCAAAAACCTGTGATCACCCCAGGTCAATTTCTAGATTAAATTGAAGGTTTGAAAACGCACGTTGTTACCCCACGTCGTGGTGTAGTTATTGATCTTGCCTTTCTGGAGGCGCTGTCCCGCAGAGTTCGGGTCGTTCACCGCAGGGATCGCGTGCCAGCCAAGCGGACTAGCCAACTTGTCAATGCCTTCCTTCTCGATCGTACGGTTTCCGCATTCCGGGTCGTTCACACCCCAGCCAAAAACGTTGTATGTGGCGGAGTCTGCGCGCTCCTCGGGCTTCTTTGGCGTCGGCGCGAGATGTTCAGCATCATCAGAAGCGTCGGAAGCCCAGTCAACCACGGAAACAAGCTTGTGGGGGTGGGAAGCAGTGACGGCCGCTTCGTACCAGTTATCTTGCATCTCCACTTCGAGCTAAGAACGAATATTAGTATGTGCTTAGTTAATTCAAAAACGCCGCTAGTACCTTCCAAACGAGAGTAAGCTCCGTCCTATCGCCGTTCGGAACCTGAACGTATGCATGATGTGCCTTTACTGGGTTAACAGCATCGGGCACGCCAAAGACCGTCTCCACTATGCGCGAACTGCCTTCCGGGCTGAAGGTCGTCTCTATCGTCGAAGAGATTTGCCCCAAATAGTCATCGAAGTTCGAAAGGATATCTGCCGAAAGATCGACATTGGGGGTTGCAGCCATCATGAAGGTCAAAACTGCATCTCGTGCAGAGCCAAGGTCACCCTTTGCGCGCGAAGATTCCGTGCCACGTAGCTCGACCAATCCAGCACTTCCACAATTCGTCGAGTACAGATGTTCCAAACGCTGCGAGAGTCGGCTCATCGTGTTGACCTTACCCATGCGGACTTGGCCATTAGCGCTTCCCGCTGATCGAAGGTCCTCCTGGAGAACAGTCTGCATGGTCTGGCTCAGGTCGAAACAGTGAGCCTCCCATGGAGTGGAGAGACCCTGGTCAATGGCAGGGCTCGCGAAGCGCTCAGGAACAGGTCCACGGTAAAACTGATCATGTAAAAAGGGTTATTAAGCATAACTTACGATAAAAACGGACGTAGTAACAGCTTACCGAGTCACCGTACGACAGAATGGCGCCGTCCTTGACATTCACGTTGATAAGACCGTCCGAGACCTCCAAGAAATTGATCAACTGGCGGAAGTAAACGTGTGTGACGCCAGTGTTGTCATCCGTGTATGAGTCTTCTCGAATCTCATACGAGCTTAACTCGCTAAGCTGGTCGTTCTTCCTGAGAAGCTGCTCCACGAAGTCCGACGCCAATCTGAAAGGCTCGCGTGTGATGGCCTTCGTGCTGAATTCCTGCGCAATCAACTCGGGAGACGTGTTGAAAACGGCATGCGGGATGTCCGGACCGAAGCCGAGCGACTTGCGCATGCGACCGCCAGCGGGCGCCTGAGTCGGGGGCACCCTGGCAAGCGCACCCGTCACAGCGAGGAAGACGAGCGATGCGCTGAGAGGTATGCGCATTGTGTTACGAGTGGTGGGTAGATAAGAAAGGGGGTTGGCTGAATCTCTCCCTTATATGAGCTGGTGTTGGTGGAAGGAAGGAGAGATTGGGCGGTCTCCTATCAAAGCCAGCGGAGGCAAGTCAACTTGAACCGGCAAGCGGCGTTTCATAAGGGGTTAGGTAATCATCGCTGCTGCGGAGCGCCCCAGCTGGACTTTGTTGGTCGTGCGACTTTTATCTGCCCAGCGCCTTGGGGATGATAGCGATGCAAGAGCATAAAGGGGGGTCATCCCATGTCCAGCGCAAAGTGTGAGTTTATGACTGCTGATGATTCGAGCCTCGTTCCCTCGAAGGCTTGCCTCGGAATTTCATATCCGAGTCGCTCTTCACGAATGGCGGTGGCATGCTGTGCATCCTGGACACTAGTCTGCGACTGGTATCCTTTCTAGCCAAGTCTCCTGAGCTCGGGCTTCTCCAACATCGACATCACGGAAGACTCCTATTATCAGGACCCGGTCTGTAAAAGTCCCTACAAATTCAATGAATCAACTGGGTGGCACAGTGAAGTGTCGCATCAGGTTTCTTAACTTAGCACTCCGCCTTATTCACAGAAGGAAGGTGCTCTCCGTACGTTCTCTGCTGTGCCACAGCTTACGGCACCACCGCGAACATGCGGAAGCACGAGCTGGGGAGGCAATGGGAATATTGCTGAGGCAGCCCTAACTATGACGCTTATCAGTGAAGCTTCGGAACTCCTAATTCCTCTGCTTCCCTTATTGAGTCTCCTTTGGCATCGATTCGTAGAAGAGCCTCCTCCATTCACTTCGAAGTGAAGAAAGCCAAGACACCCCGCTATCAGGTAATGGCACGCATTGGTATTAAAACCCGGACTTCTTGTTGCTTACAATTAAAGCTTCTGAAGTCTCCTATTAAGAATTAACTATCTAGGCTTCCTTGCCATCTCTTAGTCGCGCAAACCAAAAGTCAGTGTGCTTTTGAATAACTGATTTGTGGTATCGAAATTCTACGTACGGTTGGAGAGCATATGCGCAGGTATTGTCCCTAACTCACCAATTGTGACTCACAATTACCAGGATCATTAGTATGTCCGACACTTCATCATGCGAGCCCGATCTTAAACGGTGTCTTCCCAGCTATCGGCATAGGAGCCAGAAAAGCGACCTCAAGGTCCGTCCCTCTTTCGTACTCGGAGCTGGAACCGCTTCAAAGCGTGCCGTGCGCACTGTCTATCCGGTAGTCCTTTCATACATCTCTCGAATACTACGTACTACATGCATCTCGATGGCACTCATGGGCACTCATACTCATGGATATCTTTTGGTTGCTGGTCATCTGTTTTCAAGGGCGACAAAGCACGTCCATTCTCGGTGTACGATTTGACTAAGACTCGGTATTTTGGGACAGAATGCTGGCGCTCGCACTTATCGGACCTAGACTAATGATTTTTGGTGGCTCCTCAGCCTAATGGTTCAAAACGCAAACTTGACGCAACTCATATACTGTATCAAGAGATTAATATCTCTTACAGATGGCGAAGGCTTAAAGTCGATTATGGGAGAGCTCACGCAAGCGCGGATGCGGTACGGTTGCACGCTTTTTCTACTTTACGCTTGGTATGACAAGATTTAAATAGCCACCCGCAAATTCCGTCGTGCCCTCTTACCTGTCCAGCTACGCTTGTGTATTGACAGAACGATACGAGGGCATTAAAAAGCCTGCAGACCTAGATACAACCAGCTTCTCTCCTGTAAAGATGCACAAGGTTTACCGGGACTCTACTTGCAGATTCGTTCTTTTGACTATTACCGCTGGATTTTGGTGGACGTTCGCCACTTTCTTTCTGTTTCTGTCGCTATTTCTGTTGCTCGGGTCAGTGATCTTAAGGTTCTCCTTGAAAGACGCGTGAATTCTTGAACGAGGCGCTCTAAGCCCAAGCCGGAACGTAGGTCCTTAGCAATATTTGTTGCGATATTACCTCTAGGCGGAGGTTACGATTTCAGTTTTCCGTTTTCCAGGAGAACGAGCAGTTCAACGACAGTCCTCCAACAACGATCTTACATTGCCGTAGATGCAGGATGACAGGTCAGATTATCGTTCTGGGTAAAAGGCAGAGCTAGGATATTGTCCATTATGATCTACCCGCCGGTAATACCACTTAGCACCAATCGAGGGCAGGCGCTAATTGGAGGAGAGCGCATTGAGTGTCGATGTGAATGACGCCTTCTCATTGTAGCTGTCTGTTTATCCGTGTCAAAGCGAAGAAAACCTACTTGACATTCGAGCAACATACCGTCCCAAGGCAGGGTCGCTCCTTGATCTATACACGCAGCGAATTTAAGGTACAGGAACCAAAAGAAATAGTATACCAACTTACCCGGGAAGGTCCCAGGAACCCAGGAGTAGAGGTCCGTGATTCCCCAAATTGTCTGTATCGCACGGGGTAAGCACTTATCCGGTGCACTTTTTTTGGTTTGAAAAGGGAGGCTTACGATGCCCACACAGCGCGACACAGCCAGACACGCATTAACAACGAACGCATAATCAACCGCCTGTTGTGCGAGGTTAGCAGCACTGGCCAGGACAGGCATCTACAAGAAGGCTTTCAGCGGGAAAAACATCACCCAGAGCTCGTACGGATCCTACCCGAACGTCCAACTCTGTAATTGCAACGTCCACTCCAGCGTCAGCAAACCGTTGCAGGTTCGCCTGCAGGTCTGTCGGCACCTCGCCGACGATGAAGTGGCTTTGGAAGCCTACGCCATCGATGAGGTTCGACGCCTTCAGTGTCTGGACGAGCGACAGCATTGCGTCGGATTTCGCATTCTCGCCTTCAGTGTTGAAATCGTTCTGTGCGAGAGCGTCAGTGACACGGCGCAGCCGACAACACCTTACTTGTTACACGAAGAGCTCTCACAATGTACAATTTGGCCGTCGGGTCTGCCGCTCTTGCTGTGGTGAACGCGGTCTCAATATAGCTGCTTCCCAGCTGCGTCAGGAACGGACTGGCGCCCAGCGTTCCATTATCATTAAACGCCTGTATTCAAAGGTCAGGCGGTAGTGCTGCGTACAGCAAAATGCTCCCACCTCATTCACAACATCCCACGCGAAGGTCTTCCCCGTGAAATGAGTCATCACTACAGAGCGTAAGTAGGAGCTTGTTCAGGCTATTTTTGTCAGCGCCAACCTGTCGTTATGTGGTTGTTCATCGCACTTAGGAGATTATCCCCGGTGAGTGTTGATACCCAATCCGGAAGCTGACTTTTGCCGTAGTCAGAGACAGTCGCGACTGTGCAAAGACCGCGTGAAAAAGAGACGTACCTGTGCCAGACGAGCGTGTGCCCGCGCAGTCTCATTTGGTTCGACACGGCGAACGAGGCGACCTGGTCGCCCTGGTCGAAGGTAAACACGCCCGGCTGGGCTCCGTCGCGTCCCTACAATCGCAAGAGACCCTTTGCGCTACGTCGCGTGCATGAAAATTAATCGCGAGACTTACCATTTCATCTCGTTTTCTGGTGTGGCACCGCTGAGCTGCTGCGCTGCGACGGTCCTGAAGTTCAGGTCGCTTGCATTGGAAAGATGTCCTGCGCCGAGAGCCGCGCCAAAGTAACGCGTTCCCGCCGCCGCCTTCAGCGTTGTTGCCCTTGAAGCGAGCTCCACTGGTGTGGCTCTCGCAAGTAAAGCAGAGCACACGAAAAGAGTTGAGCTGAATAGTGTTTTCAAGGAAATGGCGACCATGGTTTTGTCGACTGCAGGATCCAAGCTCTAGGACGACGCACGTCGGATCGTACCCGTTGCCACTTTATACAACTTTCCGACAGGAAACTCGCAAGAAGGTTACTCCAAGGGCCGAAACCATTCATCGCGTCGTAGGGGCCACTCGGGGGCTTACGCCGTGCGCGCCATTTTGAGGGCTTCTACACGACGCCCAATACAGATTCAACGAGAATCTTCGCCTATGATCCATAGCTCTCGAGTCTCGAGGTCCGGCATGTGCATCGCAGTCCTTATAGGAAATGTCAGAGGGCCCACATGGACAGCCTGACGATATGACGGAGTCAATTGGATTCATGTCACCTGCTTAACACGCAAGTAGGCCAGGCGGTATCCATGCGCATTTCCACGTACCCGTTCCTTGGGTCATGAGCCAAGCAATCCGTGTGTACCAGGTAAATCATATCCTTACTTCCACCTGCCGTTGTGATTAAGGCGCACTTGAGTTGATGTATAACAGATTTTGTAAAAGTAGCTGTAAAAGCCAACACATCGGACCCAAATAGTACGGAGAACGCGTGAACAGAGCACCGTGCATGAGTCTTTGCCGACAGGACCCTAAGTCAAAAAACGAGCGAGCACGGACTGGACCTTGGCACGATATAAAAAGGACGTCAGGGACTTCTGCAACTAAGTATGAGAGCACAGCAGACGATCAAAGCAACAAGTCAGGCAGACGAGCTCCCCGAGTCCACAGACCAATCCCGGACACCACAATCGACGTACAACAGTCGATTCTGTCCTCCGGACTGGGCAGCTCTAGTCTTGAACGTTCAGAAGTGGTGCATGCTTGCGGATATTCCCAAGGCCGCGATCACTTCGGCTCCCACTTGCAAGTCATACGAATCCAAGGCCGCCAGCAAGGGGTGGACAAAATCTATGTATATGTATACATTTTCCCTGAAAAAAGCAAAACATCGCGGGGTTGATTTCCTCGGGGCACTCGACAGTACAAAAGAAAATTGGAACGAACGACGGACGATCGGCGACAAACCTAGGTGGCAGGCCGAGTGATATCGACGAAGAATTTGTCGAGGAAGCAAGCGAACGTATAACTGTACAACAGTGCACGCTTCTTCAATCGGTGTTCTCTACGAGTTTACCAACGACGAGGCACTCGTTGTGCGAGTGCTCGATGCAGCCCAGAAAAAAAGAAGCACGTAGAACGACAGGATCCGCAGCGTTCGGCACCTGTCGGTCGAAGGGTCACTCACCATTTATGTTTTCGCTGCGCAGCAGAGTCAATGTGAAAATATATTGACCAGAAAGAGTAAAGTACGACGTACATCTCTGCTGGGGTCGAGTCCTCGGACTTGTCGAGGGACTGGTCGATGGGAATGAACATGTCTGTTTTTTAATACGACGCATGGGCCATAAGAACGTTCAGCACCAGCGACATCATCAACACGTCAAGTGCAGCTCGCCGGGCTCGAACGACTGCTTCACCATACCGCGTGGAGGATCCCTACCCGCAAAGTTTCCATACGGACCATCTGGACATTACAAATATCAAAACCATGAATCCACGCCTAACTCAAAATCGCTTCTGTCTCCCTTGACCTTCTTGTTAAACACCGTTTCCTTAATCGCAAACCAAATCCTTGGATCCTTCTTCTCGTCGAACCTCTCGAGCATCTTAAGGGTGCAGGTGCGAAACAGCACCATCGGTGGGTGCATCCACGAGTAGCCGTGCTTGAACTCTTCAGGCGGCGAGCCAAGAGGGCCGGGGGCGGACGTGCTCGGAAATACGACACACTGCACACAGTAAGCGATCGCCGAGTTGCAGTACAGTGTTGACCGGGGCATCGAGGTTGTCAGCCATGTTGTGCGGTGACTCCGGAGAGAGGAGAGGAGCAGGGATACGCCGATCGTCACTCACGAGTCAGCAAATGTATTCGAGGTCGGCGCTGATGGCCGCGGCAGTCCGCAGCCGTCTATTCGGCCCAATTGCCTATTCATTTCGCCTGATAATTTTAGGAAAGCACTATTTACCCAGCGAATCATTCCTCTCGGCTCTCCTGCCCCTCAGCACTACACCTTTCACCGTTTACACTCTTGCGGCGATGAAGATCAGAAACAGGCAAGCCAAGTCCTCCGCAGTATGTCGTTTGTCTCCGCACCACTTCGCGGGTCCGTTTCCCGTTCGCAGCGCACCGGCCACGCAAAAGTAACCTATATGTGCCGTAGTATGCGCAATATGCAGTGGCGGGGGTTCAGCAACTTCAGTCACTTCTTCACAAACACAAATACATGCCTAACTCCATCTCCTCCTCCCCTTCTCAGGCACGCACTGAGAAGATCATTCAGAAAGACGAGGAGGTCGGGAAAATCGCACAAACAACGTCCGTCGGCATACTGTATGTGCGCCCCGAGCCCCATCCCATCTACCGATCCGTACTCGCAACGCAATATTAATGTCTTGTCCACCGCCCTGACTTGATTTTACGTTTGCGCCCACATTTACGCCGCCGCTGCACCTGGTATGACCGCCGAACAGCAAAGGTACGCGAGAGTCGGGATGTTCCCCTCTCCATGATCGTCGACGAGGCTGCCAGAGTGATTCTTTAACGCGATTCAAGACGCAAGGAGCCCGATATCCCCGCTTTGCGCGAAAACAATCGGCCTCCGCTTTCCAGACCTGCCCGTAGGAATAACGTGCTCAGACTCGGAAACGATTCGCTACACGGAATACGTGATCACGAGTAGCAGGACGGTGTTGATCGGGGTGGCGAGGTCGAGCATGTTCCAATGCAGGAGAAGAAAAGGGAAGGGGGACAACAAGCAGTCTCGGTAAGATATACAGTCGAACTCGATTCCAGACGTAGGCCGGAGCGCGTCTTTAGGCGAGCGGTAGTAGATTGGTCGATTCAGCTAGTCATTTGGGAGCCCCAGAAGGACTTGAGTGGCGCTTAGACAGCGGTCCCGGACTAAGTATGCCAATCCGTGTCTTTGCTCCACACATGGATGAGTCGAACCGTCGATCGCAGATCAAACAAGTTACGTAATATCAGGCCTGGCCTAACACGGCAGGACTTCCTTTGATGCATTCTCAGCCAACCATCGATAGCGACTCCTGCACGCAGCTCTCTCTTAACTATCATCGTCTAACACACAAGCCACAAGCAATCTCAGTCAATTTTACGATTTAAACATGTCTCAGCAACCAGACATCGGCCTTCAAGATTTCAGTCAACAGTGAGTAGACGGCTCGCGACGTTATATTCGGAATATATACTCAAATCACCTCGTGCGCAGGTTTCTGCGCGTCAAAGGTAACGTGCGATCCCTCAACGTCGATGATAATACTGAGATATATTGCGACCAAAAGCAATCGATATCACTTTTAACGGCCGTCGTCCACGATATCCGCTTTCCGTCAAGATTCAAGTTGGCAAGGACTCGCCGATAAAGTCTCCCCGGTTCGGTAAAGACGAAACTATTCACTGGGAATTTGAGAATTATTTGTGAGTGTTATAATCATTGATCAAGGCTGCTTCAAGTGCTTAGTCTTTCAAGTCATCCACCGGTATCTGTGGATCTTACAGTCTCGGTCGAAGAAATGCATAAGTTCAATCGTAAAAAGACATATGCAATCTTTAAGATCGTCTCCGAGGACGTCACAGGAAAAGACGAGGTTTCTATTCAGGGTACGTCACTCTTAGGCTGGCTAGAGGGCGCTCGCCTATGTTCTTGTTTGTTCTAGACGATAAGAAACGGGCTTCAGTAAAATTGACCTGCGTAAAGGCGTTATCGGTGAGCACATTGACCTATGAAATGATGCCGACAGATTACATTGACTTATCTAAAGATTGTGGAGCTTACTAAGCTCTTTATCGAAGAGGCGCAGGCTCAGGTCAGCAACAAGAAAGTTCTCCTGGATTGCCTTGGCAAATTCAGCGGTTTTGTTGACGGGTGCATGAAACTTGCTGATGCTGTGTCCGAAGTAAGTTTGCACCCCTATTCTTTTGATGCTTATCTAACTATCTAATTGCTGCAGATTGATCCACGTGCTAAAACCGCAGTTTCAGTTTTCAATTTTTTCTACGAGGTGATGTAAATGGCAATTCACCGGATTGCGTATTCTAACGGACATTATAGTTCTGTAAATCACAGCAAGAGTGCCATGATGCAGCTGTTGAGCTTATGCAGGACTTGGTCTCCTTATTTCCATTTACAAAGGATGTTTCACTCGAGAATGCCTTGACCAAGAAGGTGGTTTGTGACATTCTTGATCTTTTTTGTACGATTTCGGAGTCGATTATCAAGTATTCGAACAAAGGTTTTCTGGGTAATACAAACCGTTTATTACCACAGGGGTTTGGTTACTGAAAGTCTCTTACAGGGGACCTGCTTTCGTCCCACCGGGATGAGATAGACTCGTTGAAGGTCAAATTTACGAGGCTGAAGGAAATGTATGCTTGGTGCATCGCGGTGGAGAGTTGGAAGTCAACCATTGAAATAGGTATTTTTCTGGGCACGTTGTATCTTCAATTGATTAACCCCTCTTTTCAGAGGGTCAGGTCGGGGATGCCACGCTTCGAGGACTGCACCCAGCGAGTCAGGCCTATTACGATATAGACAAGCGGTGTCTGGAAGGGACGAGGGTGGCTGTACTTAAGCAAGTCGGGGAGTGGGTTCGATCTGAATCGAAATTATTTTGGTTGCATGGTGTGGCGGGATCGGGAAAGAGCACGATTGCGAACTCCGTCGCCTACATGTTTGAGCAGGAGATGAGTCTCTCTGGGTGCTTCTTCTGCAAGAGAGACGACCCAGAACGTCGTGAACCAAAGAATGTCTTCCCTACTCTGGCATACCATCTGTCTAAGTGGCATGAAGGCTACAGGGGGGCCGTCCTTTCGGTTGTGCGGGGAAAAGATGAGCCTAAGCTCACTCAGAGCCTCCGTTGGCAATTCGATCTGCTACTGAGACAGCCTTTGGAGTCGCTCGTCGATAAGCCACCAGGCTCCCTGGTCGTTGTGATTGATGCTCTCGATGAGTGTGGGGATACAGCGGACTCTAGATCTGTTCTGGCTGAGTTTCTCGTGCGGCTCTCTCTCGTCGTTCCTTGGCTCAAAGTTTTCGTGACTAGTAGGCCTCATCCAGAGTTTCATGAGGTGTTTGGACGAGACCTCATCAATTGTCAAACTTTCGATGTCAGCGCTCAGGTGGGCGATAGTCAGCTGCAGGAGGATATGTCAGAGTACATAAGGCTCCGTGCAAAGACGATTAAGGTCACCCTTACGGATGAGCACGTTAAAGCACTCACTGAGAAAGCCTCTGGCCTCTTCATATGGACCAGCACTGTCTTTAGCTTCCTTGGAAAGCAGCTTGATAAAGATGCAGCAATTGCTAAGATCCTCTCATCGACATCAGGGGATAATCAAGAGGCTTCCGAGTTAGATCGAGTCTATATGACTGTCATCCGGGATATGCATGGTGGATCAGAAGGAAATGCTGAAATTATCAGAAATGTACTTGGTCTCGTTGCATGCACGGCCAAGAACAGACCTCTTTCAGAGGACGCACTTGTACACTTTTTATCTACGGAAAAAAGGGGCTTCAGTTTAGTTGTTCTCAAAGGTGTCATTGATAGCTTGCAGGCTGTGTTGTACAGAGATGTACAAAAGGGTCAAGCCATTCGTGCCTGCCACTCATCTTTTCTTGACTTCATCAGTGACCATGAGCGTTCAAAGGAATACTGGGCTGAACCTGTTCCTTTAAACACAACGATGTCTGTCAGGTGTTTACAGATGATGCTTTCTGAATTGAAATTCAACATTTGTGGCTTAGAGTCATCATATATCTCAAATGATGATGTACCGGATATTCAGGAAAGGATTTCTAGATGTATACCTCAGCAACTCCAGTATAGCTGTTTGTACTGGATGGACCATCATGTTGGGTCTGGTCTAAACATTGATCAACATTCAATGAAAGATTACATTGAGAAGCTTCTGTGTCAGCCAGGTGCCTTATACTGGCTAGAATGCCTAAGCCTCCTCAAGGAATTAAACTCAGCTATAGATATACTGGCAATTTGTTACAGATACTTTAAGGTATGTTCTTCTAATGACTCCAGGAACCACATTCTTATGATATCTCCATTCAGCCATCTAGTCAGATCTCTGATGCAGCAAATGAACTATTCAGGCTTGTTTCTGCTTATCACACAGCAATTTCCATGAGCACCCCACACCTCTATGTTTCAGCACTGTCTTGGGTACCTACAGAGAGTTTCATGGCCAAGGCCCTCTACCCATCATTTTACAATCAGCCTATTATCAAATCAGGAAAGGAAAGGAACTGGAGAAGCACTCTATGGATAGCCAATGTAGGGAGTGATGTTCATTGTGCATCCTATTCCCCTGATGGCAAGCACATTGTGACTGGGTCATGGGACAACACCCTCAGGATCTGGGATGCACACACTGGGAATCCAGTGGGAGATTTACTCACAGGGCACTCACACTGCATCAGCAAAAAACCATTAACCTATATTTTGCTATTTTTTACTATTTTTTACTATTTTTCACTATATAGCACTATATAGTGAAAAATAGCAGAAAATAGCAAAAAATAGGTTAATGGTTTTTCCTGATGTGGGTCACCTCTGTTGCCTACTCTCCTGATGGTAGGCACATTGTGTCTGGGTCATGGGACAACACCCTCAGGATCTGGGATGCACACACTGGGAATCCAGTGGGAGATCCACTCATAGGCCACTCAGACTGTGTCAGCTCTGTTGCCTACTCTCCTGATGGTAGGCACATTGTGTCTGGGTCACATGACAACACCCTCAGGGTCTGGGATGCACACACTGGTCATGCTTTTGGAGATGCACTTGCAGGTCATGCAAACCAGCTTACCTCTGTTGCCCATTCTCCTGATGGTAGTCACATTGTTTCCTCCGAGTCAAACTTTTTTACAACACGTATAACACAAACTGAAGAGACTATGCATGTATCACCCACCGAGCCGGTGTTATCTCCCAATGGTCCCTTGGCATATCTAGTGGACCACCAAAATAAGGTAAATAGTGATGGCTGGGTCAAAGATCCATCCGACAGGCTCTTGCTTTGGGTACCGTATGAGTATCATGAAGGCTTGTTCGCTCAGTACATAATGTGCATGCCGAAGGGCGGGTCTTCCGGAGGTCATCCTGTAGCACGAGTCGACTGGGGAAAACTGGCCAAATACAGCGGCCCTTCATGGGTCAATATTCTAAAAGATGCCTCCCAGTCTTAGGTACGATTTCGACCTTCCATGTCTTCACTGAATGCTGACGCGTATCCTATAGCTTACAGTAGCCTCGGAGTGTATTTCGACAGTTTAATTCCCGATGCCATTTGTTGTTTCACATCTTTGTAGTACCGTCTCGTTCCCGAAGAATATCTTGACTTTTTTGTAAGCGTCTGGGTAGTTTATTTAGCCCTGCAATTGTACTCCTTATATTTAACATCGATTCCTTTTGGATAAAGAAGCTATAAGGTAAGTGGAAACAATTAAGTTAGCGGATAACTACGTGGGAAGGACACAATACGAATAACACTTCCTTACATCGCCAACGCGTAAGCTGGTATGTTTTTTATTTGGTTCGAAATGTAGATAGGATGTCCAAGGGAATCGGCGAAAGATATCGCTGAAAAAGAGGAATACCATACGCTCCGAAGTTCTTTCAGAGACACGCCAAGATATTCCAAGAGTGATGTTAAAATTGCCCCACATCAGCGCCATAGGCCTACTATGTGTAGTGGCCCGAATCCCGAAAGCAGTTGTTAAATTTCGGCGCGAGGGAAAATAAGTTTATTTTTCAGCCATCAACTCGCCCTGCTGCATACGTGGACTTTGCCTGCGGCTTCCATCGGGTCCTACCACCGTTTCGAACTTGATTCCAGACCAGCAAAATCACGAATACCTCCATCCATTCGCCCTTCGTATCAGCCCCGGGCTCCTGGAGGGATTAGCTTCCTCTGAATTAGTCCTCGTACAGTCCCCGGGTCAGAAGAAACCCTCGGGCCCCGGGCTTGAGTCCCTACCACTAGGCCCCTTAGGTCAAGAACGGGCGAGCGCAGGACGGAGCCCAGTATAATATGAAAGGTTGACGAAAAGCTTCCGCGGAGGCGACTGAGCAAGTACAAGAGCACGACAGCCAGCCACAGCAGAGAGCCAAGCAGACGAGTTAACCGGAACCACAAACCAAAGTCAGACGCGAAGGAACCTAATATTCTGTCTTGCGCGCAAATAATTGGCCCCCGTTTTCCGGACCGGACCTCCTTGGATTCCGACAGAGGCCGCGACCACCTCAGCTCTAACTTACACATCTTGCAACCCGAAACCCACGAACATGGGGAGAAGAAACTCTATGTATATATACACATATCCTTTGATAAAAGAAAATCACCACGGGGTTCGGTTCCCCCCCGCGGTGCTCGACAGTACAACAGAAACGATTGGTGACAAACTCAGGTAGCCGGGCCGAGACAATATTATTGGCGAAAGAATTCAGCGAGGGCAAGCGAACAGCGCACGCTGCCTCAATCGGTATTTTCCACGAGTTTCCCAGCGACGAGGTACTTGTGCGTAAAGTGCTCGATCCAGCCTAGAAAGAAAGAAAGGCGCGTAGAAAGTCAGACTTCGCCAAGCCCGGCACCAATCGGTAAAAGAGCAGCTCACCGTTCATGTTTTCGCTGCGGGGCGAAGTCAACAAATTAATACATTGATTAGGAACGAGTAGAGTACGACGTACATCTCTGCTGGGGTCAGGTCCTCTAGCTTGTCGAGGGGTTGGTCAATGGGGGTGAGCATATCTATCACACGTAAGAACATTCAGCACCCAGCGACCGCATCAACACACCAAGCGCAGGCTTACCAAGCTCAAACGACTGCTTCGCCATACCGCGCGACGCATCCCTACCCGCAAAGTTCCCGTACGGACCATCTACACCACCATCAACCAACCAAAAAAAAACAGAGTCAACCACCAACCCCCACTGAACCTCCCAAAATTGCTTCCGTCTCCTCACTCACCAGGCCCATAGAACCCCCTCCCCGCCGAAACATCAAACACCGTCCCCTTGATCGCCAACAAAATCCTCGGATCCTTCTTCCCGTCGAACCGCTCCAGCGTCTTGGGCGTATACGTGCGGAACAGCACCGTCGGCGGGTGCGTGCGCGGCATCCACGAGTAGCCGCGCTTGAACTCCTCGGGCGGGGGGCCAGAGGGGACCGACGTGCTCGGGAACACGATGCGCTGCACGTAGTACGCGATCGCGAGCAGGAGGACGGTGTTGATCGGGGCACCGAGGTCGACGGCCATGTTGTGTTTTGTGTTCTGCACAGGGGACTTGAGAGAGTAGAGAGGGAAGGAGAGGACACGTTAGTAAAGGCAGTCGTCACTCGGCGGACGTATTCATCGCCGGCGCTGATGGCCGCGGCACCCGCAGGGGCCGCAGCCCCACCTACAGTCGAACCTCCCATAGCGGGTGGAGGTCGGTGGAACCCCAAAATATCCATTATAGGAGGTTATTCCACTATAAGAGTTCTGAGTTTATTATGTAATAATGAAAAGTGAATTTTTCGAAATTGTACTGGAGCAAAAATGGGTGGTTTGCACTTCACTTGAAACTTCATCCTGAGTAAATGAAGTTGTGTACAAGCCTGCTGAAATTCAAGCTCAGAGCAGTGCTGGCAGAGCTGGTTGAGTTCTGCAATTGCTCAGCAGGCTGCCCTGGCACTGGTATCTTTGATTACAACTCCAAATTAGGATATGGGGAGCAGGAATATTTCTCCAGAAGGATGGGAAAGGTCTGAGCTAGGCTTTTTGAGGGTCCAATAGATCCCAACCATTATGAACTTGATGGAAGGAAACAAAGGGTAACACAAACTTGCAATTTTGCAGCCAAGTTGACCTCCTATAATGGATATTTCTAATATATTTTCTTCATTTGGCTATCCATTATCCATTATAAAATATATCTGTTATGACATAGGGATTTCCTGACTACTGACTCGGTGGGAACCATCCTCCTTGTCCTCTAACCACCACCATCTAGGTAGTCTTTACAAGCACTCTGCCCTCTATGTCTGATCAACAACAACAACAACCCCAATCCCCTTGCCCCATTGACGAGACCTTTTCTGCCCCCACTGTCTCCACAAGGGGCGGTTTTCGGTCTCATCGAGGATGCGGGTCTGACTCACTGCCTCCTCCGGGAACGGTCGCGGCTTGCTCCTCCTCGTTCTTGGGGTCGATCTCGAGCTTTTCCTGTGCGCCTCCGGTACCCCCTAAAGTCCTCCCCACAGTCTCCCCACTGGCGGCAGAGATCATGTCTCACCAACCCTTCCACCCCCTGTCCCGCTCTGTTTCAGCGGTGAGTGACCAAGGAACTGGCCAGGTCATGGCTCACATCTCATGCCCGGCTACCCCGGGCGGTCTATTTACAGGTCCAACAACCGGTGCCCCCCTCTCTTTTGAGGGTCAACCAGGACTTTCCTCCTTTTTGGCCCCTGCTCTGCAGGCCCCCCAATCCACCCTCGGTTCTATCTGGGCGGCACCCCTCCCTCCAGCTACACCTCCCCCCATCCCTGCCCTTGCTCACCCTACCACGCCCCCTGGTGGTGGTGGTGCGGCTCCCCGTGTAGACGAGACCCCCCATGGCCCACCCCGCCCGACCTCTGCGGCTCTCTCCTCCCTCAACTCCAACTCCGAAATGTCGGAGGCTGCGGAGGAGGATGCCCAGCTTTCTACGGCCTCTGCTCGGAAAAAGCGCAAATCCACCAACGCCCCAGCCCCTCTGTCCCCCCAGGCGGAAGCACTGAAGGTCCCCTACCTCAGGTTGGCCACTACTACAGCAATGCGTGCCTCCCACGAACTTCTTGCACTTGGAAAGACAATGTCTGCATCGGCCTCTGAGACTGTCACCCTCCTTGGGGAAATCGCCTTCGCAGTTGGTTCCCTCAACAGTGCCCTGGTCCAGGAGGATCCTCTAGCACACTCTGCCACTACGCAGGCCTTTTTGGTGGCGGCGGGCCCACGTTTCAACCTGGCTCCCATGCCGGTTTCCTCTCTTGCTCCCCCCCAGCCTTCCCAGACTGTGGCCAGTCCCCCCCCCCCCCTCCCTGCCCCAGCAGATGGTTCAGGTCATGTCTGACCTCACACGCCAAATGTCTTTCATGATGCAGCGGATGGACGCCCTCAAACGCCCCCCCCCACGCTCCTTGGGGGTCGGGTCTGCCCCCTCCAGAGACAGGAAAGGGAAGGGTAAAGCCAACCCTAGTACTGCCCCTCCTCCATCACAAGGACCTTCGGGCCCTTCTAACCTCACCGCTGGGTCCACCTTGCCAACACCTGTCACTCCAGGTCTTGCTGTGGGTGGGGCTACCCCTGCCACTGCGCCTGCTACTGCAGCCCCAGTGACGACAGGGGCCCCCACTACTGCTAGCGCTGTGAAACAAGAGCCGAAGCGTGCAGTCCTCCCGGTTATCCATACCATTACGGACCCGACCCTTGCCATCCACTTCCATGGGGCACCACCTCCTGCTGAAGCGTGCCCTACCGACTCCCAGATGACCATAAACGTCCGGACTGCCCTCTCACACTTTCCCACTGCGGCCAAATTGGTTGTACGCGCCACCCATTGGAACGATCGAGGCAATTGCTTCGTTACATTCGCTCACAACACTCATGTTCCTACTATGAACAGCATGAAGGAAGTTGTGATGGCAGCCGTGCAAAGCGTCTACCCTGCCACAGTCTCCCAACTTGTATTGTGGGCCTGTCTCCAAATCGCTGAAGTCCCTACGCGTCCTGCACCGGGCCTCCCTGCCTTCACTGTGTCCGACCTCCAAGCGGAGTTCCGTGCCGCCAACCCTCACCTCCTCTCACTGCCAATGACTCTAGAGCCCAACTGGACCTGGGCCTACGAGCTCCTTGGCAAGGACATTATGTCTGCCCCTATCACCTTCTCCTTTGAAGACCCTATGGGCGCCCGTTCTGCGAGTATCCTCTCCACGCCAAGGAACCACGTAGTCTACATGTTCGGCCGCCGGCTCAAACTGGTGGCGTGACGTGACCTCCCTCGCCTCATGCAGTGCACTAAATGCACTGCACTAGGCCACCTCGTTCAGAACTGCAGGAACCGGCCCTGGTCGTGCCTCATATGCACTGGTCGTCATCGTACCGATGATCACTGCATGCGCTGCCCTGGTTGTGTCTGGGATGCCCTCCCGTCCTCCTCCCCCTGCACCCATCCCCCCAAATGCTCAAACTGCTCCGGCGAACACCGCGCCGACTCTTCCAGCTGCCCCAAACAGCGTGGCCATGCCCATTCCTCTTTCGCCCCACCCCCGGTAGATGAGTAGTCCCTGGACGTTCATGCAACACAATGTTGCAATGTCCCGAGTGCATGTTGAAGCACTCATCCACTCCTTCTCATCTACCCCCGGTGCTCCTCTCCCACCTGCAGTTATTCTATTACAGGAACCCCCTTGGTACCCTATTGGCACCTCCCCCTCTATGTTTGCAGCATCAGGTATGCCTGTTTTTGGTTTCCCTGCTATGCCCAACTACCACGTCTTTGTGCCTCCCTCTTCGGGAAGCACCGAACTAACACATCCGTGTGTGGTTACACTGGTTCACCAGTCCATCCCTCTGTCCCGAGTGGTGCTGGATGCTTTGTGCTCCCCCACTCGTGACATACTCACGCTAATTTTTGACACTGGCCTTGGGCCTCTTTTTGTCACTAATGTATACAATCACGATGTGAATAAAACTGCCACCATCTCCTCTCTTGCTCTACTCGAGCTCCCTCCGAGTGCACACTGGCTGGTTGCTGGGGACTTCAATCTTCACTCCATCCACTGGGACCATGGCTCCCACTCTGCTAGCGACGCCCACAAAGCCCATCCGCTGGAACACTGGGCTGCCTCTCATGCCATGCACCTCCTGAATCAGCCGGGCTTCGATACCCGGCGCTGCCCTTCCACCCAATTCACCGAATCAGTCATCGACCTTGCCTGGGCTTCCCCTTCTCTGGAAGACCTCGCTTTGGGCGATTCTTGGACACAGTCATGGGATACCCCCTCAGGATCCGACCACGCTGTTATCACCTGGTCCATCCCCCTCTCTTCTAATCCGCACATCGACCCCTTCCTCCATCCACGGTATGATGACTCGCTCTCTACTGAATGGCTGGAAGCGCTTGATGGCCCCCTTACTGCCGCCTTCGCCCTCTCAGGCACCACTTCTAGCCTCCTTGACATCAAAGTCGTCGCCATACATGATGCGTTGGTCTTCGCCACTGATTCCTCACACCCTCCATCCACTCAGAAGATGGGAGGACACAAGGTCAAGTGGTGGGACGCTTCATGCCGTGCTCACATGGTTGCTTTGTGTGAGGCCACCCCGGCGACTCATATCGTGCTCCGACGAGAGTCGGCCGGTATCTTTTGCCGCGCAAAACGCTCGTGGGCCGACTCGTTTACTGCCTCCGTCAAACCGGACAAAATCTGGCCAATGGCGAAGTGGGCTATGGGCACGAGACATGCGCCCATCCCCGCCCTAGTTACAGGACGCACCACCGTGAACTCTCCTGCAGAGAAGGCCGCCGCCTTCCGGGCCAAGTACTTTGGTACCCAACCTTCTGCCACCCCTCCCCCGATGTACTCCTTCATTGGTGCCCTCCCTATGCACGATCACCCCATCCTCATGGAGGAATTAGATCACGCCCTCAATCTCACTTTGAACTCGAGTGCTCCGGGCATTACGGGCGTTGGCTATCAGGCCCTTAAAAGCCTGCATGCCGCCCATAGTGTTCCACTCCTCGCGCTTTACAACGAGTGCTTGGAAGCTGGACACCACCCCTGTCCTTGGAAGGACGCCAAGGTGGTGATTGTTAAGCTCAACGGTTATGCGGTGATCGATGTTGGGGCTTCCTGATTGACGAGGCTGATGGTTACGGCAACGGGGCTTCCTAGATGTCGTAAGTCGAAGGTGATCGTCAGTGGGGCTTCCTGATCGATGATGTGGACATGAGGTGCTTCTCAACGGGGCTGGGTTACGACAAAGCGACTAATGGCCAAGTGGCGCACAGCGGACTGGTGGTAGCAGATAATGGGCTTGTATGAACAAAGAGCACAAGCTTAGGGCTTGTGCTACTGAATGTTACATGCTTATATGCTACTCTATGTGTTTACTACTGTAGCGGCCTGTGTAGGGTAGTTTACCAGACTATGGAAGGTCATGGAAACCCAAGGAATACCTTGGTAATACAAGTAGGGCTATCAGTAAGCAAAGCACATCATGATGGTGCAGGAAGGCGTCATCATGGCGTCTTATGGCGCAAAGTGAATAAGGATGAGTAAGGCAGAGAAATGGGGGAGTTGCGCTGACTGATGATGATGAAGAAGAAGTGAGTCAGCGCAGTAGAGGAAAGTAAAGGAAAATTGTAACAGTGATGCTCCGCAAACTCAATAAGAAGGATCCCACGGCACTTAACGCCTACCGCCCCATCACTCTCGAGGAAACTATGGGCAAACTCCTCGAGAAGATCATCGCCAACCGCATCCAGTTCATAGCCAACGAACTAGGAGCGCTCCCCTCCTCCCAGTATGGTACCCGCCAAAAGTCGGGTGTACTGGATGCTGCCACGGACCTCATCAACGAAATTGAATCAGCATGGGCCAAACACCATGTCATGTCGGCTCTTGCGGTTGACGTTGCTGGTTTTTTCCCTTCCATTCAACACCCTCAACTGATGGCCGTCCTCTCCGAATTAGGGTTTCCCCCTCACCTCGTTTCATGGGTCCTCTCCTTTGTCTCCAACCGCCAGGTAGCCTTGTCTTTTGACGGGTTCACCGACACTCTCACCCCCATCCCCAACATGGGGGTTCCCCAAGGATCACCCATCTCACCCATCTTGTCTGCCCTTTTCGCGACTAGCCTTCTTTCCTCCCTCCAGGTTTCCGACCCTCTCGTGTTCGTCCGGGCTTATGTGGATGACCACCTCCTTACCACTTCTTCGACCTCCATCGCCACTAACGTCGCGCGTCTCGAACAAGCATACGTCTCCTTCTCCGCAGCATGCCATGCCCTCGGGCTCTCTCTGGATGACGACAAATCTGAGCTCATCCATTGGACCCGACAGCACGCCCTATGCGAAGACTCCCTTATTCACCCTATTCACCTGCCGCGATGGGGCCTTAACCCCCTTCAAATTGTCCCCTCCCGGCCCTTACGTTGGCTGGGGATTTTCTTCGACACGCAACTGCTGTTTACGGTCCACGTTCAATGCATGTGCTTCAAAGCCATGTCTTCCTTACACGCCCTGGAACTCCTCGGCAATACTCTTCACGGCCTCGACCCGCTCCACCTTCAACGTCTCTATATTGGGTGCATACTACTGGTCCTACTCTGGGGCTCTCCCTTGTGGTTTACCGGTGTACGCCAAAAAAGCAAATGCGACAAACTGACTTTAGTCCAGTCCATGGTGTGCCGCCGTATCCTTGGATCATGGCACACATCACCACGTGGCCCCTCTGAAGTTCTGGTGTCCATTCTGCCTATCCCCCTTCGCCTAGAGCGCACCAAATCTCATGTGGCAATTTGATATCTCACCACCACGCACCACCTTCTCCCTTTGTGCACTACTCATAAAGGCGCCATCACCACCTCCTTCATGTCCTGGGTTCCCCCTGGGTGTGAACAAGTTCCCCGTTACACTCGCCCACCTTGGATTGCGTTACCTGCCTTATGGCATGTGAGCATCGACCGAGCAATTGACCACTCTTCAGAAGCACGTGAGGCACTCGTTCAGGCCCACCATGGTCTCATTGACCGGCTGAAAGATACCCCCTCCCGTCTCCTCATCTATACTGATGGATCCCATAAGGGCATGTCTCCCTCCTCTTTCTCTGGCGGTGCCACTGGTGTCTGGTTTTATCGTGGGGAGGCTGTCCTCACCCACGAAACCTATCTAGGTTCATCGGTCCACACTACGGACTGTGAACTTGCTGCGATTGCCGATGCCGTTTGGCTTCTGGCTTACTCTTACGACCTCCACCCTGCGGTCATGCAGGTAGAGATCTACACTGACTGCGAAGTGGCCCTTACACTCCTCACTGACCCTCGTCCAGCCCCTGGCGTTAATGTCACCCTCCTCATTCGGAAGTGCCTAAAAGTTGCTACCAAGCAATTTCCCCATGTGTTTTTTCATCTTCACTGGGTTCCTGGGCACTCCAATGTGGAAGGCAATGAATTTGCTGACGTCCTCGCCACTGGCATTGCGGACCACCCTCCACCGGACACCCCCCCGTTTCTGCCCACCATCCGCTTCCTCTACGGCACTTGCCACATGGAAAAACGACTGGGCCCTGGCCTGTCGTAAACTCCGAGGGACTTCCGATGCTCACTCCATGGGCATAAACCTTACTCCCTCTACTAAGCCGTCCGCCCTCATGCAGAACCTCAAATTGGGTCGCCGCACTAAGTGCAAAGTTTTCCGGACACTCCTTGGCCATGCCGGCTTTGGTGGGTACTTTGGACGAATTCCAGGACGTGACCCCCTATGCCCGTTCTGCCATACCCCCGAGACAAGAGCGCATTTGCTCCTCTCTTGCCCTCACACCCTCGCTGCCTGCTGTGCGGCATGGAAGACTCCTTTGCCCTCTACGGAAGCCGAATGGTTCTCCAAGGACGGGTTGCTGTGTCTGTCATCCTTTCTTGACTCTCACCCTGCCTTTGAAGTGGAACCCATCCTCATCTTCGATCCGGGTGGGCCTACTGTGGTCCACGTTTCTGACCTAGGCTTTGCAATTGGCAACTAGGCGAAACACACCCTTCTTATTTCACTACCACTTGGTAGCCCCCCTCTCTGCTTCTGGCATCCCACGACTATGTTGCTCTTTATAACAACTACCATCTCACAAATACAGGGGCCTAAAGGCCCCTGGAGTGTATTTTGTACTAGATAGTCATGACACACTATAGAAATGCATGTAAAAAAAAAAAAAAAAACTCGGTGGGAACCCCAAACTATCCATTATGGGAGGATATCCGTTATGGGAGATGCCCGATATGGGAGGTTCGACTGTACATAATCAAATCCACCCAATAAGTAAGTAAGCTGCTTATGGTAAAAGTACTAATTCGGGCACTCAATAAGGCCGAACGCTCAAGCCGCTGAGCCCATCCGCATCCTCCTACTTAAGCAGCCTCCTTCAACACGGCCCTCTCCCTCCGCATCACGCCCCGGCAACGATGAAGAACAGAAACAAACAAACCAAGTTCCCCGTGGTACGTCCTTCGCTCTCCCTCCCCGCTACGTCTTGCCCGGCGTCCGCAACAGCTGCATGGGGGCTGGCTGCATTTGCATACCCGGCGTTGCGCAGCCCGAGTCTACATAACACGCAATATGCGGCACCCCAGCGCCATGAGCGCATCTCAGAACCAGACCTACACGAATTCCAAACACCTAACCCGTCCTCTCCTCCCCCCTATTCTTAGGCACGCATAAAGAAGATCATGCAGAAAGACGAAGAAGTCGGGAAAGTCGCGCAAGCAACACCCGTCGTTATATGTGCGTTTCCTTTTCATCCCATCTCCCATCTTCCACCTACCATTCCGCGTTTGCAATGTCACGTCTGTCCGTCCTGACTCGACTCGACTCGACCTGACTTAATTCTACATCTACGTCTACATTCGCGTCCACATCTGCGCTCGATACGCCCGACACGTCTCGCACCAAACAGCAAAGGCACTCGAGATGTTCCTCTCCATGATCGTCGACGAAGCCGCCAAAGTGACGCTCGATCGCAACTCAAAGCGCGTGGAAGCATACCACCTGTACGTCCCTCCCCTCCCCTCCCTATTCATACACCACGCACTGAACACCGTCCGCTCTTTGTACAATCCGAACCTTGACGAATTTCTCAACCCGTCTCAACCCGTCTCAACTCGACTCAACTCCATCTTCACCTCCAAACACAAACACAAACCCGGACGCGCATCAACCTACGCCAGCAAACACGCAGTCGAACACACAGACATGCTCGACTTCCTCAAAGAGATCGTCGCCGGCGTTCCGGACCCTTCCGCGGGTGGGACAATCGACATCGAGGCCGAGAAGAACGAAGCAAAGAAGCGGCGCGCACAGGGCGCAGGCACGACGCGGAAGCGCAGGAAGAAGAGCAGCGCTGCAGATACGGATGCAGGCGGAGACGACGGCGAGGGAAGCGGAGGCGGAGGTAGAAAGAGGAGCCGAAGCCGAGCCGGATGGGTAATGGAGCGGAACGGCGGAATGGACGAGGAGGATGGAGACGAAGCGGATGCAGACTTGGACGCTGATCCGGATGTGGACACGTATTCGGACGACTAACCATCCGCCTCTACATTCCAAGTCCGTATTTATATTTTTATTCTTGTTTTCCTCGCTCTGTGCGATAATGTCATCACCACGAAGCAACAATGTATTCATACTGTCACTCTTTCGTGTTCTTGCGTACCGCGCGATACGATCAACGATCTCTCAAAATTAATTTCAACATCTAGTACTAGGGCAACAGCAAGCAATGCATAAAGAACGGCAGACGCGGACTCTAAACGAAGAAGACAACATCAGAAGGGGACTAACGCATTTGAAAGGGAAGTTTTGTCCACGAAGAAACCACGAAAGTATCGAAAGAGTCCATCGAAGTAAAGTCCATCAAAGACTAATGTTAATCGGCGTACAGCCGATGTTGATCAGACCGTTGTATTGGTTGTTCTCGCAACTGGTAAGGCGAAAACGTTAGTATTCGATATTATGCGCGTCTAGCTTGACACTCACCAAACCGTTTGAGCAGAGCTGTCAAGTTGAAAATGAATACACATCAGAATCGTCATAATTCTTACGAAAAATAGAAATGACGAACCAGCTGGTACCGAGCACCTAAAGCGAAAAGAAACAAAAAATTAGCGCGAACACAGAGAGGGAGGTGGTGGAATGGGCCAGCTTACGCCACATCCAAACCCGATAGGGACGTCAGCGCCTGCTAGGGCGATGCCCAAGAGCCCAAGGATCGCAGATACATCCTCGGAGGACGAGGATTTGACGGAGTTGCAACATTGGACGGGACCCGTCGAACACGTCGAGCCAGTCTGGGTAGGAACGCCTGAAGGGATAGAGTGTTGGCTTTGACGGAAAACGCGTTAGTAGACAGGCATACACTCACTCGTAACGGTGATCGTCGTCGTCGCAGTCTGACCTCCGCCAGGCGTACTCGCAGTAGGGGTGATGGGGCTTCCACCGGTGACAGAGCCAGACTGGGAGGAGCCAGTCGAGTGAGACGGGGAGAAGGTACTGCTGGAGGAACTGTGGGGGACAGTGCTGGAAGAGGAACCGTGGTTGACGGTGCCAGAAGAGGAGCCAGGGGCACCTCCGCCAATAGACGAAGACGAAGATGGGGACGAGTGCGGCGCCGTAGGGGTGGAAGTAGGGACCGAGGGTAGCGTCGAGGATGCAGACGAGGGGGACTGTCCGCCGCCGGTCGAGCTGGCTCCACCTTCACTGGAGGAGGTGGGGGCCGAGGGTAGCGTCGAGGATGCGGACGGAGGGGACTGTCCGCCGCCAGTCGAGCTGGCTCCACCCCCAGCAGAGGAAGTGGGGAACGAGGATGGCGTCACGGATGAGGGGAACTGTCCGCCGCCACCGGTTGAGCTGGGTCCACCTCCACTGAAGGACGAGCATTGGAACTGGGGCGGGTACGGGAACTCTGAAGGGAACGCCGATGGGAACGCCGACGGGAATGCCGAAGGAAACGCTGAAGGAAACGCTGAAGGGAACGCCGATGGGAACGCTGAAGGGAAAGCCTGTGGGAATCCCGAAGGGAAGGCCGACGGGTGCGCCGATAGGTACGCCGACAGGTACGCCGATGGGACAGCCGACGTCTGAGGGCAGTAAAAGCCTGGGATGCACAGGGCAGCAGGGGCAGCGGAGGCCGGGGCGGCGTGCTGGAGCAGCAGCAGCAGCGACGGAAGAACGGCAGCAACGAGGGGAAGGGTGAACTTCATAGCTAGCAAACGAAGGGCGTCAAAGTGAGCGTGGGTGGGTGGAGAGCACGAAGCGGGGGAGTGGACTCGTTGGAGCTTCTGGAGGGAGACCTGGGCTGTATTTAAGAGCGGGCGGAGCGGGGTTTAATAAAATTAAACTCACGACGCAGAAGGACTGTCAGAGAAGGAGAGACTCATGAGTGGTGCTAGGGCTCTAGGGCTAACTTACGGGCGGGACGAGTTACGAGCAGTGGCATCTGCAAATTAATCTTCGCGCAGGGCGGGATTGTCACGGAGGAGCCGGTGTTCTTCGGAAGCAGCGTCCGGGATCTGCACCATCGCAGCGCCGCCGTCACGAAAATCGAGCTTAGCCTCCTGCCTGTCATCCGTCATCCCGTCCTCGCGCCAAGTCCCGATCCCGAATCCGAATCCCGATCCTTCAGGGCCGGCCCTCTCGCGTCTATCACGTGGCGCGTGCCCTCCATCCGATCAACGTCAAGCGTCCTCAAAAGCTCAAGATGATATAGCCCGTCCATCACCCAAATTAATGGAAGACGTCACCGACAGCCATCGATCCACCTCGCGTACCCCGCACCCGAACCCGAACCCGAACCCGCACCGCACCTCTTCCACCGTAGTCGGCTCCTCCTCTCCCAGGGCCCGCGCATCAGCATCAGCAGCAGCGCCCTACCCAGCCCGCCGCCCCGGTCCGTCAGACTCCGCCTCATCCTTCGTCGCCCGCCCGCGTCCCGCCCCGCGCCCGCCCCGTCCCAGACGATGACGACCCTCTCGGCGGCTTCGGGCGCGCCGATGACGCGATGGACGTCGACCCAGCCGGCCCACGAGGCGCCCTCCCCTCCTTCGCCCCCGCACTCGCCTCCGCCTCCGTGTTCGACGCACCCGCACCCGAGCGGCAAGAAAACGACGTGCAGCGCCTCGCCCGCGCGTGGCAGGACGAGCGACACGCCCCGGATATACTCCCCGCGCAAGACGCCCTCCTCGGCCGCGTCCTCGACGCTATCCGGCGCCAGGTGCGTTTTCCCGCTGCCTGCTTTCTCGTTCGGCCTACATGCGACTTATGTCGCTCGCGCCCACCCCCTTAGACAAGCGACGCCAATGCGCTACGCACAGCCGATGCACTCTCGGAAGAAGACCACTATATGACGATGCTCGTCCAGACCGAAGTCGAGCGCGTCAAGTTCGTCGTTCGCAGCTACGTTCGCACGCGTCTCTTCAAGGTCTGTTCCTTTCACCGTTCCCATGCCCTCTTGTTTTCATCCGCCCTGCCCCCGCTTCCGCCTCCGCACGCAACCTAAATTGACTCTGGCTCAACCGAACATAAAAACGTACATGCACCACCACCACCACCGTCGCCGGCAACCCGCAGATCGAGAAATACGCCGCATACATAACCTCAACGCCCGACGTCCAAACACGACTCACCGAGGCCGAGCTCCGGCACGCCCAACGGTGCGCATCCCCCCTCTCCCTCTCTACTCTCCTCTTTTTAACACCCCCAACTCACATCTACACCCAGCTACGCCACCCTCCTCGTCTCCCAATTCCGCACGACCGTGCTCGGGCACCTCCCCGAGACGCAACAAGGGCTCGACGACGACGTGCTCACCATGCCCAGCATGAGTGCGTCGCTTCCTCCTCTCTCCTTCTTCTCTTCCTCTCTTCCTCCTCACCCCTCATTCCCCTTCCTCTCGCCACGAGGACCACCACAACTAACGCACAGCTCCGACCCCTAGTAACCGAACCCAACAAAGACAAACCCGTCTTCTTCCACGCCCTCACCGCGCTCGACCACCTCGCTCTCTCCGAGTACGTCTCCGTCTCCCCCTCCTCTTCTCTTCTCTTCTCTCCCTTCCTTCTATATGCACATTCACTCACACTCACACTCTCACCCCACTCTAAAAGCGGCTCAACACTCGACGTCCCACGCGGCGCGATCTACCTCATGCCCTACCGCGTCATCGAGCAGCACCTCCTGCGCGGCGAAGTCGAGCTCGTCTGATCTCCTCCTTTTTCGCCGTCTCCTCGCTCGCCTCCTGGTATTCATCATTCCCTACCCGGTCTTCGCTACTTACTGTACCACTTACGCTCTCGCATGATGCACGATGTAGGGTGCACGATGCACGGCAGCGCGGACGATACACGGACCCCCGCACCGCCCTTCAGATGCTAAGTAGCTGAACTGTATGACTTTGCGCAGATAACAAAACAAGCATGTACAGTACTACAAGTATAACTCCACACCCGCATACATTCATCGTCTTAACCAAAAACAAAAAGCCAATTGAGTACAACAGCATGATGGCGCGAGAAAAGGAAATACACGCCGGGGTAGTCAAAATCAAGAAAACAAACAAAAATTCGTAAAAAGTTCATCTAAATCAAATAACCAAGAAAGAAAATCCTCCAAACCCTCTCCGAAGAAGAAAAAACAAATAGATCACCAACCTGACCCTCCCTCACTCCGCGCGTTTCACACACCTCCCCACCTGGTGCCAGAACAGCGTAGCAGGATCCTCCCCTTCCTTCCCCCACACCTCCATCGTCTCCCACCCTCCTTTCCATCCCTCTCTCTCCCCCTCTCCTTCTCCTTCTTCTTCTTCTTGACCCCCACCCACTCCACCCGCAGCACCCCTAACAACCCCAACCCCATCCACGCCCAACCTACACCCCCCAAAAAGCACCTTCCACACCCCCGTCAACGCATCCTGGCACCTCGCCACCTTCCCCACAGGGCTCCGCACATGCTCGTAAAACAGCATCTGGCCCCCGGGCACAAGCACACCGCCCACAAGCGCGCGCAGCGCCTCGTGCAGGTTCGGGACGGAGCAGAGCGTCAGGACGCTTACTAGCGTGTCCACCACGCGTCCCTCGTTCTCGTTTTCGTTTATGCTTTCCCCCTCCTCGCGAAAAGAACGCGTGGACACGCGGAACTTCGCAGCCCACTCCTCCAGCTCACCCACGACACCCACGGCGTCCTCCGCCCCGCGCGCGATGACGAGCAACGAC
This sequence comes from Coniferiporia sulphurascens, assembly GCA_002794785.1. Lineage (NCBI taxonomy): Eukaryota > Fungi > Basidiomycota > Agaricomycetes > Hymenochaetales > Hymenochaetaceae > Coniferiporia > Coniferiporia sulphurascens. Next base: position 1,174,749 of record NBBA01000006.1, read on the forward strand.
CCGTCCTCCTCCACGAACCCCCTTGCGCGCGCGCGCGCCCGGATCCGCGGATGCATGTGCACGTTCGGCTCGAGCGCGACGTATGCTGTCACGCGCGGGCGGTCGAGGTAGTCGACGAGGTGGCCGTGGCCTGCGAGTTGAGTTGAGTCGAGTTAGGTTTAGGAGGTCAGGTCGAAGGGGGAGGTAGAGTAGAGATAGAGATAGGAAACGGCGGTACACGCCAACGAAGCGAAACGAGAAAGATAGATCGGCACAACACAGGTAGTTAGCCAGCTCCCCAATCCAACACATAGGCCGCCCTCTCACTCACCAGCGCCCAAATCAAGCACAACGCCCCTCGCCCACGGCCTAACCAGCCCCTCCTTCACCTCCCGCGCATGCCCATCGACCCCATCGCCATACAGCACCCAAATATGCGCCATAAACACGCTCGCGAGCTCCTGCGGGCGGAGCAGCAGCGCCGGCCGGCCGAGCACGGCGCGCAGCGTGGGGAGCCAGCCGATGCTGATCGCGAGGAGTAGGTCTGAGAATAGGCCGCGCGAGAGTTTGAAGAAGGACAAGGACATCGATTGTTGGTCGGTTGATGTGTGTGAGCGGACGGAGAGTGAAGAGAGGACTGACTGACTGACTGACTGGTGTGTATAATTGTGAGAATGCCAAATTTGGGTCGACCATCAGGGGGCGATCGGCGCGATCGCGTGTTCCGTTTTCGAGTCGCGTCTGCGCTTACGGCATGCACGCTCTTTCGAAATAGGACGTTCAGGTAAACTCGACATATCGTGTTGTGTCTGTCGGCACCTTACAGGAAAATTCCTGTAGCAGCTAATGTCAGCACACCGTTACAGAATGTAGCGAAAAGGCTGCGCCTAGCTTTGCTACTTTTTGTCACCAAGCTGTTCGCACTTGACAAAGCCGAGTCTGAGATTATCCAGCTATTGATTAGCAATGAATATTCTTCACTTATATCCAAAGGATTTTACTTTGGCTAAATAAATGTTTGAATAAACAGGCTCATTTCAAAATCTGGTCACTGTGACTGCTCGTGACTTAGGTTAGAAATTAAGAAATCAAATGATTATGCGGTACACAAATTTCCTGTAAGGCAGCGACGAACATGACAAGACTCGTCAAGTTTACTTGAACGTCCTAATCACAAGCACGTGATGGTACGGAAACCTTATTAAGATCATTTGAGTACAACCAGTAAGTATAAAAATCCGCCACACGAAAAGAAGCACGTCGCAACAAGAACTTCAAGAAGAAGAAGAAAATGAAACGCAGTAGCTAACTGGTTACTACCAATGCAGTAAACAGAAATGAGGGAGCAGGCCCGAGAGTCGAAGGCCGAAAGCCGAAATTCGAGAGTCAAACACACAAACACAGGAACAAAGAGCGTGATATTTTTTGAGAGTCCCAAAATAAATAAAAACGAGTCGCACAGTCGAAGTCCTCAATCGACAAGGCCAATGTGATTCGAGACGCGAGGTCGACGAGTCGCAGAGGGGGGGGAGGTACTCATTTTTTGAAAGGGTTGCAGTAAAGGCCTACGGGACCGATTAATCCGGAAGCTAAGCAAACATAATAAAGCATCAGCTCAAAGGCAAGTACAAAATCCCACACAACATATAAAAATAAAAATAAAAACACACCGATAATACTACTGCAGCACGTCGCCTTCTTGTTGTTCAAGTCGACACAAGTTGCAGTAGCCGCAGCCGTACTGCAAAGAAAAGAAAAAAGTATGTACAGTATGTTGGGGCCAGTGAGCATTAATATCGGCACTGCAAAACTTGTCCAGAATGGAACGCTCCGGTACGTACCAGCCGAGCCCCAGAAGGCCACCATTATCGAATACAGAATCGATAACAGACCCAAATTTGATAGTCATACCGTATAGGCTTGGAGCGATGGACTGTCAACAGCAAATGCCATCGGGCAGCAGGGCAATCAATACCGAGGGTTACCTTCGGAGCGAGGGCAGATGAAAAATGAAACACACGCACCTCAACGCTCTCGCAGCAGGCAAAAACTCCCGGCGAGCACCTCGAAATATCATCGGCTCCTGCTCCTGATCCATCTCTAGAGACGAGTGACGCGGCGGGGTGCGCAGAAGCACAACAGGCGACCGCAAGGAAGGTAGCAACAGTGGTAAACACAAGCATCTTGATTTCGGAGAAAGGACGGTGGGATTCGAGTCTGGTAGATGAGTAGGAGGGAAGTACTTCGGGTGGAGAACTGCTGAGGGGCTGGAGAGACAAGGGAGAGGAGCAGACGCATTTTATAGCGTTAATATTGCGAGTTGGCGGATCCTATATGCATATACACATACACAGGCAAGGAGCCGCTGATCCCGCCTTCGCGTCATGATGAAACCTATCAAAAAGAAATCAATTTATCACTCCGACGCATAAGCAGAAGGAAGTCACGAGCTGCAGCGCGAAAGCGAATCCACAGATCGCGTCCAAGTCATTCGGGAGTGTATACATGTCCTCCCCGAGCATCCACTGGCAGGTGGTAGAACCTGAAGTAATCCAGCAGCGCGTAGTGCGCACGCATAGAGGAATCAGGTACCCTTTTGCACAGATCACAGCAGCATTGTCAAAGGCTAGCACGTCGTCCGCCCAAGGCTAGCACGTTGTCCGCTCCCGAACCGTGACCAATTTCCAAGTGAGTCACGGTAGGGGCCCAACATTAATGCCTGCCAAAATTTCGGGACCGATTAGTGTTTACGAGCTGACAAAAATTTTGCACTTTCCCCATTTGCTAATTTTGGAAGCAACAGTTACTGGCTTCCCTTCTATATTTTCCACAGAGCTAGTTAAAACTATTGAAGAGAGAAGGAAGGTTCTAAAAAGTGCTGTATTACAGCTGTTTGCGTATACGGTATGATGGCACAGCACGTCGTGCGCAGGAAAATTTGTGCATAGTTTCAGATGAAACGGCTTAGCTAAATTCAGTGTGAGATTGACTTACTAGTAGTTTGTTGGTTTCCAGAAATTTTCGGCGCTTGCAAATGCCTTCCGTACGCCAACGTAGATATCTTGTAACCAGTAGATAATCGCGCGAGAGAACTCGAGCGTGCATACAACAGGAAAATACCACGAAAATTTCTAGCTCCGACGACCGACCTCGGCATCGAGCTCGGACTGCAACATAGTCATGTTGTGCCATGCTGCGGAACGCACATACAGTTCACTCTGCTCCACTGGCAATACCTCTCTCCGTGAACATGGAAGCTGTCCAGGCTCAGCGGTCAGCGGTTGGCGTTGCTGACGAGTGCAAGAGTAGGAAGCCTAGCAACTTGAAGCCCGCCGTCATAGTACACAAGCAGTCATTTGCACACTCCTTGTTGGAAGGTTAAACAGACTCGAAATGGGAGCTCCAACGCGAAATGTTTCGTCCTCCCTGCCACACCCGACACACCACCACTGACCGTACACTTTCCGTCCGAGAGTCGGCGTGATATGCAAGACGGGTATCATAAACTGCTTCCGCCGATGTACTCCACCTCACACGCGACGGTGCTTGCACGATACACCACGGTACACGAACGCCACGACTCGGATCGTCTTTTAATGCAGCAAGCACGAGGTGATACTAGTACCATCTTCAAGTCGCCATGTCCACCACTCAGGCTTCCAAGTCTGCCTGCGTTATCCTTAACTGAAACCAAATTGTCTCCCTGTTTTACTTTCTACGTATACAGACAGGCGCTCTGTCACTTCTGAGTTATGAACCTATCTTATAGTGATTTGTTTTGAACGCAAGTGCAGGTTGGACGGTACAGTGCATATATCCGTTTTTTCCCTGCGTAATATTTACTCATTCTAGTTATTAATATTCTTCTTTGCGGTATCTCTTTTCAAAAGTGCTTGGGATACTTAATATCTCTTCGTATGTGCATGGCACAGCATGGCACAACACGACCAAGTCAATCTCACACTGAAGTTAGCCGAGTCAGTTCATCCCGAGTTGAAACTGTGCACAAAATTTCCTGCGCACGACGCGTGTGTCATCACACAGTATAAGCAAACAGCTGTAAAGGACGCAGTGGTTGAATCCCAATGTTCTGTTTGATCAAGTTCTGGCCTCCTAAGGTGCACTGGGCGGCTGGCATTATCGGATTCAGTCGCATTTGCCACAGCATGACAAATGCACCCACAAGATCCACGCAAATTAATAGTGCAAAATCAGTTTCTGGAATCTGGACTCACGATCGGCGCGTGTTCCTTTTTGGGTCGCGTCTGCTTCTCACGAGTTACAAACACGGAATCTTATTAAAATCGTTCGAATACAAAAAAGGCTACTATACGAAAAGCAACTCGCAACAAGAACCTTTAAAAATTAAACCCAGTAGCTACTTAGCCACCTATCTCCGAGAAATTAAACGAAAAACGAAAGGAGCGAGCCGAGGGCCGAAAACCGGAAGTCAAGAGTTAAACAAACACACAAACATAGAAACAAAGAGCGTGGTTTTGAGTTCAAAAAAGAAGGAACGAGAAGACACAGTCGGAGTCCTTGGGAATAAATTTTGCTATTGTTCTTCAAGACGCGAGGTCGACGAGTCGGTACTCAAACGTTGAGATTGATAGGGTCGCAGTAAAGGCCCACCGGGGCCTCTCCGGAAGCTAAGCAAACAGTTCAAAAACCAAAACCTCACGCAGCATATCAAACAGAAATAAAACCCACTATTAATACCACTGCAGCACGCTGTCTGTGTGGTGCAAGTATTCGCGGCCGTGCTGCAGAAAAGAAATGAGCACAGCGAACTCATCGAGGAAGAAAGACGCGACGCATACCAGCCGAGCCCAAGAAAGCCGCCTTTGCTAACTGCGGTGTCGACGTCGAGTTTCGTTCCGAGGACGGTGATAAGATCGACAGTGCCACTCAGGAGAGATTTGTCGCCACCCAGGAGGCCCTGGAGGGAACTAACGGGCTGTTGGTACGTGTAGTTCAAGTGCCACCGGGTGGAAAATAATCGTCAGCGAGAGAACACCCTCGGAGCGGGGCGAGGCAAACGAAGAGAGTACGCACCAAGACGCCACCGCAGCAGGCGACCGCGGGCCCCGTCGAGCACGAGCCTCCATCGACTCCGCCTCTAGAGACGAGGGACGTGGGTTGCGCAGAGGCAGAGTAGGCGACCGCAAGGAAAGTGGCAATAGTGGTAAAGGCAAGCATCTTGGACTTGGAGAAAGGACGGTGGGATTCGAGTGGCAGAGGGGCTGGAGAAGGTGGGGAACTGTTGAGGAGCTGGAGCAACAAGGGAGAGGAGCAGGCGCGTTTTATAGTCATCGGCGGAGCTCGTAAAAAAGTATTATTATGTTGACAGTTAATCGGGCTCGTAAAACGCATACGCATATACGCGCACACACGAACACACACACGCAAGGAGAGCCCCACCTTGGTAAGAAGGGCAACAAAAGAGGGACTAATTGGTCTCATTGAGGCAGAAGCAGAAGCGCCGGTATCATCCGCAGGGGAGGCTTAAGCTAGGAAAGCGAAGTACGACCGAAGTCGAGAAGTGCACGCAGCGACGGGATCGAAGTCGTTCGGACGCGTATACGTTTTCACCCGAGTACCCAGAGTGGGAGGAGCAAGCCCGCAGTGCACACGCAGCAGGGAACGCAGAGACCTCTTGCAGAGAACCACAGCGGGGACATCCGAGACGACGCCCGAGCACGTGCCCCCCGTTATCTGACCTATTTGAAAAGCGCAAAAGCGGGAGAGGTGTGTGCATGCAAGGGAGGGAGAAGGGCGGTAGAGGCCGAATAGCAAAAGCCAGAAGCGAACGACGTCACCGACGATCCCCCAGCACTAGAGAGCAGGATGACATGCTAGACCAGAACAAGGTATCTCGGACGCGCCACCACGTCGGAGGCGACCCGGGAGCAATTAATTGCACAGAGGACAAACAGAATCCACCTATCTTGCATAAGTATCTGTCACCGTACGTCACTCGCCCGAGATGGAGAATCAGGCCCAAACGTAAGGGGATCAAGGAGGACAAGCGCTAAACTGTCGCGGGAGCCAGCTCGTTCGCTAGCACGTGCGCGTCTGTCATCTCCCAGCCTTTGCACTCCGAGTGCAAACAGGTAGTCACCTGCTCCATAAACCTTTCTTCCTTCCCCTGCGCTTCGCTCGACGACCCATCGAAAGCTTTGATCAGTCAAAAAAGCGCAGCGCTTCCGCTTCCAGCACGCGTTTATTGAATACAAGATCCTATCGCGCCGCTCGGGTTGAAAAGGCAGTTACACACCCGCATCCCGCACGGCGCTGTTCTCCACTCTGTGTTTCCCGCAGGCGTTTCCTATGCACAACCTCGACGACCTCGCGCTGCGGCGCCCTCTCTCTCCTGCGACTCCTGCGGGAGCTCCTCCAAGTCAAAGTCAGCTTGATCGATTCGCAGTTTCAGCAGCTTCGGGGTGATAAGTGAACAATCAACGTCCAAGCAGGTAGTCACTTGTGCGCGAGGATCGGAGCTTGTGCTTCGCTGGGCCGAAGTTCAAGGGCTGATGCATAATTTGTCCGGCTTCGCGGAGATGCATTCGCACTTGCACCGAATCACCGATAGATAGACAAAAATTGAGACCCTGCGTGCCGAAAGCGTAAACCCAAGAGTCCACCGTGAGAACACAAACGCGACGCGCCCATTATTTGGCCATGTCACGTGCGCGTCGGTGCACAAGTAACGCGAAAATCCACCACAACCGCTCTTGGCCAGCAACCACCACTATCCCCGCTTCGCGTCATCATCAGCGGCACTTACAGCACCTAGCACCCACCTTACTCCCATCTACTTAACTCATCTCAGTAATCATGTCTGGTCGTGGAAAGGGCGGCAAGGGCCTCGGAAAGTGCGTCTTGCGTTATGTCTCTTTGTATACTGCCGAGAGCTGACCCTTTCCTTGTTCTTCGTCGACGTTTTATAGGGGTGGTGCTAAGCGTCACCGTAAGATTCTTCGTGACAACATTCAGGGTATCACCAAGCCCGTGAGTACTCACAGCCCGGCTCAAAGCTCAATTGCACCGCAGAGCTGACTTGTCTCGCAAAAAGGCCATCCGCCGTCTCGCCCGTCGTGGTGGTGTAAAGCGTATCTCTGGTCTCATCTACGAAGAGACCCGTGGTGTGTTGAAGATTTTCTTGGAGAATGTGGGTTCCACATTTACCTTATGTCAGCTTTTTCATGTCCTAATGGCGAGATTCCTCTGCAGGTTATCCGTGACTCTGTCACTTACACCGAGCACGCAAAGAGGTATGTACCCTTCAGTCTTATGACTCGGTGGGAATGGCTACTGACTCGACTCTTCCTCGGTACCGTAGGAAGACCGTTACGGCGCTCGACGTCGTGTACGCCCTCAAGCGCTCTGGCCGCACTCTGTACGGTTTCGGTGCCTGATTTCGGGACAGTAGTAGTGTGTCGGTCGTTACATTTTGTAGCCTCCGTACGTCCTGTTCTATGTAACACCATGTACTCCCCTTCTTTGCCGGATCCGTGTGTACGAGTAGCATCGCAAGCATATGTCGTGAAATGAGAAATGCTTTATATCGTGGATGGTAAAGGGTGAATCCGGAAGTCGTGTTTAATGAAGGCGTGTGAACTGGATTCCAAATGCGGGATTTTGAGAAGTCAAGGAGATGCCGACCGGAGTACGGATGGTAAGCATCATTGACCGACGGCGTGGGGCGACGACGACGACGGCCCCCTCTTCGTCGCAGTTCACCAACACCCGCTTTCCATCCCTATCTTTCCCTCGTTTTCCTCAATAATAATCTGGGAAAAATCCTGGACTTCGTACGTACAGACCCGTGAGTAAAACGATTCTCAACGCCCCCCGCCGAGTCCGCCCGTCCGTTTCTTCTGCTCAAACTTCCTAACTGCGGGCGCAGGTCAGGACTTTAGCACGATGCCTCCCCGACGAACGATGGGCTCCTCGCTGACGCGGGTGTTCACCACCGTCCTCTCCGCCTTCATCGCTGCCATAAAGAGGATGGACAAATCGCTCAACCCACGCGACACCGTCGCGAAGCTCCAGCGGCACCAGTTTTCACTGACCGACTCCGTCTACGTCTTCCTCGCCCTCCTTGCGCTCTTCTGTGTGTACCTCTGGTCACTTGCACTACTGTTCAAGATTTTTGCTCGTCGCGGCGTACATCACCATCCTCTTCATCCCCTTCACTTCGCAGTTCTTCGTACCAGCGACGCCCATACTCGCCTGGGTAATAACCTTCTTCAGCTCACGGCTCATCCCCGTCGCCTACCGCCCCACCATCTCCGTCTCCCTCCTCCCCACGCTCGAAAGCGTTCTCTACGGCGCCAACATCTCCGACATCCTCACCCGCTTCACCCACCCCGTTCTCGACATCCTCGCCTGGCTCCCCTACGGCGTCCTACACTACACACTACCCTTCGTCGTCTCCGCCTTCATCTGGCTCTTCCGTCCCAAAGAAGCTCTCCACTTCTGGGCCCGCGCTTTCGGGTACTGCAACCTCATAGCTGTGCTTACGCAAACTCATCCTCCCGTGCGCTGCACCGTGGTACGAACTCATCTACGGCCTCACACCCGCTACGTACGCAATCCACGGCTCCGCAGGCGGACTCGCGCGCATCGACGCACTCTTCGGATCGAGGGCGTACCAAAACACATTCGCATCCTCCCCACTCGTCTTCGGCGCCTTCCCGTCCCTTCACGCAGGCTGGGCAACCATCGAGGCCCTCTTCTGGTCGCACTTCTTCCCGTCGACGCGGACGTTCGCGTGGGCGTACGCAGGCGTGCTGTACTGGGCGACGATGTACCTCACGCACCACTACCTCGTGGACGTCGTCGGCGGCGCGTGCCTCGCCACCGCGTGCTTCTACCTCTTCCTCCCGCACGAGCTGCGCGGCGCAGGCGCCACACGCCCCCCAGGCTCCTCCTCCTCCTCCTCCTCCAATCGCGGACGCTCGAAGCACGAATTATACGACCTCGAAGTGCCCCGGCGCGGCGCCTTCGGCCTCGGCCACACGCGCGGTCTGAGCGGGCGCGGGCTCCGACTCGACCGCGATGCGGACAACGACTACTCGGACGGCGACGGCGACGCCGGCGCGTCGAGCGCGGAGGAGCAGGATATCACGTATACGTACCGCTCGCCGAACATACCCGCGTCTGCCGTCCCGCTCATGGGCCCCGCGCCGCCCTCGTCCAAGGCCAAGCGGAGCCATAAGCACACGGCGTCAATTGCGAGCCTCACGCATGGTGCGGGCGTGAGCGCGGGTGAGGATGGGGGGTGGAGTCCGATTGGCGGTGGCGGTGGCGGTGGTGGGCGCGGCGTTGGGGGGTCTGTGCTGCCTAGGCCGTCGACGCCGTCCCGCGCGGAGCTTGGCGAGGCGCATATGAATATGTTACCTCAATCTGCCTCCACGCGAGATTCGTAGCGCCGAATGTAGGTCGTGGGGCGATTTGCGATTTTAATACATGTCCGCTTGCGTGTCAATCTCTCTTTCTTTTGGCATGTCATGTTTCATATACGAGGGTTTTTTCTTCTTTCCTCCTTCTTTTCTCCATACGCTTGGATTAATTACTCCCTTCTCCTTCCGTGGTCATACACATATGCGTACGTGCGTACGTATTCGGTAGTAGCTTCACGGGCCCCGCGCTCGCGCTTCACATTTCCCCCCTCCTCCCCAAGGCCTTTCTCACATCTCTGCATTCTTTGCATTCTTTGCTCTTTCTTCACCAACATCGAAGGTTTCTTATTCTCTACCCGACTCCACACTACTACACACTTACATAGTACTAGTACTAGTATTACTGCGCTGTCATCACTCCGTCCTCGCATACATACACACACCCGAATACCGAATACCGAGTATCGATTAGAGTACCCCTACCTCACACCGCACTTCTCGAATACCATTCTCTCTTTCCCTCTCTGGAGTCCCTGACCCCGCCACGGCCCCCGCCCGGCGAGCGTGATTGCCTTGTTGCCTTTCTCTTCTTTTCTTTCTTTTAAGGATTAAGGATAATGATTAAGGATGAGGATAAGGATGAGGACGAGGGTGAAAGAGAGGAAAACACCGTGACGGTTGGTCGTTGGATGCTGTTGTCTAGTACTGTAGTGGGCCCCCCACTCTTCAACATCGGTATCGGTATCGTCATCACCAATGAATAAAAATTATTAACATATACAGTATTGCCACAAACACGGAGCAACGTCGATCGGTACGCCCCGATCGGGACAAAGGGGCGGACAGGGATAGAGGCGGTGAGGCAGAGGAATCGAGCATGTAGCGTCACTATTTATTCGAGACTAATCTGTGCAAGGAAGGAGTACAAAAAGATAAATACAACCGGGTATACAAAACACATCGTCGACATCGCAACATGAAAAAGGATATATATATATATAAAGCGAGAACAGGGACAAAAAAGACTAGAAGTGGAATTCACGGGTGGTATACAAAACACTTTCGTCGCGCCAAAAAAAGAGGAAAAAGGAAAGAAAGAAAAAAAAGAAAAAAAAGGGGAGACCAGAACCTCGTGTGATCAACTCACGGCTCAAAGATCAGGCAGCGTCAGAGATATATATACAGTAGGCTGACGCCCGCCCGAGCCTAGTATCTAAGCATTTAATCTGCAAAGAACAAACCCGGAGGGTCAATATCGTTCTCGGCAGCACCAGAATACCCATCTAGGCAATAGAGAGCAAGCTTACCTTCGAGCTGATCCCTCATCTCCTCGTATTGTCCATTGCGGTGGGCATAGTCATGGACACAGGTACCCTTCTGCACCATCGCATCCGAATCCGAAGTGACGTCGGGCACTGCAGAATTAGGTCGCCGCGGCGTTTAGCTACAGCCCACCGCGGATATCTAAAAGACTTACCTATCCCTAAAGCGTTCCAGTACTCACTCCTCAATCCCACGCGGAGCAGCATGGTAGTCATGAAGGCGTATAGCACGTCGAGGATGAGGTCGGCGGACAGAACTGGCTCGTAAAACGTGAGCACCAGCCCAGCCCCTGCGCTGAAAACGCTCAGCGGCGCTAGCGCATTGCACATAGTCTTCGTGATCTACAACAGATGGTATCATCATCATCGTCAGCAACGATCCCGCGTTCCCGAGTCTAAACAGCCTGTGTTCACCCTATCCTGGATGCCTGCGCGTTGCATGTTTTTATAAACCCCCACGCACGCGGAGGCCACACAGAGCGCAGCGATCCCCCAGACGCACATGAACGTATAGTACGCCGCCCAAGAGCGCGAGTAAGCAGCGTCGAGGCTCTCCCTCTCCGCGTCCGTCAGGTGGTGTCCCCCAGCATGCAGCTTCTTGCTTAGGAGCTCAGCCACCGCGTAGAAAGCTGCAGACGCAGTAGCAGAAACCATAAACGCCGCAAGCAGCACAAACAGCGCGTTGAACGCCATCCGGTCGTACTTCCCCAGCTTCCCGCGCACGTTGCTCTTGTGCCTATCGTACAGGACCAGCGCGAGCGCGACATGAAGGAGAGTATACGACCAGTAATCGAAGAAAATTTCAGCCGCTTCAAGGACGTGCACTTCGCCGAAGTTCTCAGGGAAGGTGTTTATGACGACAAAGTACGCGATTTCGATAAAGTTGTAAATAGCGTTGAAAAGGGACGCAGTGAAGAGTACCAGGAATGGTGCCCGGTGCCCGGGGTTCCGCTGGATGACAAGGATAGAGAGCGCGGCGAGTACGACGAACGCGATGCCGGAAACGCAATTCACGACTATGTTTCCCTAGCAGAGTCGACAGGTTAGATCGTGCGCGCTGAGGACTGTACAGACAGTAGACTCACGATTGACAGCGGATCTGGCTGAAAGAGACTTGTAACTTCCGATCCAGCTGTGCCCTGTGCAGAAACAAGCGAAAAAAACATCAAGAAACACAGGATAAAGCGCGTCGAGATCATTGTCGGTTCGATGCGATTGAGGAGAAACACTGGGTGGTGGGGAAGCTGTAGGAGGGGGTGTCTTATATATATGCTGTCCGCATTGCACAGGTTGCAGAATCTTTTCGTTTTCAGTGAGGACAACACCGCCTACGCCTCAACGCACCACCACGAAAAGGCCCCTCACGTCCATCACCGCTGAATGGAAGCAGCAAGTTGAGCCTGCGCTAGAAACTTGAAGGGCGGGAACGATCGAGTTTGCGCTCCGGCATAGTCGGAGAACGAGATAGTATTATGAACGGTCGTATATCTGAGCCGCCGTCGAAGTAGGAAGCAAGCCCAGGTGCACAGACCATTCAGTAATTGCACTGGCGACATGTGTCCACCACGCTATGGCCACCCCTAGGTGACATGGGTAACGGATCACGTGTAGCTCGGTGGCTCAGCGTCACAAAGCGGTGCGGCGATAAGTGTGTGAAGTTTCGTATTATGTAAGCATGATGTGGCTTCCCGACTGGATGAGGCCTGTTTGTGCCTTTCGATTGCTGTAGTACGGGTTTACTGGTATATTCGTCTTTCCCGCACCCATCAGCTCAATAATCTGAGGATGGGCCTATTTTCTTTCCCGCCGGACGGTCTGTAACTTCAAATTAAATTAACCCATATCGACATTTCTGGCGTAAAGCGGCCAAAGTTTACAGCACAAACGGCAACAGCTCCGGAGGTAACAAAATCGCGAGCGAAGCAAACCAATGAACGTACCTGTACAAGCACGCCACTCAAGCGTGCATAATGTGCGGCTCCGACATTCGTTGTTAAAGCGTACACACAACGGACAAAATGGTGCAGCGGATGGCTGTCCTGACGACTTTTAACCATGAGGCAAGGCAGCATGTTCTTCACGCATTGGCCACGTTTCCAAAGCACTGTACTAGGCGAGCAGCTCTTGTATATACATGAACAATGCAACACTGCCTTCCAGTTTTTCCGGGTCGAGTAAAAGAGGCCTTTAAGCCTAATGTATCCGAAAGAGAAACTAACCGTAACGTACGGCGCTTTCAAGTTGAAAAGGTTGAACGCCCATAAAAAAGGCTAAGGAGCTCAACAAAGGTTCCCCGTAAGACAGTATGGACGCTTTCCGTCGTCAAATGGCTTAAGCGCCGTGCCACTCAAGCAATTGTCTTTCCTTGGAAGACGTTTATGTATTTATAACCATTCCGGGACCTGAAGATACAGGGAGAACGCAATATATCGCATTTTGCTACACATTTTTAATCGTGCAGCAAGCCAATCCCGCAAGAGGTCCGCAAGGTTATAGCAACGGGTGCGGAGCAGCCAAGCTGCATCGCATGAGGCGAGACCCATACCAATCCCAAATATACTGTACGTCCCTCCTACGTAAACATACTAAATCACAAGGTCGTAAAGCACGCCTTTTACCTGAGACCCTATCCGGGAACTAGTCTGATTTCCAGGTCGTTTAGGCCCGGGAGTGAAGTTCGAAGAAGAGGAATAGGGAGACGCAATTTGTTAGAAGTACCAGTACATTGACGTGGACTCCTAGATCTCATTCTCCAGCATCAACATCAACATTAATACATCTACGCATTAATGAAGCACACCAGTACATCTGACAAAATGCAGGACCGGGACGAGGGCGGTGACTCGACGGAAGGTGCCCACGAGCGGAAGTCGCGCCTGACTTGAGAGAGGGCAAAGACACCACCCGGTGCAAGAAAGAAAGCAAAAAGGAGAACAAGAACAAGGAGGGCCAGTATTAGGGTTACAGTAGCATACAAAATACTTCGTCACCCAAAGAAGAAAAGGGACCAGAATATGTGGCCGTAGCCCAAAAATGTAACAGCTTGGCAGAGATGCAGATACAGCAGACTGACGCTCGTCGGGCCAACGTCTAAGCATCTAATCTGCAAAGACCAGACGATATCGTTCGGCGACACTGAGGTACACTTAGTTATCGAGAGTAAGCTCACCTCCGAGCGGATCTTTCATCTCGTCGAAGTCTCCATTACGGTGGGTGTAGGAATCCGTCTCGGTCTGCACCATCACATTCGGATCCGGAGTGACAACGATATCACCGAGCACTGCAGAGCCAGAGCGCCGCGGGGATTAGCTACGGCCCACCGTGGACATCCTTAATCAACGAAAGGACTTACGCGGAGCATTCCAGTACCCAGGTCTCAGTCCCATGTGAATTAACACGGAGGTCATGTAGGCGTACAGCACGTTAAGGACGAGGTCAGCGTACAGAACCGGCTCGTAAAATGTGAGGACCAGCCCAGCCCCCGCGCTGAAAACGCTCAGCGGCGCTAGGACGCTGCGCACAGTCTTTGTGATCTACAATAGATAGCATCCGAGTCATCATCAATAACGACCTCGCATTTCCTAATCCAAAACAATATATCCCCACCCTATCCCGGACGCCTGCGCGCCGCATCCTCTTAAAAATCTCCACGCAAGCGAAAGCCACGCAGAGTGCAGCGACCCCCCAGATACACATGAACGTATAGAACGCCCTCTCCTGCTCCGCGTTCGTCAGGAGCTCCGTCGCATAGAAAGCTGCAGACACAGTGGCAGAGACCATGAGCGCTACAAGTAGCACAAACAACGCGTTGAACGCTGTCCGGCCATACTTCCCCAGCTCCCCGCGCATGTTGCTCTTGTGCCTATCGTACAGGACCAGCGCGAGTGCGACATGAAGGAGGGCATACGACCAATAATTGAAGAAAGTTTCAGTCGTTACGAGGACATCCAATTCGCCGGTGCTCCCAGGAAGGGTATTCCAGCTGACGAAATACGCGATTTCGATGAAGTTGTAAATAGCGTTGAAAAGGGACGCGGCGAAGAGTGCCAGGAAGGGTGCCCGGTGTCCAGAGTTCCACTGGATGACCAGGGCGGAGAGCGCGGCGAACACGACGAACACGACGCCAAAAAAGCAATTGACGACCATATTACCCCAGCATGGTCAATAGGTTAGATCGTGCGTGCCAAGGACTATACAGACAGTAGGCTCACAATTGACAGCGGATCTGGCTGAAAGTGACTTCCGAGGCCCGATGCATCTGTGCTCTGTGCCGAAACGAGCGAAAAAAACACAGAGAAACACAAGATAGAGCGCGTCGAGATCATTTTCGGTTCGATGGAGCCGGGGAAGGACTGGGTGAATCCTGCTTTTGTGGGAAGCTAAGAGGGGATTACTTGTACTGCGACGTGCACAGGTTGGAGTTTACCTTGTAGGTAGGGATAACACCGCCAGCGCCTCGATGCACCAGCGTGCGAAGGCTTTCGCGCCTATCATCGAATGGAAGCAACTTGAGCGTACTGTCCAGCGGGGGCGGAGCCGCCGAGTTGGGCGAGTGAGCGCTCCGGTATAGTCGGTGAGCGATTACAGAATAACAAACCACAGTATCTTGGCACTACTATTAAGGTAGGAAGATATACAGCACGAGTACGATGGAACCGGTCGTCAATTTACAGTCGTCTATGCAGATGATGATAATAGAAAGGAGGCATCATCGCCTCCGCGTTGCTTCTACTTTTGGCCACTTTTGTGCCCAGTCTGGACGTCTATATTGTGAAAGTTTTCGTTAATATGTGGCAGGCTTCCCCATTAGTGCGTCAAAGTTTATACTTAAGAGCAACTCACCGTAACCGCTATACTGACTACCCGATATTTTGGTTAGGGCATGTCGACATTACCAGCGCTAGAAGCTGCAAACAGCAAAATAACGCCCCAAAAGCGACTCCAAAACCGAATATAGACCCATACATTGGTACTTAACCGCTCGTCTTCGCTCTGGAGTCCTCGGATATGTGAAAGTGTGGATAGGGCAGTGAGATTAAAGAATCCAGAACACGTTCCCCCGGCGTGTACCATGTACAACTCCGACGCTTGCTGAAACGCGCGCATACCGGCTACGAGGCAGAATGGCATTTTCACGCATTGACCACGTCACAACCTTCGGAAAAACGCAGGCATTTGCGCTATGGCGATGTACAGTGTACCCTCCTGCCCCGAACACCCTTCGTTGATACACCACAATGGATGAGCAGCCCTATACATATAAAACCATATAACACCGCCTTTTAATTCGCCGCAGTTCGAGCAGACTGCATGTGCCCGAGGCGCCTAGAAGAAAAGCCACCGCACGACGGCATGAGGGACAAAATGAGAGGCACAAGGGCTACTTCTTGACAGGAGCGCAATTAAAAACGAGTATAAACGCTGCCATTATCAAGCAGCCTAATCGCCGCACCACTGATGGTACCAGTCAAGCAATCGCCCCCCCGGAAGACAGTCATATAACCACTCTGGATCCTGAAGATACAAGGGCAGCTCAAATCAGGACATCTTGCTGCTCACTTCCAATCGAGCGTCAGACCAGGTCCGCGGTAGCTCCACAAAGCTATCACAATGGGTACAAGACAAGCAAGGCCGCACAGCAGGGGGCGGGTCCGTAACTCAGATATGCGTCACTCCAGTCTGTGACGTTCTCCACCGTATTCGCTAGAGTCACCCAGAAGAGCAGTAGACCGTCTGTGTGGCATTTCCTCAAATTGGTCACCAGAGCGTCATCAGGAACTCAGATTTGTTGTGAAACGAGACGTGCGAGTAGATAGGCATGTGCTCCGCAAATTATACGTTCAAATAGCACAGGCCAAGTAATAGGACGAATACGATGGTAGTATTCGCCTTATACTGTCACGACGTCGCAAGAGGGGAACATACTTATCAAAAGGTCTGCAGCCAGTCGAAACTGATCAGCGACACCCTCATATCGTCGAAGTGGCCAGGCAGCTCTCAAGTTTCCCAAAAGCATTGGACCGGCAAAGATTCAGTCGTGGATGAACAAGGACGTCCTCCTAAATCGAACTGGGCACACGGCATTTCTTGAAAGAATATCCGCAGAGCTTAAGAGAACATCAGAGAGTTTCTGGTATTACCTTGCACAGGAAAAAGCACTAGATGATATTGCGAAAGATGCACTATAGAACGAAATCGATATGAGATCACACCGGCACAACTGCCCACGCTCACGCAATTACGCCTTAGGAAAGCAAGCCAGGGCGGTATCATTAAGCCGTAGTGCCAGGCGTATGGGTAGGAGGTAGGTGCGCAAGCCATCAAGTGCGCTTGCGGAGGCCTGTAGGTTCACAGAAAGCAGTGTTGACGAGCTTGCAGACAGGTGTCGTGAAAAGTCATGGTCGACGAGAATGACGGCCAAGTTCGAAGATACGTGAGTCTGTCCTGGTAGTAGCAGACAAAACCATAAGTATCAGAGCCCAACCGTGTCGTCGTCGTTGCGTCTCCAACCTGGAAGGCAGTGGAAGCAGTAGACGTGGCAGGACGAAACGTTTCGCGTCGTCCGTACGTAACACTAGTACTCCCGTTTTGGTATTTTCGCACGCGTTATGTGGTTGTGTGTCACCCGGGCCGGTACTAAGGTACGGGAAGTCCAAACTCATACACTTGTGACAAAACGTGACAATTACGTGACATGTGCGATCGGCGGCTCAAAAGACATGTCCACTGGGCAATAATCTCAAATATATGGGCTCCTCTAACTATATAATAGGATGTTGTATACAGAAACAAAGTAGGGTATTATGGGCATATATTGCAAGCCGTTTGTATAACTCTAAAGTAAAAATATTAACATATTATGCTAAATTATATGAACATACTATTCAGTTTTGGTTAGGCCTCTCAAAAATGCTAAGGGGAAAAACATGGTGGCCATGGTATCTTCTGGCTGCCCAGGCTGCTTGCTTCCCATTGAGACCTTTCCTGTATGCATCCATGAACCAAATATAATTGTGCACCTTAGGCACCCCCTAAAGTGGGTACCTCTTAGGTTATATTTCCCACCCAATAGTTAAACCTAAAGGCCCATCCCACGAAGTGGCCATCCCAGGCCTATGGGAGATCCCACTCCCTGGGAACTCCCAACATTAAAAAACTTACACTAGCAGGAGTTGAACACAAGACTTATACATAATTGACACTTGACCGCATTTCCTAACCATTACACCAAAACTGGTCATAAGTAAAGTATATTATTGTGATATATTAAGGCAAATATACACTATAATCCGACTCTGTTATTGATTTTTTATCATTATACTCAATTGAATAGAGACATTTCACTTATTACAAAATTTATTGTTGATTTTTGTACACTCATTACTATGCCGCTTTGCAATTACATTTGTAAACCAGTAAATGCAATGGGCATTAGTGTCTAATAACTTGTATTAAATAAGGGATAAGATAAACCTAGATTTTTATTAATTGTTAAGAAGTCATGCCTATATAGTTTCAATACGCTTTACTTTAGTAAATGCTATAATGGTGTAGTGGTTAAGACCTCTATGATTGTATAGTTGCAGAAAAGTCTTAAGTTCAATCCATGGTTGGGGTATTTTTTATTTTCTGGGATCTCCCACTTTCAGGGGATGGGATCTCCCATTGATGTCAAAGGGTGGGATCTCCCATAGGCCTGGGATGGCCACTCAGTGGAAGGGACCTTTAGGTTTAAATATTATATGAAAAGTATAACCTAAGAGGTACCCATTTTAGGGGGTGCCTGAAGTGATATAATTGCACGAAATGCAAAGATCGGCGCTTCCAAATGCGGGAATTAAGGATTTTTGGACTACATTCTCAAGGTTGCTGTTCTAACTACAATTCAACCAGGCCATGGATCAAAATTCTGTTCCATAGAAATGTTTATTTTGTATCTGTCTACGTTTTTGTCGAGTGGTTTAAGCTAAGATGGCCTGTGTGTTGAGCAGTAAGGGAATTTGCATGACCCATCAGCCAAAGTGTGACAGACAGATCATGTGATAGTGTATGAGTTTGGACTTCCCGTACCTTAGTAGGAAGTATTCGGACTTATAAGAAATCTTGAGGCGTGCTGTCGCAGCACGGGTCGGTCCTCGTTGATAAAGGATTTCTTCGTGGCCGTTTCCGACCAAGAGCATACATGCACTAACTACGAGTAAAACTTCACAGAGCGTGAGATGTAAATACCAAATATAGTTGCATAGTCGAGATTACCAAATCATAATTCCAACAGGACTCCAATTAAAAGGGCTTCGGCACAGGTTTGGTACAACTTCGCTTGTAGAGCAGAGTTTCAACTTGAATAAGACTGCATTTTGTCACTCTTTCGTCACCTTTTGCAAGGAATGCGCTTAGCGAATCTCTATAGCACGTATTCCTCTCCTGAATCAGTGCTGATGAGTGTGGCATATACTGATATGATGCAGAGTGTATGGTAATGTAGAAGTCATAGCAAAATGTGGCAATATCTTGCAGGCCGGGAGACCTGAAAGAGTGTTAATCGTGGTACTGTTTTGCATGCAGACTCACAACACAGAATTACTTCCACAAAAAAAAACTCACAGCTGTAAAATTGCAATAATATACATGTACATCCATTGTGGAAATTTCCGGCACTGGTTATAGATTGTAGAAACCAGAAATTGAAGGTGATCTCTGTGGCGAACCTTGCAACAGAGGTCATACGATAGTAAATGGGTAAACTGCAGATACGTTCGGCCCCGATTCGGGTGCTGCGGTGGCAGCCGGCCTGGCTGAGCTGAGATGGAAAGCACGTGATCCTGCGGCCAGCTTCGCAAGGCTTCCTTCCCTCTATGCAGACACTGGCAAGCAGCCATTGAATCACCAGTGGTACTGGCTTACCAAACGGATCACGGTATGGACTTCGCGCCCGTGGACTTTTCATGTTTGGATTCGGCGCTCATCTAATGCGGGTAAGGACAAGCTACGACTGTGCCTAAGAAAATTTCGTAGTTGCCTGCAGTGCACCACATCCTCGAGAATCATTAACCTTATGCCTTTTGTCAGCGCCACCAGACGAGAGGTATGAGGAATATGTACTCAGGAAATTTCATCCCGGCCATGCCGCGACCGTTGTAAAAAGGACAGGATGTATTGTATCATCCCATCCTTGAGCACACCTTCACTTGGCACTGGCACTTGGCCTGCTATATTTTCTTGCGGTACACAGGATCCTTGGACACAACAGGAAATACCTCTTATGCGAAAAATACGAGAATCTGTTCTGCAGTGGCTCCAAGCAGTGTGTGCGTCTCGCAGGGATGCGGGGATGCCACGGGGATTGGTAGGGATCCTCGTACCTTCGGGACCTTCTCAAGATAATTTTATTCAAAAAATCAGGTCAATTACATCCTATTTTCCGGACTGGGAGAGCTTCTCGTTGGTTGTCGGCGACATCACCTTCCCAATTATAGGAGATCCCTGGATCCCTTCCCTGTTCCCGCAGGGATGCACAACTTTGGTTCCAAGCATGTTCCAAGCAACCTGTCTCGTGCTGTTGTTATACAGTACCCAGTGGCATTAACGCGGAGGATAGACGGATAATCTCACGATTTGGTGAGATGGGCCAACCGATATCGCTCTCATTTTTAACAGCGCTTGAATCTATACTCATGTGCATATATTCGCATCTTCATAGGAACAACTGTTTTCCACCTGAAGGAGTGAAACCGATTAGTAGATTTGATGCACAACACGACTTTTTTATTGGAGCTTTTGTCATCATACTGTGTCTTTGGAAAGCCAAAACCTTCCCAAAACGATAAGTAGCTGTCACTTTGTGTGCTGCTAAAGGACTGAAATGCCGACGTAAAGAACAGTTCTAGAACTTAAATGATTTTGTCCCGAATTTTATATATAGTAAGTCCCCAAGTGAAAGCATACAGTATCTTCACCTCTCCTGCATTATCTCTGCAGACCACATCCTGGGGCGAACTCAGCATTCAACCATGGATAAAGTCTTCTACCTGCTATCTTCTATGTTGTACAATATACGGACACTATATCTCTTCACCAAGGCGGATATGAAGGTCGTTGTCCTCCCCGTTGTGAGTGATATAATTGTCATTGGATTCCTCCCCCCTCCCTCCAGTGGCTCCTCTAGACCGTGTTTTTTCTCTAAATAACTTAATTCCTAGACATGTTTGGCCGCAGCAGCTTCCCCATTGGCCTCACTCTCGCGCATCCCACATGTCATATTTTGGGTTTGGCTCCAAACACTCCAGCTCGATCTATCCAACCAGACCCTTGATCCGGAAGAGGACAAGGTGAACAAACCGTACCGTCCTCTCCCATCTGGACACGTCTCCCTCCGCACAGCGAAGATACTGCGATGGATCCTTCCGCTTGTATGCTTTGCATGGAGCGCGAGTTACAGCAAGGCGTTTCTATATGCCAGCATTCCGAACTGTATCACAGTGGTTATATACGATGAGATGGGATATGCAGCAGGTCACTGGCTCAACAGAAATATACTCAACGCACTGGGGCACGCGAGTTTTGAAATTGGGGCATATTTACTTGCAGGTGGCTACAAAGCTTAGCCCCTCCCTTTATCTCTGTTCACACCTAAAAATAATTTCTCTCACCAGGAAAGAATGTCGCTTCCCTCGACCCTATTTCTTCTGTCTCTATCCTCTGTGGTGCCGGAATAATCCTGTGCACTATTCATGCTTAAGATTTCAAGGATACTATAGGCGACGCCGCGGTGGGACGACGCACACTTCCTATCGTCCACCCAGAACTCGCGCGTCCGACACTTATGGTCTCGATTATGACCTGGAGTATCGCCCTTAGTATCATATGGGAGTTGAATTTGTTGGTTGCAGTGCCGTTTATCACACTGGGAACATCAATCGGTTGGCTTTTCTTGACTAAGAAATCTACCGAAGCCGACAGGAAGCATCTCTTTTTGTACCTTGTGCGTCACATCTTTAGGTTTTCCACTTCTTCCGCTTTCTTCGACACCAAGAATTAATGACCGCACTTCCCCATATAGATTTGGTTGTCCATAGCTCACACTTTGCCTGCATACTCTTGCTTGTTTCTTGGGACCGCATCCCGGGCCTCCGCCGTCTGGAGCTATATTTAGGAGCACTACATCTCCGGAGGCCGAAATGTTATATCTGGAGTGGAGGCCTGGAAGGATCCAGGTCTAAGATTAGTCATGTAATGCAAAAGTCGTGCCATGGAAGGCGTTGGCTGTTTAGAGCACTTCTGGGTGAAAAGTGAAAAATTGAGCTCCAGGACCGCCGAGCCCCACGCCATACCTTCCGAATACACTTTGAATCACGTCAATCTGAGGAAAACTGGGCTCAGAAACTTGTAAAACTATGTTAATATATGTGGGGAGCCCACATAGAGTGGAGAGGCGAAGCTATTTACACACGGCTTAATCCTAATTGAGCAAGGGACGGCTTTCTTTAAGGCTGGCTTGAGGGGTAAGAGCATGTTCTCACGGGGGGGGGCCACACAGCCACCACGCTTTGCTGACTAATCTAGCTTTTTGGAGGCCCTTAACCAGATAACTGGAGGGCTTCGCCCCCCAATGAATTATCTTGAATTTTTGAGCAGTAAATTTTCCATTTACGATAACTGAGTAAACAAATACAATGTCCCACTTTTTTAACAGGTGTTGCCTCCACTTACAGGGAGGGTCGGGCTTTGCTGGTGGGAGCCGACTTGAAGTTCGAGCTCGATGCCGAGACGGCGTCGGAGTTTGAAATATTTTTCGTAGTTTTTTTTAATTGCATGTATGCGCGCTCTGTTTCCCTCGCGCAATTATCTACTGGTTAAACGATATACTTGGATACGGAGTGCATTCGCTCGTGTCGCGATTTTCTGAATTCCAACAGACCTGACCCACCTCCGGCCCCCCCTGGCCCGACCCGCTGTTGGCCCGACCCGCGGTCAGAGCGGGTCTGACCCGGCCCTTGAGAACATTAGTCCGATCATTTGTACTTCCCCACCTAACCCTTCCATTCTTGAAATGGAAGTCGGGCGGGTTACTAGGTACACTTGAGGAAACATTAATGGAGAGGAGACGAGTGACCAACAATTATTTTGTCAGTGTCGGGGACTTTTCTCCACCGGCACTTTGGTAGCAGGCTCATCTCGTTTAAGGACTCGAGGGAACGAACTCCGTTTAACGAATTTAAGTTTTCCGTTTTACGAGTGTTTGGATCTATCAACGTTTCTTTGCAGCGATAATACTGTCTTTTTGTCCGGACCTTGGGTGTAGCCTGCTAAGCTTATACGGCTTGTTTTAGGGGGCTACTAGTACTAAGCATGTTTCAAACATTTCAAATGGAGAAACATACCTCCGACGGACGGACCCCGAGACCCGCCACTTTTTGTTTTTAAGTGTACGCAGCGGTGAACATGTTTTCGCGATTCTCCGTTCCATCTGCTTTGGTTATAACCATCATGGAAAAGGATGTCTAAGCAGTCGCCGCATATCGATACATGGTTTTGTTCAGTTCACATCCCGTCTCTTTCCGATATTGCCCTGTTTGGTATTCGCGAAGTACCTCGGTTCCAGACTCTGGAACTACGTGAGACCGCCTACAAGTGTCTGTAAAAGTTCTTCGGTGTCCGCTGCATCTCGGCCCCTGTCGACAAGAACTGAATACACGCCTTCTCTCGGCACAGAAGATGATGGCCAACATCGACATATAAAGCGGATCGATTTTCCCCAGTACTTGATACGTGCACCTCCCCTCTTCTGCTCAAAAACCGTCACTGTCTGCAGTTGTGGAATGGTTGGCGAAACTACTGGTCTTGTGGAAGAAGTTCAAGTGATCCAGGTGAGCACGCTCTTATATTACAAGTACAGGCTTGCACAACGTTCACTCACGCCGATCAAAGCTTGTTACATGTGTGTGCTTTTTTGCTTTTTGATGATTCAGACCCATTAAGTATATGCTTCTTCAGTCGCTAGCATTGGTCTATTGGTCAGTAATTTCATGGGTTGCCTAGCTAATTAAAATTATTCTTGAAATTTATTCCTCTTTAGGTATACGATTGGCTTATTACAATCACTGATGAGGTTTCTCTTGGGTTTGCTCTCGACGTACATGCCGACATATGAGATACTCATCATCTAGATTGACCTTATTTGGTATTCCAAGCGGGGCATCACGAAACTCCTCTTCTTCGCCACGAGATACTCGGGGTTCATAGCCTGTATTCCAGCAATCATCAGTTTGTTAACAGTCTTTGGCTTTACTGCCCTTTCCTGACCCATCGATGTAAAACGCAGCATTACTCGGTTTCGACTTGGATATACGGGTGCGTGTAGCCTCTATAATGATTTTTTGTCTCATCTAAAGACGTAAGGACCAATAGCAATGCGGGTGGATTGCTAAAGTATACATATGCAAGTTACTTTCGACAGACAAGAAAGAGTGATATCTAATCCCAAACTAGATTCTGCTGTATGCAGCGTCGTATTTGCCGAAAGTATGTTTATTCTATTTTATTGCTCCTCCTTATTCTGTGCATCTCATATGGTTTCAATTCATGCCTCCACAATCTACAGCGGTCATGATACTTCGTGTGGTAGCGTTGTGGAACAGATCACTTTCTGTATTCTGTCTGTTGGGATTCCTGGGTCTTGTAAGGGTGTGGTTCGTCTTCGCTACGTCATTGCTAATTGTCCCTATTATGTTTTTGATTTTAATAGGCGGTGCTTACTACGGCGGTGCTTCATATAATGAGGCTTGACCATCCTGTGTACAGTGAGCGGTAAGACAGACGTCAAGATGTGATTGACTTATCATTCCTTCAGCTTCGATCGGAGGTGTTCCACCTTGTGCGATTTTTCACTTCAACAGCGGATCCGCTTCCACGATTTTCCCGCTTTTGATGACATTTGAGTGTGGTAAATTAACTGCCTTTTCATCATATCTTATTCCTTTTGATGCACAAGCTGTAGTTATCATGCTTTTGACGTTCTGGAAGGGCGTTATACATTGTCAGTACGGTGACCTTTCCTGTTAGGTGTCACTCGCTGATATATGGTTAGGGCGTGAAAATATGCATGAATGCGCTCTTATGGCAGTGTTTTACAGAGATGGCGGGTGTTGAGTCAATTCGATACCAATAGTGGAAATTGACAATAATTTTTAGGTGCATTGTACTTCCTCTTTCTTTTCGGTACGCAAACGATCAGTCATTTGAAGTAGTTCACATACATACCTGACTACACCTGAATAGCTCTATCAGCGGCGAATTTTACAATCTGGCTCGAGGGGAAGCCGTCAAATGTCAGTGTCTTCTCGCTGCCAGTTTTGTTTCCCAACTAAAAGCTGGAGGTTGATGTTCAGGGAATCTACTACTTCCTCCTTGTCGAGTGAGGTTTATTTAGTTCTGACCTTTGGCAGAAGAATACTAACTCTTCCCTGCAGACCACAACGGACCTTTCATTCAGTGATTGCATCTCGGATCATCCTGAATTTGCGAGGGACATGTTTGAGCCAGCAAAGTCGATCTTCGATATCCAGCATTGCCTTTCGAAGGGGGGACATCAGTAGAACGGATTCGGATCAAACATACAACTCCTAAAACCGTAGTATTGGAATTATATGAGCTGACTTCACGCGTGCACGACCATTCGTTACTGTGGAGTCCTGCTATTTGCAATATCGTATGCATGGGTAAGCGCCATCGCTTATAGCTTCCAATGTTTAATTGCTGACTTCGTCGAAGTGGGCCGGAGCCTTGCTCAACCTTTTGCCGAGCGCTCTATAGATGTAGACATATCCTGCAAATCATTATTTATCCGCTCTTACAGTAAAGAATTGCACGTATTCGACGTATTCGAAGAGGAAAGCCACTTCCTATGTATCGCTTCAGTGACAACACGATGCCTATGAGTCTTCTTACCGTGTATCCGGTACAACCGAATTTTACACTCAAATGAATACCAGACACGAAATCTCTGCACGGTCCACTTCAGAGACGAAGAGAACAGGATGAACTTGGCAATGTCCTCAGGCGTCACGCCCATCACCGGCTATATGACTTTCTCCGTCGCCTGATCCACATCAGTCGCCGACGCGGCAGACTAGGGGCGTGGGGTTGGTATTTCAAACTAATAGTAGGATAATTTTTCTGTCTGGATCACAATGTAGGTTTGAGTGTTTATAATGACATCTCTGATGTACACATGCATGTGAATACGCTTTTTGATCGGAGGCGAGAAGAATGACCTTAGTGCTGACCATACGTTTTTAACAATGGTCTCGGCAGGGAAGAAGAATCGCCACTGAACGCGCTGCCGAGACTCGGTTTCGCTTGAATCGTCAGGAAACTCTGAGATGTGTAGCCTGGAGTAAAGACATTAATTGTGTCCGTACTTGCCTCGATAGCGCCATCTACTATCATGTGATGACTGAAAATGTGCGAAAAAAATCAAGTTGAAGAATTGTGTGAGCATTTCTACGCTAAAAAGCGCTATTGCCTTTCTTATACTAGTCCCCCGGAAATGTAATATGTAATTTGTTTCACGAAAGAGCCGGTTACTTATACGGTATATAACATTATAACATCAATAATATGTTGAAGTATGTGGGGAGCCCACATAGAGTGGAGAGGCAAAGCAATATTACGTCAGCTTAATCCTAGTTGAGCAAGGGACAGGTAGGTTCTCACGGGGGGGGGGGGGCCGCACAGCATCAAGCTACTGATGACTAATCTAGCTTTTTGAGAGCCCCTAACCGGATAACTGGAGGGCTTCGCCCCCCAATTAATTGCCAGGAGCCTAATACAGTCGAACCTCCCATAATGGATGCCTGATTTTTTTGAAAAAACTCAAGTAGAAAATGAAGGCTTCGTCTGGGGTCTGATGGGGACTTTAACTTGTGTAGAGATATATTTACTTACGAATGGAGCTGCACATTAACTGCCCGAAAGATACTGAAATACTGCAGGGAAAATATTTAGATTTTATCCGTTATGGGAGGTTCGACTGTACAGGAATCAGCATGTCTCTGGTGGGTCATGGCACCCCCAATTATCAAATTCCACATACAGAGTTATTTAGTTCCGGTGTTGCCGCTATCTTCTGCATCGGCTGCTTTGGCAATATTTGTGCCGCTTAAAATTTGCCGGTGGCGCCTACGGAGGTACAATGTACTTTCGTGCCGGCCCCAACATGGAAGCCGCCGGCGGAAGCAGATACCTTCTGGTACGGAAGATGTATCGGCGTATAGTTTCCTCGACTAAAACCCGTGTCTCCAAATTCCCTTGCATCTCACCAAGAAAGCTTTCACTGATCAGCGTTAGTATTAAATGGCGCGTAAACTCCTCGGCTACGAGGATGAAATTTAAGTGATCCAAGTGAACATAATATCTCTTTACTCAGGGGACTGCCTCGGATGACGCTTATTCGCGTTCCTCGTGGAAGTACGTCGCGTGTGAGCTTTTTTTTTTCACTTTGTGATGACTCAAATGTTGAAATTCGAGCTCGATGCCACTGGCAAGACGGCGCCAGAGTTTGAAATATTTTTCGTAGTTTTTTCATTGCATGTATGCGCGCTCGGTTTCCCTCGCGCGATTATCTACTGGTTAAACGATATACTTGGATACGGAGTGCATTCACTCGTGCCGCGAATTGCTGAATTCCAACACCAAACTCGGCCAATGTATGTTTTATCCAGTTGCAAGCACCGTGCTATTGGTTAGTGACCGAGTGGGCCGATATTATTTTAACTTCGGCTTAATTCCTATCTCATCGTTGTCGTACGTAATACCCCCGATTTGGCAAATTCACACGCGTTGCATTTGTGGCTGTTTGTAGCCCGCCCGCTTTGCGCATTCACACCTTCCATCAGACAGACTTACCTTACCCGCAAGCTCTCGCTGAATAGAGCCATCACTCCTTTACAACTAATACAAGCTCAACCCAGACACCACTCCCTCCGGTGGATCGCACTGATGTCGTTTTGACAGGAAGATGCTGTGGCAGTATGCTTTGACGACTGTCAATATCCAACACATTAATGACAATATAGATTCAACTAGAGAAAAGCAGAGCCGGCGAGAGACGTGGAACGTTAAAACGAGTCCGAGCTTTCGAGGAAATTCCGAAACGGGATAATTCGCTCGGGATGTTCACTCGGCTAGTTCAGCACGAAACGTCGTACCGACGTCGATCGTCGCCCCTGTCAATCCCGCCGGCCAAATAATCGTCATGAAGATGTACAAGATAGCTCTGAGAAATACATATTTTCGTACAAAAGGTCATTTCGGGAGATATAAAGCAGAACCAGTGTTGCGGAAATGAGGTACGAAAATCGAAGAATGCTACACGGGATCGCATCTCAAACGGCGAGTTCATTATTTACCGGTATCCCGAAGCTCTGGCACGGACATAATCTGCAGGAGAACACAGCACTTAGCGGAATGAATAGACTATTTTCTAAAAGCGACTCACGCTGAGGCGGGCCCTCCACCTTTACGTATGCTTCGCTAAAACGGGTTTCCAACCTCACTCGTGCTGCAGTCGCGTCACTATCAACTACTAATATCCATACAGGGGCGTTGGAATAGCTCTACGGGTGTTGCGCGAGTAAGTGAGGGGCTCACCAGGTGAGCTCCAAAGCTCAGGTTTTAGTCCCATGTAGAGCAGCACCACAGTCATGGAGGAGTATACTATGTCGAGAACGAGGTCGGTGACCAACATGAAAGAGTATATCGTGAGTACCACCCCGGCCACGACGCCAGCAATGCCCAATGGCATCATGGTGTTACGCATGATCCTTGTAATCTGTAAGTCGAACGTCAACAAAATGCTTGCGATCCTTCGTCGCAACATCGCTGTGTGTACGTACCCTATCCTGGACTGTTGTGAGGCGCATGCTCTTGTACACAAGCATGGGAGCGCAAGACGCACAGGTTGCAGCAACACCCCAAAGCATGACGAATGCGACGATAGCAGTAGAAGAGCGCTGGAAAATATCGATAAACTCCCATTCTTCCACTTCCGTAGGACTTCCTCCTCCGACATGAAGCTTCTTATTCATGGCTTCTGTAACCGCAAAAAGGCCTCCGGCAACCGTAGCGGAAAGTATGGTTACCACAAACAGTCCGAAAAGTGAGTTGAACCACATCTTTCCGCATGACTGCGATGTCGGATCCAAACGAGTGTTGCTCTCGTGTCTGTCGTAGAGGACAAGGACGAGTGCGAGGTAGAGGAGACTGCGGGCCCAGAAGCTGAAAAAGACTCCAGTTACTAGGAGGGTATCGCCGTCGCCATAATCTTCGTTGGGTACTGTATTCGCAATGACAAGGTGGCCGATCTCCAAGAAGCTATAGATGGCGGTAAAGAGTGATGCGACGCAAAGTGACACGAACGGAGCCCGGTGCGTATGATTTCGTTTGATGACCAGGATACAAAGGACAGTGAAAACGACGAATGCAGCGCCGAATACGCATGACACAACCATGTTAGCCTAGCGGAAATAAGTAAGTCAACGTCAAGGGCTAGCCACCATATGAAGTCCAGACTCACGATTGACAAGTGGTCTGGCTGAAAATGCCGTTCTTCGACCGGCTCATCCGAGTCTGTGGTCTGCGTCGATACGAGAGGGATGCTAGCCAAGAGGCCCACTGTGAGGAGGTTATTAAATGTCATTGGTCGGCTCGTGTAGCTGGACGAAAGAATAAAAGCTTTCGCTTTCAGAGGGGTGCCATGGAGTATTTATACTGTGTCCTGGGCGTACAGAGGGAACATTTTGCCTGGGTGTCTGTGAAAAAGAAAGAACTGCATACAATTTTATCCAACACAGTGTAACCCTCATGCCCAGCGTCCTTTTGGCAGAGACGACAGAGTGGGCCAGTATCCGAGTCGGCGGGAGAGGCGCAGTATCATGGATCCACGAAGTTGCAGGTTATGGCTGATGGACGTCATAGAATAGGTGTAGAAGCGGCCAAAGGGTGATGCTTTCTATAATGCAGAAGGCCTGCGGAGGAATATATTGCTGCGAGCACTCGGAACTGGTCACTAGCAGACCCCCGACGGGTTGGGGTGCCAATTTGTGCCAGGTCCCGAATTAGATCCACGCTTAGATATGCAACACATAACTTCTAATCACGGATGCTATCCGAATTCTGTTGTTCACTTCGTGGCTAGATGCTTTTTCAAACCCGCTTTGCGAATTACAGCATTACTTTTTCTTTTCCTGGGTGGAGCGTCGTCGAGCTCAATGTAAGTCATCTTCGGGATTCGTCCGAGGCGCCGCGGACCGCCGTACGCCGCATCGCTAGGATAGCGCAGATTCCGTACATTGCAGTGGCATCTAACAAAGTCGCAAGCAAGTAGCGTTTGGCCATTCCCACGATCCAAATACTAACGTTAATATGGGCACATCAGGTTCATGTGTTGCTAATTAAGAGTCAAGACGCCCGGCTTTCCCAGCTGGCAGTACAGCGTGTTGCTTACACGTTGGTAAAACTGCGCCTGAACGGGTGTGTCCGGCCCGGGCGTATGGCGGGGTAAGCAAAACTTTACCTTGAACCTTGGCAGACCTACCGGGCATGTTGCTGATGACGGTCGTGCAGTACAACTGAATGGAGCTGGTCCCCGATAAATTCGGGAATTCTGCGCGTCTTGTACCATCAAATCACTGTCGTCGTATAAGTACTACAGATGCGGCATGCAAGCGCGTTCCGGGTATGATAGGATTTCGGATGTTTTTCTTAATGAATTGCAGGGTGATTGCAATTTTACAGTTCACTCATGATCGATTGCCGAGCTTCTTCTATCAGCAAGGCCTACGAAACCACGTTCTCTGCTGCAACCCCGTCGCACCGCTTCCGGAGTTACCCATGCCATCGGTTTTTTTATCTGTACTCTCCCCCCGATGTGATGAAGACAGGGATGGAGCTGAAAATTCTTGAACCTCGCCAATGGCGTTTCGGATATCGGTATCAATTACTTTGTCAATCATCAACTTGAAAGCCATTATAATGGGTTTTGGGGTGGTCTTTGGAAATAAAACGTGTTTCAGTCTCGCGAAGTTTAGTGCCGATGTTATGGATAGGTTCGTATACCGGACAGTTGTTTTGGCCCGAACTCCAATAACCCTTTCTCTTCTAGGGTATACCGGGGCCTGTTGACCCTCAAGAAACTGTTCTTCAGGCAGTCGTTGTTTGCAGGCTACCATGTGCATCGCAACAGCCCTGAGACGTAAGAAGAATTCCTTTGGATTGCGCACGTTAACTTGAACGTTAACTTGAAGGTAATTGTATTCTGCTTGATAGGTTCAAGAGCGCCGGATCTGCCGGAACTTGGACGTTCGGGATCCCCCGCCTTAAAAGCGATTCTGTCTAGCAGCTTCAGGCGAGCGTTCTTATCCCTCGAGTGAACCCACCGCATAGAAGCGCGAGGCACGCCTGAGGACCCTTCTGTGACCCGCTTGGAGAAGCACGCTGCACGAGGGGACAACTGCTATTAGTGCGAGGACGAAGAACTTTCAATGCCCGAGGGTCCTATCAATGGCGAGCATGTTGCCTGGCGTTTGATGCTCCGTGCGAGACGTTCTTTTGCCTATCAAGGTTGGAATCACACATGACAGAGAAGCGGGGGAGCCTGAGGCCACTTGCCGAGTACTATGACGACAGTAAAGTGCACCGCACTGCGGCTAGCTTGTCGAAGCTGAGGCTGTAAGAACGTTGTAGGTTGTAGGTGGAGCCTGGTGCGCAGTCAGCTTGCAGGTGCATACTAGCAAGTGCCGTTGTGTGAAAGACTCGGAGGCTCGAGTTGGCCAGGCTCGATGTCCGCAAGCTTGGCAAGGAGCGGTGTTAGTGTGAAATAGGGAACGGTCAGCTACCGCACATAAATATAATTCAGTTAGCATCGGGTAATTGAGCAGAGACGACAGGATGGGTGCGGGTTCAAACGTCAAGCTTTCCGTTATATACCTATTCCGTCTGCCCATCGCCCGTGCAGGGACTTCGATAAACTTGTCTCAGAGTCGACAAGCGCTCACTCTCCGCTTCATACTGGCATCATTCACTGCCCATGGGCCGGCCAGACCCTGTCTTTTGATCAAACAGTCAATATGCATACGTTTGGGTGGGAGGTGTCCCACGAAAGCAATCACTGTCATTTAAAGGGTCATTTCGAACATGGCGCAGTCAGGGAGGGAGAGTTAGAATACACGCTGTTATAAACAGAGTACAGGGCGAATGAGGAAAATTGGGCAGATCATGATTCATAAAGATCCTGAACTCGACAAGCAGCATCTCTAAAAAATGGGATATTTAGTTTGCATGGGGTATTGATAAAAGGAGGCTGACTTACTTACGACATCACTCGTACCGAGGCGGGTCTCCCACCTCAATGTATTCACCGTCAGGACGAGCACCCTGCTTCACGAACCCCACACCCTTATGGTTCATTGATTTAAATCTCGAGTTAACCGAGACCGCAAGGAAATAAATTATCGAGATGTGCTTACTTGGGGAAGTCCAGTACTCTGGTCTTATGCCCATATACAACAACACCACGGACATAGCGGAGTAGACCGAATCGAGGATGAGATCGGCAACCAACACGAAGGGCAACCACATGAAAGTTATCCCAAGCAATACGCCGACAGTGCTCAGTGGCATCATGACTTTAAGCATAGTCCTCGTAATCTAGGGGGAACGAGCAGCAATTAGCGAACTTATGCGAGCGTCCGACCATAAGAATAGACACACCCTGTCTTGAACACCTGCTCGCAGTGCGCTCTTGTGAGCGTACACGGAAATGCCAAGCGCGTAGAATGCGGCAATGACCCAAAATACGGTAAACAGGGAAAGTGCACCTGTAGTGCGCTGATAGGCAAGGTTTAGCCTCGTCAAACGTGTTCTCGCCAAGGGCTGCCGGGCGTTATCAATATTCCCAACAACAATTTCGCCGGATGCGTAGAGACCTCCGCAGATGGTTGTGATCAGGACAAGCGTCGCGAACAGTACGAAGGCGGAGTCAAATAGTCTCTTATCACGTCCAATCAGCGTCCCGCGAGTGTAGCTTTTGTGTCCGACATAAAGGACGAGCACCAGAGACAGGTGGAGAGAACTGCCGGTGTGTGTCCAGAACCTGAAAAAGTGTTCAGTCGATAGGACGGAGGCCTCTTTACTGAAGTTTCTTTCCGGGAAGGAGCTCGTAAGGACCCAATGTCCGCAACGTTGTGGATGGCAGTGGAAGCTGACGCGACACATAGAGATGTGAAGGAAGTCAAGTGTTCATAGTTTCGGTTGACTACAAAAACCGAAAGGGCAGCAAACGCGATGAACGCGATGCCAAAGAGGACTGCTACAACTATGTTGTGAAGAACGTGAGCAAGCTGCAGTGACCCTCGTTATATGAGATTATAAACTCACGATCTCCATCGGCTCCAGTTGGACGATTCTAGCATCCATGCCGTCCGAAACCGAAGTGGTACTGTCTTGCGCCGACACAAAAGACAGAAGTGTCGTGAAGCTCGACGCAAAAGTTGGTACCATAGCCATGACTGGTACTGGATCGTGTACTAGTTACTGACTCATTACATACTCTGATTATGTTCAAGTGCCAGGGGCATTTGGCCCATCCGTGAGGCAGCGTGTACTCCTGAGCTTGGCGATCAGCCTCCCTTGTGTTCACCAACCTAAATGTGAGGTAGACGGTTGTTTTAATGGACAGGCGGCTTAGCATTACGGGATCATAGAAGGCGTCCACCCGCTAAGAGAGAAACGCGCGAGCGGGCGAATCGACGATAGGTTGCTGAGGGTATTCGGCTTCTCGGGTGAATCGGGAATCACCGGGCAGATCATTATTAACATGATTCCCCGAGCACTGCGCCACAGTCAACCATTTACACTGGCAGTACTGCGGCAAAACTCCTTCACGGCATCTTCCCGTAAAAACATGCCTACAGATGGAGTCCGGGATTTATTTACATAGGTTCTGAGCAAAGGCAGCAGTACTAGTGACTCAAAAGCGCCGATACAGTAACAGTGAGCAAGAAACTCAACTTTACAAGGATCACAGAGGTTGAATGTCAATAGTAACGTAAAATACAAATGTCTTAATACTTCTCCGGTCATCATATCGAGCTCGACGACATTCGCAAAATTCGCGACGACGCTTAGCCTCGGGAAGGAAACCTCATTTCTGCAGAGGTGGTTCTTCGAGCTCAGAGTATCCCCCCGGAGAAAGTGCCCTAAGACTTGTCAAGGCGACTCCCTGATCTATTATCATTTACCAAACGATCAGCGCGACGTTTCGCAAAACAAAACAAACTAGGGTCGCTTGCCTGAGGCATTCCAACAGGCTCGCCTGAACCCAAAAACGAGCACTATAGCCATGATGGCGGAATAGATGGCATTGTTTAAAACGTCATTGGCGAGGTCTAGATTTTCCAGTTCGGTCTCGGTTTTTATAATGACCGCTGGAGAAAAGTAGATCGTGAAGACTACGGTCTGTATCATCCCAAGAATGTACAACGGGGACACAGCATAGAGCATGATTTTGCTGATCTTTGCAGAAAAAGATCAGCCGCATGCAAACACATGTCATGAGATCCGTAAGTAGCATACCCTGTCGTAGGCACCCACACGCCTTGCTCCCCAATACACATACCCTGCGAGGCCGGTGAGGCAAACTGCAGAGAATGCCCAAAACGCGGTGAAGACGTAAAAAGCATTCTGGTATCGCTGCACGGCGGAAATTAACACCTGGAAATCTTCTTGTGTAGAAGTTCCACCAAGATTCAAAAGGCGCGCTTGCAGCGCATTCTGTCGTGCAAAGAGACCCGAAGCGATAGTCGCCAACAGCATGAGGAATCCAAAGAACCCCAAACTGATGTTGAAGACAAGTACGTCGCGTAGTACCAATGCGCCGCGTGAGATGTACTTCTGCCTATCGAAAAGCAGAAGCACAAGTGCAAGGTAAAGAAGCGGAGAGGACCAGTTGCCGAAGAAAACGACGATGGATTGCAGCGCAGCTACCTTATTCACGTTGGGAATCTCGAGCACATTATTAGTGAACACGATGGTTGCAATATCCACCGAAGCCTGGACGATAGTGAAGAAAGACGCTGCGCAGAGGGCGAGAAATGGTGTTCTGTGTGCCCGTAGTTTCCGGATAGGCTGTATACAGAGTAATGTAAGGACGATGTAGATCAGGTCGAATATACACCATGTCGACAGATCGCCCTGCATAGTAGCCGTAAAGTCAGAGATGTATCCCAGTCAAAGCGCCGAGCTCTTTGACTTACAACTGTGCGTGGGTCAGCTTGAAATTGAAAACCACTTTCTCTCCTGACAAGCGCAGACTCGGAGGTCAAAAACTGGTGGGTAGAGAGGAGTCTGGGCATCATGGCGGCTCAGAGGGTAACGGTAGGAGCCTCAAGGGACGCACAACTTCGAATTCACCCAGTCGCCACCCAGTTAGACCAATTCAGTGACAATATACCCAAGTTCTGTGAGAACTCTTGCCGAAGAAGACTGGTATTCCTGGCACAGTAACGGGTTCTTCCTATTCAAAACGGCATATCGGCGCGCCTTGGCCGAGCTTCCCAGTGACCATGGGAGCGTTGCAAAGCGCGGAAGTGGCGGCATTAAGTCTTTTGAGGCTTGAGCGTCGCTGCGGCGACGCTGCCTCAAATTTTGTGAAAGACAAAAGTGGGACCGCCGATCTCATACACTAGCAATTGTAGTTACATAATCTATTTTTCTCACATGGATTCCGCGGCCGCAGCCCGCTGCTCAACGGACCGTGTCTATAGAATACATGCTAGTCGACGTTTGAATAATGGAATGTAATCTAACTCTTAGTAAGGACCAAGCGCTTCTAATTTCTAACTTCTAGGGGCATATAGTCCGGTGACGGGGAACTGATGTATGTTTTTTTTAAAAGTCTAGTGTATGTTTGATTTCGCCGACATGTATAAAGGCAACCCGTGAATGTGGTACTGTTCTCCGACAAGCTCCTTCGTCGCCATCATGAGCCTATCCAACCGCGTAATTATTCCAAAGGCAGTAGCAACGCCAACGCTAAAGTATCTTGTAAAAAAACGAAGTTAGGGATTGAGACTGTTTGCACAGGGTTTAACACACAGATACTGCTCGTCCTCCAATGTCTTCACCGTCAAAGAGCGCGGAATCCCAAAGTCGGCCTCGTCATCCGTACGATGTACATTCAACCCGTGGTAATGGGCTACGAATCGATCAAGTAGTGGGGATGGCGTGACTTGCGGTAGTGGGTTACCCGTTCGCAGAGCAAACGAGATTAAGCCTCATGACCAGATTGTCAGTTCACGACGTCGAAGCTTCATGAAAATAATTGGTCATACTTATTACGCCCAGAACATCCCCCTGGAATTCGGGCTCTAAGAATCGTGTACGCTTGAGGAGGGCCTTTGCCCAGGATGTTTCAAGATGCTCCGTAACACTCCGTAAATGCGATAGGAGGTACGCAATCTCCCTAATATAATGTTAAGTTTGGGATCTATTTTTTTTCTGAAGAAACTTACATCTGTATCTCGTGGATGGTGCTATAGCGCTCCTCTGGCCATTTCCCCCGGAGCGAGAACTGCAAGATAGCCAGTAAGTCTAGGCACTTCAAGGACACTCCCTACGTATCAATCATACCTCATAGGCGACATTCTGCTTCAGAGACTTTGATCTTCTGAGTTTCATTCTAATCGCGAAGAGATCCTTGATGATGATTTCCTTGTGAGGCCCATCCGGGACCGTTGCGTACGATATTATATCGCAATACAAGTGGCCAATTTGCTCCGCAGTCGTGGCATATGTTGCGCGCAAATATCTTCGGATTGTCGTAGTCGGAGGCAGAAACGATAGTATGCTGAAATAAATTGGTTCATACCTGTACCGAAGATCATTTGTATAATGACATAGCTTACAATGCAGTCGTTACACCTATAGTAACTAGCACGAAACGTTTCTGTAGGTCAGATGGTAAGATTTTGCGCGAATTGGACTGAAATTTGGTCAAGACAAACCCATGCCACCGATATTCCTCTTCCTATGAACAAGCCCCGTCAACAAATGGCAAAAAAGTAACAAAGATCTTGCTCACCGGCATTCGACAAAGATGGGTTATGTGTATCCTGCCACGAATATCCAATAACGAGGCCCGTCGTCAGGAGGAAGATTGTAAGTGTCATCGGCGACGCTGGAAAGTTGTATCGGATGAAAAAGAAAATAGGAAAGCAGATCGCGGTCACAGCAGCCAACCCGTACGAATTCCCTTCACCAATTCCTGTCGACACGTACCTGTCGTTATGCGCATTCAGACCGGGAATACAGCAGGGATGGACGATTCACGTACCACATTACAGATCCTGCCAAACCTCCAAGAAAGGTGGAGAGGACCCGTGAGGAAAGGGAGAATGTCGTATCACCTCTGAATCGACTGAGCGTCAATTGACCATATATGCTATTAAAGTCGTTAGTTAAGTATATTTTCATAGGAGATATGTAATTTTTTTTATATTCACGCACAGTGCCCATACAGATCTGTTGACTATAATAAAGTAAGAAGCGGCACAGGTGGGAAGCGAAATGTCCCTACCATATGAAAATTCGGCAGAGCCTTGTATGTAGGCCGGAAGACTCAAAATGACTAAGAGTATAGATGGGCTAAGCACGAAAGATATTATCGATCAAACTTGCAACTTACTGGAAAGAATGCCAGCCTTAAACCCGAAAACGGCGTTTCCATGTCCCAGCGCACTCATCGCGTGATAGAACGTATTTCCAATGGACTCGAGAGTAGTACTTGGAGGTAGTGCATCTGGGTCACGCCCTGTTGGAAGTCCAAGAAGTTCCTGATTCTCCGGATCGATGCCTTGTACGATATCTGCAAAAATAATAGATATCCTGTGGAAACCTCGACGTAGGGCCTGCTTACCTGGATCCTCGTCACCGTTATTCCGTAAACTCTCGTCTACGGTTTCCCATTTGCTCCAAGTTATAATTTCCCGCAGTGGAAGAGCCGGTAGCCAGAGACGCGAGTGACGGCGCGTCTTCTCAAGTTGAATCATTTCGTCTAACTGCACGGATAGGTCAGTATTTGCAAACAAGAGATGTAACCTGACCCATTGGCGGCTTACAATTTGGCAAAGCTGCTTGGAGAAACGCATCAGGTGGTATTGATACAGATAGCATTGGAAAAGAAATAGATGCGGTGGTGGATCCTCCCCAGTTGGTGGTCCGAACTGGTCGGGGTCGACAAATGGGCGATACAAATCAAGTACTTGATGCCTGCAAAGAAAGGTTACGGTGATGCAGAGTTAGACGGTCGCGCCTTTGAATATGATAAGTAATTCAACCTCTTTTTACCCCAAAACTCCTCTAGAACAAATTCGAGTTTCTCCCTTGCAGCTTCGTCATCACGTACCGCCTCCTCCCAGCTCTTCCCCCTTTTCCGACCGTATAATCTCCAGAACCGGTCCTGATTCATGTGTTCGAGCCAGGCCACGACATGATCAAGAGTGTCTGCACAACATAGTACGAGATCATGTGTGCTCTCGCCCAGAGATTGCATAATGCGCACAAAAAGCTCGTCCGCGGAGGGATGCGAATAGCGAGACTCGAGATTAAGATACCGTTGCGATTCGAAGACTCCTACCACATTTTCGGAGGGACGAGCGGAAATGGAGGGCTCGCGATCATGGTGGTGATGATGCTGGTGCTGGTAGGGACGTGTATGGTGTCGACGCAGCGCATTGTGAAAGAAAGGATGGCTATAAACATGATGATGGGAGTGACGCCGGCTCGTCGACTTTAAGGACGTTTTCACCTGAACATTTCCTTCGCCATGCGATGGAGTGGGTGAAGCTGGACGCGTAGGCGGTCGAGAATGCGAAGGAGTGGACCAGGGCGTGTTCAAAAGCGAAAGCGATGGCATTCCTGGCTGAGGTCCGATTATCTTGAAGTAAAAAACCATCCCATTTGCACGGACCGTCATGTGTCGCGCGAGCTCATGCAGTAGTGCGAAGTCCTTGGGCCCGAATCTGCCCCATGATACATCTTTTTCCATCAATCGACTTGATGAATCCACAGGTGCAAGCGCAGACTCCGCCTGGGAAACCAGCTTAACGAAAAGGCTCGGGTCGAGGTCATCCGACGTCGCCGGATCGGCAAAGAGGTCGGGCTGGATGCGCATTGCCATGGCCAAAGGTATGAAAACTCCCCGGAAGCGTTTGACGAATTGTGCATTAATAGTCTCTGGAAAAACGAAAAGAGAGCATGCTAGGGCTACTGCAGAAAATAAAAGGAAAGATAAAGTGCAGGATTTTCCGGTCTTAATAAGTAGCAATCAGGAAAAAAATGAGAATGGAAAGAAACGATGTAGTGCGCACCTGATACGACGCATATGGGTAGAAGTGAGCTACGGTTAAAGTGATATCTGTTTCGTTTTCACCATCTAAGTACCATCAAAAGTTCTGTAAAATCATACCTAATACGATGCAAGCGAACGTGGGGGCGAGAACATAGGGACCTTGTCCAATTCTTGCCCTTACATATAGCGATAGAGACGTCCCTATGAATAGAAATAATGCGCAAATAATGGTGGGCTAAGGACGCACTGAGATTAGCACATATTCCTAATTGTCAATCAACCTCTTCAAAACATACCCAGATCTCTATGTAACGACCAGAGAATATTTCTTGGTTTGTCGCGGATTCGTTAAACTCTTTGCGAGTCAATGTGGAAAGAAAAGTCCCCAAACAGCACCATCTGAAATATCACGGTAAAAAGCAAAAGTTTGTGAGTCGATGAAGAGGGCTTGGCGTGATGAAGAATGTCACGTACGCAAAAGCGATAACTACAAAAATGGCATTCGCAATCTCACGCTCAAGAACAGCTACGAAAGGCTCTGCCGGTGGAGAAAGGAATGCAGCTTTTCAATCCATCAGTAACATGCATTTGTTCGACGCGAAAAAAGGAAAAAAAATACAACCTAAGAGAATAAGAAAACTCGACTAAGTGCCAAGATCAGCCTTTATGCTCGTTCGTTAGCATCGCAATGGGCACTCACTTTCCCCAGTGCATCTTGTGTTTTCGTGATAACAACAAGAACAACACAGATCCAAGCTGTCGTAGCTGTTCGTATGATGGGCTTTAGAGTAGAAGCACCGAGGTTGTTTGTTATCCAAGACAAATTGGGCAAAGGAAACAGTCGCTTCAGCTTGGAGAATTGGTAACCCTTGGGGATTCTCAGTCGCGGACGAGGTTGGCTTTTCCGAGCCTTTAGACGCCCACGGAGCTCCAGGTCAAGATCATTGTTATTAGAAAGTGGCTTTGACGGAAGACGTCCGTCTTCGTTAACCATATTCCCTAAGTCGTACGATTATTAGAAGCCACAGAAAACGGGAAAGCTATAGCATAGAGTTAAGTTAGAGAAGGACGTCTAGGTTCGTGTGCTGAGAAGAAACTAATAGGGTCGTGATGGTCTAAGAGAGAGGGCGATCTGCTCGCGACTCCTTCCGGTGGGTGTCGGACTGGCGCGGGCTACCGAGTCTTTACGTAACGAGCTCGGGATCGGCGGGCGCGGACGAGGTCAAAATCTGACCCTTAGACACAGTATTACTCGACCATGCGTTTCTCCAGACAGCTACGCTACAATTCAAGGGAGGTATGTATATTGATTCGCTGACCAGCAGGTACAGTACTGACCAATTTGAAATTGCGCCGCGAATAGCAGGACCTAGTAAAGAAAAGTATATGAATGACGTAATCGGGTGAGTACGGGGACGAAGTTAAATTTTGGTCCGCTTACCCGGCACCGACCGAAATAAATACGCGTGTACACAAATGTTTACTAGATGCCAAATTCAGTAGTTCCGTAGTTTGGCATTTTCTTTTCGATTTGAACGAACTCAAATGGTATCATTTTGTTATTTCCAGACAGTAAACAACTCTCATGAAAAAATGGAAAGATGACGGTAGAGAAAAGACAGGAATGAAGTGGTGTGAACGTCCTTTCATTGGAGTATTAAAAATGAATACCATCTGTCAAAGATAAACCGACTGATAAAAGAGTGTGGATGAGGTATAACAGCAGAGCTCGGGAATGATGGGAAGGAACTAGATAGGTCGGGTTGCTTTGATAATTTGGTTTACAGACTGGCGTCAATCGGCGTGCAACCTATGGCCACAACTCCATCTACATCCGCTAATCAGTGCCCCTTTCTGTGGAAGGAAAAAGTACGAAAGAATCTTACTGAAGCTATTATTCTCACAACAGACTGGGTCGGCTGTGCAGCTATTTCCACCAACACCGATGACCTACCAGTCCCCCGTAAGCAAAAATATTGACTGTGGACCTGACGCTTACAGAGATAGGGGAGCAAGTCAAACCAACGGGGACGGTTAGGTCCTGCACGACGACTCCCAAGAGGCCAAGCAGTGGGGCAACCTCCGCGCTTCCAGCGGGTTGGACGCTGTCGCAGCATTGTATGGCTCCAGTATCGCACTGGCTCGTAGAGGGAGAGGGGGTGGGGGTGGCGACCGCAAGGAAAGCGAAGGAAATCATTAAGGAAAGTTTTGCGATCATTTTTTGCGTTGCTGCTGCACTGGCTGAAGTGTCGTGTTAGAATGAGACCGACTCCATGACTTGACGAGCATTTTATACACGAGCTGCGAACGAGAAGCCCTTTAATATTAGTCAAGTACCTCCGAGTGTTTGAGCCCATAAGGCTCTGTCTTGCTTCTCATTGGTAATTTTGATTTTTCAAATGCTTCTATATCCACAAAGCGGGGTCAGTGCGCAGTGGAAGGATCGGAGTAATCGCTGAATGGATTTTCGAGATCAGACTGATGAAAAACTGAACTGTTCACTGAAAGCCAAAATATATTGCGCAAAGCTATTTCCAGGAAATCCAGCGCTGGTTTCAAAAAGTATCATAGATCAGGTGCAACACTCGGAACCTGAGCTTGAAGTTGGCGGGCGTCCGCATAGTTACGTTGGGGGTGGAGATTTGTCTCCCTGCCGGTGGATCTTTTCCCCGTCCCACCCGCTCTTCGCCCTAGCTTCTTTCTTCCATTTTTTTAATGGCCGTTAATATTTCATACTGCAGACAATTCTGGAATGTCAGGAAGTGAAAATGTCAGCAACTAAGGAAAACGGCCGCGGGGCACCAACTCACGTCGGCTATTCTGAACTTAGAAAAGGAAAGCTCATTGGTAACGACTCTTACACCAATCATATAGTCACATGACGGTCGCTTATCTATTATATCGCCACAAAAAGAGATCCAAACAGCGCTGGCAGGTGTGCAATTTTCAATCAGCTAATGTTCGCGTTCGGAGACAACTTGAAGCACCCACTGGAGGTATCCTACAATTTTCATGGTCCATCATCGTTTCAGTTACTATATTTAAATCCGAATAGTTCAACGAAAAGCCGAACAGCCTGAGTCCGGCGCGCTGCTATTGATGCTTCTTGATCACCGCTCTATACACACTTGGTAGGCCTGCTATCTGTATGGGAAGATGAATATCTGGAACGAACATGGTGCTACCGCCCAGATCGTCAAGATTTTCCGGTCTTTCAATCGCAAATCGCCCACAAAAAATGAACATGTCAACAGTATGTCTTTTTGCAAGTACTATCGGGAGGGCCATTCCTCCGCGCAGTAAAAAGAGATTCGAGAGGGACTTCTTGACCTTCCGATCAGCACCATATGTAACATCTGCCTTGTTTTTTTCTTGCCAACGTGCCGCTTTCCTCCACTTCTTCGGGTTTATAGGCAAGCCTTATTCTCACAGAAAACTCACTCCAGGCCGCATGGCGTTGCTTAATCCGCTTTCGTTCTCTGCCTCTCACTCTGTCCGCTTCTATCATATATTCCTCTCTCGTCATTGGGGTCGTAAGGGACCACACTCCGGTTAAACGACCGCTTATAAAAACATTCGGCCGATTCGCTGATGCTACTGGGAATTTGACTGTAATATATTTTGTCTGGTCAGCCAAACGATGCACACTGGCACGGCTGGACTATCGAGGAATACCTACTTCCTAACATACGTATCGATGTTACAGGACCTTGTATGAAATCTAACATTCCTTCCGCAGGACTTTCGCAACATGCAGGAGTCCACCGTACACTAACACAGTTTATATTTGGAGCACCTCGAGGACTCCAGATTCCATTTTCTGTACCTTCGAGAGCTTCGCCTGCCAGTTTTAGCGACGGGCTTTTCAGTGAACTTTGATTATGACTTGTTTTATTGTTGAAGTATTAATATCCTACGCTCTTCTCAACGTGACCCTTCCATTAATACATCAATCACGTTCTTGGCTTTATGTATCTTTAATCAGTCTGACTTGCTTATAATTCGCCTTGAACCTTGTGTTATCAGGCTGGTGTCAAGATCCCAAATACTAATCCCAAATTACACCAGGGAGCTGTACCTCTCTTGAGATAGATGTATAGTATATATATTGTTAATACACCAAAGTTCGAACCGTGAAACCCGGCATTCCCCTCTTCCTCTTCGGAGTTCGGGTACGCAATTCACCCTTCGACGTTGCCGATTTTAGTAATTGTATGTTGGGCGGTTGAGTTGACCCCCCCCCCCTTTTTTTTTTTAACGCGCTGAGATGTGAGGACTATACACAGCGTCCCCGACCAGTGCTGATATCCGCGGTCATAAATCACAATCTTTTCCCATTCATGATTAACTCTCAAAATGCAGCACACTGAGAACTCTTGTTAATAAACAAGCACGACACAAACAGATACAACAGCACGCTCCACATTCATACTCGAACTAAAAAAAGTACGGTCGCTATACGGGAGACTCGGACAGTAGCGCTCAAAACATGCATTCAAGTTGGCACGTCGTGATTCACCTCGTCGATGAGCCCATAAACCTAAAATCACAATAGAAATGCAGTCTCATAATCCTTCATCCCGGCCTCTCGGACGTGTTCCTTAGATTACCATGTCTCTTGATTGAGAGCGCCTAAAGGTCCAGGTCCACTGGGACACATGCAATCGAGATAAGATCGCCTAGAAAAAGAAAGTAGATGACTACTGCCGCTTTGCGTCAAGAACTGCTCTATCACTGACCGTGGCTGTTGTCCTCGCAGCAGACGGGGTTCGCACTGCACGTAGCGCCGCTTCCAACGCCGACAACCTACATGAATAGAAAAGGTATTAAGAACCGCTCCAGTTGTACTGAAAAAGGAAGCCTTACGGAGATTGGGGAGCAGGTGAGTCCAACCGGGGTACTGAGGTCCTGAACGACAACACCGATTGACGCTAGGATCGAAGCAGCGGTAGGGGATCCGGCGCTCTGGACACTATCGCAACACTGAACTGGCGC
Organism: Coniferiporia sulphurascens; assembly: GCA_002794785.1. Taxonomy (NCBI): domain Eukaryota; kingdom Fungi; phylum Basidiomycota; class Agaricomycetes; order Hymenochaetales; family Hymenochaetaceae; genus Coniferiporia; species Coniferiporia sulphurascens. The sequence continues at coordinate 1,218,857 of NBBA01000006.1, forward strand.
AGTGTTGCACTGAGACGCGGGCTCTGTGCCAGGTGTTGGGGTGGCGACCGCAAGGACAGCGAGGGAGGCAATGAAGGCGAGTTTGGAGAACATTTTTGCTGGTAATGGTCAAACGCGTGTGGACGTGTTCGACTGGAGACTGACCGCTCGAGGGTAGCCTCATTTTATACTGAGAGTGTGGGATTTTAGCGTAACCCACCATTTTTTCCCTTCACATAGCTTTCCAGAGTGGAGCTGGACATCGCTGATATCGCGCACGACCGCCGAGCAGGCCCGAGTCTCCACTGCCAGTACATAAAAATATATTGGTAAATCGTAAGAAAAGCGCGAACGCCGCTTATCAACTCAGATGCACGGAGTAACCGTGCCTTGGAGCAATCGCGAAGGACTGGGGCGCGGATACGAGAGGAACCTCATGCCGAGGCGAAGAATCGAATGTAAATTTCTTTTTATGGGCGCTTGTGTCTATAACAGTATATGGTGTTGCCAGTTGAAGTATTCCGGTGAATCGTATCACCCGGGGTGTGTACGGAAAGAGAGAGTGGGCTCACTCATTATTATAGTTGAGGCAACCGCCAGCAAGAGTTAGTGAGTTTCTCGAGTGCAAATTGCTATTATGATAATAGAAAACTCCGCGAGCACGCAACGAAGCGCAGCGGTACCAGAAGATAAGGATAATCCCTCGCATGGTCGGCCTCGGGGACGTCGCAGCTGAAAATACTGACGGAGATTTCCTACAGACTGCATTGGTTGCGTTTCAGCACCCAACTCCACTTTTTACTCGACAGAACTCTTCGTCACCTCGGAGAAGCCAAATTGATGACTTATGAAGGTTCTTTGTCTTCCAAATATATGGTCAGATGAACAATCAAGTTGATGCCACGAGTATGCAGCAAGAGGATGGACACATTTTCCACGGGGAGAACTCTGGGGAGCTATTATCAAGAGTCCTTTTTGGACAGACGGCTGGCCGGATACTAGTAGGTGTATATAACTTGGATTTTTGATTTGCTAGTGTTACGTGAGACTTGTACGTCCTTTGTGACGCAAACGTATTTTCTGACTTCGTCGGGAATAACGGTATTTGCTAAGTGACTTCATAGGACGATATTCCCTATTGCCCTATCTGTCAAGGAGAACAATGAGAACAAGTGGATTAGATTTCATCGGAGCTGAAGCGACGATGCTCCTAAATGCGTACGCGCATTTAAAGACCGGTGAGGAAGTTCCGGTAACAGGCTCTGTGAATGTCGTATGGAAAAGAAGCTTCAGACTTTCCTTCTCTGCGGCCCCCACATGCTTGATCGGATAAATGCATACTTAAATTTATCGGTAGAGTTCACACAGCGGAGAAGTTACTGGGCCATTCGGTCACAAGCTCTGTAGGTAGAGGAGGAACTGCGGTTCGTCACATACCCAGGAAAAGCTCGTCGCAGCCTTTAGTCATCCTGAGGAGGATCGCCGTAATCTTTAACAGGTGACAATAAACACTAGTCCGGGTAGATCGCATCCAACGCCACTGTTATCGAAAGGAAGCCTTCCACTCAGTGAGCTTATGAACAAGTAGACACATTCTGAGTTGGTGTTGCGAGTATCGGCGATGGGAATCTGAGAGTAAGAAGACTATTTGGGTCGCATAGATTTCGGTATCTCAAGGTAATGTGCGATCGAGATTCGGCTCTTGGGAGCAGAACGTATCTGATGGAACAAGTACTATGAAGGGCAAGACTTGGTCATCTGAGGTGAGAGTCGAGATAGAACTGAAACACGTTGATGGATGCCTTTTCGTTCCATCGTGAGTAACTTGAGATCAGGAGCAAGATGGTTATCTTGACAGATGCCGTCAGTCATCGCATGAACGGTACGATTGAGTGAATGCATACATCACTGAGCGTCGCGTGATTAATTGAATGTAGCCGAAGTGCTTTCTCTTCATTAAATCAGTCGTGCCGTCTCCTCACCGGGTGACGAGCTTTATGACGTAGGTTAACACTTATTCAAGTGGCCATAATCGGTTCTTTTGATTAAGAGGGACGTCAGGAACGGACAGCAGAAAGGGAGCGACAATATTAAAGCCTGCCAAACAAAGACGGCTTGTAGTGACACCATTCCGTCGCTGAGAAACGTTTCGATGGCTGGCCAATTGTACGACAGACGTGTTTGACGCCAAGTAGAGGACTAGCTCCTCAAAAATGCCGCAGCGCCCAACGCCAGAAAAAAAAGAGGACAGGATTCGACAGATCCGGCCAATCTTGGTTGAAAGAGCATGCCTCTATTGAATAAGAGTGCCGGAGCTTAAGGTTTCATATATACGGGATGTCCCATCCATCGCTTTCGGCTGCGCAGATTCAGCGGTCCGGCAAGGAAAAATCACTGAGATGCTGAGAAACCAGTGAAAATGTATTTAGCAGTAGGGACGGCTGCAGTGGAGTGCGAAAATTTTCTCCTGCATATGCTGTATGAGCATCGAGGGGCCCTGAGAAGTCCGTATACTCACGTTCATTGAGAAAAGTGATCGTTCGAATTTGACGAGGCCGACTGGTGGTAGAATCCCCCACTGTGGAGCCTATAAAGACCAAAATCTTTCTATAAAATAAATTGTTGGAGTAAGACGTACTTACAACGGCCTAGATGTTCACGAGAAAGTTGTGTAATTGCTTGCCTCGATCGCTCTCGATCCCATTTTCCGCCGATGTCAGGCGAAGAGCCGCTGCGAAAATGAGGTTTCTATCCACAATTTTGACGGTGGTTTGACTGTGAATACAATTCGATGGCATCCGCCATTCAGGAGGCGAGCAATAGGATCGGAGTTGCTATCCGCCACGAATTATTGGCGGAGTCGGTCATGGTGGTACATATGGGAGCCTGCCATGCGAGCACTCGGAAAGCGAATCTCGCGTCTCAGGTCGGTGACGTGTTCGGGCCCATGAACCGGCAACGGCAAAGAATATGTGCAAAAACCATGTTCTAAATGGCGGAATGAATACATACTACGTTACGATGCTTCAGTGACTATAGACTACATTGCGGCCGTGTTACGATGCTACCAAGCACGTATCGTCTCAAAGTGAGTTTACTACAGGCCATATCGTGTAAGATGAATATTCGTTAGTATCTGTTCATTATGCATATCATTAGCAAGACTGCGTTCAAACTGTCTGGCTTATACACGGCCAGTCCGCTCGCGCTCCCGACTCGCTCTCGTGTCGACCCGCACATAATCTGCCTCGGCACCTTCACCTTCCGGGGCATCTTTCCGCACACGCGCATAAGCGTCTCCAAGTATTTGAAGAGCGAGTGCACGCAGGTGCAACTGACGGGCCGTGAGCGCTGGATTCGATAATACGCGATCGCAGGTCTCGCGGAGCACACTTTCAATCTCAAGTTTCGCGCCTTTGAAAAGTGCCTGGAGACCCTTCTCTGCTGCCTGCTCCTCAAGCCGTTTCTTTTCCTCCGGGCTAAGGTTCCCGGCTTTTTCAGCGGCTTGAATCTGGTCAAAAACACTCTTGAGCTCTATCGCTGATCGTAGTGTCGATACGCTGCATGGTTAGTACAAGTTGGTTTGGTGTATTACTTCGTTATGAAGAGGATATGTTGCTCACGTCTCTGAAAATACGTGGTATTTCCCTTGCACGTTGTGCAACCAACCACCAACACCAAGGAAGGTTTGGTTCGACGCGAGGTAATGGCGTGACTTTGAAGAATAGACAAACCCGATTGTGTTCAAGAGCTCGGTGCCGTAACTCTCTTTCTTGAGTTCTCTGCAACAGATTAGAACATATGAACGGATAATGTATTACCCGAGGAAATCCTTACTCGGCTTCCAGTTCGCAGATAGTCCGCCAACTGTTAGTGACATCGCGGTCATTCGGACCCGAGGCAGACTCGGTGAATATACTGAGCTTGCGTTCGAGTTCCTCAACGAGCTTCTTAACTCGCTCTTCTCGTAAGGCCGCTTTCTGGGTGGGCCTCAGTAAATTTTTCCGCAGAGAACCTCAGACTCACCTCAGCAGCCACCTTCCTTGCCTTCTCTTCCTTCTTCGCTTTCTCCTCTGGACTCAATATGTCATTCCCCTTCGCATCCTTCACGCGCTTCTTCCCATCTTCGTCATCTCCCTCGTGCTCTTCAGCCTCTTGCAGCGCCGCCTTCATGTCCCTACCTAGGCTGATCTCACCGATGAGCGGCACAAAGCGTTCACCACCAAAGATCGCGGAGAAGACCTCTTCGGGGTCTACGAAACCGCCCTCGGGCGCGCTTTCTTTCGATCCGAATTCGTTATACTTTTTGCGTAGCACCGGGTCGCTAAGGCATTGATAAGCAATGGCAATTGCTTTGAAGCGTTCTTCTGCGTGGGGGTCATCGCGGTTTTTATCCGGGTGGTGCTTTATCGCGAGTCTACCTGCGTTAGAGCTTAGTCCTGTTTCATCCCCATTATCACATTGAACTAGGAACATACGGTATGCCTTTTTTATGTCATCAGGAGAAGCGTCGACCGGCACACCGAGTAATTCGTAGTACGTAGTCTCGAGTGGGTTCTCCTGCGTGCCAATCTTGCGACCTCTCTTAGCACCCTGTGGCGTGGACGAGGTCGGACTGCTAGGACCTGCATCCCGCTGACCAGTTCCAGTACTAGTATTTTGATCTGGTGGCTTGTACGGAAAGTTCATGAGTCCCTGACACTTGAAGCATCGCACTTGAAGAATAGCTCCGGGAGATGGTTGGGGCTCCGGTATTGGAAACTCGAGTTGAACGCTGCAACGAGAGCATTTCGACTGAATATGTGGGGTGACGGGGCGAGAAGGTAAAATGGGATAAGAGCTCATTATTGCGGATGGGTATATTCAGAATAGAGGTATCCTTCGGGGTTGTAACCGTCGTCTGCGTTCCGCCACGCTCTAGTATTGAGCACTTGCTAGAGATACGATGATGAAAAAGAAAATCGGAATAAATGCAACAGTGCACGCGGTCGAGGGTGAGTGCTGGTGTTGAGGACAGGGCTTTTATGCAAGTTGAGCCCGTCGTAAGTATGCGTAAAGGAGCACGCCGCAACGTCGAGAGCAGCTGAAAGCAAGGGGGAGCAGGTTTCCAAATGCAGGGTTTGCAAAAAATGTTGTGCGTTATATTGTCACAGAAACTATACTTCTGTTACACTTTACTACCCATAGAACTTCCTATTTACATTGACTCGAAAACTGTCTGTATGCGCCTGTCGCTCCTTTCCTTCCCCCGCGCGCCGCTTTCTTTCGCTTTCCGCAGTCGACTGCCCAAACCAAGTCCATTTCAGTGCAGAAAAGCCCGGTTCATGTAGATATCTTCTCTTTTTCCTTGCCGATCGCAGAACACTCACGTCACTCGAGTTTTACCATGTCAAATTCACCAGATCTCCCGCGAATTCCTGGTACAGATCCCAAGCGATGTGTGCTCGACGTCTTCCGTGTCGCGGCAGCGGTGCATCTATCAAAGTCTCTGGGGATCCCTGTTGAGACTGTCTTCTCCGGTGTCGACCTCGGCAAGACGAAGAATGACTTCACGGTTGCGGTACCACGCTTCCGTCTAAAAGGAAAACCAGCAGATTTAGTGGCAAAGGTGGTAGACAACGTGAGTTTAAAAGCTCTACAGGAAAGGCACTAGCGTAACCGTACACAGTTCCAACCAGATGAGCTCATTGAGCATGTCTCTTCCGACGGCATCTTTGTTCACTTTACATCTCGCACCACCACCCTCACTCGCCTTGTTTTGGACCAAATCAACGACCTCTCAAAACCAACGGATAAATACCCGCATGGCGCATACGGAACAAATACAACTGGTGAGGGGAAGAATCTCGTCATTGAGTTCAGTAGTCCCAATATCGCAAAACCATTCCACGCTGGGCACCTCCGAAGTACAATCATTGGGACATTTCTCGGAAATTTATTCGAGGCGTGCGGGTGGAAGGTTACCAGGTTCAACTAGTGAGTCAAGTACCTTGTGTTTGCATTTTCCTCAAGCTCATAATGGAACAGTCTCGGTGACTGGGGAAAACAGTTCGGGCTGCTCGCCGTCGGCTTTGAACGGTACGGCTCTGAGGAAAAACTGCAGAAGAACGCAATTATGCATCTCTTTGATGTATACGTTGCTGTGAACAAGGATGCGAAGGCCGAACAAGAGCGCGGTGGGCCGGAGGAGACAAACGAAAAAGCTAGCGCTGTCTTCCGTGCGATGGAGGATGGTGACGAAAAAACGCTTGCGCTGTGGCGTCGCTTCCGCGAACTTTCGATTAAGGCATACGAACAGGTGTACGCACGTCTCAATGTGCGCTTCGATGTGTATTCGGGCGAGTCACAAGTTGAGACCGGGCGCATCAACGCAGCGATTGAAAAACTCAAGCAGAAGAACCTCGTTACCACGAAAACGAAGGACGAGAGTCGTCCGGACTGGGACAAGCGTCGTGCGGAAATGAAGGAAGCTGATGCTGCCGGTGCCGCAGAAGTCGAGGACGTCGCAGACGAAGTAGCTGAACTGAAGGTGGAAGACGGAGCGGGGCTTGCTCTCGCGGTCGATCTGAACAAGTGGAAACTCGGCAAGCCCGTTGTGCAAAAGGCAGATGGCACAACGATCTATGTTGTTCGTGACATTGCTGGCGCAATCCAGCGACATGAAAAGTACGGATTTGACAAAATGATCTATGTGATCGGAGATCAGCAGGATATGCATGTTGCGCAGTTCTTCAAGATCCTCGAACTTATGGAGGAGCCTTTTGTAAAGAACCTCGAGCATGTCAACTTTGGGCGCGTCAACGGCATGAGCACGCGTCGCGGTGAGGTCAAGTTCCTTGACGAGATTCTCGACGCGGCCAAAGAGGCGATGATGACGCAGATGAAGAGCAACGAAGAGAAGTTCAAGCTCGTTGAAGACCCCGAGGAGACGAGTGACCAGATTGGGATGACCTGTGTGAAGATCCAGGACATGCAGTCCAAACGGTACATTTCTTTCGCGTGTTTACCTTATGTTGCAAGCTCATTTTGTCATAATAGAGTTATCTCGTATAATTTCGACCCCGCGCGCATGACGTCCTGGGATGGTGACACGGGCGCCTACCTTCAATACGCCCACGTACGCCTGTGCTCAATCGAGCGCAGGGTCGCCCACCAAGTTGTTCTGCGCAAAGACCCAGCACAGATTAATGTTGAGCTCTTAACTGAACCCAAAGCTCGCGAAATTGTGTATCTACTCGCAACGTACCCCGACGTCGTCCGTGCAGCGTTTAAGAGTTACGAACCTAGTACGATCGTATCCTACTGTTTCAAGTAAGCTCTGTCCCACATGCTATGGCCCTTTCTCTAAGCAACGGATCGTTCTGACTATTTTTATTTAATATTTGCTTCCTTGACAATGTTCTTGCGATCGTGCAGGCTCAGCCACCTTATCAGCTCGGCATGGGAAACCCTTATCGTCATGAACCAGGAACAGGAAGTCGCACAGGCCCGGCTCTACCTCTACGTCTCCGCTCGGGACGTCCTCGCCAGCGCAATGCGGTTACTATCTTTAACTCCTCTCGAACGAATGTAAAATTGGATACCAGAGGGATCCCTCTTTCTTTCCTGATGCTCTCATTTGTCAAACCATCTCCTTCTACTCACCCTATCTTTGCCCTTAGACTCTTCTTGGGTTTATCATAATTGTAGAGCATTTGTACATCTGTAAAATAAATCAAGAACGTGCTTTGCGAAGGGGTTCCAGTACCGAAACTTTGCCGTCGGCAAAATTGTCCGAAAAGGAAGTAGTGAGTCACCGTGCTAGAGGCGCGAGTGCACTTCATTTTCCCGATTCGAGCTCTGTCCCTCATACATGTCTGCTAACGCATCGCCCGAAGAGCGTTTCGACCTCATTACCCGGAGACTGCAGGAGGTGCTTGGTGGAGATGCCATCAAAGCCATCCTTGCCGAAGGTCGCCACCCAAAATGCTACTGGGGTGCGTCTTCAGCTCAACATGTCTGTATGCGGTATTCTCAGGAGACTTTATGTGAATGACAGGTACTGCCCCGACGGGCAGACGTAAGTGTGCCTGTGTTTCTCTGAAAACTGTACGACATTGAAGTTATGGCTGGGATGTGTCGGATGCAAAATGGATTGAAGCGCATATTGGCTACTTCGTACCGTTAACTAAGATCGCCGACTTTCTGCGCGCGGACGTTGAGGTCAGTGGTTAGTCGAACACACTCTGATGATGAGCTGATCGCTTGCAGTAGGTCACCATTCTTCTAGCTGGTCAGGCTTTTTGTCTCTGCTCACCTCCCAGGAGAGGCTGTCTGACGTGGTGTTTCCTCCCCGGCAGACGTACACGCCTTCCTTGATAACCTCAAGGCGCCACTTGAGCTTGTCAAGCATCGCACAAAATATTATGAGCAAGTACTGCTCGCCGTTTTCAAGTCGCTTGGAATCCCGACGTCGAAGCTGCGTTTTGTCGAGGGCTCCTCGTACCAGCTTTCTCGCGAATACAACATGGACAGCTACCGTCTTGCAGCGATCGTGACCGAACACGACGCTAAGAAGGCGGGTGCAGAGGTAGTAAAACAGGTCGAGAGCCCACTCCTCAGTGGTCTGCTCTACCCTGGCCTCCAGGCACTTGACGAACAGTACCTTGGTTGCGATTTCCAGTTTGGCGGGGTTGATCAGGTGTGCGATGTCATTTTAAATTATTACCAAGAATCACATCTAAGATAAACACTGTAACTCTAGCGTAAGATTTTCACCTTTGCAGAGCTGTATCTCCCGCGGCTGGGTTATGCGAAGCGCTCACACTTGATGAACGCGATGGTGCCGGGGCTCGCGGGCGGGAAAATGTCCTCTTCGGACCCGAACTCAAAGATCGACTTTCTTGACCCACCTGCAATGATCAAGAAAAAGATCAAAGCAGCATTTTGCGAACCGGGAAACATCAAGGAGAATGGGCTACTCGCGTTCGTTAAGGCCGTGCTTATTCCCATCAGCCAACTGCGTCTGGAGCGGCTCACCGGGAGTGACACGGTCTTGGAGCCCGGACTCGGCGACCAGCGCCCCTTCATCAGTGATGACGCCCCCGAGGGTACAGTGTTCTCTGTGGTGCGCCCCGAGAAGCATGGCGGACCTGTACACTACGCGACATACGAAGACCTTGAGCGCGACTTTGCGGAGGAGAAGGTGCACCCGGGCGACTTAAAGGGCGCGGTTACGGAGGCGATCACGCGTCTGCTTACTCCAATTCAGGAGATCTATGCCCAGAATGCAGAGTGGCAAGAAATTTCTGCCCTTGCTTACCCCGACCCGAACGCTAAGAAGGAAGTGAAGAAAAAGGTATGCGTTGAATTTTTACTCGAGCTAGGATGGACGGACTTATGTATCGTGCGGCAGGAAAAGAAGAAGCAGAACCGGGTGCCGCCACCACCTGGCGCGGGTACTGACGCATCGAAGGACCCCAAACCGGAGGTGATTTCGGGCGACAAGCTGAGTGAGGAGCTGCAAGCTACGGCTGCGAATGGCAGTGCGGAAGCACCAAAAGAGCAGACCGAAGTAGAATCAACATGATCGTGTTAACGTGTGTGTACGCATATCATTTGGATAAAATGAATTTGTGGTACGCTTATATTCGAGCTTCGTGGTATCTCACATATTATATTGGTCGCGTACTTGAGTCCGATTTCCGAATGAGATGAGTTACATGAGTATGATTTTCCTAGTAATATAAGCCCTCCTCAATTGCACGTTATCCTACGATTTTTTGTTCGGCAGGTGGACATACCACTGTGTTGGTTTGATATCGGGAAGGATGATCTGATCCAGGAGTTTGGCGGTTTCCTTTTTGGGCGAAGAAACCTGCAATCCGCTACAAGTGCTCAAGAGCAGTTGTACCAAATTTTTAACGTCGGAGTTACAACTTCTCGTCCTTTTATGGACAGATTTGTGAAATGTTTTACGTGTCATTTTATGTAGATCCTTACCTTCCTTATTGGATGCTTACAAATAGATCAACGCGCTCTTATTTGGGCTGGTTGGAAGATATATGTGTGTAGTCTAAAAATGAAGCAAATACCTCGGAAACGGTTTGGGGAAGATGTTTAGTGTCTGCAGGGTACTGTTAGTATGAGCTTGATCAAGCTCTATAATTTTTTTTATTGGCAGATGGTTGCATTTAGGGGGCGTTTTGTTTTGAGTGGTGGACTTGTTTACTGGCAGATGTGGCAAAAATTCCTTATTGTGGATGTGCTTACACAATCTTGCATCAGCTTGCCGGACAAATGCAAAAACGCCACAAATCGCAGCTGCAATCGGCGTCTCAATTCTTATTGGGATTGCAAAGACTAATATAGAAGGACCCTGTGATTACATATGATGCCGAGCAAAAGTTACAATCCTACGATAACCTGCAATTGAGAGGGGCTATAGACTCCGGTCTCCGGAGAGCTCAAACCTATAATTTGCGGCGTTCATCCGGCGGAGCTTGCCATGGTCGATTGCGAGGACGTCTCTAAAATCAATTGCATGTGTTTATAAAAACTGATTAAAAGTTCAATGAAGGACAATCTTCGATGCACGAAAATCAGACGATTGGCTTGATGACATAAGCAAAATAGTAGCCTGACTTTTCGAATTGGTCGCGTAGAAAAACCAAAAGGCTTTCTCGTCTTCCTCCACTCACCATCCCTCCTTCCTCCTCTCTCCCTTCTTTCCGTCGCACCCGTCCTCGGCGACGCCGAATCTCCCCCGCCTCAGTGACTTCCACGCCGGTGACGAGCTCGTATAGATAGCCATGTCGAACGCGACCGCATCTGCAGCGGCCGAGTTCCTTTACTCGAACGTCGACTTCACGACGCTCAACTGGTTCGAGCTCCAGTGGGCACAATGGTACATGTCCTTCTCGGACCCTGCGATCGCGACAGGTGTTATGTCTTTCCTCATGCACGAGATCGTGTACTTTGGCCGTTGCATCCCATGGATGATCGTCGACGCAATTCCGTACTTCCGTAGATGGAAACTCCAGCCTAACAAGGTTCCCACTCCAGGAGAGCAATGGGAGTGCACCAAGCTCGTTCTTTTCTCCCACTTTACGATCGAGCTTCCCCAGGTGCGCTACTCTGCCTTGTCAATCTCCATTTGTTTTTCGTTTCTCACTATGGTTATTTTTTTTTCTCGCGTAGATTTGGCTATTCCATCCATTGGCAGAGTACTTCGGGATGTCGACATGGCAGGTTCCCTTCCCGGCCTGGCGCCTAATGTTTGGCCAGATCGCGTTCTTCTTCATCTTCGAGGACGCGTTCCACTACTTCGCGCACCAGGCTCTTCACTACGGCCCTCTCTACAAGTATATTCACAAGGTGCACCACAAGTACTCCGCGCCTTTCGGGCTCGCTGCCGAGTACGCTCACCCTGCGGAGGTCCTCATCCTCGGAACCGGCACGATCGGCGGTCCCCTTCTCTACTGCTACTTCACGCAGAACCTCCACATCCTCACCGTCTACATCTGGGTCACGCTCCGCCTCTTCCAGGCCGTCGATGCGCACTCCGGATACGGTACGTTTTCAGCCCCCCTCCTCCATTCCTCTTCCCTATTTCTCAGCTTACTTATTTCCTTCGTCTCCAGACTTCCCCTGGTCGCTGCAGCACATCCTGCCATTCTGGTCCGGCGCCGACCACCATGACTTCCACCACATGGCATTCGTGAACAACTTCTCGACGTCCTTCCGCTACCTTGACTTCATCTTCGGCACGGACGACAAGTACCGCACACACAAGGAGAAGCTCCGCCAGCTCAAGAGCGCCGCCGCGAGCAAGGGCGCATCGCAAGCGGAGCAGGAGGCGATCGAGCGCAAGCTTAACGACGAGTTCGAGAAGGCTGGCATTGCGGCCGAGGCTGCTGCGGAGGCGAGACGTCCGTGGTGATCGCGGGTCAGGGTGTTTTTTATACCTTTTGCTTTTGGATGCGGATGCGGATTAGAAGATGCGACGCGTATCTATCTGCGCAAATACGTCTGCCGTCTTTCGAGGTGGGGCGGGCAAAGTATTATACATTGCTAATTGTTGCCTAATGAAAAGGATGTTACCCTTCTGGATTAAAATTCTTGTGGCTTCATTTTGAGTGCTTAAGTCATCGCAAGGCCGATGTTATGAGCTTTTGTGATTTAGGGGAGCGGGCGAGGGCTAGACCGTTCAGGACTGGTCTTGCTCTACTAATGCGCTTCAGAACATAAACGCCAAGAGGACACGCAAGGTAGTAAGTAACATATAGCTAGTTCACTGATAACGTGAAACGAGTCCAGACATCCGGAAGTATAGCATCAGCAACCAACATTTTGTCAACGAGAATGCCAAATTGGCAGAAAGGGGTAGGGATGCATTTGTGATGGAAAGAAAACAAAGAAAGGACGCGACGGACCCCAGACCCGAATCCAGAATGTGTTAGGGACGAAAAGACTCGGAGCCGCGGTCTCGTGCGCAGGCCAGGCCTAGGATGCAAGTGGTAGAAAAGACTGGGAGGGAGAGCATAAAAGAGAGACGATAGACAACGATCGGAGTACAACAGCACCGCAGATAGATAGATAGCAGGTCGAGACAGCGTGTGGAGTAAGAGACGGGAGACGGGCGGGTCAAAAGTGCGCTGCCGCCTGTGAGAGAGTGAAGACGCGCTAAACATGGGGAGAGAAATACTGAGAAATAATGAAGAAGTAAGAAGAGAAGGCAGATTGTACTTAAGTATAGATATATACCGGCTTTTAGATGAGGAATAAAAAGAACAAAGTTTTAGAAGAACACCTCCGCCGCAATTCCTACAAGCCAAAATCCAATCCAACCAGGGGGAGGGAAGTACAAGTCCACTTCCCCCTCTTGAATAAAACCACAAAAATCGAAAGGATACATGCATCCCTGCACCTCACGTGAACTTTCGCGGAGGGTACACAATGCCTTCTGGGCTCGGCGTTGCCGTGCGTCTCTCGCCATTGTACATATACTCTTCATGCTGCATGAGTTTGGCACCCGACGGGCTTGCGACCGACTCCGCGCCTATCGAAAGCGTGCGGTGCATTTGCGGCAGACCTGCGGGTACGCCGGAACCGTACCCTCCGCCGTAGACCGCGGTGCCGCCGTAGCCGCCCCCACCAATCTTCTCTCCGCCCACACCGCTCATATTCATGTTCATACCATTACCTACGCCGGCGCGTATCTGCGGATGCATCGTGCGCATATCGCGCTCGTCTTCCCACACACGCCAGTGGCCTCGCGCGACGTTGCGCATCCAGAGTGGAGCATATCCACCGGGCGGCACGCGCCACTGTTCGCCAAGCTCGTATAGTGGTGGCACAATGCGGTCACCTGAAAGCTTGCGAATAAGGTAGGAAAGGCCATTCAGAATGACATATGAGACGATGCCCGCGATGACGCCGTATGCGATGCTGTTTTTCCAAAAAGGGAGTATGTGAATAAGCTTCATATCTACAGATAAACTCGCGGACGTACTTGTAAGAGAGCGGGATCATAATGAGCGTAAGGAACGCAGGGAGGGAATCGCCGACGTAGTCCCAATTGATCTCACGGACACTACAAACAAGACATTATCAGTCAGTCTGCCGTCGCTTCCCCGTATCTAAACGCATGCTGCTCACTTTCGGATCATCAAACTCCCAACGATGACCAGCGCGCCGCCAGTCGCCCAGGGCGGAATACTCGCGAAGATCGGTGCGAAGAACACGGAGATGAAGAACATGATGCCAATAACGACGGCCGTAATTCCGGTCTTGCCACCTTCACTGATACCCGTTGCGCTTTCAACGAACGAGGTGACAGGTGAAGTGCCCATGAGCGCGCCCATAGAAATTGAGAACGCGTCAACGCAGTATGCAATTGTGCTGTTCTCGAAGTCCAACGTCACTGGGTCACGCAAGCCCGCGAATTTGGCCATAGAGTAGAGAGTACTGAGACATACGCATAAGTCATGGAGGACTTAATTTTGTGGGAAGTTACATAGCTTACCCAGTGGTGTCGAGGATATCGACATAAAGGAAGGTTATGAGCGCATACCATACGTTACCCGACTTGTAGCTTGACCACTACAAACGCAGTCAGTAATTGAGAATCTATCCTGTCCTTTTACAAAAAGAAAAGGGAAACGCACATCGATAGCAACACCGGTCAATCGCAGTGGGTGGAACGTGACGACTTGCTTGAAGAAATCAAAGAGATCGTCGCCACTGCTCGTATGCGGGAAATATGTTACAGCTGTGTCGCGCGGCCACGATATGATTGCGACGAGGAAGATGCCGATCAGGATCGAACCACGGACGCGGTAGAGCATCAAAAAGACTGTTAAGATACTATATGAAAGAAAAATTAAGCAATATCTTTAGATCTCATATCACTTCGACACACTGTGCGGAAAGAACTCACCCGCCGACAAAAATGCCCAACCAGGTAGTCGGGTTTTGCAGCACGCGACTCCCACAGAAGTTCGACAGCCCGTCGACAAAGTCTGTAATAGGCGGAAGGTCATGGAGAGAAACCCGAGCAGATAATAAAACACCAATGTGTACAAGCAGTATGCGAAATAATGATGAGCATACAGGCAGTAAGGTCCGTATGCAATGAGACGTACCGTCAGCATTACATCCACCGAGTCCGATGAGGTTTGTTGTGCTTCCTCCGATGACGAATAGGCCACCAGATGCTAGAGCATGACAGAGATTTAAGTTACAGACCATATAAAAAAACCCAGATGAAACGTACACAATCCGATAAATCTGAAGAAAAAAGGTCGACAAAGTTAGCGTCAGAACACGTCAGAAGGGAAGTAGAGACATACGCAATGAACAACCCAATACCTGCACCAACGGCCATAACAAGGGAGTGCGGCATCGCGCGGGCGAGCCACTGGCGTACGCCGAGCAGCGAGAGGACGAAGAAGACCCAGCTGGATTAATAATAGCCAAATCGGGTGCGCATTGCGTTCGAAGTAATACCGTTGATTCCCAGGGGCGTCCATGAATCCATGAAAAGGCACGGGTTTGAACACAGGATCCAAGTAAGGCATGCCCAGAGCCAAATTAGGGTAGAGAAAGAAGCAGAGAAGCATCGGGCGGAAGGAGACGGGGAAGAGATCGTCGGTTTAGGGATGGCAAGTGCCATTGACGTCGACGTGCAGTTGGCGATGACGACACAAATTCATAACAGGAAATTAAGTAGAAATATGGGGGAAAACCGAGGGTAAAGCACACGCGTCAGTCTACGAAACAACCCGCGGAAGACAGACGGAGGAGAGACGCACCCTTCGAGAAAGACGGCAGCGAGCGCTTCCTGGTACGAAATCCGGCCGGTACCATGGAAGCCGACGATCGAGTACGCGAACTAGGGAAGCGGGGAAGCAAGAGGGGAAGGGGCGGGAGGGATGACGTCAATATGTGCGACCGAAACTTATCTCCCGTTCAAACAGCAGGAGGGGGGAAGGGGGGAGAAAGGGAGGGCGGAGGATCTGTTCCGACTAATTATTGTTCCTGATACTCACATACGCATTTAGCCCGAGACCTGGGGCAAGCCCAACGGGGAGATTCGCGAAGACACCCATGAGTACGCTCGCGAGGCACGACACCGCCGCGGTTGCGGTGATGAGATCGCGGCGGACCTCGTTCACGCAGACGGCGTAGTCCGCATCCGTCGCGCACGCATCGGTAGACGACGCAGGGCACACGCACGGTCCGCCACTGTCAGAGATGATTGACGCGTTCACGGATATAATATATGCCATCGCCGCCTGCGGGAAGGAACGTGAGTATATGCGTACAAGAGGAGAAGGAAATATGAAGGGCGTACCCATGTGGTCAAGCCTGCGCGGATTTCAGTCTGTGAACGGGACGGTCAATATTTGATACGGGCGGGGCTTGAGGGGAGACGCACGAGGAAGCGCGAGCCGACGCGCTGACGGGGGTGTCCAGAGCCCTCAAGGCGGAACCAACTGCCAAACGCAGAGGCAGCAACCTGCACGAAAAGTCAGACAAACAGAATGACACGAGTAAAGGGGGGGACGCACCCGCGCATTAATGCGATCCACGTATGTGATCATCTTTGAATCTATGGTCTATATTGGTGTATGCGGTTATCGGAGGGAGAGAGGTCGACTGTGCGACTGTGCAGTGCGGGAACAGCAGCAAGCACGGGTGTCTGGCTCGGCCTTGGGGGAGGAACGGCTGGCTGACGAACGGGAGGAAGGGGGAGGATGGTGGAGGGGGAGAGAAGAGAAGGAGGATGCCGACTCGGAAACGGGAAGTCAGATGTAGAAAACCAAAAACACGAAGAAGTGAGTATCGCGTCAAATTGACACAATTTACGCGCGGCGTCAGAGGTTCTCCGCCGAAAGAGGGAAGGGGGCGCCAAAAAAACCAGATTGTTGGCGGTGTTTGGAAATCAAATCAGGAGGTCCCTAGGGTGGATCCGGAAGAAAATGTTCGAGAAGAAGAAAAAGAAAAAGAGACAGATGTCAGAAAACCATACCCCGGATTATATATCACACGCGATCGCGTACAAACACTTGCCTCGTATGTTTTGTTCTCGTCAAAGCTTAAATCGTACGCGTCGTCGCTGCGTACACCGGTCTGTGCTGATCGCTGCCGTTGCTGCTGCTGCTGCTGCTGCTATGGATATGGGTCTCACCCAGAGCACTATGTGCGCACACGCACACGCGCATGCCCATGCGAGTACTTATCTAGCCACGCTATCGCAGCACAGCGATAACGCCCACAATATACAGGGGGACCGGCGCGCCCGCAACCCACGCCCAACGGGAACCGGGAACCAGCGCGGCACAACGCATTCCGGCTCCTTCCCTTCGTTCTGTCCTGACCTGCGTTCCTGGTGCAGCGTCGGGTTCCCGCCGGGGCGATCACCACGCATCATGTATCCTGGCGTACGATAACGACGCGGACAGCCTGCATGAAACTAATAGGTCGAGTTATGCGAGCGCACTAGCGTTGCCAGCCGGACGTGTCGAGTCTGTATGGCCATATCGGGGTATAACGCCGGGAGGAAGAAATAGGGTGCGAGCGAAAGCATCCGCCGCGCTTCCTCGCCCACATGCATGCGCCTCTTAGTCTCGACCCCATCCGCTAGTTACACTGTTTAGTACAGATTCGTATCGTTGTCTTCGGGAGCAGCGCCATGCAGGTTGAAACCCTCAGGCTAAGTTCCAAGAACAAAAGAAAAAATGCAGAAAAAAAATACATTTATCGTCGGCCGGACCGAAGTTGATCCGCGTGCCGGGTGCCCCCAACCTTGGCCGTTATCTCAGATTGACTTTTATGCTTTTCCTTAAGCGGTTAGCGCCTTCGATCGCCAGCGCGGGCGCTCCCGCGCTCGCCCGCAGGACGACCGCGCAGCCTGGGGAAAGACGAGCCATGTGTGATTTTAAATCGGTGCGTCCTTCCAGCTGGCCACGTTTGTCAACTGAGGTCAGCGGTACGTGTACGAAGGGGGTTTACTGCGGGGCGCCGCGCTACGGTGAGAGAAAAAAACAGAGGTGCGAAGGTATGAGGACATCCCGCGCGTTATCGCTTTCTCATGGTCACAAAACTGACGTTTTTACTACGCTTCTCACGTCGCTATGCAGCATCTGTGGCGTTCTTGCTCCTGCGCTTTCGGAGAACGCCACAAGGAGGGGGAAGGAAGGAGACACAGAGACGGTATTTATGTATAATGTGGGAGACGAGTAGGTTGTGGCAGCTCCGACACCGAGCAGACTTCCGGACTTTTTATCCACCGGGCTAGGTGGCAACGATTAAAAAATGCGAAAGGATCCTCTAGGCTCCGGATGAATTGATGCCTCCGGGAGACCATCCGCGATACCATCAACCATCAAGGCACAGACTCGAAAACTGCAATATTGCGGCGTCGCGCCCTTAAGCAACACATGAATGTCCATACCACGCCGGACTTCTCCTTCGGGTCCGGACCCAATAAGCAAAATGAGCGCGCGTCTCCACGCGACGTCGATCGTGATGGCCCCACCCGCGCATAAAGAAACACCTGCATTGGTTAACATGCATATGCCCCCAAAGTCTGTGATCACGCCAGAGGTGTTATTGAATGCCGAGACTAAGGACGCAATATAGTACGTTAATTTGCGTGGATTCGGAAATCCGGGAACCCAGCTCTAGCAGGACATTTCCATCGCCGCCCGAGGGACGCCACCGCAGCGGCCGCCATCTGAGTCCTTACGAGTCCCATTATTGCCGCTACTTTGGGTAAGAATGTAACGTCTATATCATTTCAAGTATCACCGCCATTAAATGGCCCCGTGATGAGGACTACATACCTAAGGTGAGTGAACATATCGTGGGGTTTACATCACGTAGATACTTGTGCCTAGAAGATCTCCAGAGCAAAGATTTAGAGAATCCACCAGGTGAGTTGCTGACGCAATTTGAAGAAGAAGATAACCAAATAACAAATCGCAAATAGCATTACTTATTGGGAAAAAGAATGTTGACCACTTAGCCGCTTAAACAACAATCAAGTGCCAGCCTGGGAATGATTTGGCGCATCTTCGAGTCATCACCTCAACTCACTCACCATTTAGAAGAAATGTCGCGGCTATCCCGGGTAGTGGGATCTCAGCTGAGCTATCGGTAGCACTAAAGCATTCGAAGGGAACGGGAAATGAAACTGGCAGTACTTTAGTAGAATAGTTGATTAGTTGATGCGTAGAGTATCAGTGTTGATGGCATTTTCCTGCAATATTAATCGCTATGTAGCATAAAGGTTAAAAATTGGTGCACGTATGTGGCAAGACAGGCACTTCCGAGGAAATTGTAATTGATCCGATTGTGTCAATACCTGACATACGGTAGGGTCGTCGGGCTCTCATATCATTTAGTCAGATCTCCACTTCACCAGTAATTAGAGAACGCCTACCCGAGAATTCACAGAGATCAGAATTAATATTGCTTACTGGAGTAATGTAAAGATATCCTTACGGGATTCATTCGTACTTAAATCACTATTAATAAAGCATCATTTAAATTTTTTAGATACAGACAAATACGAATGAGTCGATCGGAGTGTAAGTCTTATTCGCCGCGAGAAATCTTCGCCTCTAGTCTTCCTCGTGACATACAATAGAGTAGAAGGGATTCTTAAAACGCGTCCCGAATCCCGATAAATATACATCCGATGGCTTTCGCCAGCCCGTATGCAGAGCAAAGGCTCGACGATAAGTCTGACGCAGGCAACCGTTGGATTGGCCAATAAATCAGATTTCTTGACCTGTTAAATACATTAATGCCTACATCATCGCATGCTCATACCAGCACCTATTAGATGATATTCTTACTACTAGATGTAATAGAAGACGTAGATCGAATATAATGAATTCGCCACAACGTGTATTGCTACGCCCGCCGCAATTTCTTGTGGACGGTAGCAATATCCGTCTAAGCTCGATGTGCAGGCTCTTTGCATATACTGTATCTTTATATTGTGCTTCTGAAGTTCCCGATACCGTTAGGTAGAGGGTCTTGTAGGTTGATAATTTGAATCACGAACAATCACGACGGGGCCCGCGGCGTTTCTTTTTTTGTAATGCCGATGCTCGGCATTGTTACAATTTTCCTTTTATACTCTAATGTGTCATTATGTTGACGTGTTTTACTAATGTGCGTGATGGTCATTATGCAACTCCACAGATGTTCCATGTGGTGGTTTTGTGTGATTCTCAGTGCTTCTCGCCGTTTTCTGCAGCATGTGACCTGATCATGACTGGAGGTCCAGTCATCGACATCACGTGTGTGTCCTTTGGCCCAGATTGCGGTCCCCCCTCTTCTTTCGTCACGTGCATGTTTCTCATGCATGATTGCATGGCCACACAAAAGACTTGTTGCGTGATCATTTTCCTGTAGTTCAGCTTGTGTACTTGTACTACTCATATCTTTACAGGACAGCCCCATTTGCATTCAATCTCCTCTTGATGGTTCTGGCCCTCTACAAGGCTGCTCATTTCTGGCGAGCATCAACCGGGCTTGGTGGCATCAACCTCATAAAAGTGCTTATAGGATCAGGTCCTCTACTTCCTGCCCGGTCCCGCCTTCAACGATTTGGGCTCCTTCCTGACGGGCGATGTCCTCCAGTCGACGATTCAGAACATGGTGGAGATGAGTCTTGAGCGGGCGCAAGTACTAAGAGCTTTGAAAGCGAGTTACAACAACCCAGACAGAGCGGTGGGGTATCTCATGAACGTGAGTACCCCGCGTAATGTACTCTGTCCAATCCATTTTCTTACGGCGACGTGTCTTCTTGTATTAAGGGAATTCCTGCCAATCTAGAAGTGGAATCATCTCACGCTGGAGCTGCTCCTACTCCGCAGCCCGCATCAACTCCGACAGTAGTGCCCGCTGCTCCAGCTGGCCCGCCACCGCCAGTTCCCGCAGCACAGCCTGCCGCACTGACCAGTGCACCTCAGAATCTATTTCAAGTATGTTAACAAGTACTGTTGTTGTATCACGCGCTTAC
The DNA here is from genome assembly GCA_002794785.1 of Coniferiporia sulphurascens. Taxonomy (NCBI): domain Eukaryota; kingdom Fungi; phylum Basidiomycota; class Agaricomycetes; order Hymenochaetales; family Hymenochaetaceae; genus Coniferiporia; species Coniferiporia sulphurascens. The sequence goes on from NBBA01000006.1 coordinate 1,239,357, forward strand.
AGTGGTATCTAGCTTGCCCAACAGCAACAACAACAACACGGTGGCGGGGGACTTCCCGCTGGTGTTGGTGGCGTCGGTCCTGGGGCCGGGTTAGAGGGACTGGGAGGTAACCCCCAGGTCGGAGAGCTTCGCAATCTTGTAATGCAAAATCCGGCGCTCTTGCAGCCCACGGCGCAACAGATCGCACAGTCGAATCCTGGCCTCGCCCGGTGCTTTGAACAAAACCCTGAAGCGCTCCTACAGCTGCTGGGGACAATGGGAGGCGAGGGTGGTTTTGATGATGGGGAAGGAGAAGGTGGCGAAGGTGCCATACCTCCTGCGCCCAGATGGTCCAGGTTACGCCAGAAGAGCGAGCTGCCATCGAGAGGGTATGCTAAATTCGTACTCAAATGCTGTCATTTTGCTAATCATTTAATGTCTCGTTACCCAGCTCGAGGCTCCCGGGTTTCCGCGCCATGTGGTGCTAAAGGCGTACTTTGCATGCGACAAAAATGAAGAGATGGCGGCAAACTACTTGTTTGAAAATGGATACGAAGATTAGGAAGTCTGGTGGAAGCTGTACTATTCACGTTGTGTATTCTGCATACCGAGTTTTCGTTCACCTACGTCCTCTTGGACTACTCCACGACTAATAGTATTTTTGAAACCGAGCAGTTAAGGGTTACCTTGACCAGCCGCAAAGCTACATATAAAAGCGAGGTCAGTCTGAGAGCACTTTGTTCACAAAGGTGAATCCGGGTTGTAAATGAATAACGCGAGAATCCAGGCCTTTGGTTGGCAGTACTGGGATGCTGGCCGGAGGCTTGTGCAAATCGACGGAGGCGCAAAGGTTCGGTCTCAGTACGACAAAATAGGTGTATGGTATGGTGGGAGGCCCTAGATAGTATAACTAACTACATATAAAGCCAGTGCCTTATTCCTGAAATACTCCATATAAGCACTGAGGGCACAAATGAGGTATCGGGTGTTGCCGGCGCAGCTGGCCCTATACTTATTGAAAAATGATTTGAATAATCCTTCGGTTTTTTGTGACTCGTGAGAAAAGCTCGGTGGCACTACATGTAGATTTACTGTAGGTCGCGTACTGTATTCTGACGGAAAAGCCCTCTGGGATTAAATCCGAAGGAATATGGCGACTCCCAGAATCCAGTCATTTTAATATGCTCCGTCTGCGTATTTAACCGAATACATGGCGCACTCCGTGTGCGTCTAATTCCAGGCTTCCACCATCACGCGCGGTGCATAAGTACCGCCACAAATCGTTTTACCTTAGTCTTCCCCTCTTCCCCACAGCTACCTACCAGTTCTTGCGACGAATACCTCCGTTCTTGTGTGGGAGATGAAAAGTCCCGGTCGATGGTCTGCTTTGGGGAAGTATGAAATGAGCTCGCTTTGATTTCACCATGTTTTAATTTCACAAGTATAGAGTATCTTGATCCAGACCTGCTAATTTCAAGTAGACAGCCCCTATGGTCGGTGATCATGAACGAAAAGAAGTTTAGTGCGTACTTAATCCTAGAATCAATCAGATGGAATCATGGAAATACATTTTCGGAAGTTCTCTCTGAAATCAGTCCTCAGGAGCTCAGCGAATACTGTATCTTCCCGTCCGTTCCCAAACTTCCTTCCATCTTGAGCAGTCTTTCCAACATGTCCTGTGCCCTACCCTCGGATAAACTGTCGCGAAAGCGCGGCTCGCGCATCCACCGCAGCCCATGTTGCAAGACGTTGCGCGCACGAGCGGATCCGCCGCGCGTGTCGCCAATCGAGGCGTGCAAAGTCTCTCGCTGCGCTTTCGACGAGTACGTTGCACAATGTAGGATGTTGTTGTTATAGAAGACAGTCTGGCCGGCTATACGTCGGTCGAAATTAAGGGGTAGGTGAGCATGTGCTTGAACCATGCCGAAAATTTAAAAGTAAAAGGAGAAGGTGGATGCCGATGACAGGACGAACGATGCAGGCAGGGGGGATATAGTAGTGCATAATAACTACGCACGCTTCAAAGTGACTCGGCGCACGCCCGGCATCTCCATTGGGTCTTTAGGTGCCTCCAAGCTCTCAGAAAGCACACGCTGCTCGGGAGTACGTGGTACCTTATGTGAACCTGGCACGACAAATAGGCAGGAATCTTCGTACAATGCACTGAAGCAGGGGTTAGCTAGTGATTAAGAGTGAATTATGATATACAGACGTATTCCATTGAATCTAGGAGACGAGTGAGTTGAATTCTGAAGATATTCCTATAGTGATTGTTTTTAAAAGTTACTACGTACGCCATGGTGCCAGAGCGACAACGCCTGCTTCTCTTCCTCTTCTGTAGCATCCTCGCGAACGTCGTCTCGATGCCACCGGAGCGCAAAGTCGTGAGATACCGGGTTAATCAGAAGATTGAACAGCTCTGCGAATTATGGTCGTATTGAGGATATGTTGGTAGAAGTAAGTAGTCTATTAGTCGGAATAACAAGTGGAAGTACGCACCCATTTGCAGGTTCTCTTCGCCGCATTCAAGCAGCTCGCGAACCGCTCCAGTAAGCGCATCACTTGTATACCACTTCGCGAAAGCTGGCTCGGCTAGCTCGGGGTTCATGAGGTGCTGGACGCCCCATGAGTCCGGATTGTCACTGTCGAACGGTGGAAACTGTTTCCCAACGACACGCCTGTGCGGCCATTCACCTGTCCGAGTCTTCGCGACTACACGCGCAGAGGCGTCCTTGAGGGCGGCGAACTGGTCATTCGGGATGAGGTTTTCGACTACAACGAACCCATCACGGTCGAGTGCGTCCTTCAGCGGCGAGGGCATTTTTTCTCGTGGTTCAATCCTGGGTGAGCCGTACTCTGTGCATTTAGGTATGCGGGTGAACCAGTGACCATGGATCCCACAAGTTATCAGCAGCTTAAGTAAAAGCAAAGCACGCGGACTAAATCCGATAGCGTTTCGGCTACTTATTAACCCGAGGGTGTGACTACCACGTAGGCTCACACAAACGTAACATCACTCTCTGTCACGCCATTGATTTCTTCCTCGAAGTGCTTGTTTGCTGGGCCAGCCGAGAGGGGAGTTGATGTCTGTCAATAGGTTTCTGTCGGCATGCACGATCACAACTATTGGCCTCGTATGTAAAGGCTTTCTTAATCTTGGGTTCTGCAGATCTGTAACTGTAACGGGGCTGAACCATCTTCTTGCCGCTCTTGACGACAATGAGCGGAAAAATGGACGGGGCGTTATCACGGGTGAGCTATGTCGATATTCCGATAAACTTATAGCGTACTGACGGACCCGGTTAGTTGCGAACCATATCTCGACGTGAGTGCATACGACTTTCTCCCAACTTTCCTTATTTACTTAATCCGTCCGTAACGGCGGCGACGCAGCCTGGACGACCCAGTGACATGGGGTGTTCTCCCCGCACGATGCTATGTAAACTTGCGAGACATGCGCTGGGCTTTGGGTGCGTCGGACATAATGTTCACAAACCCGTACGCCTTTCTGTTTTTTTATATTTAATTACATCTGAGGTTGGTTGACGAACGTCGCGGCCCAGGAAGTGCATTCTCAGCCTTCTTCCGGCACGGTCAGGTTCTCGAAACGTTTCGCGGTAATGGGATATATCAACCCGCGGTCGATGAGGCTATCAGGAAGCTTGATAACGGTGGATGGGTACGTTTGCGCATTTGCTCCTGCCGTTCGTTTCATCAAGCTGAGAGACCAACTCTTACAAAAGGTTCATTTGTTTGGCGAGGGCAAAGTGAATCAACCGTACCAATATCCCCTCAGCAAAGATGAGACGGGAAATGATATAGCAAGATTGCCGCGCTTTAAGTGGGGAACGTGAGGTCCTACCTGTTTCATCCTCCGATTGCCATCTTAAGTTGAGATACAAAAGGGGTCGAATCCTTATGGAAGCACAACATCTGCCTGTTGTCATCCCGATGTGGCTCTCAGGTGCGTGATCTTTCCTTTTTGAGAATTACTTGGCTAATGAGGTTTACCCAGGTTTCGAGGACATCATGTCCGAGCCGCGCCCACCTAGCTTCCCCGCAAAATTCCTTCCTCGGCTGCGCCAATCCGTGCGTATCACTTTCGCCCCGCCGATCGACACGACGCGCCTTCGTGGAATTCTCAACTCTGCAAAACCTCAAGAACCGAGCGAAGATAAACAGTTGGATGGAGGGTTGGATGTAGGGCTGAAGGGAGGCGCGGAGGGGGAAACCCCTGAGAAGCGGTGGGTACGCGCTGCGTTGACAGCGGCGGTACAGCGTGAAGTCGAGGGAGTCGGGCATGCCGTTTCGGGTCCGCTCCTAGGCAGGCCACGAATTGCATCGCCGGCATAGATATTTCACATTAGACCCGTGACCGGTAGTGTACACGATTGACTTATAGATGTTTTTTTTCTTTTACTATAGGACAAAGTACACATCGGAAGTGGTCTAATTACGGTCGTCTCCTGCTTTCGACTGGGCATTGCCATCCGCAACGGAGATCTATGTAGGAATACTTAACGCGTATCTTGAATCAGGTATCTGGTGCGTAATTTAGCCTTGATCATCAATCTAGTTGACTTCGTGTTGAGTTTACCCAACCCTAGCAACCGTTCTACTCGATGGAACACCCTCCTTGAAGTGAAGTCAGATTACCAAACTTCGACGGCCGCAGCAATTGACGACTCGTTCCCTGACGCCTTGAGGTCAAACTTCTCTGTAACCGTAATCGGGTTCAACCTTCGTTTAGCCAAAGTCAAGCGCTTAATGGCATGCGCCACGTTTCTTCGGCCACATAAAAACCGGCTTTTCTATTCTAGGCACTATGCATTCATCAAGATACAGCTACTGCTCCTCTCTACTTGAGAATGGCGCTAGACTCTCTCCTATGTCTCAACAGAATCTCCCGATTTACTTGGGCGATTGAACTGACCTGAGCCTGAGCGCATTGAAACAGAATATAACCAAATGTACCGCATTGCTGTGATCCATATACATCGACTGCTATGAACTGCACCTTAGACACTGCTCTGGGTCTTCTCTGCTTGTACTGGCGTGTCGGCTGTGTCGAACTGAAACTCCTTATGGAATTAATCGCCGTACTTTTGCTTTCTCCGACCTGTAACCTGGGCGCTTGGACTCCGGGGTAGTCACGATGATGGGCGCCAAATTCTGCCAATGTAAAACTAATCGTCTGGGCACCGGTCCTTCTTCCGATACACGCGTCATTCCTGAGGTGTTGTGTTTTAAAACTGACGAGCTTACATCAACGACGCGTCTAAGTATATTGCCGCTTAAATACTACGGTGCTTACATAGGGGTTCCTTGTCCACACGTGAAGATGCGTTTCTGGTGATTAGCGCTGTAATCTCATGTATAAGACATGGCTCAAGGCGAGTTGCGTGGCCCATGGCCTCAGGCTCTCCTTCAAACCAGTAACTTACCCTCTGCAGGATGCTGCTTTTTTCTGTTCCAAAATTTTATCCAGACCTATCTCACGTTTTTGCGCGGGCAAATCTATCTCACCCCTCCGCCAACCCGTTCAGCATTGTGAGTCTGATTCCCGTAACGTAAAATTAGCTCATAACTCACCGAACTACCCCTGTCTTGACCCATGCCCCTATCGTTTCTGCCATTAGGCCAAGTTGACACTGTGGATTGTGTTCGACACAATCTATGTCTTCCTCTCGATCCTTTGTCTTATTATAATGCGTCGACTCCCTGTTCGTAATGTGGTCTTTTCCGTGCTTTTCGGCTCAATCCTCTGCACCATCGTGCAGAGCTCCTTATCCATCGCTTACACTGTACGTACGGGCATCGCCAACGATAACGACTCCAACGGCGTTGTCTCCTTTCTCAAAACCGCGGACGGCCTGTATTCGTCCTCTCTGTTCTTTATGAACTGGGCTGTTTCTCTTCTTTTTCTTTCTCTCGTCTTGCTTCTGGTGGACCGACAGAAGCATATCAGCTGCAGAGCACCTTCGAGGATCGTCAACTTCGTTTCATACGTATCTTCAGGCTGGTTCACGGTGTTATTGGTCCTAGGCACTGTTGTTGCAGGACTAAATGCTGCCGCTCTAAGTGAATCGAGGTCGCAAAGGTTGAAGGGCGATATCCTTACACAAGACTTTCCCGTCCAACAACACTTCGAGATTTCCTGCTACATTCAGGCTGGGGTATGGTTCTGCACCGCATTGTGGATTTCCGGGTTTGCAGCGTGCGTGTATGCGACTATGTGGCGCACGAAAGCGGTCGACTGGGTGGGTCCGACTGCCTCTGTTTACGTGGGTCAATACATAAACTAACGAAATGGACTCGAGTCTAGATTACCGTCCTTGCGGTTTGCATAGCGACGCCCTTGTACACACTGGGCATGCTGGAGCTTATCATCTTCTCAGTCGCGTGGACGCCTTTGTCAGCTTTCGGGGTGCCCGTAGAGACAGACCCCCGTAGTCTCGTGAAGGATGTGCTTTTCAATGTATTCCGCTCTGCGATATTTGCGGTCCTGCTTGCTATAGGTTTTAAACAAAAGTATTGGCGACCGAGTAAGAAAAGGTTCGTGTTCTGGTGAAATTGATCTCGTCTACTGCTCATTTGTCTGTTTGTCTCCAGGTGCCATTGCTGCCGTGCGAGTGGGATTTATGAAATTCGCAGACCCGTTAGGTTTGAGCTCGATGTGGCGGCGGAGGTCTACTTTCCGCGAGGCGATTTTTAATAACGCTGATATTTTTTTTCTCGCATGTTTTTGCTCGGGAATGATGTTCGCCTTTTGTACGTGGTATACTTGATGTATTTGTATTGTTTCGTCCATCTTCATCTTCAGTCTCCTCGACATCTTACAATATTGTACTACGTATTTTTCTCTCAGATTTCTCTCAGACAATGTCATGTAATTTGAATGGATTATTCAGGTAAAGGCATCACAATGCTAGGTGGTATTGACTCGCGTTCTCCCATCGCGGCATCGTTAAAGGCAGTCAGATCTTGGGATGCTGCTGTAACGAGATGAGCACCTTCGGATTGCCTTGAATTTATGTAACTAACAGTGTTGAACTCATACTCGCTTGCGAAATTAAAAAAATATGTGAGTAGAATGTATATCTTTTAGGTTATCATTGAAGTGTGTACCGGAGAAACCGTCTTCATTCAGCTGGACTCGGTCTGCGGAAAACCGGTACTATGAAGGTATGCTTTACTTGGGCGGATGGTAGGTGAATTACCTGCTCGATTATGTTCAATATCTTCGTCGGACGGGTTTGACTCGGATCACAAAAGACTGGTTGGCGAAAGTCTCGCTTTCATAAGGATAAGAGCTATTTTAAAATAGTGAAAGAAACGGGGTCGCTAGCAAACGTACTAAGACTACGCGATTGCAGTGTTCTGGTCAGCTTATCTGTTCCATAGTAATGTTCTCGGACTTTATCAGGCGTCTTTTGTATATTTATATATTTCTTTCTGGAAGTATATAATAATACGAGAATATTTATAGTAGACGACGAGACGAGCCGCGCAGCAAAACTTATTCCACAACCCTCAAATTTTTTATTGATTTCACAATTGCCGCCAGTGGCGGCGATTTGTCTCTTTTGATACTCTGAAAAGCAAGCACAACACAGTACTGCCTTGTCGCATTTAGGAAAGTCGTGTTTTGTGACATGCTGAAGGGATCCTATGCCGTCGGAGAATAAGCCGTACCAAGTCAGTCATGGCAGCAAAAGCGATTTTCAAATATAAACGAGACCCTCTCCGGGAGTAGTATAATTTAAAGTAATTTTTAGACGCGACGCGCCTAAATGATCGACAGTGAATTTCCGCTTCTGCTATCATGTTCAAGTTTTCTTCCCCCGAGTCTTCAATCCGTTCATGGTCAACTCCAGGTCGAATGGTCAACAGGAGGAGTATTGTCGATAAACTGGAACTCTCAGAGTCTAAAAAATCGATGATGCCAAGCTATTGCAGTGATGAAACGGAACTTCCCAGTGCATGGCGTTTAATACTGACCATTTCAAGCGTCGCTTACACACGTGTAGAAGACCGCGACTAATCCGCTTCCGTATAAACCTCAGCACTACTTCACTTGAACCTCCATCACCCTTGTTACGGCGCCCATCTCGACGCCCATGGCTTTGTCGACGCCGCCATCGCCGTCGGGTTTGGCATCCCGGAACCCTTATAACCATGCGTCTGCAGAGCACGGTAACCTCGACGGTGCTGTCACGGAACCAGCTCTGGTCCACAGCAAGTCTCGTTCATCTGGGGTTGAACCAAATTCTATCACTGCTGGCAGTACCCTCAATCATCGTCAAGACAATCACCTCGGAGTCGTAGCCCGCATGGAGGATGGTCTGCTTGAGTTTACCGGAAAAATAGAGGAGGGTCTTGGCGTAGGCCCGCGTGGCCGCACTCGCCGTCAGCAGATGTGGGCCCGCTTTCGTGGAGAAGGCAGGCGGAAGATAGGATGGATAGAGAGTCTGAAGAATGTCATGAAGAGTAGCCGTACGTTCTCTGTCGTGCAGTCTAACTCCGACACGATGCTGACCTTGCCAACCCAAGTCCTGAACTTGTTCCTCGTCTTCATTCCGATTGCATGGGCTTCTTCTAAGTGCTCCAAGGATGATAATTCAAGGTTCTGCAAGAATGACAATCTCACATTCGCCTGTATGTCTGAGCATACAAAGCAATATCATATTGAACTAACATATATTGTCCTTCACCCTAGTTGCTTTTCTCTCAATCATGCCTCTCGCAAAGCTTTTCGATTATGGAGGAGAACAAATGGCCCTTTACACGGGCAAGGATCTTGGCGATCTCATCATTGTCACCCTTAACAAGTACGTTTCCTGCCATGTTTGACGGCCATGCTCGGCGAAGGCTGATCTCCGAGCCCGATAGTGCCGTGGAGGCAACGCTTGCCATCATTCTCCTCGTTAATTGCCAGTGAGTATCGCCCGTTTCCGGATATTGTATGAGTTGGCCCTTGCTGTTCCGGCCTTGGCGTGGATTATGGAAGCCCGGGCGCTTGGCATACCTTTCTTTGGTCATGGCATCCGACTTCGACGAATAGACTCGCGAAGCCTGATATTCACGTGTTCCGATGGCTTGTCTTCTCGCCCAAGGTGGGCTTTCTAACCCATGAATCCATCCAAGCGCCTAAGCTGGGACTTTATCTTTATATTTCTCTTGTGCATGGGGACCTTCTAACACGTGAACCCTTAGGCTTCGGATCTTGCAAGCTACGATTGTTGGTATGAACTTGACGTTTTCATCTGTTGTTTTTATAATGACGTTTCCTTGTCGCTTCCTTCCATGCATATCTTTCGTGATCAAATTTATGAAGGCGTCGTCCTTTTACACCTTCTGCTTGTGCCGGGAACAGGCTTCCTCACAGGGGGCGCTCATATATATGAGCAGACGTTGCACCCGCATTACACTCAGCTGAACCATACACTCCTAGCTATCGGGTACGTAAACCCGACTTCTATTTTCGTCGCGGATTGTTCGATCATGAATTCAAAATTTGACCTTCACTTTGGCTTACCTCCAGCGTCTTGAGTCTTCTCGTTCCGGCTGCATTTTTCGCTGCACTAGACTCAAGCACGTCTGCAGAAAATGTGCTTACGGATTCTGCGTCTCGCACTCAGTTTCTTCAGATGAGTCGCGGATTAGCGGTCCTATTACTCCTGGTGTGAGTGCTATGTATGTCTAGATGCTCGGTCTTCCTAATGAGTTTTATACTATTCAGTTATATTGCGTCTCGCATCTTCCTACACAACCCCCCGGGTGAAGGGAATGCATTTATAGGCCCAAATGCCCCGGCGGAGCTTCGCCGCCGGGAGGAACACCTCTCGCGGGAAGATCCAGAGGTGAACCCGTGGTTCTGCATGGTGTTTTTGGTCGTGACTATCGCAATCATGGCTATCACTGCTGAGATGGTGCGTATATCCTGGTACCCGACTGTATGCAGGGCTTCTCATCCTATTCCATCATTTTCAGCTTGTCGAGTCCATCGAACATGTGCGCGAGCAGGGTCAGATCGGCGAAGAGTGGTTTGGACTTATATTGCTACCACTCGTATCATTTAGTGCAGACGGTACAAATTTCTGGTTTCCCATTCGAGGGCGGAATGTAGACCTAATTGCAACCAATTTTACACAGGTGCGGTCGCGGTACTTTATTTTGCTCGTGCAGGTCTCTTCCTTGAGCCCGAGCCGCCAAAGACACTCGCAGAGGACCGCGCAATCGATCTTAGCATCCAGTTCACGCTCTTCTGGATGCCCTTCCTCGTCCTCCTCGCTTGGTGGACAGGAAGGCCGCTTATGCTGCTGTTCGGTAAGCTACTCCGGTTGGCTTGCAAAGATTTCGCGGGTACTGACATCCGGGGAAGATTTATACGAAGTCGCGGTTCTCCTTGGCGCGTGCTTCCTCGTAAACTACGTTACGGCGGACTCTAAAACTAATTGGGCGGAAGGATACATCATGATCACATTCTACATGATGATCGTAAGTTGATTTTCCCAAGATATAGATAAATAATCTGTCGTTGATGTTCGTTGTAAATTACAACAGGCACTGTGCACGTGGTTCTACAGCGGCCAAACGGCAATTCAGACATTGCTAGCATCGTGCAAAGGGGAACTTGAAGGTGACCCGCTTGGAGAAGTAGCTGCAGCTGCAGAAGAGGTAGTCGGCGAAGTAGTTGAAGAAATGAAAAGGAGTATGGTCATGCTATTCTAGAGGTGATGTGCTGACCATCATTGGTTTCCTTGCGCTTTGTTCCCTTTTTGGTGCATACACTCATAACCTCATTCCCATCTTTATACTCTCACACTCCAATTCTGCTCGACCGTGCTCACCTTCATTCGGACTCACATTCCTTCACTGCATAATTCCACACGCCCTGCATATATTTTTCGATGATACATAGCCTTGCGGGCTGGCCCTTCCCATATTAATGACTCATTCGCAGCAGCCATAGGCGCATACTTAGTGCTTAGATCTTTTTCTTTCCGAAGTCTCACTCACTACACGCGCATCGTTATCCCCGCACACTCTGCATCCCCGCATCTTCCTTTTGCTGCGACCTCGTGGCTCGCGTTTCCCTACCGGGGGCCGCTGTATATGTACCCATTTATACGTCATTTTTTTGTTTTAACTACATAAGTACTCCCTTCCACCACTACAATGGACTACGGACAACCATCTGACCTTCCGGTTACTACTATGGACTTTTACAGTAATGGAAACCGAACTTTGGATCCGGTTTCTGGAGGATGTCCACGTGACTATTGAACTTCGATTAAGTCTCCAATTACGTAAGGTGCCTGCAGGGCACATGAACGGCGGCCGGTCGGCGCGAGTATAACATTTCTGCTGGTCACTTTCAACTTTGTCTGTTGAAGTTACAGGATCGAAACACTCGGGTCATTCTTTTTGAACCAACAACTATTCATAAATCACCCCGGGGTCCAACAACCCTATTCCACTTGTTACCATCCACAAATCGCCACCGCAACGATTGCAAATAGCTGGTAATAGCGGCAGGAGCGGGGAAGCCGTGTGTGACTCAAGAAGACGCGCATATCCAGAAATACCTGGCAACAACCGACCCCTGGGACCTGTTCGTGTCCAATCTGGCGCACCGCTGAAATTGGCGTGCATAGCATTCTAACATTTTGCCTGCTTTCCTGCGATCCCCGAGCGGGCTCCTTTTGTCCGGACGGCTACGTTCGCACGAACTCAGCCAATCAAGTGCATTCGTGTCTGCACCCGCCCGTGACAAGGCTACAAGATCCAGAATCGGAGCGCCTTGATGTGCAGCCGGAGACACGTATATAAAGACCAGGTGTGTCCTGCTTGGGGTGGTCCTATTTGGTCTGCGCCTCCATGGCGCTGAGCTTTAGTCCGAAGTACGTTGCCCCTGTCCTGTCGTCCCTCTCTCTCGTTGGGATTCATCTGGATCCCGAACGTGACTTTACGGTCGAGGTCGATCCACTCATTATAGTGAGCATTGCGTCTGCATGTTGATCATTTTCTAATCTCGAAGCGAGACAGGGTGACCTCGTTGTGTGGTGCATCTTCATCTTTGTGTACCTAGTCCTTGTCGTCTTCTGCGTCACTGGACTCGTCTCTCTCTCCGACCGTAGACGATTATGCACTGTCCTCCTCCTTGCTACTCTATTAACCCTCATCCGGGCAGCCCTGACCGCTGCTACCATTATCCTTGAGGGCAGCGCACTCGGTCCCCCACCTGGCGGTGCTCTGGTCGTTCTGATATCTGTGTCTGCGTTTATGGCAAACTGGTCACTTTCGCTGCTCTTCCTCGCACTCGTTCTAGTGGTCCTAGAGCGGCCCGACGACATGGTGAAGCACGTCCGGACGGGTACAGGCCATTTATCCGTCTCTATAGGCTATCTTCTGTTCGCATGTGTACTAGTCCTCGGTACTGCATCGGGCAGCTTACTTGTGTCATATGAACGAGAGGTCTGGGCACCGGGGGACACATTCGATTCCATCGATGTGGAAGACAAATATGGTGCCTACAAAAGCATGAGCTATGCACACACGGCGTTCTGGGCTGCGTCGAGTGTCTACGTGCTGTGGTCTACGTGTCGTACGTACGTTCGGACGGGGAGTATCGGATTGTCAAGCAAGGTGTGTGCCCCAGCTTCTGCACGACAAATCCGGGACTGACACGCGTTCCCGTTCGAAATGACATTCAGATCACATCTATTGTCACTTCCGTCGTTATGCCTATTTACGCATGCCTCGTTATCAGCATTATCGCATTTGCCGTGCTGACTCCGCAGTCGGGATCGAAGACCGCAGCTTCTTCCCTCATCTTCGAGTGGATATCTCTCTCTGACGACATCCTCTTGAACTTCTTCACCGCGGCGACCATCGCGGCCTTACTCGGAGTAGGATTGCAGCAGACGAGCTGGGTTGACGCCAAGCGAACGCACAAGGACACGACGAATGGTGAGTCCGACGATTTTACTCGGCAAGGGCGTTACTGATCTGCGAGCGCTAGCAATTCAATGGTACGCGCAGCACGACGCCCCGCGCACGGCCTCAGGCGCGGCGCGCAGGCATCAAGAATCATACCGGTTGTCCAACTCTCACGATGTGAAGACCCATCTGTGTGAGTGGAGCCCCTCACAACTGATGCAATTCATTTATAATTCATTTCGTCGTTTGGGCGGTGTTCTATTTTTAGATTACACTGCTAAAATATCAAGGACATATCCTTCTCTGTCCCAAGGTACGCCTAGGCCCCGGTAGGTCAAACGGCGTGGTTGTCGCATTTGTTGTGTTACCCAGTATATCGTTCGATTCCTTGATTACATCAGATGGGTTGTAGTTTTTTTCTTCTTGTTTTTCCGTTGGTTCCTGTTCCTGTCCCGGTCTCGGTCTCGGTCTCAATCATCGTCGGGTTTTTGTAAAAGTCATTGCATTTTGTCGCACTTATTATTTATTGGCAAAAAACATACATGTGTACTAGACTTCCAGTATAAAACGAGTTCTCGTCATTATTCTCGGCAATCGGGCGTCTGGTAGGACATCATTCCCCAGAAGGACGTTCATTGCGGGCTACGAACCGGAATGGGATTCTTCCGGGATCTTTAGATCTTTAGGGCTTCTAAGTCTGCGGGGCGCCGCGCGTGGAAGAAGTCCCGGACGAAGTTGTAAAAGCGCTGGGTCGTGATGACTCGGCAAACATCTCTGTTTCAAGCGAAGCGCCGCCCCGAAACAGATACAAAGGACCCACACTGTCCAGTTATCCAACGCACGGATGTACACAATGCAATAGCGATCGTAAGGTAGAAGTCCCAGATAAGTTGTTTTGTGCTCCTCAGATTCGCCCATATATCTCCGCCTCACGCGGCGTCAGTAGGTTTAGACGCCCCTGCTACCGAATACTATTAACAGCTTTGGCGTCCTAGGCTCCAGTGCGGTAATAAGTACAAAGTTTTGCTCAGCTATCATTATGGATGGTATAGGTATAACTCCAGACTTTCCGGACGTTCCAAGATGCTCCATCATCATTTACAAACCAAGCACCGGCCGGTATATATCTACACACATCAACCACCCGTCCACTCCCTAACGAGGGGTCGATCTATTATAATCAGTAGCGTTCATTAAGTTCGTAAGATCGGGTACCCTCAACTGCCCTAGCGCATTCACCAAGACCAAGAAGGGAAGGAAATATCATCGAGCCCCCCGCCGTTCATCTACAACGGCAGACACCCAAAGGAGTACGACAGTTTCCAGCATCTCGTCCCAGCCCTCATCAAGTCGGGCCACCGCTTTCGCGTCGAAGACGATGAGCGGCACTTCTCCCGTGCCCGCGATGAATTTAGTTCGGGCTGGTGCGGGAGAACCTGATGGTGTTGTAGACTTGGAAGCGTTCGCAAGGGAGTCACTGCTCGGGCTTGATGATTGAAGAGACGGGAGCGAAGGGAGTGGTGGCATAGGTGTCGTAAGAGGGACGAGATAGCGGAGCTTCAGAGCGCTGCAGTGTGGAAATTTTTTATTAAGCCCACCACTCCACCTGACATCCGAAGCAAGAAAAAAACTTACGCGGCCCACAAACGCAAGTTATCGGTACGTCGGAATGTCCATCCGGTTTTACGCTTTTCAGCCTCATCTTTATCAATATCATCCGTTACAATCTTTGATTCAAGAGTAGCGATGTCGTGAATAGAGTCTTTGTTTATGTAACCCCATGGCTTTCGGCTTCGTCGTACTCCAACATTGTACGCAGCGCAAAGGAGTTGCCCAGAAGACAAAGCAGAAAGTAGATCGATACGATCCGTGTATGATATGGGAAGAAGGGGCAGGAGTGATGCAGGCAAGAGTGCAACAAGTAGAGCGTGCACACGGGCTGTAGTCAAAACAAATTAGTCTACATCGTGAAAACTCAAAGCTAGTTAGGGAACCTACCCAAGGGACCCTCGGCGGGCGTTGCACGTTTCGCCCATTCCGGGAGGCTGTCTTCATCGACGCTATCCTCCCCCTCAGACTGAACCGGTGAATCTGTCTCCTCGGTGATAGTCATATTACTCATCGCTTCAAACAGACCAGTCGACGTGTCCCTATCTCCACGGTCGGGTGACTTGTCGACCCGATGTTTTCCTAGACTTGTGCGCCTTCCTTTCGCCCTCGACTCCTCCGCTCTAATGCGTTCCGCTGCCACAGACTCCCAGCCGCGCGAGCCGTTCGTGCCCGGGCCGTTAAATAACGCCCGGTCGACGGCGTCGAGATAGCTACCAACGACCTCGCGCTCAGTTTTGAGGTCGGCGAGGCGTATATCCTGACGATAAAGCCAACCACCGCCGAGGACGAGACGATCATCCCAAACCTCGCGCTTTCCACCACTGTCATCGGGCGATTCAAACTCGTCATCTTCATCGTCCCAAACGGGAACAGCCTCAGAGCGTCCGGGGATGGAAACTACGGATATCGCAAAAGAAACGTCATGGCCCTGAGGAGGAGCTGAACGATGTTCATGCTCTTGCTCTTCGCCGTCAAGCACGGTGTGTATAGGTTCGGGAGATCGTGAATCCTGCGAAGACATATGATCACTCTGTGCATCATATGCATCGTCGGAGAGCGGCAATCGCGACGTCTCTTCAAGTGCTCGGAGAACGGTGAGCACGTCCAGTGCGGATCGCCGGACGCGCGATAAAGGATCAGACGCGGCATTAGGGTTAGACACAATCCGCCTCATTGGCACAGGCTGCAGAGTGCTTGGTCGGAAGTGTTGTTTGTCAGTTTGTGAAGAGACAGAATCATCCGGTAGAGACACCATATAATTCCTAACGGTGCGAATCAACTGTGTTGTAAGCTTTAGGGTTCCGAGCACATCGAAACCCTCGACTGGTTTGATATCCTCCGCGCCCTTCGTTAGGCCCCAGGACTTGGAGACGGCCTCCAAATCTCTGATCACACCTGGCTTTAAGTTTTCCGGATCGACTTCATATGTTTTCTCGATTGTGGGGTAGGGTAGACGCGTGAATACCGGCACAGCTGGTGATGGCGGCAGATGGAATTCTTGTATGCTTCCCAGCGACGGCCTCTGCGGGTGGTTCGCAGGTCCACCTACCGCAGGCACGAGCCCCTTGGTTTGTTTTAGCGTGCTGATGAAGTCTTGAGTTTAACACTCTCAACGTCACTTATAACTGCGATATCGTGCCACGCACTTCTGCTTTGCCACAATCCCCGTTTTCGTGAAATAATGCTGCAAATACTCGATGCTCCCCAGCGCCATGACACTCTCCCGCTTTGCCGCACTCCTGCTGAATGGCTTCTGGAGCTTGTTTGACGAGCTCACGTTCGGGTAGAACGCCATCTGCCTACGCGCTTTCTTCGGAGATTGTGACTCGGATGAGGATGAAGGAAACTCAAAGGAGTCCAACCGTTCTTCGTCCGGGGTCTGTATCGCCGGTGGGGACGAGATTGCAGACATTATGAGGCGCCGAGCATCAGCAAAGCTGCCAGCGAAACGTGTAGTCGGTGATCGAGTCCGATGAGGAACGATTTGTGACTGTCGCGTATGGTTTGTACATAAGCATTAATATTGCGATTTGCCAACTTTCCCTGACTTTGGTCTTTTATCTCTCAGTCATTAGCTATCACGTCAGCCATGGACGCTTTGATTAGTACGCGAGAGAATGTATTATTCGACGGGCCTCTAGCAACCCAACCGACAAACCATAATGATGGCATTTTCAAATGGTATATCAGAGCCGTCGCCCAATGAGGAGGAGCCACGACAGAGATGAACTCACAGCGGGCGCTAATTAAACACATTAATATTATCCGTAAGTTGTGAGTATCATGGGAACTGGCGGCCAGAAGTGATCGATAAATGAGTAATGCGGCCTCCTCTCGTACTTTTGTCCACTGAAGTTACTCTTAACGTACGACACATGCCTCGGAGGCATTCAAACCCTTGGTAAGGGTAAGGCACGGACGTGGGACTATGACATTTTAAGTCTTTTCGGACCTCTACCTGCATTTTGGGACGCCGATGCTGAGCAATAAACTTCGCGGCTAATCGGTCATTGGCGAGTGTAAATTCGAGCATACCCTATGAATTCACAGAAAAGGACAATATTTGTATTGTACGTTGGAGTATAGTTGTTCGTTACTTCTCAATCACACACGTTTGTCAATCATGATTTCTTCAAGCACCGTCTTGTAAAGATTCCCTCCAAAAAGATTTATTGTCAAAATGTAATCCGGGCTCCAAGACAGTTCGACCCGTATCCGCCTTATCCAAATACAGCTCGCCGCGAAAAAAGTTATGCATTTAATTGAAGATTTCAGAACCGTTTTATTGTTTAACTGGGAATTTCCCGTCCCCACAAGATATCAAGTGCAGGTCAAAAACGTGCTGAGTCTGTTTAGAACAAAACCTTGCGTAGAGGCGTCTACGTCTGTCTTCGTCGTCGCGTTAATGACGCTAACGCTCGCAAAGCATCCCGATAACGCAACAACACTATTTTCAGTTGGAAGGCGGTCGGTTCCGCACGTAGTGACGTCGGACGGAGTCGTGTCCGTCGCAGATGCAAGGCGCGTGAGCACAAAGCTGAACGCGGTAGGGTCCGTACAGTTACCCGTGGCCTCGGGATAATTGACGTTCAGCGTGATGTTTGGCGGAAGGATCGGGTGGGCTGCACTAAAGCGCTCGGCAAGAAGGGCCCGTGTGAACGTCGCGCCTAGGACGGCGAACACCTTCGCCGTGGTGGTCGAGGCTGAGGAAGTGTTGAGCGTCGTGAAGGATACCTGAGAGCCTCCGGCGCCGGAAAGAGCGACCGATGGAAAGCCTTCTTTTGCAGCCTCGCAGGCAGCGCCGCTAGAGATATTCAGGTATGAGGCACGGCACAATTCTCTCAGAAGCCGGAAGTACGCCTCCTCGGACATAAGCGGAACTTACACCGTGCCTGATCCAGTGATATCAGGGCCAAGATTATTCCCCACATTCGGTCCGGAAACCACGAAGTCGGGGCCAGTTCCGTGGAAGAACGGGGGCGCGGCAGTCTGTATACCGAACCGGACCGCGGTTACACTATTTGTGCATTGTGAACTCTTCGCCAATTTTATGTGGGTAGGGAATCGAAAGACTTACGGGAAAGAGTTTACATAGTTGAGCCGTGCTTATGAAGTTAATTATGAGCGTCGAATGGCTAAAACGAAGAGATTGCTTCCGCGGAATCGTACCGTCATGAGGATCAGAACCGGTAGCCGAGGCGTCAGGAGGGCAGCTAGAAAATTCGCAACCGGCAGAACCGAGTGGAGTAGCAAGTGCATCAGACGAGCCGGTGCCGGATTCATTTTCAGCCGGAGCGGACAGTACGACCTGTGCACCAAATGCTAGTTGACAAGGATGTCCAAGAGGGAAAGAAAGACGAACAAACAAACGTTAAAACCGGCATTTCTCAACGCTATGTTTTGTGCGCGAATGTTCGCGACCGCCCAGCCGTCATCGTTGGTGTGAACAATTTTGATTTTCTCAAAATTTCCAAGGACTCCAGCAATGACACAGAGGGAGATTAGGACGCGCAGAAGGACAGAGTTGGCCATATCGACGGACTGGTAGACCAGTATATGAGCGAGGCGCCGACTATAGACAAGCAAAGTTATGCCATTTTATAGTAGAAAAGCAGGCGAAAAGTTGACGCATGCTGAAGCTCGAAGCGAGGGTCTCCGCGCGCCGCAGCGCACGTTCGTAGACGAATTTCACGTTGAGCCGAGAATGTGCGGTCTTCGTGCCTTAACCAGTGGAAGGAATCGGGATTCTTTAGCTAGTCGTAGCTTCGGGTTCAAAGGTACGCAAAGAATCCATTGGCCATGTGAACGCGGGGTCTTGGAAGGATCCAAGTTGCCTCTTGTGAGAATTTCATAGAGAAACTACTTGATTCTTAGGTGTACCTCATAGGGCTACTATTGGCATGCCCGTGGTCGTCGGGAAAACGCATTGTGTAGGAAAACAGGATAATTCGGACTCCCCTATCTTTTTAACCACTCGTGTTTCACCAGTGAGCAGCAAAGGACCAGGGCCACTGGAAGAACAGACGAACGAAGCTTTGCCAAAGGATACTACCAGTGCTGAGCAAGGGACGCGATGAAAAATTACATTCAGAATTTTAAACTCCGCTTAAAGATGTCGTTGAGCCGTTTTTGCCTGGACCCCTGATGCACGTTTGCGCGTCTTGAAATACCACTAAAATCCCCGTGTAAATTTTTACTTATCGAGGGACGCCTACCGAAAAAGAATTCATGCAAACTGAATAGTTTTTGCGTGCCTTCTATGTCGTTTGCCTTTTCGCGGTGTGGCATAGTATACAGTAGTACTATTAGTTTAAAGTTACTTATCTTTGTATCCGAGTCACTACAACAACACCGTTTGAACCGATCCGTAAAAACGATATTATGACAGTGGACTTAATATTAGAGGTCGTGTTGAAGGAGTAGCGGCTAAATCCTCAGGTGTGTCTACGGTTTCAGTGAGAGATCCAAACAGAAAGAAACCCAAATTTCCAACCAGCCACAATGACTATTCCATTATTCACGCCGACTTTTTGTACACTTACAAACAAATGTTTCTTCAATTTAATACTAGATAGAAAAAAATCGCGGGGAACCCAAGAAAACCCTATCTTTACATTTGCAATCGACCGCTAGTGTGAAACGTAGTAGGGAAAAAAATGGCAAACCCAAGGACAAACGGAGCGAATTCCTTGGTTCGATGCAAAGCAAGAGGATCACGCGCAATCCAAGAATGAGCCGAGCCTGTTCAATACATATTCCTGCGTAGTGGCGTCCACGTCCATCTTTGTTATTGCACTCATGACACTGACACTTGCCAGGCACCCTGATTCCTCCCTGATGCTTCCCTCCGTCGGAAGGCGGCTGGTCCCACACGTGGTGACGTCGGGTGGCGTGTCACTGTCTGCATCGTTAATACGCGTTAGCACAAAGCTGTATGCGTCTGGGTCAGTGCAGTCGCCTTCGGCCTTGTGATAATTGACGTTCAGTGTAACGTTTGCGGGGAGGATTGGTGAGGATGCATTGAAAGGTGCGGCGAGGAGGGCTAGTGCGAGTGTTGTACCGAGAGCGGCGAAGACCTCCGCAGTGGTGGTTGAGGCTGATGAAGTGTCGAGTGTCGTGTAAGAGACATGAGAACCTCCAGAACCGGAAATCGCAATAGAAGGATAGCCCTCCTTAGCAGCTTCACAAGCCGCGCCGCTGAAATATAGCAAGTATGAGGTGCTGATAGAAAAACGAATTGAATGTAACTAAAAACGGTTTCACTAACACTGTCCCTGAATTCAGTACACCCGAGCCTACATTGTGCCCTATGTTTGGGCCAGTGATTACCAAGTCGGGCCCAGTCCCGTTGAAAAAGGATGCTGCAATCTGGATCCCGTATCGAACGGAAGTCACGCTATTAATAAGGTGTTACTTGTTTTCTAGTATATGAACAAGTTTGACAATGAGCTCACGGATATGAGTTCACATAATTGAGACTGGCTTTTGGAATTTCATCGATTGTCAGCGGTGATTTCCCATTAAAAAGTATACATGGAATATCACCATCGTCAGGGTCGGATCCGGTTGCGGGAGCGTAAGGCGGGCAGCTGTGGAATTCACAGCCACCGTGACCAAGAGCTTCAGGGGGCGCGTCGAGGGAGCTGGAGCCTGACTTGTCCTTAGCCGGGGCGGAAAGCACAACCTGTTCGTCGGTTTAACATTAAAGGTCTACTGATTAAAATAGTTGAAATTTGACGGACATTATATCCAGCGACTCTCAACGCAGTGTTCTGCGCGCGGATGTTCGCAACTGCCCAGCCATCATCGTTAGATTGGACTATCTTGATTTGCCCGCGCACCCCGACAATGCTGATCACGGTTAGAGAGGCCAAGACTCGCATAAGAGTGAAGGCAGCCATTTAGGAATCAATGAATGAGACTTGTGGGGCGATGCAGAGTCGCTCACTGAGACAAGCCATTTTATACCCAGCCATTGATCCGTTTATCCAAGGTAAAAATAAACGAAAAGACCAGATTCGCCAAGAGACAAACGGTGGCGCCCGAAGGAGCGGGGATCAGTAAGTGCTGGAATACCGATAACCTCGGTATGGCCCCAGTTCCACATGGACCACAATTCCATAAAATCCGTCAATCACGCAGAAGACGATGGGTCAGAGACACGGACCATGTCTGCGGAACTGCTGGTGACTTTCCAAGTCACTCTATAAACTTTTGATGGTGTTAAGCGCCAGAGGGAATAAGGGACTGGCCCCGGCTGGCTCAGGATTAAACCCTAACTATTATACAGGGGGGTACCAAAAGTGTTGCACACCCCGTATTTGGGAGGACCCTTCCGATTTATCGGGGCATTACCCCACATAAGCCCGCCTCTGTAAAATTTTCTAATAAAGTGTACAAAGTGTTGAACTGGTTAGAGCAGAGTATTGAGATATTAGTGATGAATAAACGATTAGTCATAAGCTTTTGAGCTCAAACATCTGGTGTATGATCTTGTATACACACAAGGCATTTCTTAAAATCTATGCATGTTGTGGTAGACGATGAGGTGCAGTGGTAATAGTTGAGAGGGACTGGGTTATCAGCGTAAACTGATGTATTTCATGGTAGAGACTGTTACAATTTTCCTTTACTTTCCCCTACTGCACTGACTCACTTCCTATTCGTCATCATCAGTCAGCGCAACTCCCCCATTCCTCTGCCTTACTCATTCCCATTCACCTTGCACCATATGACACCATGATGACGCCTTATTGCACCATGATGATGTGCTTTGCTTACTGATCACTATACTTGTATTACCAAGGCCTTCCTTGAGTTTCCATGACCTTCCATAGTCTGGTAAACACACCTAACCAAGTCGCTACAGTAGCAAACACATAGAGTAGCATATAAGCATGTAACTTCAGTAGCACAAGCCCTAAGCTTGTGCTCTTTGTTCATACAAGCCCATTATCTGCTACCACCAGGCTACTGTGCGCCATGGTGCCATCAGTCGCTTCATCGTAACCCGACTCGCTATAAGAAGCCTACTGCGTCCACATTGTCAATCAGGAAGCCCCATCGACGATCATCTTCGACTTACGACATCTAGGAAGCCCCATTGCCGTACCATCAGTTCTGACAATCAGGAAGCCCCGACGTCGATCATCACGTAACCGTTGAGCTTAACAGAGACCAGCTCTCCTTATATACATCTACTGTGAGCTACGTATACTATAACTATCATAGCTCCTATCGTATGGCGTTATCATTGCATTATCGTTCACTTAGTAAGGTGTTTGTTCATATGACCACCTATATATTTAGTACGTTCATTATATTTATTTAATACTCCCCTTCAAACTTTTACTAGGTGGAGTAGGCTTGTAAAACGTTTGATTAATTCTATCATTAGTGCTTTCGTCATTATATCAGCTTTTTGCTGTCCAGTTGGAATATATGAAACTGATATAGTTTCATTTTCTATATAATCTCTCAAAAAATCTTTTCTTATATCAATATGTTTCATTCATTGTGTATATTTTTGTTCAGTTGAATTTACTATCGTTATGGCTGCTTGATTATCACATAATATTTTCGTTGGTGTATCCAAGGTCTGCAGTACCTCTTCAACCAGTCTTCTTAGCCATATCGCTTCTTTTACTCCATGTGTTGAAGCTTGTAATTCTGCTTCACAT
Source organism: Coniferiporia sulphurascens (assembly GCA_002794785.1). Lineage (NCBI taxonomy): Eukaryota > Fungi > Basidiomycota > Agaricomycetes > Hymenochaetales > Hymenochaetaceae > Coniferiporia > Coniferiporia sulphurascens. Next base: position 1,262,072 of record NBBA01000006.1, read on the forward strand.
ACTGATAATGACACTAATTCTTGTTTTTTGCTTGACCATGATGTTGTTGCATTTCCAATTTGGAATATATATCCAGATATTGCTTTATGGCCTTCTTGTGTCAGCCATCAGCATCGGTATACCCGACTAATTCAATTGGATCTTTTCCTCCGAGTATTAACCAATAATTGTTTGTTCCTTTTAAGTATTTAAAACAGTGTTTTACTGCATTGTAATGCTTAATACTAGGTTTATTTAAATGCCTAGCAAATTGACCTGTTGTGAATGATATATCAGGTCTCGTACAATCTGCTGCATATCTTAATGCTCCAACCATATTCATGTAAGGTATTTGTTTCATGAAATTTAGTTCTTCATTAGTTGGATTTTCAATTGATTTTAACACTTGTCCAGGTGTCATTGGTGTTTGTACTGTTGTAGCATCTTTTAATTTATATTTTTCAATAATTGTATCAATGTAATTTTTCTGTCTTAATTTGATTATCCTTTCTTCTCGGTTTCATTCAATTTCAATACCGAGTAACCAATGTACATCATTTCTGTCCGTAAATTTTATGTGTTTTCCAATTTCATCTTTAAAGGCTTTTATTATTAATAAATTTAAGCCACATATTGTTATGTCGTCAACATGTATGAAAAGTATTAAAATTGTTTTTTCTTTTACTTTTCTAAAGAATACTGCATTGTCTTGGACTGCTCATACTAGTCCAATTCCTATTAGGATTTCTGATAATTTTTTATACCATCGTCTGCCTGCTTGTTTTAATCCGTATAATGCTTTATTTAATTTTAAAATTTGTTCAGGTTTTGTTTCTATTAAATTTCCTGGTGGTGGTTTTATGTATATGTTTTTGTCTTTTTCTAATTCTCTGTATAAGTAGGCTGATTTGATATCAATTTGATGAATTTTGTAATTGTTTGTTGCACTCCAACTTAATATAGTTCTTACTGTGGCTAAGTGTGCCACTGGAGCAAATGTATCATTTGAATAGTAGTCTATACCCTCTTTTTGGGCAAATCCTTGAACTACTAGTCTTGCTTTGTATCGTTCAATTTCTCCGTTTGCTAATCTTTTTGTTTTATAAATTTTATTATATTTATATCTTTTGGTGGATCAATGATCGTCCATGTAGATCTTTCGATTAACATTTTTATTTCTTCTTTCATTGCCATGATCCACTGATTTGCGTCAATTCTATTGATTGCTTGTTGATATGAATTTGGATCGCCTATTAGTTCCATATTGAATTGATTAAATTCTGTAAAATAGGTGACTGTATTTTGTTTGTCAAAGTTAAGACCTAATGATTGTTTCGTTGGTTTAATTGTTCTTATTGATCTTTCCTTTGTTAATTCTTGTATTTGTTCATTATATTTTTCTGTTATATTCTCCCCTGCAATTTTAGATGGTGGAGAATCTAAAAATTGTAAGTTTCATTTGACTGTAATTTTTCTGTTATGATAGGTTCTATGACCTTTACTTTCTTCATCAAATCCTAGCCATTGTGCATAAATCCCTTTTGGTTGTAATTTATTAACATCTTCCTGTCATATTATGCAATATTGGCCAAATTCTTTTAAATCATCTATGTTATAATTTTCATTGTAACGTTTGAAATATGGTGTTTTAAAATCAATAGCACTCTTTGGTGTTCTATTGTAAACATAAGTACTGTATTTTACAGCTTCTCCCCATAGATTAGGTGGTAATTTTGCTTGTAGCAGATTAACTCGTGTATTGTTTAAAATTGTTTGATGTGATCGTTCTGCTACTCCATTTTGTTGTGGTGTATTGTGAACAGTCAGCTTTCATATTGTTCCATTTTTTTCTAAATATTCAGTGAATTGTTTACTTAAAAACACTGTATCGTTATTGCTTTGTAATATTTTTATTTTTATGTTAAATTGTGTATTGAGCATTGTAGCCCAAGTTGTATAAGTGTTTAAACCCTCATCTTTTGTTTTTATTAAAATCATTTTTATCCATCTAGTAGCGTCGTCTACTAGTGTTAGAAGATATTTATATCCTCCTATAGCATGTGTGGATGCAGGACCCCATATGTCCATATGTATATGATCACCAAATTTTTCTGCTAACTTTGAAATGTGTAATTTGGGAATTTGCATTCTTTTAATATTTGCTTCAAGGCAAATTGTACACTGAGTTTCATCGTAATTTGATATTTTATTATTTGTTATTTGATCTTCTTTTAGTAATTGCTTTAGATAAGTGTAACTTATATGACCAAGTTTTTTGTGAAGATCGAATAAAGTTACATTTTTTGTAGCCGCTTGTACATCATTGTTAAATATACTATACAATCCATTTATGTTTTTAATTTTTCCACATAAAGATCCATTAGGATACTTTATTATACATTCATTTTCTTTATAAATAAATTCATAGCCGTCTTGACATAGAAGTCCTTGAGAGACTAATGTCATATTCATTTTAGGATTGTAATAGACGTTTGATAATATAATGACACTTACCGAGTGTCCATTGGGGATGTAAAGTTTAAGATCCCCTACTATATTTGCATTGAATGTTGTTTTGTTTGCAGCCATTATTGTAATGTTGTCGGTTTTATAAGTATTTCGTAATTGATTTAGATACAGTGTTAAATGTATTGTTGCACCAGTATCTGTTAAGCTCAACGGTTATGTGGTGATCAACGTCAGGGCTTCCTGATTGTCGAGACTGGTAGTACAGCAGCAGGACTTCCTAGATGCCGTAAGTCGAAGTGGATCGTCAATGGGGCTTCCTGATCGGCGATGTGACGTGATGGGGTTCTGATTGGAGTCGGGTTACGACAGAGCGACTACTGGCTTGACAGCACACAGTAGACTGGTGGTAACAGATAATGGGCTTGTATGAACAAAGAGCACAAGCTTAGGACTTGTGCTACTGAAGTTACATGCTTATATGCTACTCTATGTGTTTGCTACTGTAGGGTCGTGTGTAGGGTCATTTACATGGCTATGGAAGGTCATGGAAACCCAAGGAAAGTCTTGGTAATACATGTTGAGGTATCAGTAAGCAAAGCATGTCATGATGGTGCAATATGGCATCATCATGGCATCTTATGGCACAAGGCAAATAAGGATGAGTAAGGCAGAGGAATGGGGGAGTTGCGCTGACTGATGATGATGAAGAGGAAGTGAGTCAGCACAGTGAGGGGAAAGTAAAAGAAAATTGTAACAGTATCAATTATATCCATTGAAGAATAAACATTGTTAGCGATTTTTTCTGTTGTTATTGCATTAACACTTACATCTAAATTATTGTCATCCATGTCTTCCATTGCGCTATCATGGTTTCCTAGTGCATCAAGGAAGTCATTGTAAGAATAAATTGGGAATTCTCCCATATCAAAGTCATTGTCGTCGATTTCGGTTATAAAGGCTGTTTCGCCTTGGCCAATTACAGCACTTAATTCGATTCGAGAGCTCGATGCGACATTTGTTGCTGCTGCTGTAGCAGTATGTTTAGCCTGGGCCGTGTTTGCCCCAGTTGATGTCGGTGCCGCTGATGCACCCATTTCCTTCCCTTTTCCTTTTTCGTCGTTCATGTCCTCTTTCTTCTTCTGGGCTGCTTTCGTCCATTCCGTTTTTGGCGCCCAGCAATCTTGACTAAAGTGCCCTAGCTTATTACAATTATAGCACTTTACCACATGTGATTATTGGTTAGGGGAATATCCCCCTCGTCGTTGTCCTCGCATATATCCTCCACAGCCCCTATAGCTGCGACCTCATGGCTGTACACTGTGGCTAAAACCGCATCTGCGGCCCCTAAAATAGGGGTGAGTCCACTCGTCCTTGGGCAGGTGGTTAGCCGCCACTCCTGTCCTTTGATGATTTTTTCGCCACCCCTCGAAGGTGTTGTGTAATGCAGTTAATAAGAATTGAGGGGTTAGTTCAATTTCATCTTTGTCTGGATTTGTTTTGTTAATAGTTTTGATATATAACTCACTCTGCATGAGTACATATTGATATTGTTCGGGCGTTGCCCGCGTAATAGCCGATATATATGTCGACTCTGAAACTTTTACCCCTTGGGCTATTAGTTCCTTGTATTTATTACTGAGGTTATTGAGCATTCCATTGAAATGGCTGACATGACCTCAGATATCAAAAAGGGCAGCCTCGTTAAAGCCCTTTGTAATTGTTGTCTGGACGTTATATTGTCCATCAAGCGCTTTGAGTAAAGCTGGTATATCTTTAGAGAAATTAAGATAATAAGCCAGTATTTTGTCAGGCATAGTGCGCATAATGCTGTTATATAGAGTGCTCGAGATACCAATCTCTCCAGTTCCTGGGGAGTTAATGAGCAGGTTACTGTAACCTGCACTCTCGATGGCGCTGCGGACTCTGTAATTCCAGAGTTTGTAGTTTCTGTGCCTGTCGAGTTTCTTGATTCTGTCGAAGAATTTCTGGAGTTCTGCGAGTTTAGTTGCCATACTCAGTTCATCTTCCTCAGTATCATTAGCATCTGAATCTCCAGGATCAGAAGGTTCTGATGGCTCACATGATGGGTTATTTTTGGATTCTTCAGTGTTTTCTTTGTCTTCTTTTTTATCGTTATCTTTTGTGTTATCTTCATCTTCTTTTTTATCGTCTTCTGGCTTGATATAAGGGTTGTCAATTTTAAATTGTTCTTTTTCTTTTGGATCTGATATACCCAAATACGTACTGATTCGATATCTGATTTCGGATGATTTTCCTTTATCTGATATTCCTAAATCTTTAGCGTGATTCGTTAATTCGATTTTATAGTCAGCTTTTGTTTTTAGTTTTTCATCATTTGTGGAATTATCATACCTGTTAATTCGATCTTGAATTTGTTGTTCCATTCCATGTATAGGTATTTGTCTAAGGTTACATTGTATAATTAAATCAACTAACCTTTTGCTATCTTTAGCTTTTTGAATTTTTTCTTCAAGTTCTTCAATAGTTGATGACTGTGTGTATGTTATTTTTAGTTCGTTAGCTATTATTCACAATCCTGATAATTTTTGTAAACGTGTTTGCTCATGAGTGTTTGGTCTTTGTTCGTCAGACATAGTTTCATTATTCGAGGATTTATAAATTCATTAATCGTTTCATTAGTTATAGAGTCAAGGCTCATAACCTCTTAAAATCTATGCATGTTGTGGTAGACAATGAGGTGCAGTGGTAATAGTTGAGAGGGACTGGGTTATCAGCGTAAACTGATGTATTTCATGGTAGAGACCAGCTCTCCTTATATACATCTACTGTGAGCTACGTATACTATAACTATCATAGCTCCTATCATATGGCGTTATCATTGCATTATCGTTCACTTAGTAAGGTGTTTGTTCATATGACCATCTATATATTTAGTACATTCATTATATTTATTTAATAGCATTAATGGATCAGAAGGGACTACACATTAGAAAATATGAACAGCAGCAATCTTGAGGTTACAGAATAATTTTTTGGCCTTAAGATCATACTGCTGAAGGTGAGGTTGGGACAGATTCTACAACACCCGATTCATCGGTAGGGTCCTCCCAAATATGGGGCGTGCAACACTTTTGGTACCCCCCTGTATTTCCATATCGTGAGATCAATTAAGTTCGCTTATAATAGGGCCACCAAAAAAACGTAAAAACATGTGGAAATCCAACGGATATCCGTACAAAGATAAAGGGATACATACCTTACGAATGCTTTCTGGTAAAGTCATATGAGCTAACTTTTGTAATGCTTTATCTACAAAAAAACCATATTTCTAGATCTTTATAAAAGTATGTCTTCTCGAATCATATCACAATTAAAAGCGTATCTGTGCAACTTTATCAACACTTCCAATAACATATTTTCACCCCACAGCAGGTACTTACTCAAATTTGTCGGCTTTTCATTCCCAGCAAAACCAAGTTCTGGTGCACATGATGGCGAATAACATCCTGGAATCAACATCGGAGTTTTCTTCATGCAAATAGAAGCTTGATTATGTGTGCACATGTTGTTTACTCGTTGTCGTAACGGCGGACACACCCCATTAGGGCGTCGAGAGAACTGATTTAGTCCTCAAACAAGCTTGAAAGAGATTTTACAAGAGACAAGTTGGCATGTTCAGGTTTTTGTTCATAATTTTGTGCCATTCCTGGTATTGGTGTCCACATGTGCTTTCCATCAATGAGAATCTTGCCAGCATCGTTTACGATATCACAGAGAGAAGTAGGCCCATTTGAAATGATGTTTTCGACTCGCCTTCCAGTACTTGTGTCGAGCTCTAGCGCCCCTGGCATCGAGCCTTGCCACACAGGGACAAACGATCAGCAGATGGAGGCATAAGTCGAGGATCTTGTGGTCAAGTGGCGCACTCTTCGTGTTTAGCGCCCGCTTCTTGCTGTTATGCCAGCATCAACGTTGAAGTCCATCTATGTAGCGCGCCTGGCTGTGGCGTTCGGGACAATGAAAAAACAGACTAAACCTTGTGCGAGTCAAAAATAGACTGAAACCTCCAAGGAAGGACTCCTATGTGTGTGCCAGCATTATCCTTAATCGTGGCGTTCATGACATTGATACTCGAAAAGTAGTCCAATAGCGCAAGATATTATTTTCCATCAGGAGGCGGCCGCTCCCTCATGTACAGATCTCAGACGCCATATCACTGGCTGTGGCATTGATGTGAGTAAGGACGGAGATGAGCGAGTCTGGGTCTGCGCAGTTTCCCATGGCTCCTAGGTAGCTATTGTTAAGTGAGACATTTCAAGACCGAGTGAACATGCATGTATGCGATGCGAAGAGGGATCGTGTGGATCTCGTGCTGAGCACAGCGGAGACTCCTGTAACTGTAATCGGGGGTCGAAAAGGTGTTGGGGCGTTGTGTGAGGAACCAGATATCTTACGGTGCCAGAAGGGACGGCTAGGAGAAAGCCGGACCACCAGATCCCTGGATATGAGGCACAACACAGGTCAGTCGACGAGTCTTGCTTTAGAATGCAAAAAAACCAATGTCTTGTCTTATAGCAGGAAAGCGAGCTGATTTAACCACATGTCCCAAAAGCGGAGGTGCAGACAGGGGGCACAGTGGCACAATCTACCAGTGGAATCTCGATGGACAACAGAGGTGCGATTTTCGATACTTGAGAAACAGGGCTCGGGGAGCACTTCAGGATTTGTCGCACAAATAAGGCCTACAGTTCCAAGGGATTTTATGACCGATTTGGATGCAAATAAGGCCACATACTATGAAGAACTGAGATGCCTCATGAGGACCCATCAGAGATTCTAGTACATCAGATCTCGTTAGCTGGCACAAGATCTATCTGCACATAATGTGCCGATCACAAAGATCGACACTCCATTTATAGGAGATTTTCCGACTCAGTTCAAACAGGTTCCAAAAAACATTCCCACACAAAAACATAAATTCTGCAGCACTGTAGACAAATGACTGGGTCCCCAAGTTTTCATATATGCATCACCATACAGTATATGCTGTTAAAACAGGGTCAATGTGCTGAATAAGAAATTTTTCTGCTCATAACATGCACGATGGATGCACACGTGGCATGCGCAGCGATGACGGTATTAGAACAGCGTGTAATCCCTTGTTACTGTTGGAGAAATCTGAAATGAACAGATGGCAAGATCGGACCCATATTACCTGCAAACCTGCGGCAAACACACGAAGGGTGCAAAACGAACGAGGTGGTACAGTACATGCATGCTACCGAAAATGTAAACTCAGACATATTAATCGGGAAATATGCCACATCATCAAACTTGCATCAAAGTTAGGTATCTGTACGACTATTGAAATGACTTCTTAAATAAACGCAACAATATTGAGTCAAGCACAGGTCAAAAATGAGCCGAGTCTGTCCAGAACGTCACTTTGCTGAGTGGAGGTCACATCCCCACTCTCGTCACCTATCATAACACTGACACTTGCGAGGCACTGTGATCCTGCATTGTGGATGATGCTCTTCTCCGTTGGGAGGAGGTTGGTTCCGCATGTGACAACATCGGGTCCTGTGCTACTGGTCACGGCTTTTCTGCAAGTCAGCACAAATTTGAATGTGTTCAGATCTGTGCAGTTTCCCATGGCCACAACATAATTGACGTTCAGCATAGTGCCAGCTGGGATGATTGGTGAAGATTGGCTAAAGGGCTGAGTGACGAGGGCCTGAATAAGCTTTGCACTAAGTGCAGCGAAAACTTCCACAGTAGTAGTCAAGGCCGATGGGGTATCAAGCGTCGTGTAAGAGACATGGGCTCCTCTGGCACCAGAAAACGTGATAGAGGAATAACCTTCCTTAGCGCCCTCGGATGCCACACCACTGGAAAGTACCAGGTGTGAGCTAGTGATGGAAAGTAGTTCAAAAGCACATGATATCACTTACAGGGTTCCCATGACCGTATCCGTTGTGCCCAAATTATTACCTATGTTTGGTCCAGAAACTATCAGGTCTGGTCCAGTACCATTGAAAAATTTCACAGCAGTTTTGAGTCCCTTCCGCATGGTGTTAACACTATTTGTGAGGAGTCATGTTTCCGCTATATGAGTAGGATGGGAAGTCAATCGACTTACAGGTATGAGTTCACATAATTGAGCCAGGCTTGAATAATCGACTGTCAGTAGTGATTCTTGAAGAAGGAAAATGATATAAAATATTCATGGTTGTTAGGATCAGAACCAGTTGCCGGGGAGTTGGGCGGACAGCTGGAAAATTCACAGCCAGCAGTACCCAGTGGCTTAGGAGCTGCAGTAGAAGTGCCAGTGTCCGATTTGTCCTTGGCAGGCGCAGAAAGCATGACCTGCTCGCCAGATTAATGTTCAAAATCGATCATTAAGATAGTGGGGAATGAACGAAATGGACGAACATTATATTCAGGACATGCCATCAACACTGAGTTTAGTGCGTGGATGTTTGTGACTGCCCAGCTGTCATTGTTAGTTTGAAGGATTTTGACCTGACCATACACACCAACAACGGCGGTAAGGGAGACCAGGGTGTGAAGGAAAGCGAAGGAAACCATTTCAAGAAGTATGAGACTTGAACTTGTGGGATGTTGCATACTTGTGAGCCATAACATGCCATTTTATACCCAGCAGTTGGCCTGTTTAGCTAAAGCGAAATAACACATGTTTTTTAAAAAGTCCACATTGGTGCACAAGGAGAGGCCTTCAATGTCATTTAATTGGTCAGTAGATAGTGGGGCACTGTTCTTCACTTCCATAAACCATACGGTTCCATATTGCATCATGGGTCCATCACCATGCAGGTCTGAGTGTTGGTGAGACACAAACATGATGCTTGCAATGTCAATTTTCTTTTCTTCGAAGACGTTGAAATGCCGAGGCAATTGATGCTTAAAACTGAACCCACCTTAAAAATATATAACCATTTTGTGAAGTCATCACTTTTGAATACAGTTCTGCACACTGCATATGGGAACCTTCTCAGGTGACCATGAAAAGCCATGAAAAGTTATACCACTCTGCAGTGTGCACTCAAAACGCCTTTTTAGGATTACCGATCCCCTTCCCATACACTTACATAGATTCCCCACACCACCACATACCTTTCCATGCCAGACAGCATTCACACAGGGATGTACAGCATTGCAACTTCATTGATGCATATGCTATCGGCTCGGTTATCGTTGCAACGGACCCACTGCGCTAGGACGTTAGAAAACCCGAGTAAGTCCGTTGAATTATTAAGCATCAGGTGCAAGCAGGAAGGCGTAAGTGAGAGCTACGTGCTGTAAGCTGAAACTCTTCGAATAAATGGGACCCTTTGTACAAGATTACTGTCGCGGGCCGCCTCATGAATACACAGACTCACTGTGTTTAATTGCTTTCGCTTCGAATTTGTGAAATGATTTGCTTCAGTGCAGATAAAATTCCCAAGTAGAATCACCAGGATCAGAGCATTTCATGGAGAAATCCAAGAGACAGCATCGACACGATTGTGAATGGATGATGTTGCCCATAAACAAACAAAGCATTTATTAAATAAATATAACGAACAATATAAATATAAGATGATCATATGAACAACCATCTTACTAAGTAAATGATAACGCAATGATAACGCCATACAATAAGAGCTATGATAGTTATAGTATATGTAGCTCACAGTAGATGTATATAAGGAGAGCTGGTCTCTACTATGAAATACATCGGTTTACACTGATAACCCCATTCCCCCTTCACTCTTACCACTGCACCTCATCGTCTACCACAACATGTGTAGATTTTAAGAGCATTGCACTGCTTTTGTCAACAAAATATACCAGATGAAGATTAATGAGTCGAACGCAGAACTAACCTTGCTAGTGAGATTCTTTGAGGATGGGGTGCTTGTTCGATTATGTTGGATTGATGCTCACCGCTTCTTCGAAGGCTTGTTCGATCCTTTCGGTGCTCTACTACTTCTGAATTCGTTTGCAACGATATTAGAGCTACCTCGTTGTATAGTTAGTGCGAGCTCACTTCTGTGTGGAAGTCACCAACGGGGTCAGACCATTAGTGTCGTCTGCGAAATAATACGAAGAATATGCAGATAGATCGCCGCTGAATAAAAGCCACTCTTCGGGACATGTGCTAAGCTTCTAATAGTTTTTGCATGCCAGACCCCACTCCCCCCCTCTTCCTCCAGGTATTCATAATACTCGACCTTTAAGAAGTGAGTACGATGATTAACAGGACCGCAAAAAGTATCACTAGGGGGCAAGGTCAATCATGAGAGAAATGTGCCAATGGGTCACACTGTTTTCCTGTTGTGTTATGGAACATCATGAGAAATTAAATCCTGAAAAACATGTGCAGTGTGATGGATGTTAAGCGATATTTTAAACTGCGCAAATGTGATCAGAAGCCTGGGCAGAAATAATTGAATGAAGTCCTTTAAGGCTGTGACTTACTAAACAGTATGGGTGAACGCGTTTTCCGAAAACCCCGCTTAACTTCGTTTGGTCCTGGAAGCTCTGAGTCCCCTCTACCGATTCGAGGCATCGAAGACCGCGCAAGTGTGTCCAGCGCAGACTTCACAAGTGAGTATCATGATGCGCCACTGGCACTGGCACTGGCACTGGCACTCTTTGTTGACACTTGGAGCGTGTGAATAAAATGATCCGCTTTCTTTGTAAAAAGCGGTGCAATATAATGCTGTTTGTTTATGATCAGTGACGATACAGTATCCTACCACATACGTCCAACACCCTTCTGCATGCCCCAGGGTTTCTTTGTCTGTGGTCATTTGGTCACTTCAGAAGCTCACATACAAATGTGCTGGTTGTGCGGCTTCAGGCATTTACATACACTAGGGGGAGCTGGAATGAAGTTTATTCGTTTCTCTTTCTCCACCTGTCCTGCCAGTGCCGGTTGGTTGTTGCGACAATTCCAATCTTGATGGAAACATTACGCGAAAGTGTTCCCTGTATCAAAGCATTTGAGCTCACGATCAATCTCACAAACACAGCTTAACGAAGTGAATTAAGCCCCACAATTTGGCAATCCGCAAGAGAAGCTTTTCTTTCTAAATGTAACTTGAAGACATGTGCGCACTGTAAATACGACCTTTTCAATGACTTCCAAGCAGGGGTATTCTGGCAAGGCTACCAGGGTGCAGGTAAGTACACGACACTGTATGCAAAAGCGACTTTACAAGATGGTAAAAGTTTTATGAAGTAGGTTCGGATATGAACATCACCTACTTCTCCGGCGTTTCAACATCGTAAAAGAAAACCGACCTTTTTTTTTTCCCATTTCAAGCATGGTCTGCGTCCACGTCTCTGTTGTTACTCTGGTTTATGAGGCTGATAGACTCGTGATACGTTATGGAACCATATGGCTTATGGAAGTGTAAGCCGTGCTGAGGCTGGCATCGTTCTAGCATCCATTTGGTCAAGCAATTGGCATTGAAGGCCGTCCCCTGTAGGCCAATGTTGTTGGCCATGTGTACACTGCAGAGTGGTATAACTTTTCATGGCTTTTCATGGTCACCTGAGAAGGTTCCCATATGCAGTGTGCAGAACTGTATTCAAAAGTGATGACTTCACAAAATGGTTATATATTTTTAAGGTGGGTTCAGTTTTAAGCATCAATTGCCTCGGCATTTCAACGTCTTCGAAGAAAAGAAAATTGACATTGCAAGCATCATGTTTGTGTCTCACCAACACTCAGACCTGCATGGTGATGGACCCATGATGCAATATGGAACCGTATGGTTTATGGAAGTGAAGAACAGTGCCCCACTATCTACTGACCAATTAAATGACATTGAAGGCCTCTCCTTGTGCACCAATGTGGACTTTTTAAAAAACATGTGTTATTTCGCTTTAGCTAAACAGGCCAACTGCTGGGTATAAAATGGCATGTTATGGCTCACAAGTATGCAACATCCCACAAGTTCAAGTCTCATACTTCTTGAAATGGTTTCCTTCGCTTTCCTTCACACCCTGGTCTCCCTTACCGCCGTTGTTGGTGTGTATGGTCAGGTCAAAATCCTTCAAACTAACAATGACAGCTGGGCAGTCACAAACATCCACGCACTAAACTCAGTGTTGATGGCATGTCCTGAATATAATGTTCGTCCATTTCGTTCATTCCCCACTATCTTAATGATCGATTTTGAACATTAATCTGGCGAGCAGGTCATGCTTTCTGCGCCTGCCAAGGACAAATCGGACACTGGCACTTCTACTGCAGCTCCTAAGCCACTGGGTACTGCTGGCTGTGAATTTTCCAGCTGTCCGCCCAACTCCCCGGCAACTGGTTCTGATCCTAACAACCATGAATATTTTATATCATTTTCCTTCTTCAAGAATCACTACTGACAGTCGATTATTCAAGCCTGGCTCAATTATGTGAACTCATACCTGTAAGTCGATTGACTTCCCATCCTACTCATATAGCGGAAACATGACTCCTCACAAATAGTGTTAACACCATGCGGAAGGGACTCAAAACTGCTGTGAAATTTTTCAATGGTACTGGACCAGACCTGATAGTTTCTGGACCAAACATAGGTAATAATTTGGGCACAACGGATACGGTCATGGGAACCCTGTAAGTGATATCATGTGCTTTTGAACTACTTTCCATCACTAGCTCACACCTGGTACTTTCCAGTGGTGTGGCATCCGAGGGCGCTAAGGAAGGTTATTCCTCTATCACGTTTTCTGGTGCCAGAGGAGCCCATGTCTCTTACACGACGCTTGATACCCCATCGGCCTTGACTACTACTGTGGAAGTTTTCGCTGCACTTAGTGCAAAGCTTATTCAGGCCCTCGTCACTCAGCCCTTTAGCCAATCTTCACCAATCATCCCAGCTGGCACTATGCTGAACGTCAATTATGTTGTGGCCATGGGAAACTGCACAGATCTGAACACATTCAAATTTGTGCTGACTTGCAGAAAAGCCGTGACCAGTAGCACAGGACCCGATGTTGTCACATGCGGAACCAACCTCCTCCCAACGGAGAAGAGCATCATCCACAATGCAGGATCACAGTGCCTCGCAAGTGTCAGTGTTATGATAGGTGACGAGAGTGGGGATGTGACCTCCACTCAGCAAAGTGACGTTCTGGACAGACTCGGCTCATTTTTGACCTGTGCTTGACTCAATATTGTTGCGTTTATTTAAGAAGTCATTTCAATAGTCGTACAGATACCTAACTTTGATGCAAGTTTGATGATGTGGCATATTTCCCGATTAATATGTCAGAATTTATATAGTAACATACATGTCTGTATGGCCTTGTTACATATCCTTCATGCGTTCTCTACCAGTTTGCATGTACAGTGTAGTACTGGCACTTTACACACCCCCCTTACTTTAAACACCCACTCTTTCCTTGCTCAATACATCTGCTATAATCTCAAAAATATTTATGTACACTCTATGCATATACCACTAGGCTTGTATAAAATTTCGAAGTAATATCTTGGGTGGTTGAATTTACAGAAGCAAAAGAGCTCGAAAATCAGCCATTTCCTCTACGGTAGGTTAAGGTAATCATACAATTGTAATTTTTTGGCTCCGTAAAATTGAAAAATAAAAACACAAATTTAGAGCTACAGTGCAGGCCTATACAATGGTGCTTTTTGTGAGTGAGTTGCATTAAAGAAAGCTGTTTAAAATGAAGAAAAAGCAGCAGACATGAGCTGAAGCTCAAGAGTGTGACCTTTTTTCTCACAATTGTTGTTTTTCCCACGGATCATTGCTCTACATTGTGTTTTTTCTTCTTTTGCTGGCTCATCATTAAGGCCTAAATTGATAACTATAGAAGAGCTTGTTTCTTAAGATAACATGGAACCCAGAAACATTAGAAATTTATTGGTAAGTTTCATCCAGCGGAGTCTGGGCTCTGAAATGGCCTTCAGACTGAAGCTAGAGATCTACGGTCAGGTATTTCCTAAAATGGGTGTTTATGATCGGCGGTAACGTCGTCACGGGGTGTTTAAAGTGCTGGGTAGATGTGACAAATGGCCACATTTCTCAAAGATTTTATATTAAATCAATGAGTGCATTCAGAAGCTCACAGTTAGCAGGTTACCTTCCCATTAGCTGTATCTACTTCCAAGAGAAACTTCGAAGAAAAAAATGCAGAAATAGAATTTACAGGAGCAAAACTCCTTAAGGTGTGTAAAGTGCCAGTACTACACTGTATACAGTATATGATCCAATCTTGCCATCTGTTCGCACCCGACGGCTCAATAATATAACCGTATGCTTCATGATCAATGTTGTTGCAGCTGAGCGTATGCGTGTCCGTCGGCACTTCTGGCTCCTCAGTAGGTTGACAGATTCAATCGTGAAAAGGTTTACAAACGGAATGAGTTACGTGTATATATTAATCACAAATGAATGTTCCAACTTCCGCAGTTTATAATTATTGTATACGGTCATAAATGTGCGCTTATCAAATTTTAATCATACGATAGGAGAAACATGAGGATCTTCAAATAAGGAACGGGCTATGTATTTGTATGATTATACTATTGGAGCAACTCCTTGGGTGAATGCGGCAAATAAAGTCAGGCGCAAGTCAATAACGAGCCGAGTCTCTCCATAACATAGCCTTGTTTCTCAGCTCTAACGGTTTCCTTCGAATTTATATTCATGACACTGACGCTCGCGAAGCACCCTGCTTTATCCATGGTACTCCTCTCCGTCGGGAGGCGGTTCGTTCCGCATGTGACAACGTCAGGCAACGTGTCACTAGTTGCAGCTTCAACACGAGTCAGCACAAAGCTGTATGCGTCCGGATCTGTGCAGTTTCCCGTGGCCGTGGCGTAATTGACGTTCAGAATAGCATTTTCAGGAAGGAGTGGAAAGGATTCATTGTAGGGCTGAGCGAGGAGGGCCTGTACCAACTTCGTGCTGAGTGCAGCGAGAACTTCCGCCGTAGTAGTCGAGCCCGACTGGGTATCAAGCGTCGTGTAAGAGACATGGGCTCCTCCGGCACCGGAAAACGCGATAGAAGGATAACCTTCAGTGACACCCTCACAGGCCGCACCGCTGAAAAGTACCAACCGTGAGGTACTGATGGAATTTTTTTTTAATGCGACAAAAGGCCCCACGCTACTCACATAGTTCCTGAGCTCTCCGCATCCGCATCGCCCAAGTTATTCCCTATGTTCGGCCCGGAAACTATTAGGTCCGGTCCGGTGCCGTAGAAAAATGGAGCGGCGGTTTCGACTCCGGTTCGAACGGCGTTAACACTGTTTGTAGGGAGTCATGTTCCCGCTCTATGAGTAAGTTGGGAGAGTCAATCGACTTACGGATATGAGTTCACGTAGTTGAGCCGGGCTTGGATAACCGGCTGTCAGTGGTGACCTTTGAAAAAGGAAAATGATATAAGATATTCACAGTCGTTAGGATCAGAACCAGTCGCCGGGGAGTCAGGCGGACAGCTGGAGAACTCGCAACCAGCGGCACCCAGTGGCTTGGCAGCCGCGGTATCAGAGCCAGTGGAAGATTTGTCCTTGGCAGGGGCAGAAAGCACAACCTGCTCACAAATCATCGTTCGATGTCAATAGCCCGGGGATAGACGAAATGGACGAACATTATACCCAGCATCTCTCAATGCCGTGTTTTGCGCGCGAATGTTTGCGACCGCCCAGCCATCATCGTTTGTTACAAGGATCTTGGCTTGGCCATACACACCGACGACGACGGTAAGGGAGACCAGGGCGCGAAGGAAAGCGAAGGAAACCATTTCAAGAAGTATAAGAGTTGAACTTGTGGGACGTTAGATACTTGCGAGCCATAATATGGCGCCTTATATCCAGCTGTCGGCCTGTTTAGCTAAGGTGAAATAACGCACGTTTTCTTTCAAAGCCTACATTGGCGCACAGGGAGCGGCCTTCAATGTCAATTGATTGGTCAGTAGATGCTGGGGCACTGTTCTACACTTCCATAGACCATACGGTTCCATAATGCATCACGGTTCTATCACCATGCATGTCGGAGTGTCGGCAGAAGGCATGGACGCAGATCATGCTTGCAATGGGGAAAAAAGGTTTGGTTTTCTTTTATCGGTGATGTTCAAATCCGAATTTACTTTATAAAACTTTAACCATCTCGTAAAGTCGCTTTTGCATACAGTGTCGTGTACTTACCTGCACCCTGGTAGCCTTGCCAGAATACCCCTGCTTGGAAGTCATTGTAAAGGTCATATTTACAGTGTGCACATGGCTTACATTTAGAAAGAAAAGCTTCTCTTGCGGATTGCTAAATTATGGGGCTTGATTCACTTGGTCGAGCCGTGTTCGTGAGATTGATCGTGAGCTCAAATGCTTCGATGCGGGGAACACTTTCGCGAAATGTTTCCATCATGTCGCAACAACGGACCGGCACTGGCAGGACAAGCGGAGAAAGAGAGACGAATAAACTTCATTCCAGTTTCCCCCAGTGTATGTAAATGCCTACAACCGCACAGCCAGCACATTTGTATGTGAGCTTTTAAAGTGACCAAATGACCACGGACAAAGAAACCCTGGGGCATGCAGAAGGGTGTTGGACGTATGTGGTAGGATACTGTATCGTCACTGATCATAAACAAACAGCATTATATTGCACCGCTTTTTACAAAGAAAGCGGGTCATTTTATTCACACGCTCCAAGCGCCGAAAAGTGGCGCATCGCTTGTGAAGTCTGCGCTGGACGCGCTTGCGCGGTCTTCGATGCCTCGAATCGGTAGAGGGAACTCAGAGCTTCCAGGACCAGACGAAGTTAAGCGGGGTTTTCGAAAAACGCGTTCACCATAACTCACGAGAATTGTCATACTAATTGATAGTCTTAAAGGACTTCGTCCGGAAGTATCGCTTTAACCTCCATCGCACTGCTCATGTTTTTCAGGATCCAATCCCCATGATGTTCCATAACAAGCAGTGGGAGCCGATGGCGCATTTCGCCTGTGACTGACCTCACCGCCTAGCAATACATTTTGCGATTCCATTAATCGTTGTACTCGCTTATAAAAGATCAAGCATTATCAACCCTCGGGTTGGGGGGAGGGGGCGGTTGGCGTGCAGAAACTTTTTAGAAGCCCAGCGGCATGTCCCGGAGAGTGACTTTCGCTCATCTGCACTTTCTTCGTATTATTTCGCAGACAAAATTAATGTTCCGACCTTGCCGGTGACCTCCACACAGAAGCGATTCCGCACCATCCATACGTCGTCCAGTAACGCTAATGTCGTTATCAGAACCTAGGGAGTATCGAGCAAACCTTCGAAAAAACAGTGAGCGTCAATCCAACACAATCGAGTAAGTCCCCCCATCTTCAAGGAATTTCACTAGCAAGGCTAATTCCAGGTTCAACCTATTAGTCTTCCATCCGCATATAATATGCCAGTGCTTCCAGTCGGTGGGGCTCCTGCCAGCATCGCGCAAAGTACAGGTGATATGAACTTTCTTGAGTGTGTCGGTATGTTCACCGTGCTTCCCAGCACCGCCTATTTTACCTCGAGGACTTGCGCATCCGATTCCGAGCCTTGCTGCAAGGACGAACGATCAACAAAATAATACATTTATGACATTGTTAAAACGGCCATATGACTATCTAGCGCCCAACACCTATTTCTACGCCAGCGCCAAAACCCCCGTTGCTTCTGCATCCGGAATAAGACACAAAAATAAATACAGTTCATGTGCATGTCAGGAACGACCCGAGCTTCTCCAGAACGAACTCCTGTGTGGACGCACCCACGTCGCCCTTAGTCGTCGCGTTCATGACGCTTACGCTAGCGAAACAGCCCGATAGCGCGACGACACTGCTTTCCGTCGGGAGGCGATCGGTCCCACATGTACTGACATCAGGAGCCGTGCTACTGGTCGCAGCGTTAATGCGGGTCAATACAAAGCTGAACGCGTCCGGGTCTGTGCAACTGTCCTTGGCTCCTGGGTAGTTGACGTTCAACGTAATGTTCGGCGGGAGAATCGGTGAGGATGGGCCGAAGGGAGTAGCGAGGAGGGCCTGTGTGAATTTCGCGCCGAGTGCGGCGAAGACTTCCGCCGTCGTGGTCGAGGCCGAAGAGGTATTGAGCGTTGTAAAGGAAACCTGGGATCCCCCGTCGCCGGAAAACGCGATAGAAGGGACACCCTCCTTGGCAGCCTCACAAGCTGCGCCGCTAAAAGGTGCCAAATGTAAACTGTTTGAGTAACCTATTGCGAGACTTGCTGTCTTGAAGGACAGCTTGATGACTCACACAGTTCCTGATATGAGAGTCGTTGAACCCAGATTATTCCCCACATTCGGTCCAGAAACCACAAGGTCAGGTCCGATCCCTCCAAAGAGCGGTGGTGCAGCAGTCTGGATGCCAAAACGAACCGAAGTAACCCTGTTTTCATTTATCAGTTTATTATATCCAAGACGAATAGACGAATAAAACGAGCCTACTCACGGAAATGAGTTCACGTAGTTAAGACGAGCTTAATGAAAAGTTGTAATGAGCGTATATAATATAAGCAAACAGCTTGGTATTAACGAATGCATTACACTTACCATCGTTGGGGTCAGAACCAGTCGCGGGAGCATCCGCTGGGCAGCTTGAGAACTCGCAACCGGAAGATCCCAGAGGCGTAGGAGTAGCATCGGAAGATCCCGTCCCGGATTCGTTCTCAGCTGGCGCGGAAAGTACGACCTAAGATAAAAAATCAGCTCGACGTACGACAAATGGACACTAATAAATGGGCAGACAGACATTGAAACCTGCGTTCAATAAAGCGGTGTTTTGGGCTCTAATATTGGCGACCGCCCAACCATCATCGTTACTGAGCACGATTTTGGTCTGCCCGTTCGCAACAGCTAAAGTTGCGGCCAAAAAGACAAAGACATGTAAGAGAGCAGATAGAGCCATTGAACACTGGGGCTTTTATGTGATGGGCGAATTGTAATAGAACCGTAACGATGTCAAGCCTTTTATACGGCCGCTTGTGCTGTCCGTGACTCTGTGTACGGAGCGCAGCGCAGAAACGCACTGCCTCCTTCCATACCGTGATGCTCAGGCTAATCGACGCACGTTGGTCATGAGTACGCTCACTAAAATATGTTCAACATTATGGACGCGCGGAGGCACGCCACGTTTATAGCGAAGCATGTGCCAGCACAGAGAAAATTTACTATCGATCCTTACGTTCAGAAGCACGAGCGCAGAGAACGAGTATACCGAATGTGAGAATATACGGATTCCGAGTTTTGTCAGTCCTCTTCTAATTTAGGTCAATCTAGGGCCTAGAGCGGGAGATGCCGATCTATAGACCTCCACAGGCCAGCAATATGTCATATGATAGTTATCCTAGAAACGACCACATGCAGGAAAGGCTTGCAATTCACCAGTTCAATGCGCGAGTAAACATTGTTTGACGATGTAGTAATTCCCTCGTGCCAGTATAAGGAAATATAATACACGACACGTCAGTTTGGGCAAGTTAAGAACGAACCAAGCCTGAGAAGGACATGTGCCTGGCTGATAGCATCCGCGTCCTCCACGGTTGTCGCATTTATAACACTGACACTCGCGAAGCACCCCGGCATGGCCAAGATGCTTGGTCCTGTCGGAAGGCGATCCAATCCACACGTGAACACGTCAAGAGGCGTGCTATCGGTTGCATTGGCGAGGCGTGTAAATACAAACTTGAAGGCGTTTGGGTCCGTGCAATTGCCTATGGCCGCGGCATAGTTCAGATTCAGCGTAATATTTGGCGGGAGAATCGGTGAAGACGCATCAAAAGGGTCTGCGAGGAGGGCCTGCGTGAACCTTGCACCAAGCGCAGCGAAGACCTCAGCAGTAACGGTCGAGGCATTTGGCGTAGAAAGCGTCGTGAAGGAGACCTGAGAGCCCCCTGTTCCAGAGATTGCGACAGAAGGGACTCCTTCTTTAGCAGCTTCACAGGCAGCTCCTCTGAAAAATTAGCCGCGTAAACTCACTCATACAAACAGCTCATACGAAGCGTTGACTCACACCGTGCCCGAGCCAGCGATGAATGGACCCAAGTTTGTCCCTATATTTGGGCCAGAAACCACGAAGTCGGGCTTTGTTCCGTTGAAAAAGGGAGGACCAGCGGTTTGAATACCGAACCTAACCGATGGAACGCTTTTTCTTGACTCAATACGAGAACCAAACCAATGCGTGTCAGCTGCACTTACGGGAAAGAGTTCACGTAGTTGAGGCGTGCTTATGAGAATACCGTGAGTGATACGACAAATCATATGCAGAACGATCTACCATCCTCGGGATCGGACCCAGTCGCAGGTGCGAAGGGCGGACAGGTCGAGAATTCGCAACCACTGGGACCAAGCTGTATGGGCGGAATATCGTCAAGCCCTGTCCCAGACTGATTTTCCGCCGGAGCAGACAGCACAACCTACGTTTCCAATGTAAGTGCGTCTGTGCGCCGGTGAAGAAAATGATTACAGACATTAAATCCAGCTTTCTTAAGTGCATCATTCTGTGCACGGATATTTGCAGTAGCCCAACCATCGTCATTGGTGAGCAAAACCTTGATTTGACCATTCGTCACAGAAATTGCAGCAAGAGAGATCAGGACGCGCACGATCAAGGAGGCAAACATTCCGACGAGATAGCGTGTATTACTGGCAGGAATACCGGCCATACTGGTCCCATTTTATACAGCTACAGTACTTCAAATGCATCTTCGGGGGATTAGACAGACATGGGAACCGACGCACGTTCGTCGGAGAGCCTATGCTCATTCACCCAACTGTGGTCACCGGTCAAGAGGACGTGGTCCGCATTCATGCACAATACGCAATAGTTTAGCGGCCCGTGCAGTCTGGAAGTCTAGTCGAAGAGAAAGATGTTGCCTGTGAGAAAGGTATGCACATGAAAAATAAACTTCTGGGTGTTCGATGGATTCTTGCAGCACCCATGCCGCTGTTCTCGACCGTATTGAGTGCTTTCTTCGAGTCAGATGGCCCCGGATTTATTTGAAGACAGGATAGACATTCGAGAAAGGAGGCATATTTTATTAAGAGATTGCAAGCAGGCTAGACAAGCCAGAAAGATAAAATTTCAGTAGATGCAGCCAGCAGGGACTGCACCAGGCGCGTGCGGTGTCACAGGTGCGTGTTTGAACTCCGCGTAAATGACTTAGTCACTGGGGTCGGTTCGGAGTCGGCCCAGCATCTAAACAACTAGCCACGATCGCTCAAAAATGTCTTCCCTCGAAAAGGATCCGTTTTATCTGAGGTGCGATACATTCAGTTACTCATCTGAGCTCTACGCTGATATTTCATGTTGTACATCTCAGATATTAGTGCGTGTTGAATGGCTTACCGAACGTATAGGACTGGACACAGGCTAACTTGTTCATGCCTTCTAATGCAACATGACACTTTTTCACTGTAGTACTGGTCATTCGGGGAAGCACGGTCACGAATTCCTGGAGTTCGAGTACTCGTACGGTCGATTACGATACGCAAACAACTCGAATTACCGCAATGACAGCTTGATCCGCAAAGAGAGTGCGTCGTCTTACTTTACTTTGCTCAGAGCTCCCCTACCAATTCACATTCCAACGATAAGTGTGGGTGGGCCCGCTGGTGGTAAAGGAGCTAAAGCGGATTGTAGAGGCGAGCGATGTCATTAAGTGCGTTTTTAGTATGGTTAGCGAGGGTGTTTACTTAGCGCCGGGGCGTTTCATAGGGAAGACGATGCAAACTGGCCAAAGAAGAACATCGTGGGGAAGCAGGAGCTGGAGATTCGTCTTGGGAATGATCATATCTCTTTTGAGGTGTGTGCACTTTCCCTGTATAAGCAGCGGTCGCTGACGACAGGTCGGCATAATAGACAGCAAAAATTGGGTCTCTTGTCGACTTGCAAGACAGCGAGGACCCAGAGGGGCTACGGGTTTTCTACTATCTCGTGCAGGATCTCAAAGTGCGTTTTTAGTACTTTTCCTTCGGTTTACTGGCATGCTGAAGCAAAGCGATATCTAGTGTCTTATTTTCTCACTTATTTCATTGCACTTCAAAATCAAACCTATATAATACAGCCCCTTTCTTCCCGAGTGTTTTCTTAGCGTCGATTTCCTGTACATCTGTGTTTCGTAAGATGCGTACCCAAATGTAAAACGGTACCTGCATGGCTGCCTCCATTGTGTGATATTTCGGCAAGGTGCTTTGTGGATCCTTCGCGCAACTCCGCAGCTGCTCTGCTCTATAAGTAGCCCCTTTCATTTGGCTTGAACGAGGACAGTGTCCAGTATCCAGAGAAAATGCCGCCGAAGAAGATACGTATCCGCGGACCCGCCGACGCGCGCGACCAAGGCGTTCTCCCAAGCGCCACCATGTCGACCCCGCTGGCGTACGCCCCCAACGAGCGTGTGTTGTGCTACCACGGTCCGCTCGTTTATGAGGCGAAAGTGCTCAAGGCCGAGAACTGGGACGAAACTACCTCGCAAGCGGGAGGTATCGGTCCGCACTTCTTCGTGCACTACAAGGGATGGAAACAGACGTGCGTAGTCTACGACTTGTCTCGAGAGTACATCGTGCTAATGGTCCTCTTATGTTACATTTACATCTGGATTATTGAATTACTGCGCTGGGTGATTGCGCAGTTGGGACGAATGGGTGCCCGCGCACCGGCTGCTGAAGTACAATGAGACAAACCTCGCTCTGCAAAAGCAGCTCATTGCCCAGTCCAAGGAGGCGCAGGCGGCCTCTGCGTCGACGACAAAGGTGCAGAAGACGACAGGCACTACGTCAGGACGAGCTACGGGTGCGGGAGGGCGCAAAGAGGGCACTCGTGGAACGAAACGTGGGCGGGAAGAGGTATGTCCGTTGACCTCCCCACTTTTTCTATAGGGACTCAAGTGTGCCTACCTGTACAGGATGACGGGTCGAGAAAACCAGACATGAAGCTGACTATCCCAGACATACTCAAAGTCCAGCTCGTGGACGATTGGGAAAACGTCACTAAGAACGCACAGGTATGTCTTCGGCCCCCGTCTTCCCTCCCCATCTTATCTCCTACGATCATTATTTCTATTCTTATACACTGAACTTCTCCAGCTCGTCCCTCTTCCACGCTCGCCAAACGTTGCAGAGCTATTGCAGGAGTTTATCGCATTCTCAAGCTCTCAAAAAGAGCCGTTGCCACGCGCGGCTGCTCTGCTGCCGACCGTTGTCTCAGGGCTTCGGCTCTACTTCGATCGTGCACTAGGTGCGAACTTGCTGTACCGCTTTGAGCGTCCACAGTATCGCCAGCAGCGCGAACTGTACGTTACCGGATCGCACGTCATCGTCGGCCAACAAAAGGAAATGAGCGAAGTGTACGGCGCGGAACACTTGCTTAGGATGATAGGTATGCCTCGGCCTCGATACTGCACAGGTATGATGTTTTAAACACGATTGACTTCCTTTGTTACAGTGAGTCTTCCAGCCATGGTTTCGCAGTCGAAGATGGATCCGGAATCAGTGAGCATCCTCAAGGACTACGTGCATGAACTCCTCAGGCAAGTCCACCCTTTCCTTTATTCTCGCATCCTACGTCGCTTAACCCCGTTCTTAGGTTTATGGTACTAGAACGGAATCGTCTCTTTTTGAGAGAGTATGAAACGGCTAGCTCGCACTACCAGAATATCATTTCTCGTTCGTGATCTGTGATGATAATTTTCAGATTGCCTTGTTTCCTTTACTGCTGTATCCCATACTACTTGAACGTGAATTGTAAATTATCTTTCATATTTGCTGTGGTCAGACTCTTCTTGAATTCGGTTAATGTTAATCAGAGACGCTTCACTTGACCCCCGCCATGTGTACACAGGAAGTTATAAGCACAGAACATTACACAGCTATGGTATACAAACTTTACACAATTGAAACTAGAGCTCACAAAAAACGGATAGGCCACAGTGCGCATACTGATATCTCAGCATTTCGAAGTCAGTCAAGGATTTAAACCGTCTTCCTACTATTATTCAATGTAGCTTAGCAATGTGCCCAGAGGCTCGAATGGTCTTTCCTCAAGTATGATTCCTGACAGGAAGTCGCGGTGGTGATTGAATGCGCTTATTCAGTTCGGTTAAGCGGGTCCTTGAGTACGTTGTCATTCAAATTGCTTTTCCACGAAGCTCTTGATCATCTTCGTAATTTCCTGTTTCGCAGCAAGAGGCACGGAGGCTGAAGCAGATACAGTCAACTGTAGACACTCTCGCACGGCACCTCTATGAACGCCGCACTTACACTGACCCAGATCCTCTAGCGCTGCCAAGAGATCCTTGAACTGTGTTGCATCACGGGCGTGCTCTTTAGAAAAAGGAAAGTCAGCAGACGCGCCCATGCATCTCGCGTTGCTGGCCGACAACGAAACGCACCTTTAGCAGAGTGCCTTAACTCGTCGATCCAGCCGAGCTCGTTGAGCCGTGCAACCAGTGCCGTGAAAATGCTGCCAAGTCTCACCGCTTAAAAGGAAGATATTACAATATTGGAAATATTCGCACCTATCCCACTCGCCGGACTCGACCATGCGTCGGTGGACCTGTGCATATGTCGAATCCGCTGCCATAGCTGCCGCGGATTGTGGTCGAGGACGAGGAGCACTGAGCCGAGTACTCGAAGCAGCTACAGTAGTACCGCGTATTGTCAGCACACGTGATCCGCTAGTGAGTACTCCGACTCTCCGAGTCGCCAAACTGAACTTCTTACTTAGCCGCCGCAGCGTAGTATGACGAAGTAAATCGCGGTCGGCTAATTGCCACCGCTGTTGTTCTGTGTTATACTGGTCGTGTATTCGACCGACAACGGGGTAGTGGGTTTGCCAAAAATATTCGCCCGCTGGCCTTGCTGATGCGGTTTATGAGCGCAAGATATCAAAGTTCATGACCCAGGGCGTGCCAAGACCAGGATACATGCCGAGATGTATCCGCTTCTAACCAACAAACGGAGAACGCTCGCTTGCGGTTCTATTCGGGGTGCACAAATAAATTGAGCTAGATGCACGAGACACTCAAGCTTTATCCCCTTCCCTTTCCACCTCCCCTCCCCTCCCCTCCCCCTTTTTCGCCGCCTTCGAGCGTGCAGGTTGATTATGTTTCCTACCAGTTTGCTCTCCATTCTGTTGGTCTATTTCTTGACGTCTACTGTTCTAGCATCTAGCAGTAAGACGTTGGATGTGACGTTTCCTGATGTCCCGGAGTCTGCGACAAACGTCATTCAGGATAACTTCCTCGGGATTTCCTGGGAGCTGTTTCCAGTGAATTATTTATGTGAGTCCAAATGCCCTTATTGACGCGCTTGGTCTAAGTGCACTACCTAACTGCAGGGGGACAAACGACGGATACCATGCCGAATGCAATGAAAAACTATCTCTCGAACATTCGAGCCCGTATGACAAACCCTCTGCGTATCCGTGTTGGTGGTAACAGCATGGACGGTTCGACGTATGTTCCGGACCAAAAGAACATGATCACGCTACCTGACAGCGATGCATACTACAATGACGTTCCATGCGAATTTGGTGACCTCTTTTTCGATGTGCTGAACGCGATGGCAGATGCAGTCGGTGAAATGCAATTTATAATTGGACTCAGCATGCGCGCACCATCCAGCGATGATAACGTTGTCGAACTCGCCGCGGCGGCACGTGCGAAATTTGGCGACAGGCTAGACGCGTTGCTTCTGGGAAATGAGCCCGATCTGTACGCCGGTCACGGAAATCGTAAGGGGTATACTATTCAGGACTACGTTCCAGAAATCAAGCAAGTGCTCAACGACTTTGAAAACTCGGCTGTCGGAAATATCACGAACACGACCATCATTGGAGGTCCGACGGTCTGCTGCGGTTGGGACTTGGATGATGTTCTTAATGCCGGCTTGGATGAACTACCCTATAAATACTTCACGTAAGATTGCCTGTCTTCAAACGTCTGAAATGTTGTTTATGGTTCATACAGCATTCAACATTACCCCACGGATGTCTGTAGTGGAGTGTCTGCATCGAGCTCGAACATCACTTATTATGTTTCACACGCAAATGGTGGGTTTTAAATACATGAGGACACCCGGAGACTAATGCTGCTCTTGCACTCAGTGGCTCCGTTTTTGCGGTGGAATGATGCTGGTATTGTAATAGCGAAGAATGTCAGCGTTCCAATGCTACTTACTGAATACAACTCCGCCTCATGTGGCGGTGACCCAAGTGTTGCACCAACTGTACGTATTTCTCATTCATTTACGTTTTCATTATATTATAATTACTATCAAAGACTTTATACTAAGCCGATTCCTTTGAATATGCTCTAGTTTGCTGCCGGCCTCTGGGCGATCGACACAGCCTTGCAAGGTGCCGCGCTGAACTTCACTGGCATGTACCTACACACACGCGAGCTCGGCGTTACATACAATCTCTTCGATCCCCCTTCCGAGGATACGTACCAGAGTGACGGCTGGCGCACTGGAGCTGTATACTACGCAATGCTCGTGCTAGCGGAGACGATTTCAAACACGACTTCTGTCGTTGTCGACCTCAACATCGACGGCTCTGTTTCCTCATACGACGCGACCGTTGCCGGATACGCCATTTACGATGGCGAGACGCATGAGAAGAGCAAGCTAGTACTATTCAACTACGACTACCCGCACGCTCCGAACAATGCCTCTGATTCCAATTCCACGACTCAGAGTGCGGGGAAGGACACGACGCAGACGTTCGTACTTCCCGCGAACTTGACGTCTTCCGTTGGTGTTCGCTACTTCCTCGCCGCAAACATCACTGAGGAGACCACAATTACGTGGGCGGGGCAAACTGTAGGCGGTAATGGCGATCTGCAGGGCACACAAGCTATGGACACGATCGATTGCAAGGACGGGTGCAATATCGCTGTGCCCGGACCCGGGCTCGCGGTCGTGTGGCTCGACCCAATGTCCGACAAACAATCTGCAAATATCTATGTGGGCAATTCTACCATCGCCGGTATCTACACAGGCGAGCTCGATACTATTAGCGGGACCCGAAGTCTACATCGGGGCATAGAATGGGCCAGCGCTACATGTTTTGCCTTCGGATTGATCTTCGTAAACTTCGTCCTATAAGTCTTTAAGGTTGGTTTACTTGGCCGGTTTTTTTTCCCCTTAATGTCCCGTCGTCATAACTCTGGCTTCATGATATTCCGGAATTTGGATAGCGAACCTGTAAATTCAGCGGGCGACTGATAGTCTCCCATTCACCTGTCTTTGGGCTTTTCCTCCACGATCTTTCTATAACACACTTGACTAGTATCACTCTCTCTTATATCTACCTTCGCTTGTTTACCTGGTTTGGGGTGGATTTTGTATGTTCAAGAGTAGTGTACCCACCTGTGCGCTCAGACTCCTGACTGGTAGCACTTTAATCATAACCGAATTATCAACAACCTTTCCAGGAGGTCTTCAAGAAAACGGCTGTCGATGCGATTATAACGAATATCGGAACAGTAATATACGGGGGTATACGTAGGGAAGTTGGTCTGTGACTGTGCAATGGGGATGAGTAGTGGATGCATCATTATGAGGATGCTTAAAACGTAGAGGAGTATCTGCAGTGAGCTTTTAAGACAAGCCTGGCTGACCACTCAACAAGCTCGATAGAGTTACGCCCCACGCTCAGAAATCCATGGCGATGAAACCGAGGTCAGTTAAACGAGACCAGGACTATGACAGAAGATAGCTATTGTATGGGATTAGTACGGTAGCAGAGTCGCTGCTAATCCGTTTCAGATTAGTAACCCAACGAAAGATAAGGTAGTTTGGGGGACAAATTGGCTGATGTACTAAAAGGAACATCATAGCAGCCGTAGGGGACGAAACGGTGTGCGTAATCGGGAGTGTAGAGCTCAAGTAGCATAAGCTCTGGCGGGGTGAAGCTTGAATTTGAGAGTGAGGGTCTAGTGCATATTGGAGGTAATCCAACGGCAACAGCCGGGCCGTCGCTGGAGCTTACGTTCTGGGGGCTGGCACCAAGGGCTTCAGAGTATAACTCTTCTTATTTGCATCCGGCTTCTGCCTTATAAGACAAGTTAGGGCAGCCTAAGGCAGGGTTACTTGCATGGTACTGGTTTACGTACGCTCAGCGAGATTTAGTCTTTTACAGAATAAAGTTGAAGTCTGTGAACCTGGATTGCCAGTTGTAGTCCAACGTCATGGAGCGTACATGGAAGGAGTTGCAATGATGGTCGAGCACTGCCAGGATGCTCTGCGGAGGTCCACAGTGAAGTTTGAGCACTGTCAGGTCATTGGAGTCGGAATTGCATTGGACAATCGAGAAAGGGTCTATGCACACGCCCAGTCAACCTTCGGCGGAAATAAGCATCGTACTAATAGAATTTTAAGTGACTTGTTGAAGGAGAGCATTAACATAATAAAGTGGGTAACTCTGTCAAGAGCTTCATCCAACGTTACTATACTGTATCTCGCTACAGCACTGTGATTGCAACCTCAAGAACTTTGGTAGGTATGGAGGAGAGGCATGATTGTTAGGAGGCCGCATTCGCACTGAACCCTCGCCCGAAGGACAATAGTGATTGGGCGCCCGCAGGAAGCTAAAACCAGACAAGAGCAAACCTAGAACCAGGATTCAAAGAAAACAAGACCAAGTCAAAAACGGAAGGGACACGGTCACCTGTATCGTGACATTGTGAGGTCACGCGAGCTGGAACAGGCCCAAGTTGGTACCTGCCGCGCCACCGCTTCTCGAACGTGTTTGCTAACCGTCATCTGCACCTTCTTGGTCCTCGCGTCGTCGTTCAATCCGCTTTCGCGCACCCGACGGACGACGGTCACCTATAGACTTCAAAAGCAGTTTAGAACACCTTGGCGATGGAATTCACGTTTGGTGGAAAGTATAAGCTTGAAGAGGAGATCGGGTATGGCGGCTGCGGTATGTTCAACCATCTTTCCCAGCCGCGGTCGTATTCGTCCTACTTACTTTTCTTGCCTTTCACTCAGGCTCGGTTTTCATGGGTACACACACTATTGCGGGAAAGGAGGTCGCTATCAAGGTTGAGTCCGCCAACGCGAAGCACTCGATGCTCAAGCAGGAGTCGAGGATATACAAGACGCTCATGGGAGGACCGGGTGTACCTTGGATGATGTGGTCGGGGAAGCAAGGCGACTATAACGTCATGATAATAGACCTACTGGGGCCATCGCTGGAGGACTTGTTCAGAATCTGCAACAAGCACTTCACTTTGAAGACTGTCCTCCTGCTGGCGGACCAAATGGCAAGTCTACAGTCTTTTTTTAATTTTACTTTTCCGTTGCATTTCGGGAACAATAAGTGAAACACATTTCTTTCTTCTCGGCCTTTGTGCGCCAATATGCTCCCCATTAAATGCATCGAGCCACATTTTCTCCGACCTTCCTGCATTAACCCGAAAAGGTCTCAAGCTAATTTACTGCATCCTTAGCTCTCACTCATCGAGTTTATTCATTCTCGCGACTGGGTCCACCGCGACATAAAGCCTGCAAACTTTCTTATGGGCCCGGATGTCTACTCGTCGTCACGACCATCTTCCTGTGATCGAGTGAATGTGATCGATTTTGGGCTGGCGAAGAAGTACACGAACACTCGCACAGGGGAGCACATTAAGAACTCACAATGTGACAGCCATGGAGTTGGCACGCCATTGTTCGCAAGCATAAACACGCACAAAGGGGAAGGTAAGCAGCAAGTGATTTTTTGGATACGCCACTTTCTAACGAACATCCGTAAACAGACTGCTCACGACGTGATGACCTCGAGTCCTTGGCATACACGCTGATCTATTTTCTGCGCGGAACGCTTCCGTGGCGGAAGGTCAAGCCGCCTCCCGATGCGGACAAGAACCCGAAGCTAGCATGGGACAAGATTCTCGCTGCGAAACTCGCGGCTGAAGCCTCGGGCATCATTACCGCAGGTCTCCCGACGGAGTTCGATATCTTCTTTCGATACGTCCGTGAACTTTCCTTTGAAGATCTTCCGGACTATGAAGGGTGCCGCAAACTCTTCAAAGATCTAGCAAAGAGGGAAGGAATCGTGTACGACGGTGTATTTGACTGGACTGTCGTAGGTGAGCGTGTATGGCGGCGGTCAAGCCAAAAACGCTCGGTCAGTGGGGCCAGCACTGGAAGTACCGGTAGCACAAGGCGTCGCAGGTTCTGTGAAGCATGCGAGGCACGTGCGGCACTGGAGGCGGAATCACAGTCACTTCCATTGTCGAGGCGACCATGAGGCAGTGATGGCTGGAGAAAGAAGCGGGAGAGGGGGTCTGTATTTGTAGCTTTTGGTTATCGGGTGTATTTCTATTCTATGAGCTTTAAAAGGGGCCGGTGGGTGAGTTATATGAGCGCTTCTTAACTTCATAGTGACTAATTCCCATTATTTACCAGCTTTCAGTTCAAAAGCCTTCACGTCTCGCCACGAAAGGCGCCTTTATGCCTCACTGGAACCCGAACGGATGTAGTCCGTATGGGTGGTTAAACAGGCTGGCTTCAATTTGGATAACCGGGCGCGTGATGATCCCAGTCTGGTTGTATCATGATGCGTCCGGTTTCCCCTGTTTGCTTTATGGTAAGCGTTTTGTTACCTCTCTGATCAGAGTCCTCTCATACTTTGTCTCACTAGCTATGCGCATAGTAAGGTTGGCTCAAGACAGTACGGACCCCAGGGCGGCATTTGTAGAATGCCATGTAGATGAACTTTTGGTTGCATTGCTATGTTCATATTAATGTATACTTAATATCTTGCATCCATGTACCTGTACCCTTGTGTGAGAGTTTACAACCAAAATCTATCAGCGCTTGGAGGCGGCTTTAGGCGCTGGGCAGTGAAATACGGTGTGACTATGTGTGTAGCATTAGCGTGACCGTTATGGCTGGATTTCTTGCAGACGCTGCTGCACAACGCTACTTCACGTGTGCCGCTGAGAATGCTCGCCAGACAGGTCAAGACGGGCGTTGCTCGAACTGAACAGCTTCTGAGAAATGCCTTTGTTTCAAGGTGGGCAAGCCTCTAACTCTCAAGGAGGCTTTTACCGCGCTGAATCTGAGTTTTTTCTTTCTTCTTTTAAAGGTTACCTCAGTCCAGCCGGTTTGCAACTGGAGCAAGTACTTCGTTGCCGTCGAGAGAACCCTCACCACCCGTGCCCACTCAAGAGCGTCGGAGCGCTGTACGGATGATCAGCCCTACGATGTCAGAGCCCGAATTTTCAGCACAAGTCGTCCACGGACGGTCCGTGCTCACGCCGATCCGGCACCCGAAGACGCACGGGATACCAGTCGCGATGCTGCACGTCCGCGGGCACGACCACCGCGCACTCGACCTCTTCCTGCACTTCGCGTCGCACGCAGCAGCGGCGCTCGGCGTGCCCGTGTCCGCGCCCGTGCGCCTCCCGACGCAGCGCTCCTTGTGGACGGTTCCGAAGGGCCCGTTCGTGCACAAGAAGAACCAGGAGAACTTCGACCGCAAGGTGCACAAGCGCGCGCTCAAGGCGTGGGATGCGACGGACAGCGTCGTTGACCGCTGGATACGCTATATCCAGACGTACCCGCAGCCGTCGCTCGGTCTGCGCATCGTCCGCTGGCACCGCGCGCCGGTTGGCATTGGGCGTGAGCACGCGAAGTCGACGTCGGAGGCGCATAAGGAGACGCTCCGCCTGCAGAATGTGACGGACCGCCAGCGGGTTGAGGAGCTCGCGAGGCAGATTGTCAAGCAGGAGATGAAGGCGGCGAACTTGACGCCGGAGGAGTCGAAGGTGGTCACTCAGAAGAAGAGTGGCGGAGGGCCGAAGGGCGCAAAATCATAGATTAACTTATTGGTGCGTCTGGTAGTCCAATGAATATCGTGTTGCGTACTTATGGCTTTCTTAGACGTGCCCTACATGTTTAATACACACTTTAATCACATGGTCTCATCACTTCGTCGTGAATTGGACAGACCCGTTCTTCGGCACCTGTCCGGTCTGTTGCCCTCCTGTATCACTTTTCGTAACCCGATGTCTGTGGCGTGCGTATGGAACAGGGCTTTTTCCAGAGTGTGAGGAAATCCTGAAATAAGGTTCTCCACTTTTGTGACTTGGCAGGATAGTAGGATCTCCTGTTGTAAGAAGCCTGTTTTTGGGTGACCCCATAAAGATTGCTGTGTGATACTTGGTGAAGCGCCGTCTCAAGGTCATATAATCTTGATCAAATAGTACATCATCCATGTTCCTTGATGCGGCATCTGCAACTTGATCATCCCGCAATTGCAACGGCCGGTGAAACGCAAGGGGTCCGCGATCGGAGTTCCTACTTTCGATCAGCGTCGTTCGCAGCCGTGGCAGCATGTTTATAAATTGTTTAAAGGTGCTGTCCTTCCCTTCGCCAACCGGTTAGAGGCGCATGAAGACTCGGACCGCCTGGCATACTTACTAGTACCAGGTTTCAGTAGTCTGCGCTGTTTCTGATATAACAATTCATGTGGCACATTCTTGGTGGAGATTAGTCGGTCAAGAGAGTATTGCTACCATTGAGCCCTTTGTTTATATTTGTAGCGCTCCTGTTGCTATATAACGGCGGCCCCGCAGAAGAATCAAATAGCCACATTATGATCGACATCCTAATATGGAAGGGTGTGCTTACGTCTGCAGAAAATTTTCATCTGCGCACGGACCAGGCTCTGAGGTGGGGTATATAATGGCGGCCCCTCACTTCCCTAATCCCTAAGAACATACTCAGCTAGGATCTATTTTATAGTCTCTGACTTGTTCTCGCATGTTTACGCATGCCACATCCTTCAAATCCAGTAGATGACTTCCGCGCCCTCTCGTCATACCGAGAACATGCCTGTCTGCCTTGTGCAGCGGGCTCGAGGACGTTTGGCTTGTACTGTTGCGTTGTCTCTGCGGAGACGTGCGATGGCCTTGTCAGCGAGATGGGCGTTTGTCTGATGGATTTCTTTTGTTCCGAGTTATTTTTGTTATCGTGTATTTTTGTAGCTGTGGCTGTATTGCAATCTAAATCTTTTTATGATGTCGCTTATTTTGATGGAAGGATCCGTATAAAGTTCGGCACTCGGCGTGAGGGTGGCATTTTTCGGCTTGAGGTCTGTTTAGGCTAATGTCGTCGTTTAGTCGGTTTTTTCTCTCGTTTAAATGATGATATGTTTGAGTCAAACATACGGCGTTCCGTCAGGATTGAGTGCGCTTTCAGCGTCCGATCACGGATTTTCAGAGGTCTGATGGCTGAGTAAATCCGGAGAAAATATTAAGTGTAGTTTGAGCTGTTAGATCTTTGTGCTAGGCGAGCAGGGGAGATGAAGGAGCGATCAAATTTGTTTCCCAACAATTGATGCATCTTCACGGCGGGCGGAGGCTGAGAAAGTAGGGTTTGCACATACCCAATATGGAGATAGTGTAACCCTAGAATGTACGCTGCGGGCCCAAAAGTACTGACGGCGTCAAGGAGACAACAAGCGAGGCATCAACCGTTGTTCAGCGCGACCTGCATTTGCCCTCTTCTACCTGACCCACTCCCTCGTTTTAACCCCCCACCGCAGGACGGACCATTCTCTCTCTTCTTTATCGCGCAGTGCGCCCATTTTCGCTGTCTCTTGAAGACCAGACTTAAAGCACCATGGCATACGACATGAAAAGGTCCTCGGGCCTCGACTTCTCTGACAGAGGCTCAATCCCGCCCCTCGATGCCCACCCAGATGTTACCTTCAACACGGGCAACCCCAACTTACAGCGCAACAAAACCGAGCGTAATCGCATGCAGGGCCTCATGCGTATCCCCACCATGCGCGGCCAGGGCAGCGCACCGACAACAGAGACAAGGAAGCTCACCTTGAAAGAGCGGTGGGACCTTTGGATGGTCAACGAGGGTGGTCGTCGGCTCTTCTTCTACGCGGTCGTGCTCCTCCACATTATCGTGTTTATATTTGGGTGGTTCAACTACGCTTTGAAAGACAACGAAGTCGGCGCACGGGCTACCTTCGGTGTGACATTCGGTGAGTAGAGCGCTAGCGAGGACGTTGACGTCGTTACTAAACGTCCTACAGTTATCGCGCGTACGGCTGCCCTCGTATTGCACGTCGATGTCATTTTCATCCTCCTTCCCGTTTGCCGCAACTTCATTTCGATTCTCCGGCGTACGCCCCTGAACGATATCATTCCATTCGACAAGAACATCACCTTCCACAAGATGGTCGCCTGGTCAATCACGTTCTTCTCGTTCGTGCACATTGCGGCACATATGGTTAACTTCGCCGAACTCGCGATGGCTGATCCCGACTCGAAGACGACCGGACAGCGTGTCGTTACTTTCCTGGTTACCAACTTCACTACGGGCCCTGGCGTTACCGGCTGGATCATGACAGCCGCTCTCGGCGTGATGGTGTGGTACGCGATGGAGAAGCGCCGCCGTGCTCGCTTCGAGCGGTTCTGGTACACTCACCATCTCTTCGTGGTATTCTTCATCAACTGGCAGTTGCACGGTATGTTCTGCATGATCAAGCCGGACAGGCCGCCGTACTGCTCCTTCAACACTATTGGTGTCTTCTGGGTGCGTCTTTATTAACATTTTTCGTGGAGGGATATCATATTTATTTCTCTTGTGGAACATATGATTAATAGCGTTACTGGCTCGTCGGTGGTGTCATCTGGATCTACGAGCGTATTCTCCGTGAAATCCGCTCGCGTCACCGCACATACATCTCCAAGGTCATTCAGCACCCGTCGAAGGTTATGGAAGTGCAGATCAAGAAGGAGAAGACGACTACGCGTGCTGGACAGTATATTTTCCTGTCTTGCCCAGAAGTGTCGTACTTCCAGTGGCACCCGTTCACTCTCACCAGCGCACCCGAGGAAGACTACATCTCCGTGCACATCCGTATTGTTGGTGACTTCACGAGCGCGTTTGCGAAGGCACTTGGCTGTGATTTCGACTCGAAGGATTCAGAGAAGAGCGGCGAGGGCAAGGTCA
The DNA here is from genome assembly GCA_002794785.1 of Coniferiporia sulphurascens. Lineage (NCBI taxonomy): Eukaryota > Fungi > Basidiomycota > Agaricomycetes > Hymenochaetales > Hymenochaetaceae > Coniferiporia > Coniferiporia sulphurascens. The sequence goes on from NBBA01000006.1 coordinate 1,297,508, forward strand.
TCCCCCCTCCGGTCAACCGCGTGCTCCCCCGTGTTATGGTCGACGGTCCCTTCGGTTCGGCTTCTGAGGATTTCCTGAAATACGAGACTGTGCTCCTCGTCGGTGCTGGTATTGGTGTTACTCCGTTTGCGTCGATCTTGAAATCGATTTGGTACCGCATGAACAACTTCAACAACTCGAAGCCCACGCGCTTGTCGAAGGTCTACTTCACCTGGGTCATCCGTGACTTTGGTACGGCTGAATGGTTCCACTCACTCCTGAAGGCGATTGAGGACCAGGACACAATGCGCCGTATTGAGATCAGTATCTACCTCACGGCAAAGATCAAGCCTGACGATGCCACAAACATTATGGTACGCCTTTTGTTTCTCCGCCCTCTTGGCACAGTAAGTGAATTATGCTGACTCGTATCGTAACATAGGTCCAGGATGTCGGTGCTGAGAAGGACGCAATCAGTGGGCTGCGCGCTCCTACGCACTTTGGTAGGCCGAACTGGGACCGAGTGTTCCCGTCTATCGCCGAGAAACACCCAGACACCGACGTTGGTGTGGTGCGTTTAGTCCTCATTTTTTTCTGTAAATGTTAGTATTAACCCCTTGCACAGTTCTTCTGCGGTCCATCTGTCCTTTCGCGCACTCTGCACGGGATGAGCAACAAGTACACTAGCCCGAAGGGAACGCGTTTCTTCTTCGGAAAGGGTGCGTATTTACAGGGTCTACCACTTTTTAGTGTATTAATAAACTGTTTCCTTCACAGAGAACTTCTAGTTGCTCTTTCCGTCGTTCGAGAGTTTTTTTGTTGTGAGAAGTTTGGTCCTCCGTGTTGGGGTTGTATGGAATACGTAGGGCAGCTTGAGGTCGCGCAGCGCGCCATCGGGAGTTGTCAGCCTATCTTTTCATGTTATCGCTCGTTCTTTTACATCTGTCCTGGTATCTTCAAAGAGAAATTTAACCTAATATTTCTTTATATGATAGTCTCGTTTCGTATCTGTGTGAAAGTTGGATAAATTCGTGGCGTACGTCTGCATCTGCCGTCCATGCGAGTTGGGGCGGTGTTTCTGCCGATTGTCTCCAAGCTGGCTTCTCATTCGGTTCACTGCAAGTATCGATTTTCCAATCTAGCGGATGCCGAGCCGTAGCTGCGCGGGCCCGAATCCATGGTAACGTACGCTCATATCAGCAATACCGCTGGGTTGGTCGTCGCCAACGCGCAGAGCTAATAATGGATTTAATACATGTTGGGAGCCCAGGCAGGGCTACGAGTCCCCCGTCCTGGGAAGTGGACACGGAGGGGGGTCCAACGTTGAATGGGGTGGTGGTGAGATGGTCATACTACTGTAAAAGAATCAGAGCCCTTCTAAGGTATTTCGACCGCTATTGTTCATATGCCCGGAGAAGACATGGATGGCGCTTGTGCGTTGGCGTTGGCGTTGGCGTTGGCGTTGGCGCTACGACTCGGAGCCATCAAGCAGGCATGGCAGCAACATCAAACGGCATTCAAGTTGCAGTCCGGGGTATTGGATACACCGTGACCGACTTCGATGATGCTCGTAACTCTGGAGAGGGAAAACATTTGATTTGATCGTGTCCGTCTTTTAATGCTTCCAAGGTCCAATTATACTTTTTCCAGAAAAGTCTCAAGCTACAGAACCGAGTCCATAATACACTGTATGTACATTGTACAATTTGTTGCTAGAGCGGCGGCAGCCTCAGGCTGGGATTTCTCACCCGGAGCTAGGCCGGCTGCTGAACTTCTGAATAGTCGTGCTGGGGAAGGGAAAGTCAATATATGTTTGTCTCGAATGCGAACTTCTGCCGAGGGGACATGACTGCTTCTGAGTCCGAGTCAAAGGCTATCCGAGTCGTAGCACTGGCATGCTCGCTGCGCTTCGGGCCGTCGTCTTGCAAATATTCAAGCTGGTTTCCTCTACTTTATTATCAATAAACTGTCGGTTTCCCTCCCCCATCAACAGCACTAACTGACCCATCGAAGAAATACATATCTTTTGTATTTTCCAACACACGTACAATAGATGTTTGTACAAAGACGTTCCGGGTCCCAGGTCGGATCCAGGGGGTTTCCGTTTTCGGAATATATGTATGGTATTTACGACGCAAACCTTACTCGCGCTCTCAGTCGTCCGACTCAGCTCGAGCTGCCCATGACCATCGTTGTGCACGATGGAGATTCCGTTCTTTTCACCGCCATTATCGCTACCGCCGAAGGTGGTTCCGACGCCGGTGTATGGCCCGTATGCGCATCCGTCCGCGAAGCTTCCCATCGAGCTTTGGAGGGAGATATTTGTGCACGCGACTAAAGTTGCAGGAGGCTACGATACGTCGTTTATGTATGTCCCATCGCACCTCCAGAGCGCCAGCGTGCTTATCTCCTTCGCCGCCTGCAGGTCACCCTTTGAATTCTCAGATATCACGGATGGATACACTGTATTCCTTAAGCGGCTCTCGGCAAATCATCGCACTAAACAGACTCTCTGTCTTGTGTGCAAGCGATGGAGGGCCATCGCGCGGGAGCTTATGTTCGAGTACCTCTTCCTTCAGGACACATATGACTGGACGAGGCTTGCCGATGGGCTCGAGGTCAGCAAAGGGACGGATGGCGAACGCGGTGGCCACGGCGCGGGGTGGTACGTTAGGCGACTGGAGGTCAGCACGCATTCCTGGAACGACGCGCTCGGAGCTGCGGCAGCGCGCGTCATACGCTGTTGTCCAAATCTACGCGTCGTGACCGTCGGTGCACTCGACGAATCAGGTGGCGTCCCCGCCGAGCTCATACGCGCCGTGTTCGAGACTTGCCCCCGAGCCCTCCGTTCGGTTGACTGGACGTGCGATCTCGGCCCCGCGCAGACGGCGCTAATGTTCAGCCTGCTACCGCGTGCGCAAAAGATGCAGGCCTTCTTTTTGTGCGTACAGCACGACGTCAGCGCGTCTATCAAGCAGGCGCTGGACACGCTGAAACAGATTCAGCTTCCACATATGCACTCGCTCGAGGTTGTCTCCCCCGACATCGACCCGTCCGCCGTCCTCACCTTAATGGCATCATGGGACCTCCCCGCCCTGCGCCAGGTCGTATTGTGTGGACAGGTCGACCTTTGCGACGCGCACACTTTTTTTGCCGCGCACGGCCCGAAACTGCACACGCTCGAATTTGACTACGCCGGCGAGCCCGACGCGTCCGTAGAGCTCGGAGACCTTCCAGAACGCGGGCCTGCCATGCTCTTCACGCGGTGTCCAAACCTCAAAGAGGTTGTGCTGCAGGTCCACTGGGCTGCGGGGCAGGCGATACCCGGGCACGCGTCAGTCGAACGGATCGGCGTGCGCGGGCTGCACCTTCTCGCTCATACACACGCCCGGACACGAGGTGGGGCGCTTGCGCTGCGCGAGCGCGATGCCGAGCAGCGGGCGGTATTAGATGCGCTGTGTGCGGCGTTCCAGATCTTTCTTACCCGCCCGCTGTTCCCGAAAGTGACGCTCGTGCGTCTGCTCGACTTTGATCAGTCGCGCTTCAGGAGCGTCCCGTGGCGTGTGGAGAGCGTCACGAAGTGGGCATTTTGGGTCAAGCGGTTCGAGCGCGTGGGTGTCCGTCTCGAAGACCACAAGGGGGACTTGGTGCGCGTCATCTTCAGGGAGATTAATGTCCTCCTTCCGGAAGACGAGCTACACGCGGGTCTTCTTGGGTCGAGGCTGCAAATCCCACATGGTTTGTAAACTTACAGAGCTATCATTTCATATTATTTGTATTATAACTACAGCGGTTTTCTTTGCGATCCCCTTTATCCAGGCCTATCACGACTTTTCAGGGACGTCCCTCCGGTGCAGGATTTCTTATCCACCTGCCTAGCACTAATGCGTACGGGTAGAAAATAAATGTATGATCATCTTATTCCACGCAACTTTCATTGTGTCACCATGCTTTACCCCGCATTCATGTTGTTCAATAGTCGTAATCACACCATGCCCATAATCCAACGTCCCCTTTTTTGCGAAGAGAATATATGCATAGGCGCTCCGTACTTGTTACAAACCAATCCGCAGTACTAACTTGGATGAAATCATAAAGTTCATTAAACACGTGTGTAGATAGAGGGGAAATAGGATGTTATTAGGGCTCCGGGAACTTTGTGTGTCCTCCCGAAGCCCTTCGCTAAACCCTCCTGTATTAAGATCAGAATCGGTCCTGGATAGTATGAGCTCATGCTTTACTCACCCACAACAGAGGCATCCGGTGATGCAGTCTACAATTCCCGTAATGCATCCAACAATCGCTAATTAATAGTGACGTTATGAGCATGGCAGAGGATTCGGAGTGCGTATTCGCAAGACCCACCAGATATAATGCATTCTAGACATCCGGCGATACATCCGACGATATCCATGATAACTTCGCCTATACAGGCAAAGATTCCTAGTTACACAAAAAAAAACGAATATGACGCCTCGTCAATGGAGCTCTCAAAGAATATGTAAAGAAACACAAGGACGTACCGGCAATACAAGAAACTATGATTCTGCAAAGACAGATATCGTAAGTCCAACTCCCGACCGTGGAAATAAAAATAAAATGCTTACCCCATTATTAACTCGTTCTCATTTACTTGGGTAAGGAGGAGTAGGGGGGGATAGAGAGGTCGCTGGAGTGTGCTTTATACACCCTCTCGGAGTCGGATGTGCGCCGCGTTAGTTATACATAGCCTGTGAGTGCCTGACGTCATTATGATCGACGATCAAATCCACAAGTCTTTCCTAAAGTGGATATTATGTGGCGCCTACGATGGAGACCTCGACTTGCTGGCAGCAAATTAATAGTAGGAGAAAGCTTTCAGACGTCCAGTGTTTGCTTTTGTTTTGGCTATACACTATCTCGGTGCGATTATCACATGGTTTATAGAGCGAGCCTATTCCGCCGAGACTGGGCAACCGTCCGATGAATATTATATACAAGAGCGTGTAAATTAGTAGAACAAGTCCGAAAAGTCCGACAAAAGCAAATGAGTGGCATATGTGGTATAAGGGTCAGAGTGTGGGGGGCATATTAAAAGCATATCTAAAGCATATAGTCCTTTTTCACGGAGGTCGGAGGGGGGGGAGGGGGATGCAGTCGACAATAAAACTAGCCGGCCGAATCGTCAATTAACAAGTGTATCCGAGTCCGAAGCCTCCTGGTTTGAGTCCACCTCAGACTTCTCGGAATAATATCGATCAGGACGCATCTCCTCCGCGTGCTTCTTGCGCCTCTCGCTGAACAAGTTTCTGGTGTACGTTGCACCCGCATCAAGGCTTGAAATAACACGGTTAGTATAACGTTAGACAGACAGGCCTAGGGCGCAGTGAACTAGACACACATGTAGATGATCCCGGTTATGATCGCGCCGACGATGAAGATCGCGGCGACTAAGATGACGCCGATGGCAACGTCAGCTATAACCGAAACGATAATACTGTTGGGAAATAGCGCGGTGAGTACTCTTGCAGTGATGACACAAACCGACATAGTGAGGAAGAGCACCCACCCCATTTGACTGACGCTGAGATTACTTTAGAGGTTGGTGGGGAGAGAAAGGTCGTCCGAGCCTGCTCTTATAGCCCGTCTGCCACAGGCAAATACATCGGCCCTGCCTGTACATACAGAAAATAATTATACAAAAAGAGGAATTCCGAAGCTCGGGCCGCGCTTTCGTGGCTCTAGGACAGCCTTCTGCCTCACAGCATAGCAACTCGAGGCCTAGTACTAGTACCTGCTTTAAGTTGTGGCTGAAGCTGAAGAGCAGGCCCGAAGTCCATGACGGCGGTTAGATTTGACCTTGTGCTTACTTGGCGCCTAAATTATGTGTCGCCACCAGCCGCGAAGGGCTGTATGCAGTAAACAGGCCTCTAGGAGAAAGCGAGGGACAAGGATTGGGCCGCTAAACCCGCACAGGTCTGGCGGAATGCAAGTGACCAGTGGCCTCAGATACCACAGGCTTGGCGCCCAGTATAACTATCCAAAATAGGAACGCAATTAATGTCAGCCACCGAACACACAAACAAAAAATAAAACCTAAGACCCGAAGAATTTATTATCCATGCTTTGATACAACATAACAGTAGAGTACTTTTTCTTTGTCAACAAATTGGTCGTTACATATACTTACACATTTTTTGGTCTCCCTTCTAAATTTTCTCCTTCTATCGTTCCCATTTAACCCATAACACTAGCTAACAAAGCCATGCGAACCTAAAGGCGGTTTGTCAATACGGAAGGCACAGGTCAAATAGGCGTGGCACGTACAAATAATCCATAACGCATCTGCCGGAAGTACACAGCCCTGCGTGAATCAAAGTCGACCTCCGGGTCAATTTCTGCGGAAAAAAATGAGTCAAGATCTTCCGATTACAGGCCACGGGAATCGCTTACCGTTTACACGAGGGAGTGGATGCATGACAATCATATCCTCTTTCGCCCTAGAGAGAATGGACTGATCGATCCTGTACGCGTCTTTCACACGAACCCAATCCTCCTCGTCCTCGAAGCGCTCTTTCTGCACGCGCGTAACGTAGAGCACATCCGTCTCCGCCAACACCTCCTCCAGTGAGTCGCACACGCGGACGTAGGCGCCCGCTTTCCGTGCCGCGTTGATCACACTTTGTGGCATCCCAAGCGATTGCGGCGCGACGAAATTGAGACGCACAGAATACAGACAGAGGAGCGTAACGAGGCTGTGCACAGTACGTCCATTCTTGAGGTCTCCTAGCAGCGTGATGGTACGTCCGTTTACCGTACCGAGTTCAGATCGAATGGTGTAGACGTCCAACAGAGCCTATAAATATCACGTCAATTCGCAATCGGGGTTTTACCGGGGGAAATTGAAAAATACCTGTGTAGGATGCTCGCCGATACCATCTCCAGCGTTGATGATAGGAACAGGCGAAAACTTCGCTGCCGTCTGCGAACTACCTACTTCCGGGTGTCTGATGACAATCGCATCCGCATAGCAGCTTAGAGTTCGGATGGTGTCTGCCAGACTCTCGCCCTTCGTAACTGACGACCTGTCTGCACTGACCTGGATGACCTCGCCTCCGCATCGCTTCATTGCCGCATCGAAAGATGCACTTGTGCGGGTCGATGGTTCGTAAAAGAGTGTGCACAGGACCTTGCCTTTGAGTATGTCAAGGGTGCCATTACGCTCGACCTGCAGCCTCATCTCATGCGCCAAACTGAATAGATCGTGAATATCCGAGTGGGTGAACTGCTTGACGGACAGTATGTTTTTACGGTGGAAGGAGGGATGGGGAGTGAGCGGTGAAAATACGCGCGGTGCAGACGCGATTGCGAGTGCGTTGGGACTGGCAACTGCAGAGGTGAGTGGCATGGGTCCCACATGGGCGGGCAGAACGGCATCTGCTAGCTTGAGCACTGCTACAGTCGGACTCGCAACAGCCACAGTAAGCTCTGCAGGATGAGTTGGCCGCGGGCCACTCACTGAAGATCTTCTGTCCAACGATAGACGGGTGATCGCTGTGCTCGACACATCGCGGCCCAATGGTGCGGCAATGAGTGCCCCGTCAAGGAAGACGGTCTGTCCATGGGCGACGACTCTGTTGACTGCTCCACTTATCTTCGATTTGTTGACTGGAGACCAAGACGAAGTCTTTCTAGAAGCAAAAATTGCCTTGCGATTAACCACAACCTCAACTTGCATATGTGATTGGTCAGGAAGACCGAAAATTCTAATTGGATTGTCGTGCAAACGCTCTTGAATGGCCTCCAAGGTGATTCTACCTTCAGTAACAGCGGTCAACAGCAGAGGGAGGGCATCCTGTATACCGATGGAGGCAGGAGTGTCCTTGTTGAGCTCGGACGCCAACTCGTACGGAAGAGTGCCAATTGAGAACACATCTATGACGTCCAAATTGCTCCAGAGGCCAGCCTGGTCCTCTTTCGACGGGAGGCACTTGACACCATCAAAGTCCTCACGGCTAAAGAACAAGGCGTATGCAGAGACATCACAAGTGACCTTCAGATGCTTCGCTTTGCTGAGGGAAATCAAGAGGAGGTCTTCCCGGCTACGAACGTCAGTCACGTGGATACTGCGGCCATGCAAACTCGCGAGAAGTAACACAGACGCAAGATCGGAACCCTTGGCGTCAGTGGCAATCGGCTTGTCGGATGTCCACGCTGCAAAGTGGGCGGCAACTGCTGCGACTTGCTGCGACATGGAACGTGCCGCAAAGGCGTTGTTGAAGGGGATATACAAGGACTTGGACTCGGCCTGGACTTCATCATCGAGGAGTTGTACGTTAGTGGACGAAGCAGTGACACTCAGTGCGTAGTTGCAGTACGCAGTTGCGTTCGAACGAGCAGCGTCGAGTGAAGGTCCATCGGTGATCTGTGCAGACGTTCCAAAAGGTAAAATCAGGGCCGTCGTGAAGCCTCCACCAAGCGAAGCCCTCGTGACGTCCTCGAAATCCTTGTTACCAGAAGAAATAAGCCCTGGGACGAACGCCGAGATGCAAACAAGACCAGGGAAGATATGCGCAGAGTGTGACGTTTTGTAATCCACACTGGAGACCTCTAGAGACGACTTGCGAACGAGCGCTTCAAAAAGCAACTTCGCACACTTAACATTCGTGATAAGGGGGACAGCGAAGTCTACCGCCATACGACGGGTACGATAACCTTTGCTCGTATAGCTTGCTGGACGACGATAATGGTTCTTCGATGGGAGATTGATGTACATGTCAATGAGATTGTTCGCTAAATGTTGCGTCAGCGAATATTCGGATTTCTCCTTGTCCTCATTTTCCAGGAGATCCAAGTACTTTAAAAGAGGAATTTAAAAAGGTTAAATTGAAGAAGAAAAAACTTTGTGACAGACTGACTTTACACGGGACATGATGCTCGGTGAGGAAGTCCGCCGTACCCGACGTTGCAAAAATATTATAGCCTGCTGAAGCCAGTCTTCGTACGGAAGGCAGAATCTCCATCTTTTCTTTGAAGCCACCGACAGAGAAAAGAATGTTCTTCTTTGGCGGGATAATACCGGTGGAGATTAAAGCTTTTAGGTACGCTTCATACTTATCCCTGCCGAAACATGCGACCTCTCCAGTTGAAGCCATTTCAACGCCTAGAACCGGGTCTGCCCCGGACAGGCGGCTGAAACTGAATTGTGGGACCTTCACGCCCACATAGTCTGGTGGAAGGCTAAGCTCTGGATACGGCTCTACAGTTATGCCCAACATAACCTTCGTAGCCATCTCAATCGCATCCACGCCCGTTACCTTGGAGACAAATGGGAATGAACGCGCGGCACGCAGGTTGCACTCGATGACCTTGATATCATTATTCTTCGCGATGAACTGGATATTGAAAGGACCCGTGACATTGAGCGCATTGGCGATCTTCGCCGTTGCCTCTTCAATGCGGCGGACTGTTTCTGGATCCAAGTCTTGAGGGGGTAAAATGAGGGTAGCGTCTCCAGAATGGACACCAGCATTCTCGACGTGCTCGGAGATGTAATGCATAACAAGCTTGCCGTTCTTGGCCACAGCATCCACCTCAATCTCCTTCGCTTGCTCTATGTACTTCGTGATGACAACCGGGTGATCCCTCGAAACGGCAGTCGCCTGGGTCAGATAGTTCGACAGGTCGTCTGCAGAAGATACAACGTTCATTGCCGCTCCGGAAAGCACGTACGAGGGCCGAACGAGGACGGGGTAGTTGACCTTTTTACAAAATTCGTCCGCCTCTTCAAAGCTCGTGAGCTCCTTCCAAAGAGGCTGGTCTACACCAATCTTGTCCAAGAGGCGGGAGAATTTGTACCTGTTCTCCGCAGTGTCAATCATCTCTGGAGATGTACCATAGATATTAACGTTCTCGCGATGAAGTGGCAAGGCAATATTGTTTGGCGTCTGTCCCCCCATGGAGATGATAACACCTCGCGACTGCTCAGTGTCGTAAATATCTAGAATAGTCTCCAAACTGATGGTTTCGAAATACAGGCGGTCGGCCTCGTCGTAGTCCGTACTAACGGTTTCAGGATTGTAATTTACCATCACAGTCTTGATCCCTTGATCGCGAAGCGTTCTGATAGCCCGTACGGCACACCAGTCAAACTCGACGGAGGAGCCAATGCGGTAAACACCCGAGCCGAGTACCATAATTCCGTGGTCATCGAACTTGACGTCGTGCTCCATTGCATTATACGTAGTGTATAAATAGTTGGTGTATGCTGGGAACTCTGCAGCGACCGTGTCGATTTGCTTTACAAAGGGAGAGACACCGAATTCCTGACGCAGACGACGTACTGCCAGTTCAGTTGACTTGAAGCAATTGGCTAGTTGACGATCCGAGAAGCCCATTTGCTTGGCCTGTCTTAACAGTTCCTTAGACAGTGATGAAACGCTGCATTCGCTAAAAGTAGCCCTCAGCCTCCGTGACCTTAAAAACGAATGTAGGAAACTCACGATAAGTATTGTTCCATCCTATGCAGATTTTCCAGGCGCGTCAGGAACCATTTGTCAATATTTGTCATTTGCCAAATCTTCTCTACGCTGTAGCCCCGCGAAAAAGCGGTGTGGATGGCAAATATACGCTTGTCCGTGGGGTTTAAAAGCTCTTCATCAATGTCATCAACGATATCGCTCTGCATGTTTTTATCAGAGGTAGTTTCCAAGGGACACTCCTTCAGCATACCTTTGAGAAACCGGGGAACTGGTCGTCAATCGCGCGGATTGCCTTTTGGATGGTTTCCTCGAACGTGCGTCCGATAGCCATTACCTCTCCAACACTCTTCATACTGCTGCTCAACAATTTGCTGACGCGGCTAAACTTCTTGAGATCCCAACGAGGTATCTTCACGACGACATAGTCGAGACTCGGTTCAAAGCAAGCAGAAGTGACCTTCGTGACAGAGTTCTTGATTTCATTGAGCGGGATACCTAGCCCTAGTTTCGCTGCGATAAACGCAAGCGGATAACCTGTTGCTTTTGATGCCAGAGCCGAGGAACGGGAAAGACGCGCGTTGACCTGCAAAACGCTTGCTAAATATTGTATAAGTATCTCTTATTTGCAAGGCCATACCTCAATAATGCAATACTCCTTCGAGGTCGGATTCAGCGCGTACTGGATATTACATTCACCGATGACTCCGAGGTGACGGATGACATTAATCGCGGTAGTTCGAAGCATGTTGTAGTCCGCGTCTGATAGTGTCTGCGAAGGGGCCACTACGATGGAGTCACCGGTATGGATACCAAGGGGATCAAAGTTCTATAGACAAGATCAGCCATGTCTGAATGTGATACCAGCGGAGGCTTGAAATTCACCTCCATGTTGCACACTGTGATGCAGTTATCTCTGCAATCACGTACAACCTCATACTCGATCTCCTTCCACCCCTTCATGCTCTTTTCCACAAGCACCTGCGGGCTCGTCGCGAAGGCCTTCGCACACAATGCACGCAGCTGTCCCTCGTCCTGGGCGAATCCTGAGCCGAGCCCGCCAAGCGCGTAAGCTGCGCGCACGATGACGGGATAGCTAATACTACGTGCAGCTGTACATGCTTCCTCCACTGTCGTCGCGGTTGCGCTTTGTGCGCACTTCTCGCCTATCTCCGCCATCGCGTCTGCGAAAATTTGGCGGTCCTCGGTCATGATGATTGTGTCTATCTTTGTGCCGAGTACCTGCACTCCAAGCGCTTCAAATTCGTCTTTAAGCGCAATACCCACATTCAGTGCAGTCTGTCCACCGAACGTCACGTAGATACCGTCTGGACGCTCGTATTTTATGATCCTCCGCACGAAGTCAGGTGTTACAGGTAGGAAATACACCTTATCCGCAAGTCCTTTGGAAGTTGCAATCGTGGCAATGTTGGGATTCACAAGCACCGTGTAAATGCCTTCTTCCTTCAGCGCTTTGATTGCTTGCGAACCCGAGTAGTCGAACTCGCCCGCTTGACCAATTGACAGTCCACCGGAACCAAGAATGAGGACCTTTTGGACGTCTGCGCGTGGAGTAAGCTTTTCATTATCCGCTTTGATGCCGCCAGGCATCGTGATGGGCGCAAACACGCCCGTCGCCGCGTTGTCCATAATATTCTGAATAAACACGTCAAACAAAAATTCCGTATCGCGCGGACCGGGTGTCGACTCCGGATGGAACTGTACAGAGAAATACGGTTTGTCCACGCAGTAGATACCCTCATTGCTGCCGTCGTTTGCGTTCTGAAACAGTTCTTTCCAGTCGGAAGGTAGCGATGCCGTGTCAACTTGGTAACCATGATTTTGACTCGTAATGTAACACCGTCCACTTAGAGCATCCGTGCAGGGAATGTTATGTCCACGATTACCGTACTTCATCTTGGACGTGGTCGCCCCTGCAGCGAGCGCAAGCAATTGATGTCCGAGACAAATACCGAAAATAGGGCGTGTTCCGTCCGTCATGGTTTTTCGCAGTCGCGCAATCGTCTCCGAAACCACGGTCGGGTCTCCAGGTCCGTTTGAGACGAATAGTCCGTCAAACGACTCCTCTCCGGGAGCTAGGAAGTCGTAGTTCCATGGCACGACCTTAAGTTCAACTCCGCGATGGGTAAAGCACCGAATTTGATTATACTTCATCCCTACATCGATTGCCAGCACGCGAATCGGCCGGCCGGAAGGATGAAGGAGTGCGGCAACCACCGGCTTGTACAGTTTCGGCACAGAAATGGATACCACCGCGACTAGGTTTTCTTGGTTCGGATCCTTGAAGTCAACATCTAAGTAGTCCTCCCTCCATGCTTGCAGATCCTGCGAAGGAGCACGAGACATCGGTTGGGCCTCCAGCTGCGGCTCCAAGGTACGGAAACGCACTTGGTCCGTGGAGGCGCGTTTCATGAGCACTTTGCCGAGCATGGAGCCCTTTTCGCGGATTTTTTTAGTGAGTGCACGGGTATCAATACCATAAATAGCAGGGATATGGTTTTCTCTGAGCCAGTCCCCAAGCGAAGACTTCGCAAGGAAATGGCTAAAATCTTCGGAGTAATAGCCGACGACCAGCGCAGCAACATGTATGCGCGAGGATTCGAAGTCTGCAGGCAAGTCTTCAATGGAGGGCGCATCACGATTTGGCACACCATAGTTTCCAACGAGAGGGTAGGTCAGAATGAGAATCTGGCCCTCATACGACGGGTCCGTTAGAGATTCCGTGTACCCCACCATGCCTAAAACAATTCCGTAAAATGCGTGATTATTCTTAGGATGCAAGTCCGAGCTCACCCGTCTGAAAGACGCATTCTCCTGCGACACTTTTGTCCGTCGCGCCAAAGCTGATTCCTTGGAATGCACTCCCATCACTCAACTCGAGCACCGCATTTCCGTTTTTTGAAGGCGAATAACGTCCGTTGAGCAGCGCCGTGCTCGCGGGAGCGGTGGGAAATCCATTTGTATAAGTCGGTGTTCGCGAAAGTGCCGGACGCACAAGATCAGACTTCGGGTCGGACATAATGGTGGGTCGTTGCGTATCGTTGTTGAAAGTGTCGGGTCTTCCTCTCCACCAGTGAAGAGGAAGAGGAACTGAAAATTTCCGTCCGTTCCTTTTATCTGGGACTGATAACCGCTTATGGAAGGTACGATCATTGATTATATCCATCCGAATAAGCTCTATCGTGATGATCTGGACCTTGGTACCTACCATGGCCATACTTCCCCGCACAAACAAACCTTCTTAGATACTCTGAATAGCTAGCCTTAGGGAGAAAAATCCTTCCGAGCTCGTCGGTACCTCTTAATCTTAAAGATTAGCATTGGCGCATACCAGCTGAGTCCAAACGTGAGGCTTGTCTCAGCAAAAAGCAATTTTTGACACTGGCCTTGGGCCACTTTTTGTCACCAATGTATACAATCATGATGCGAATAAAAAAGACACCATCTCCTCTCTTGCTCTGCTCGAGCTCCCCCCGAGTGCACACTGGCTGGTTGCTGGGGACTTCAATCTCCACTCCATCCATTGGGACCATGGGACCCACTCTGCTAGCGACGTGCAAAAAGCCTGTCCTCTGGAGCACTGGGCTGCCTCACATGCCATGCACCTCCTCAATCAGCCGGGCTTTGATACCCGGTGCCGCCCTTCCACCCAATTCACCAAATCAGTCATCAACCTCGCCTGGGCTTCCCCTTCTTTGGAAGACCTCGCTTTGGGCGATTCCTGGACACGGTCTTGGGATACCCCCTCCGGATCAGATCATGCTGTTATCACCTGGTCTATCCCCATCTCTTCTGACCCTTTCATCAACCCCTTCCTCCGCCCTAAGTACGACGATTCACTCTCTACTGAATGGTTGGAAGCCCTAGATGAACCCCTCACTGCTGCCTTCACCCTCTCAGGCACCACTTCTCAACTCCTGGACGTCAAAGTCGCTGCCATTCACGATGCGCTGGTATTCGCCACTGATTCCTCACACCCCCCATCTTCTTCGAAGGCAGGGGGCCACAAGGTCAAGTGGTGGGATGCCTCCTGCCGTGCTCACATGGTCGCTTTGCGCGGAGCTACCCTGGCGACTCGTATCATGCTCCGATGAGAGTCGGCCGGTATCTTTCGCCACGCCAAACGCGCATGGGCTGACTCGTTTACCACCTCTGTCAAACTGGACAAAATCTGGCCAATGGCGAAGTGGGCTATGGGCACAAGACGTGCACCCATCCCTTCCCTGGTTACGGGACATTCCACCGTGAACTCCCCCACGGAGAAGGCTTCTGCCTTCCGGTCTAAGTACTTCAGTACCCAACCGTCCGCTGCCCTCCCCCCGACTTATTCCTTTGTCAGCGCCCGCCCTATGCGCGATCACCCCATCCTCATGGAGGAGCTTGATCATGCCCTCCACCTCACCTCGAATTCGAGTGCCCCGGGCATTACGGGTGTTGGCTACCAGGCCCTCAAAAGCTTGCATGCCACCCATAGTGTTCCACTTCTCGCACTTTATAATGAGTGCCTGAATGCTGGACACCATCCCCATCCTTGGAAGGACGCTAAGGTGGTGATGCTCCGTAAACTCAATAAGAAAGACCCTACTGCCCTTAACGCATACCAACCTATCACTCTCGAAGAAACAATGGGCAAATTACTTGAGAAGATTATCGCTAATTGCATCCAGTTCATTGCCAACGAACTTGGCGCGCTCCCCCCTTCCCAATTCGGTACCCGCCAAAAGTCGGGCGTTTTGGATGCCACCTCAGACCTCGTAAACGAAATTGAGTCTGCATGGGCTAAACATCATGTCACGACGGCTCTTGCCGTTGACGTGGCTGGTTTCTTCCCCTCAGTCCAACATCCCCGCTTACTTGCCGTCCTCTCCGAATTAGGGTTTCCCCCTCTCCTCGTCTCCTGGGTCCTCTCCTTTGTTTCAGACCGCCGTGTTGCCCTGTCTTTTGATGGCTTTACCGACACTCTGACCCCCATACCCAATATGGGCGTTCCCCAAGGCTCACCCATCTCACCCATCTTGTCTGCACTTTTCACGACCAGCCTCCTTACCTCTCTCCAGGTCTCTGACCCTCTCATCTTCGTCCGCACTTACGTGGACGACCACCTCCTTACCACCTCTTCGAGTTCCATCACAACTAACATTGCGCGCCTCGAACAGGCATACATCTCTTTCTCCGCAGCATGCCATGCCCTCGGACTCTCCCTGGATGATGACAAAACAGAGCTCATCCACTGGACCCGGCGACTCGCTTTACACGAAGACTCCCTCATTCACCCTATACACCTGCCGCGACAGGGCCTCCAACCCCTCCGAATAGTTCCCTCCCGGCCTTTGCGCTGGTTGGGAATTTTCTTTGACGCACAATTACTGTTTACGGTTCACGTTCAATGCATGTGCTTTAAAGCCATGTCCTCTCTTCGTGCCTTGGAATTACTCGGCAACACTTTACGCGGCCTCGACCCGCTCCACCTCCGACGTCTCTACATTGGATGCATACTGCCAGTCCTACTATGGGGATCCCCCCTCTGGTTCACTGGCATACGGCAAAAAAGTAAATGCGATAAAATGACCCTAGTGCAATCCACTGCGTGCCGCCATATCCTTGGATCATGGCGCACATCTCCGCGTGGCCCCTCCGAGGTCCTAGCATCCATTCTACCTATCCCCCTTCGCCTAGAACGTACCAAGTCTCGTGCGGCCATTCGTTACCTTACCACTATGCACACCCTCCTTCCAATATGCACTACGCGTAAAGGCACCATTACCACATCCTTCATCAACCGGGTCCCCCCTGGTTGCAAACGAGTTCCCCGATACACTCGCCCGCCTTGGATTGCTTTACCGGCTCTACACCACATAAGCATCGACCGCGCAATTGACCATTCCCAAGAAGCCCGAGATGCGCTCATTCAGTCACACCATGGTCTCATTGACCAACTGAAGGATGTCCCCTCTCGCCTCCTCATCTATACTGACGGCTCCCGTAAGGGCACGTCCCCATCCTCTTTTTCTGGCGGTGCTGCCGGAGTCTGGTTTTACCGCGGGGAGACTGTTCTCACCCACGAAACCTACCTAGGTTCATCAGTTCATGCTACGGACTGCGAACTCGCTGCCCTTGCCGATGCCGTTTGGCTATTGGCCTACTCTTATGATTTACACCCGGCGGTCACGCAGGTGGAAATCTACACTGATTGCGAAGTAGCCCTCACCCTCCTCACTGACCCTCGCCCGGCCCCAGGCGTTAACGTCGCCCTCTTTATTCGGAAATGTCTCAAAATCGCTACTAAGCGGTTTCCCCATGTGTTTTTCCACTTACACTGGGTCCCGGGACACTCCAATGTGGAAGGAAATGAATTTGCTGATGTCCTCACCTCTGGTATAGTGGACAACCCCCCCCGGACACTTCTCCGTTTCCGCCCACTATCCGCTTCCTCCGCGAAGCTGCCTCCTCTACGGCGCTTTCACAATGGAAATCCGATTGGGCCTCTACCTGTCGTAAATTCCGAGGGACTTCGGACGCCCATTCCATGGGCTCTACCATGAACCCCTCTACTAAGCCATCCACCCTTATGCAGAATCTCACCCTTGGCCGCCGCACTAAGTGCAAAGTTTTTCGGACACTCCTCGGTCACGCCGGCTTTGGCACGTACTTTGGACGTATTCCGGGACATGACCCTATGTGTCCTTTTTGCCACGCTCTGGAGACACGAGCTCACCTCCTGCTCTCCTGCCCACACACCCTCCCCGCCCGTCGCGCGGTGTGGAAAACCCCCTTACCCTCCATGGAATCCCAATGGTTTTCCAAGGACAGTCTCCCAATTCTGGCATCATTCCTTGACTCTCACCCCGCCTTCGAGGCGGAACCCATCCTTGTCTTCGACCCGGGTGGCCCCACAGTGGTTCATGTTTCTGACTTAGGCTTTGCCATTGGCAACTAGTCAAGATACCACGTCCCCCCTTTATTACTGGACATTACCCAGTTCCCATCTCCGCTTATGGCTTCCTGCCACTATTATTCCTTCTATACCAACTACCATCTCACCCAATACAGGGGCCTAAAGGCCCCTGGAGCGTATTTTGTACTAGATAGTCATGATGCGCTATAGAAATGCAAAAAAAAAAAAAAAAAAAAAAAAAGTCTCAGCAAAAAGCCTCTCACTATTATGTAATAGCCACAATTACCCTCGCTGAACTCGGAAATCAAGACCAATTATTACTACGTCAATACCCAGACATTAGTATCTTTTGTGCATGTATTGCTCAATGCGTAACATGTGGCAAGCGGTATTTAGAACCAAGTCCATCTATCTGATCGAGAAACACCTCACCGATTTGGGGTCTAGACAATCCAGTGAGTTCCCCCGGGGGCAGTATAATTTCGGAAGCGAAGAAACTGAGGCAGGGAAAAGATTTTGCGAAGTAGAAGAATGATCTTCTTGCATTATAACAGAAAGCTAGTAGGAACTTTTAGAGCCCCGGATTCACAGGAGTTTCCCCCTATGGGAACCAAGTACTTCTCGCACCAAAGTGAGACCTGAATGTACCGGCCTGAGCCGTATAGCTCTTTGCGGAAATGTCTAAATGACAGGCTCTCATGCTCCCGGCGAACATAGCATGCCCCCGTTTTGGTAGGGGTGGCTCTATTCCCACGCCGGCATTGCTCGCGCTCTCACTCTGTTGGGGTCTGTTGCAAGAAACGCAAGTTTAGTACACGTCAATTGTTCACTGTTATTATTCCATTAGTCTGTATCAAAACGAGAGACTGGTATCATTAGGCGAAAGAGAAAGGGTGGAAATAGAGATGAAATCCATTTAGAGCTGAAATGAGTAACTATCATAAGGACGTTAGGTGTAGCGAAGAGTTGCGTGAGGGGAAAAAAGAGAGCAGCTATGTGACAAGGGTAAAATAAATATGGAGGAAGCTGCGGACGACCAGCTGAAGCAATCATTACTCCTCTTCGGGGGCAAGCTCCTCTTCATAATCACCCTCTTCCAGACTAAAAACCCCAACGTTAGCGAGTAAAGTTCAATACGCGTACAAATGCTTACGTGGCATCCTGGTACTGTTGGTATTCGGCAACAAGATCTTGCATGTTGGACTCCGCCTCCGTAAACTAAACAGATGGTTGAAGTCACTGCCGCTTGCTTAGGTGCACAGAATAACGAACCTCCATTTCGTCCATCCCCTCTTGGGTGTACCAATGCAAGAAGGCCTTGCGCTTGAACATGGCAGTAAACTGATCGCTGACGCGTTTGAACAGCTCCTGGATAGCGGTCGAGTTACCCAAGAATGTAACGGCCATCTTCGAACCGCGAGGCGCAATGTCACATTGGGCAGTCAGAACATTGTTCGGAATCCATTCTACAAAGTACGCCGAGTTCTTGTTTTGCACATTCTGCATCTGTTCCTCGACATCTTTCATCGATACTTTACCGCGGAACACGGCGGCGACCTTTTACGCATTCATAGTCAGCTGTTAACATTTCCAAGAGCAAGAGTAAACCTGTCATACGGTGAGATAACGGCCATGACGAGGGTCCGACGCAGCCATCATGTTCTTAGCATCAAACATTTGCTGTGTGAGCTCTGGGACAGTGACAGCACGATATTGCTGGCTCCCGCGGGCAGTCAGGGGAGCGAACCCAACCATAAAGAAGTGAAGACGGGGGAAGGGAACTGTTGACGTCGGTTAGCCTACCGTCCTTCCATTTTTTTCCGTCGGATGTCACTTGCCCATGTTAACAGCCAATTTTCTCATGTCCGAGTTCAGCTGGCCAGGGAACTAAGGCCGGGTCACTCTTCCACCATTGTCGTAAAAAGGCGACAAACCCACTTACACGAAGACAGGTTGTGACTCCACTCATGACTACCGAGACGAGGTGATTAAGATCACCATACGTCGGCGTGCTCAGTTTCAATGTACGGAAGCAAATTTCATATAGTGCTTCGTTGTCAATACAGAAGGTCTCATCAGAGTTCTCAACCAACTGATGCACGGAAAGCGTAGCGTTGTATGGCTACGAGAGACGGACAATATCCGCATAAATACCAACCCAACCAGGAACGCGGGCCAGAATCTTACCTCGACAACAGTATCGGAAACCTTTGGACTTAGTACCACCGAGTACGTGCACATCATACGATCGGGATATTCCTCGCGGATCTTCGAAATCAGCAATGTGCCCATACCGGCACCAGTTCCCCCACCGAGGGAATGTGTGATCTGGAAGCCTGTCAACGGGGCAGGTGCTAGATATTACCAAAAGTGTTACAAAACGCAGAACGCACACAAGATAGTGTTGCTTACCCTGCAAACAGTCCGTAGCCTCGGCTTCCTTCCTTACTACATCAAGGACAGAGTCAACAAGTTCGGCTCCTTCTGTGTAATCTAAACAACTTGTCAGACTATTGAAGATCGCCAGGTCCGACGCGTATACTTACGTCCTTTCGCCCAGTTATTGCCCGCGCCGTTCTGCCCGAACACGAGATTGTCCGGGCGGAAAAGGCCACCCAAAGGGCCACTGCGCACAGAGTCCATAGTCCCCGGCTCCAAATCGACGAGAACAGCGCGCGGAACATATTTATTTGTGCCAGCCTCGTTGTAATATACAGAAATCCTCTCGAGCTGAAGGTCGTTCGTGCCCGTGTACACGCCATCGGAATTAATACCATGCTCCTCCGAGACAACTTCCCAGAATTTGGCCCCTAAACTCTCACCCCGTCAGAAGAAAACGCGCATGCAGTCTGGAGGAAGCATATGCACCGATCTGGTTACCACACTTATTACGGAAAGACACCGGCATCAGACACTAGACTAGAATAATCGATCATAGAGGAGCTCACTTGTCCAGTCTGGATATGAACGATTTCGCGCATCCTGAATAAAATTGACGTGTAAGCACTAAGATAATGGACCAGCACTGTCTAGGACAGAGTATCCGGATGGATTATTGTCCGAGTTATTTTGACGCACATTTCGCGCGCAAATAACGCCAGCAACACATACTGAGCACATGCCGGAGTTCTACTCACCTAATGATGTCTGCCAGGTTACAAGGAGGAGGTCGGGCTAGCGGTAGGTAAGGAATTAAGGTGAACAACCGGGAAGAAAAGCACCGCGTGTGGGTTCAAGCGGCGACGACACGTAGTCCATATTAGGAATTCCCTTGTGGCGCATAAGCACTTTATGACGTTTTACTAACTTGAACCTTAGCCGGGTGAAACGAGCAACTATATGTGATGCTGTCCAAGGACAAGCACTTACCACCAAAGGTTACAGATCAGTCATTGAAAGTGTCGTATTATTTCGCAGCGCAAAGTTAATAACGGGACTTTTGGACAGGATTAGTACGTACTACAGTTCGGAACTGATTCACTCCAAGCAATCTGGAATCTGGACTACGCGGTTTTACGTCCTCATTGTTCTTTGTAATGACAACAACCGCCCCTCGCACTCATCTCTGTGTCTAGTCTCTTCTTTGAGTAACATCTTCTGCTGTATCCATATTCCTGGCAGAAGGCCAGTCAACTAGATGAACAAGCGTATTGATTTAACGAACCCCAACTTGACGCTCCGCACGACATGAGTAGAGCCTGTATCTTCCCTACCTAATAGAGCTTTCAGTGAGCTTGCAGTGGATTCCGGTCGCCGATGCAGATGTTAAAATTATCGTGTTAAAAAATGTGAAATTGTGACCTACTTCTACTCGGGCGTCTGTCGATCACATGCATTTACATGTGCGCCGCGCTGAGCCCCATCAACTCTGACTTCTCATAAGATTATGTGTAATGCATGCAGTGGTCCGTCATATAGCCGAAATTCAAGATTGTTCGGTTGTTCCAAAAAAAAACTAACAAGTTGGTCCGGCCTGTATGTGTACTGTACATGTCAGATAAAATCTCTGGGTATCAGATATTTAAAAGAGAGGGAAAACGTAAAAATCTGAGACAAACACAACACGTTGAATACGTTGAACCCTTATGAAGTTTCTGCACAGCTGTCTATCCACGCCGTTGCCGCGTTTCGGGAAGCCTTCTCTTGTGCATCCTCTTGGGTTGTTCCAACGCCTGATCCCAAAACAACCCCGTTTACTGTCGAAGAACATCAGCACTATTTACTCCTAATTAGGTTAAAATAGCTAAGACATACATGTGAGGGTCATTTTATAAGTCCACTCTCCATTATCGTTCTTTACAGGCACAGTTGGCGCACTCCATCGGAAGCCAGTATGTGAGCTAATATATTTCTTGAAGATGGGAAGGTAGCGCAAGGTCGGAATGTGATATGCACGCTCCTGGTCTGTTCGATGAAAATAACTTCGTTAGTTTCTCCCTAGTTACAGGGAATGAATGACCCCACCGAGTATTGCCAACGTGCGGAGGGCCGCGAGTTCTTTCGCGTCTTTCTTTTTCCCTGCGATACTACCAATCCCGTACTCTCGGCCTTCAACTATGGAACAATTCGTAATTAACCGAGGTAAGAGCATGCCGAACTTACTCGAACAAATTACGGTGTGTGTAGACGTGTTAGATGGCCCTAGCACCACGGTATATCTGTACTGCAGACGATCACCATGAAAATACTCGTTCAATGCACCTTGAGCAGCTAGATTCATCCATAAGCTGACTTGCGAACGGGACTTATGAGACAAAAAGTAGATACAATGCTTACACTTCGAAAGACACCTCAGTATCGACTTAACAGAGGGCGAAGGAGGTGGGGATAATGCCAACCAAGGTTTCAGATTCGCCGAGAATACGCTTTCTCCAGGCTCGCCGGTTCGCTCCGTTGGCGAATCGGTTGAATTTTGGCCCAAGATTGAGGATAACGCAGAATTTGAATCATTGAAGTTGTCTGTTACTACCGCGCCGGATGGCGTGACCTCATTTTCTCCGAGCTTTATATCTGACTCAATCGGGTCTGCGGTCTGGCTGCTAGGCGTGATAGTGGATAAAGAAGAAGACCTGCGTGAAGGTCGAGTTAATCGGGGTTGTCCGGCTAGACTACCGCTTCCTGTCCTAGTGTCCTGGGTCGCATCATGGATGGCGTTCTGGCCACCCCGGGCCGCAGCACTGTGACTGTGATTATTGTCCTCGGTGTAGGAAATATCGCGTTCGCAGGATCCTCCTATGAGGCAATACGAGCTTGGAGAAGGGGAGTAAAGACATTAGGAAAAAGCGCGTTGCCCAATACCACTCACTCGATAATTGATAAAATCACGTCAACATTTGGTCTATGCCAAGGGTCTTTAACCCAGCATACGTGACATAATCCAGCTACTCCTCCCTTATATATTTCGAACTCGCTCCGTTGTAGCGAATGAGGAAATTTAGGCAATTCCCCTTTTGATATGCACAACACTACCCGTGGCTCTTCTTTTATGTCGTAGTAAGGAAGTTCTCCCGAAAGCAATTGCTAGATCTCATGATAAAAGCAACTCTCAAAATCATTCAGGGGCAACTTCTCACCAGTGCCGTACATCCATAACTCCACACATCTCCCGGCTTTGTCGGAGACTGAGGGCCATTTTCGAAGTCGAGGTATTCAACGGCTGTCCAGCGACTTGCCCTATTGCCGTCTGATGTCATAGAACTCATAGTTCCATCAAGCTTCAATGTCCTGGATAGTCCAAAATCCCCCATAAGGGCGTCCCCAGTGTTCGTCACCAAGACATTGTTCTAAGTGGTGGAGTTAGCCCCAGTAGCTTGACTTCGTTGTATAATATACTTGACCACACACTTACACCTTTTATATCGCCATGTATAATGTTTCTGCTGTGTATATACGAAAGCCCTTTCGCCATCCCTCGTAGCTGCACGAGACGAGCGTAAGAACGGATAAATTACTAGGGCCTGTGACTAACGAGATGAATCAAGCTTGTTCGTGGAGCACTTTTAACGTACTCGTCGGCTGTGCCGTTCTTCATGAAATCAGAGACTAGACACGGAACTGGATTGCCGGTCTTGTACATCACCCCATGCAACTGCAATACATTAGGATGATGTAGAGAGCTCCAAGTATCGATTTCGCGCTTCAATCTCTTTCAAGTGGTCCTGTGAGTAACACCGTGACGAGCTTCAGGGTCCTGGGAGCAGACTCACCTTGATCGACTTCTCCAGGTTCTCGCCTTGGTCGTGCGCGTAGTGTTTGAGTACTTTAACGGCATACATTTTATCTTTTATTAAGATGCTGGACGGTTGGCAACGAGCTCGATATTTGAAGACCGAGGAGTAACCGCCGCGAGCAAAAGGATGGCCGTCAGAGTCAACCGCCTCTAACAAGCCGCTAAGGTCCTCAATTCGGGTTTCCAGATCAACCGAGGATAATGGTTGGGTAGACATGTGGCGATCATTGAAGTCCACGAGGGTACTCATCGAATGAAGTATTGCTGTCAATCTCTGGCCGCGCTGTCCTCAGTACGCGTATTCACAGGTCCTGTTGAACAAGCAGTTTGGGTTGGGTTGGCCCAAGGTGGGTGAGTGAGGTGGAGAGGTGCTTGAAAGAGCAGGACATCGGTATGTGTGCCTATAAGGAAGACTCTAGCGGTGCATCATGCTTGAGGCAAGCAGCGAGGCTTCCGTAATTGCACTTTTCATGACGACTTCTTATCACCATGAACTGTAAACTCACGCAAGCTTCAGCACTGCCCGAAGCTGTGTGGGAAGAGAACGGGGTGCCGGATATCACAACGCCTTAGTACATACAGATCAATGACCATGATCTCGATTTCGAGTTTTGGAGCTTATTGAGGACGAACGGTGAGCTGCCAGGGTATAAGTAAACAGTAGCCTGGCAGTAGTATCTGTAATTCATGATTAGCGTCGTTGGGACACAGCTTGGACCAACGGATATTACTCGGCCGCACGAGAACATGTGGCATAGCACCATCTTCACTGCTGTTTGTCAAATTTACCAGCACAATAATAGCACGGTAACACGGTTGAATTTGCCAATTTGGACTTGAAGTTGGTATGTATCGAAATGCCGAGTCTCCCGCTCTGCATGTTCACAGCGGCAATTGCCGGTCGCTTGACTCAAGCGGGGTTTTCCGTACGCCGACTTCACGTACGTAAACCACCATGCAGGTAGTCGGAACGATCATCTCTCCTCCTTTTTCATACATCAGAAAGCCCGATTAAAAACAGACTCGTATCAGGCTCGATAGCGACGAGTCCCGCGCAGCGAGAACCACTCCCTTTTTCAAACAAAGACTTCAATAGTGAGATAAAACATTCTTCGACGGAATATTTAATAGTTAACATGATAGCACAGGATCTTGGTTCAATGGATAACCTGGTCTACCCGCGACCCCACCCATTTGCCGCAGCAACAACAGCTGCCTCTCGGGCCTCCCTTTTTGTCCGCCCTGTGGCCTCTCCAATGATCTCATCGTCAACTGCATCAGAAAATGATGAATTCAAAATTCGATAGACTTCCATAAATTTCAACGGAAAAGCTACGTACGGACGACTCCGCATGACCAGCTGGGATGGTGATCAGGGCCAACAGAGGTATCCACGAACGTAATTCGGTTCGTCAAATGCTGTTGGACCGTGTAATCCATAAAAATTGGATAGTATGCTCGCGCATTGGAAAGATGAGCCGGGTTCTCCTCCTCTGTGAAAGTCCCAATAAATCCTATGCAGAATATGAGCGAAGGAAAGGGCACTGACCTAGCCTCAAGAGCGCTTGTCTGGCGGCTTCGCTATGTGCGGACTTGGTAGTGAAGGCGACCGCTCTCCCATACTCCTGATCGTTGACTGCCATTAAATGTGGATGTGTAATGAGCATTCATCCCGCTTAACAGCGTGAGACAGGCGTACTATAGCAGGTGGAAATCCATTGCGGGTTATGTACCTCTGGATCATTAGCTGACGACTGTTCAAATCGGACGGTCATCCCGTTTTTTATGCAAGCATTAGTCAGAGCTGTTCTGTGACCTATGAAGGAGTTGGGAGCCAACGAAGGGTTATCAATGATCCAGTGCTCCATCCATATTCATACTAACTATTTTTTGGATTCCAAGTCACATCAGTGGTAGGAGGACTGACGGTTGGCCAATTGATCGTAGACGCCATTGTTTACGGACAAGTCTATGCGTCTGGCGATGGATCACGAAATGTAGAGGAGGTGGAAACAAGTGAGTCAATGCTCTACCGGTAGATCCACGAGTGTTTTATACGATACGGTGAAGTCTGCTGTGCCTTATTTATTCCTGGGCTCGCCGTGGGTCCGTAGTAGCTTCCGCTGCCGCAGTAGAATCAATGGGGCTGTACCCAAGTACGCGTTTGTGGCCTACCCCTTTACTTGAGACCCCTTTACTTGAGACAGTCCTGTGCGCCAAGAAGTTATGTTGAATAAATAGAACATCAAGCCTGGCTGCAAGGCGGTTCTGGCTTATAAGGTTCATAATCGAAGGGAGACAAGCGTGCGCCATACGCAGCACACGATGTGGTATCTTTGGGCAGTCACAATTGCGGCAGTGAAAGCGACAAGCACAATTAGGAGGCCGGTACAGCTTGACCGTGCACATACCAGACAAGCCTCATCAGGAAGTATAAATAACATGTTGGAAAAAGAAGGATTAGGATCTGAGCTATGTAAATATGATGCGCAGTTTTCATAGATTTTCTGCAAAGCCGCCCCTCCATACAATTGCCGCGTTTTGGGCAGCCTTCTCATGTGCATCATCTCGTGTCGGTCCAACTCCAACGCCCAGGTCAACTCCATTGACTATCGAATAGGTTTAGCACTATTCCATTTTAGCCGAACTCAAAAGTTCTGGACATACATTTGAGAGTTACCGCGTGAACCCACTCTTCGTTATTCTCCAGTTCAGGCACAACTTGAAAGTCCCATTCAAAGCCTTGATACGCGGTTATGTGTTTTCTCAAAGTAGGCAGATAGCGCAAAGCCGGGATTCTTAATGGGTCCTCTCGACCTGTCAAGATAGATGTTACTCAAATCCTGTTTATCTCGGAAGAAATCACTTACGAAGTCGTTCCAATGCACGCAAAGCTGCAAGCTCTTCCGCTTCCTTTTTCTTACCCCGAACACTAGCAAGCCCATATTCTCTGCCTTCAACTGAGGATGGCTCACAGTTGTTGAGTATGGAACGAGGGGCAGATAGAAAACTCACTCAAACAAGACACAGTATGCACGGGAATATTCGTCGATCCAATCGTCATGGAGCCGTATTCATATTTCAGACGGTCACGGGAAAGACCGTTGTGATACTCATTCAACACGACTCGAGCGGCTAGCGTAACATATGATATAACTTGTGAGTAAATAGTTGTCCACAATGCTTACATTTTCCTATGCGCTCCAGTGTTTTCTCAATCGAGGGAGAGAGAGGAGGGGGCACCTCCGACCATGGCCTTATATCTGCTGCAATTGAGTCCATCTCAAGTTCTCCACTTTCATAATAGACCTGACTCACTCCTGCCTATTAGCTCTCCAGTCGTTGTAGTGGGCAAGGAAGGGGGACGGCGTAAGGGCGCAGTCGCTCCAGGAATCTCAGCTGGATCGCCGGCCTCAGCCTCAGCAAGCTGGGCGGCGTTCTGGATAGCGTTTTGGTCGCGCTCGATGCTGCAATCGTTATCGGCGGTGATAGCAACATCACAGGTCTCTCCTTTGAAGCAACGCGAGCTTGAATAGAGATTAACAGGATTGGGTAAAGGCGTGCCACTTAATACCACTCACTTGATGAATGACGCAATTATGTCAATACTTGGCCTATAACCAGGATCTTTAACCCAACACATGTAGCACAATGCAATTATTCCCTCCCTGTATATTTCGAAGTCGTTCCGTTTTAGTGAAGGGGGGAATTTAGGCAGTTCCCCCTTTTCTATAGTAAATACCACTCGTGCCTCTTCTGCAATTTTGATGTCATAGTATGGGAGCATGCCGGATAAAAGTTGCTAGGATGAGTGGTAAGGTCAGTCGTCATCGGGAAAACCAAACTTAATTCCATACCAGAGCCGTACATCCATAGCTCCAAACATCCCCCGCTTTGGCTGGTGCTCTAGGCCCATTCTTAAAATCAAGATACTCGACAGCTGTCCAGCGACCAGCCCTGTTGCCGTCTGACGTTGTTATACTCACGGATCCATCGAGCTTTAATACTCTGGACAGTCCGAAGTCTCCTACAAGGGCATTACCGGACTTCGTCACCAAGATATTATCCTGGGCAGAGAAGTATGATTTCAACTGGCCAGAAACGAGATTTTAACCAAACTTACGCCCTTGATATCGCCGTGTACAATATCTCTGCCATGTATATAGGATAGGCCTCTCGCTGTCCCCTGCAACTACGTAGAGTAAGCGTGAACACGGGTCGAACGTTAAGAAAAAAACGACTTACGAGGTGTATCAAGCTCGCAGTAGGTGCGTCTTCAACGTACTTTGCGGCTGTACCGTTCTCCATGAAATCCGAAACTAGACATGGAATTGGGTTGCCACTCATGTACAGGATACCATGCAATTTTAGTACATTAGGATGGTGTAGCAAAATCCAGGTGGAGACTTCACGTCTCAATTTCTTAAATAATCCGCGTGAGTGTGTGTATCATGGCAAGTGATGGAGCCTAGCGAACTGACAAAACTCACCTTGATCAGCTTCTCTTCTTGGGATCTATCCCGATTGCCCGTGTGGTATCTGAGTGCCTTGACGGCGTATACAATATCTCTTGCAAGAACGCCAGGTGAATGGTTCAGTGTTTTGTATAGAAAGACCGAGGAGTAGCCACCGTGGGCAAAAGGATGACCGCCAGAATCTGCCTTTACTTCTAAAAAGCTACTAAGATCCTCAATCTGAGTTTCTAGGTCGACTGATAATGGCGGCTGGCTAGTCGAAGAATGTCCACTGAAATCCGCGCCAGAAGTCATTGTACGGAAGTGTTGTAACTGCAGGTAAATCTCCGTCGATTTCTCAGCTCAGGTTACGCGTCTTTCACAACCGTTGGGTGAGTTGACGGTTTTGCGGGGAGCCAAGATGGTTAGAGGAGGAAGCAAGGCAATTGCGTGAGCGGGGAGGCGGTACGAAAGCTTATAAGGGGATTGATATTAATTCATCGCGACTACGGCAATTCGGATAAGACGAAGGCTTCTGTTGTTTAGTTTCCACAGACTTCTAATTATCTCGAAATACAGGCTCACATAGGAATACGAGTTCTTCCGAACTTCAGAGCTGTGCGGAAGTTGTTGGAGCACTGGATGTCGGCAGTCATTGCAGCAATTCAGTGCCTGAGAATGAACGGAGCCTGAACTAGAAAAGCGTTGCGCCGCGCCTCTTTGAAGCGCAAGTGATCAAAACACAGCCCCGGCCATTGCGAAGAATTGAACATTCGGCCCAGGAATAAAATACGTAGGGGTTCTGCGCGCAGAATCGCCGCACGACATCGGATTTACAAGCAAAATCATGCAAATAAACCGTAGGAGGATTTTGCTTAGTAGTGGCAAGAA
This sequence comes from Coniferiporia sulphurascens, assembly GCA_002794785.1. Taxonomy (NCBI): domain Eukaryota; kingdom Fungi; phylum Basidiomycota; class Agaricomycetes; order Hymenochaetales; family Hymenochaetaceae; genus Coniferiporia; species Coniferiporia sulphurascens. The sequence continues at coordinate 1,326,434 of NBBA01000006.1, forward strand.
CCAGTGCTGCCGCGGTCGTGGTAATCGAGTCTAGCGGCATTCGTATCCAGAATGGATTCAGTCGGCGATTACGTAAATCCACGATTTTGTCTTCGTGGCACTACTATCGTATGACCCCTATTACAAAGTCACTTCGAAAACAAAAAATTGTCTCAAAGGGGAGGCATCTCTAAATTTTGCCGAAAAAAATGGCAAGGAAGATTTATATACTGTACAACAGTGCAGAAGGATTTTTTCGACCCTATACCCACGATGTGGAGGTTGGAAACCCAAGTTTTGTCTGAAAATGTGACTTTGTAATAGGGGTCATACGATAGTAGTAGTACTGTCAAAAGCTGCAACCACCCTTGACCTCTAACCACCATCATCTCACCCAGTGCACATCCACTCGCACTGCCCCTAAACTCCCTGGGTTAACCACCCACACCAGTCCTCACTCACAGTAGACATCTGTCAAGCTGTTTTACGGCCTTGTTCATCATTCCACTCCCCCTTTTCCCCATTCCCCCATGCCCCCTTCTATTCCTTCACCTCCTGGTGCCAAACTTCAAAACCGATACCACATATGAACCTTTCAACCTCGTTGATGAAAATCAGCACATACTAGACTGGGCCATATGCCAGTACAAACTACAGGTCATCAGCATCATTGAACAACCACATAATTCATGGCACATCCTCCTCTACTGGGAACACCTCAGCTTTTATGGCCCATGCTTGGACTTAACATCAGTCCTCCTACAATTCAGAGTCAACACCACACCTCATGGCAACCTGCCCCTAGCCTCATGCACACAAGCTGCTCCAATTGCTGTCATGTCACACCTCTCAGAGTCACAAATATTGGACATTAAACAATTCAAATCCCATCAATCCTCACATCAAAAAAAATCAATTAATTTTTCCCACCTTATGCAATCAATATCAGTCATCATAGAATCCATAAAACCACCACCCCCTCCTGCTAAATTTGTTATTTTTATTTTTATTTTTATTTTTATTTTAAATGCATTTCTATAGCGCGTCATGACTATCTAGTACAAAATACGCTCCAGGGGCCTTTAGGCCCCTGTATTATGTGAGATGGGGATTGTTATAGATGGAATAATCGTGATGGGACGCTGTAAGCGGAGACGGGATCTGGGCAGATGCCAGTGAAAAGAGAAGACGTGGGATCTGGCTTAGTTGCCAATGGCAAAACCTGAGTCAGATATATGTACCACCGTGGGGCCACCCGGATCGAAGACGAGGATGGGTTCCACCTCGAAGGCGGGGTGAGAGTCAAGGAAAGAGGCCAGGATTGGGAGGCCGTCCTTGGAGAACCATTGGGCTTCCGTGGAGGGTAAAGGGGTTTTCCACACCGCTTGACGGGCAGTGAGGGTGTGAGGGCAGGAAAGCAAGAGATGAGCTCGAGTCTCCGGAACGTGGCAGACAGGGCACAGGGGGTCGCGTCCCGGAATACGTCCAAAGTATGCACCGAAGCCGGCGTGTCCGAGGAGTGTCCGGAAAACTTTGCACTTAGTGTGGCGGCCGATAGTGAGGTTCTGCATCAGGGCAGACAGCTTAGGAGAGGGAGTTTGTGTGGAGCCCATTGAGTGGGCGTCCGATGTCCCTCGGAATTTGTGACAGGCGGAGACCCAGTCGGATTTCCATTGTGAGAGCGCCGTAGAGGATGCAGCTTCCCGAAGGAAGCGGATGGTGGGTGGGAACTGGATAGTGCCCGGGGGGGGGTTGTCCGCAATGCCCGAGGCGAGGACGTCAGCAAATTCATTGCCTTCTACATCGGAGTGTCCCGGAACCCAGTGTAAGTGAAAAAACACACGTGGGAACCGCTTGGTGGCGATTTTGAGACATTTCCGGATGAGGAGGGCGACGTTGACGCCTGGGGCCGGACGAGGGTCGGCGAGTAGTGTAAGAGCCACTTCGCAGTCTGTGTAGATTTCCACTTGCATGACAGCAGGGTGTAAATCGTAAGAGTAAGCTAGCAGCCAGGCGGCATCAGCAAGGGCAGCAAGTTCACAGTCCGTAGCATGGACTGATGAACCAAGATAGGACTCGCGGGTGAGGACTGCCTCGCCGCGATAAAACCAGACCCCAGCGGCACCGCCAGAGTAAGAGGATGGGGATGAGCCCGTACGGGAACCGTCCGTATAGATAAGGAGGCGAGAGGGGACATCCTTCAGTTGGTCGATGAGACCATGGTGTGACTGAATGAGTGTGTCTCAAGCTTCTTGAGAGTGGTCAATCGTGCGGTCGATGCTTACATGGCGTAAAGCCGGTAAGGCAATCCACGGCGGGCGAGTGTATCGGGGAACTCGTTCGCAACCAGGGGGGACCCGGCTAATGAAGGAGGCAGTAATTGAGCCTTTACGCGGGGTGTGTATAGGGAGAAGGGTGTGCATGGTGGTAAGGTAACGAATCGCCGCACGAGATTTGGTACGCTCTAGGCGGAGGGGGATGGGTAAAATGGAGGCCAAAACCTCAGAGGGGCCGTGTGGAGACGTGCGCCATGATCCAAGGATACGGCAGCACGCCGTGGATTGCACTAAGGTCATCTTCTCACACAACCCTTTTTGCCGTGTGCCGGTGAACCAGAGGGGGGATCCCCATAGTAGAACCGGCAGTATGCACCCAATGTAGAGACGTCAGAGGTGTAGCAGGTCAAGGCCGCGTATGGTGTTGCCGAGGAGTTCCAAGGCGCGTAGGGATGACATGGCTTTGAGGCACATGTGTTCGACATGGACCGTAAACCATAATTGCGCGTCGAAAAAGATGCCCAACCAGCGGAAAGGCCTGGAGGGTACAATTCGAAGGGGCTGGAAGCCCTGGCGCGGCAAGTGGATAGGGTAGATAAGGGAGTCTTCGCATAGATCATGTCGGCGGGTCCAGTGGATGAGCTCTGATTTGTCGTCATCCAGGGAGAGTCCGAGGGCATGGCATGCGGCGGAGAACGAGACATAGGCCTGTTCGAGGCGTGCAACGTTAGTTGCGATAGAACTCGAAGAAGTGGTCAGGAGGTGGTCGTCCACATAGGCGCGGACAAAGACGAGAGGGTCGGAGACCTGGAGAGAGGTGAGAAGGCTGGTCGCGAAGAGTGCTGACAGGATGGGCGAGATGGGGGAGCCTTGGGGAATGCCCATGTTGGGTATGGGGGTCAGAGTGTTGGTAAACCCGTCAAAGGACAGGGCGACGCGACGGTCTGTGATGAAGGACAGGACCCAAGAGACAAGGAGAGGGGGGAACCCTAGTTCTATGAGGACAGCACGTAGGCGAGGGTGTTGAACTGAGGGGAAGAAACCAGCCACATCGACGGCCAAAGCCATCATGACTTGATGTTTAGCCCAAGCAGACTCAATTTCGTTTACGAGGTCCGAGGCGGCATCCAAAACGCCCGACTTTTGGCGGGTGCCGAATTGGGTTGAGGGTAGTGCGCCGAGTTCGTTGGCAATGAACTGGATGCGATTGGCGATAATCTTCTCGAGTAATTTACCCATAGTTTCCTCGAGAGTGATAGGGCGGTATGCGTTAAGGGCGGTGGGGTCTTTCTTATTAAGTTTCCGGAGCATCACCACCTTAGTGTCCTTCCAAGGACGGGGGTGGTGTCCAGCATTCAGGCACTCGTTATAGAGAGCGAGAAGTGGAACACTATGGACAGCATGCAAGCTTTTGAGGGCCTGGTAGCCAATCCCTGTAATGCCCGGGGCACTCGAATTAGAAGTGAGATTGATGGCGTGTTCCAGTTCTTCCATGAGGATAGGATGGTCACGCATAGGGCGGGCGCCGACGAACAAATAGGTCGGTGGGAGGGCAGTGGATGGTTGGGTACTGAAGTACTTAGACCGGAAGGCAGAAGCCTTCTCCGTGGGAGAGGTCGCGATGGAGTGTCCTGAAACCAAGGAGGGGATTGGGGCACGTCTAGTGCCCATTGCCCATTTCGCCATAGGCCAGATTTTGTCCGGCTTGATGGATGCGGTAAACGAGTCAGCCCATGTGCGTTTTGCACGGCGAAAGATGCCGGCCAACTGTCGTCGGAGCACAGCACGATTTGCCGGAGAAGCTCCGTGCAAAGCAACCATGTGAGCACGACAGGAGGCGTCCCACCACTTGACCTTGTGGCCCCCTGCCTTCGAAGAAGACGGAGGGTGTGAGGAATCCATGGCGAGAACCAATGCATCGTGAATGGCGGCGACTTTGACGTCCAGGAGTTGAGGGGTGGCGCCGGAGAGGGCGAAGGCGGTAGTGAGGGGTGCATCAAGAGCTTCCAACCATTCAGTAGAGAGCGAGTCATCATACTTAGGGCGAAGGAAGGGGTCGAAGAATGGCGTAGAAGAGGTGGGGACAGACCAGGTGATAACAGCGTGGTCGGATCTGGATGGAGTATCCCAGGATCGTGTCCAGGAATCGCCCAAAGCAAGGTCCTCCAAAGAAGGGGAAGCCCACGCGAGGTCGATGACTGATTCAGTGAATTGGGTGGAAGGGTGGCGCCGGGTATCGAAGCCCGGCTGATTCAGGAGGTGCATGGCGTGTGAGGCGGCCCAGTGCTCCAGAGGACGGGCTTTTTGCGCGTCGCTGGCAGAGTGGGTGCCATGGTCCCAGTGGGTGGAGTGGAGGTTGAAATCCCCAGCTACCAGCCAGTGTGCACTTGGGGGAGCTTGAGAAGAGCGAGAGAGGAGATGGTTTCTTTTTTATTGGCATCATGATTGTATACATTGGTGACATAAAGTGGCCCAAGGCCAGTGTCAAAAATTAGCGTGAGTATGTCTCGGGATGGGGAGCGCAGGGCATCCAAAATCACCCGGGACAGAGGGATAGACTGGTGAACCAGTATGACCACACGCGGGCGTGTTAGTTCAGTGCCACCCGAGGAGGGGGACACAAAGACATGGTAGTTGGGCATGGCCGGGAAGCCGAAGACGGGCATACCTGATGCTGCAAACATGGACGGGGAGGCACCGATGGGGTACCAAGGGGGCTCCTGTAATAGAATAACTGCAGGTGGAGAGGGGGCACTGGGGGTTGACGAGAAGGAGTGGACAAGTGCTTCAACGTGCACTCGGGACGTTGCAACATGGTGTTGCAGGAACATCCAGGAACTACTCATCAGCTGGGGGTGGGGCGAAAGAGGAACGGGCATGGCCGCGCTGTTTGGGGCAGCTGGAAGAGTCGGTGCGGTGTTTGCCGGAACAGTTCGAGCATTTGGGGAGGTGGGTGCAGGGGGAGGAAGCCGGAAGGGCATCCCTTACACATCCGGGGCAGCGCATGCGGTGGTCCACCGTACGGTGGCGGCCAGCGCATATGAAGCACAACCAAGGACGGTTCCTGCAGTTTTGAACGAGGTGGCCTAATGCTGCGCACTTAGTGCATTGCATGAGACGGGGGAGGTCACGTCGGGCCACCAGTTTGAGCCGGCGGCCAAACATGTAGACTACACGGTTCCTCGGGGTAGAGAGGATGGCCGCTGAACAGGAACCCGTAGAGTCTTCGAAGGAGAAGGCGATAGGGGCTGACATGACGTCCTCGCCCAGGAGTGCGTAGGCCCGGGTCCAGTCGGGCTCTAGCGTCATAGGGAGTGAGAGGAGGTGAGGGTTGGCGGCGCGGAACTCCGCTTGGAGATCCGCCGCAGTAAAGGCGGGGAGGCCCGGCGCTGGGCGCGTGGGGACTTCAGCAATTTGGAGGCAGGCCCAAGATACGAGTTGGGAGACTGTGGCAGGGTAGACGCTTTGCACGGATGCCATCACAACTTCCTTCACGCTGTTCATAGTAGGGACGTGAGTGTTGTGGGCGAACGTCACGAAGCAATTGCCTCGATCGTTCCAATGGGCAGCACGTATGACCAGTTTGGCCGCAGTGGGAAAGCGTGAGAGGGCGGTCCTGACATTAATGGTGGTCTGGGAGTTGGTGGGTCACGCTTCAGCAGGGGGTGGGGCTCCATGGAAGCGGATGGCGAGGGTCGGGTCCGTAATAGTACGGATAACCGGGAGGACTGCACGCTTCGGCTCTTGTTTCACAGCGCTAGCAGTAGCGGGGGCCCCTGTCGACACTGGCGCTGCAGTAGCAGGGGCAGTGGCAGGGGTAGCCCCACCTGCGGCAAGACCTGGAGTGACAGGTGTCGGCAAGGTGGACCCGGCGGTGAGGTTAGAAGGGCCCGAAGGTCCTTGTGGTGGAGGAGGGGCAGTACTGGGGTTGGCTTTACCCTTCCCTTTCCTGTCTCCGGAGGGGGCAGACCCGACCCCCGAGGAGCATGGGGGGGGGCGTTCAAGGGCGTCCATCCGCTGCATCATGAAGGCCATCTGGCGCGTAAGGTCAGACATGACCTGCACCATCTGCTGTGGCAGGGAGGGAAGAGAGGGGGGGCTGGCCACAGTCTGTGAGGGCTGGGGCAGGGCGGAGGAGGGAGCGGGGCCAAGGGCCGTGCTGAGATGGGGACCCGCCACCGCCCGGAAGGCCTGCGTCGTGGCTGATTGTGCGAGAGGATCCTCCTGGACCAGAGCACGATTGAGAGATGACACCGCGAAGGCGATCTCTCCGAGGAGAGCAGCTGTTGGGGCGGCCGAGTTAGAGGTCGTTTTCCCGAGAGTGAGGAGTTCGTGGGAGGCACGCATAGCGGTAGTAGCGGCCAACCGGAGAAGGGGAACCTGCAGCGCCTGTGCTGTGGGGGACACAGGCGTGGGGGCATTGGTGGATTTGCGCTTTTTCCGCGCAGAAGCCGAGGAGGCCTGGGCGTCAGTGGCCCCAGCCTCCGACATTTCAGAGTCGGAGTCCAGGGACGAGATGGCTGCAGACGTTGGGCGGGACGGCCCATGAGGGGTTTCGTCTACGCAGGGAGCCGCCCCACCACCACCGGGGGGTGTAGTAGGGGCAGCAGGCTCAACGAGAGCGGGCGCTAAGTCACTTGGGAGATACTTCGCCCACATGGAGTCAGCGGTGGATTGGGGGGCCTGCAGGGCAGGAGCCAGAAAGGAGGGGAGGCCAGGTTGACCCCCAGTAAAGAGGGTTTCACCCGAAATAGCCCCTGAGAGAGGGAAGCCCAGGGTGACCGGGCACGAGATGTGGGCCATGACCTGGTCAGTTCCTCGGTCGCTCGCTACTGAGACAGAGCGGGACGGGGGGTGAAAGGGTTGGCGAGACGTGATCTCCACCACCAGTGGGGAAACTGTGGGGAGGATTTTAGGTGGAACCGGAGGCGCACGGGTGGCGCTCGAGATCGACCCCGAAAACGAGGAGGAGCGAGCAGCGACCGTTCCCCGAGGAGGCATTGGGTCGGTCCCTCGACCACGAAGAGAGCACGCACCGCCCCGTGTAGAAACAGTGGGGGCGTGAAAGGTCTCGTCGATGGGACGGGGGGGTTGTTGTTCTTGTTGTTGTTGTTCAGACATAGAGGGCAGAGTGCTCGTAAAGACTACCTAGATGGTGGTGGTTAGAGGACAAGGAGGATGGCTAAATTTGTTATTCCAATTCCTATCCCACCTGACAAAATTACTTAAACACTTCTGATCCACAAACCTCATATCATTCAATGGTTAAAATCCAGACACTTTATACCTTGTTAACCTCCTCTTGCCCAATACTTCAGATGGTCTCACATCCGTGTCTTTTACTTTGTAATGTAGCAGTATATGAATGCAGAATTTAAAAAATAAATATAAAAAAATATAAAAAAAACTGTCAAAAGCTGCCTTCCGTTTTAGGTCGATTTACTCACTTCTCTGTCCGATAGGTCCGTTCACTCAGGCTACTAGGATGAATATTTCGATTCGGCATGCCACCAACACGCAATTAGTGCCGGGTGCTCGGTGCGCAATTGGTGCAAGCTCTGTTGTCTCTTTGGAATTTACTACTGGCAGTGATCGGCGTTCAACTCCGATGGTGAATGAATAAACTTTTGACAGGATAGCAGGAATACACTATACGTTTGAACATCAAAAGACGAAACATAGTCCCTTTAAACAGTCACAATTGAAGCGACGGACGCGATCCAAGAAACTAATACGACCCGACCGTACACACCGTGGACATGTACCTCTTCAGGAAAAGTTAATCACATACGAGGAGATTGAGATCTGAGGCGAATGACAGATGGTAAGTGGAAGGTCTTATAGGCTTTCTGCAAAGTCGCCCCTCCAGACACTCGCTGCGTTTCGGGCAGCCTTCTCCTGTGCATCTTCCTGTGTCGCTCCGGCTCCAACACCCAAGACAACCCCATTAACTGTCGCTAGGGATTAGCACCACTCTGATCACCACGGTGATAAAAGACTTTGGGCGTACGTTTGAGAGTCATCCTGTAAACCCTTCCTCCTCTATTTGTGACGGGCGGACTCCATTTAAAGCCGGGGTACTGCCCTATATGATCTTCCAGTATGGGCAAGTAGCGTAGGGTGGGGGCTCGTATAACATCTTCGCGAACTAATAACATTTTGAGAAGTCTGAGATTTAGAATTTATCTTTGTAGACGAGGAATACTTACGGAGAGTTTCCGCTACACGCCAAGCCGCAAACTCGTCCCTGTGCATCCCTTTCCCTTTGACGAGTTCCTTCCCGAGTTCCCTGCTCTCAACTAAAGAAATCAACGTTTTAAGCAGCGATAATGACTTTACAGGTACACATACATAGATTCAGGCAGTTCGCAGCAAATTTGGACATGCGCGATGATCCACCGTTCTCACTGAATTTGTATTGCAAACCGGGTATACCCAGCTGTCGATCCAGAACTTTATCGGACAATACATCTTGAGGGGCCACGCTGGGTGAGCTCTAAATAACAAGATTGAGAGCGGCAGAGGTACCCACTTTTAGCAAAATAATGCTTTAGCATGTTCTCAGCGGAAGGCAGAGGGGGCGGTGGTATTGTTGACCATGGGTTCAACGCAAAGTCGATAGACCGTATCATAGGCAACCCGAATGATGGTGTTTCTCCTGTAAGTGGCAATGCAGTCGAGAATGTATCGCCAGACTCTGTAGAACTGGTAGCACCAGTCCGTTGTCCTGCTCTCAACATAATTAGCCCGGCTTCCCGGTAAGGTGCGAGGATATCGGCAGGACGCACCTTCAGCGTCGTGATTAAACGAGTGGGGTTGAGGATATGAGGAGTGGCTTATAAGCGACATCTCAAGTGAGCTATCATCCCCACCCACGACTACGATAGATTGTACTTCAGAGGAGGCGGGACTTCGGCCCTCAACGTCGTAATTAACATTATCCGCGGTCGCGGCACTACGGGATGGGTCTACACTCAAACCGAATGAGCTTGTAATAATGTCAATTTGTTTGGGTTCATACAGCACGTCTCCAGTATTACTCACTTGATGATTGATGCGATCATGTCAATACTTGGTCTGTGCTTAGGATTTTTGACCCAGCACATGTAACATACTCCCACTATTCCCTCTTTATAGGTTTCAAAATCGTTGCGTTCCAGTGAAGGGGGGATTTTAGGCAGCTCTCCTCTCGACAAACTGATCACTACTCGTGCATCTGTGTCAACATCATAATAAGGAAGCATCCCGGACAACAGTTGCTAAACTAATGGTCGGGAAAGCCATCGTTGTAAATGAAGCATAACGAACTCACCAAAGCGGTGCACCCGTAGCTCCAGACATCCCCCGCCTTGGTTGGGACTTTGGGACCGTTATCAGAGTCAATGTACTCGGCAGCTGTCCAGCGAATGGTCCCGTTTATACCTGAGGTTGAAGTGGTCGCGGTGCCATCGAGTCTCAGCATCCTTGAAAGCCCAAAATCACCCACAACTGCATCGCCAGACTTCGTCACAAAGACATTATTCTAAGTTGCAGATATAAATCTAACTGTTAGTCTATGTCATATCATCCGCACTCACTCCCTTGATATCACCGTGTGCGACGTTTCTGCTATGCATATATGATAGGCCCATCGCAATCCCTCGCAACTGTGTAGACTTAGTTGAGATAAAGACTGCCTTGAATTGCGACTCACGATATGTATTAAGCTCGGCTGTGGCGAAGCTGAGACATACTCGACGGCCGTTCCATTTTCCATGAAATCCGAAACTAGACATGGAAACGGATTGTCGTCCATATACATCACTCCCCGCAACCGTAAGACATTGGAATGTTGGAGTGGGATCCACGTAATAATTTCTCGTTTTAGTTTCTTTTGAACAAGTTAGTGAATACTACTGCGGCAAGTACGAAGAACTCATGAATAAACGAAGCCCACCCTGATAAGCCTCTCGTTTTCTCTTCCCTGACTGCCTGCGTAGTATCTCGGCATTTTAACGGCATATGTATCACCCTTTGTCAAAATTCCAGACATGCAATCGCGAGCTTGATAAAGAAAAACTTGAGAGAAACCACCACGAGCAAAAGGATTACTGTCGGGGTCGCATGCTTCTAGTAAATCAGTCAGATTCTCGACTCGAGTCTCGAGATCAAGAGGAGATAACAGTTGAGTAGCTGAGACGTAGTCTGCAAGGGGAGCCATTTCAAGGAAAAATAACGAAATTGTTTGAGTCAACCTCTGTGGAGCTGGATGGGTGACAGCAGTCGGCAAGGTACTTGCATGAGCAGTGTACAAGCAGTACACTAGCCCTAGACCCGCCTTCCGGAAGTTGCGTGAAAAGCGAAGAGCCGGTTTGAGGCGCATGCCCGGATGCAGCGACGCATCTTCAAGAACTTGGGCCTGGTAACTTGGAGCTTAGTTGTCGTGGCAAATGAGGCAATTGGGATACAGCCTTGGCCAGCGAGGAATTAATATGTAGCCACGAGGAGGGTTCCCTATCCGCGCAGAATCGCCTCCAGATCCGCTGATCAAAAGGAGCAGAGCATCGGAAAGTATTTCAACTGGCAAGAAGGAACACTCCGGATCGCAAACCTTGTGCGCACATTGTAAGCGCATGTTTCCAAGGTGCTCACGCACGTGGAATACAGATACAGACATGTTCATGTCTTCTCAATTATGCACGCGTAGATAGGATGAACGACCGATTTCAAATTCCCATTCGGACACAAGTAGCTCCGATACTATCCTTGAAGAGTCCCCTCATAGGCACTTATCCATGCACGTGCAGCATTCTGAGATGCCCGCTCATATGCTTCGTCCCGTGTCATGCCAACTCCGTCAGCCAAAACAACACCGTCGCCTGATCCTTTTCTGGTGAGCAAACATCCGTATCCCAAGAGACTGTATGACTGACATTTAATAACGCTCTTTATTGTCCACCCTTGATTATCAGCATGACTCGGCCCTGGTAGTACGTCCGATGTTATGCGATCTGCTAAATCATAATCTCTCAAATGTGCTCCGAAAATTGGGGTGTATGGTAGAAATGAGAAACGTGATTGTTCTTCAGGGTCTATCTCGAGTCGTTATTTGATACCCCCCATCGCAAGCTTGCAAATGGATCAAGGACGCACATATTTTTTCCAAAGCACGCAAGGCTGCCATCTCTTTGGCTTCCTGTTTGATTTTGGCTGTGGCTGAGCCGTATTCCTTGCCTTTGACTGCAATATACTGTTCAATAAGCCCGAGTGCAAGGCACATGGTAAACTCACTCAAACATGTCAAAGTATGGACGGATTGATTCGTCTCGTTAATTGACCAATTTGGCTTGTAAATCAGGTCCTTCTGGCTTGCAAAGCCATTGTTCAGAGCCTCCCGCGCGGCTTTGCCTTGGCGATTAGACTTTGACGAGTTGGAGAGAAAAAGAGTACGCTTACAGATGCCTTTGAAACGAAGAAGCGACTCCACCGAGGGTGACGGAGGAGGAGGCAACTTCGACCATGGTAACCCAGCCGTCCGGTTCAAGTCAGACATATCGGCAGTTAATGGTGTATTCAAAGGAGACTCGTCTGGAGTGAGAGTCTGAGGGGAGGTCGTATAGTTATAGTCTATCGAGATGCGCAATCCGGACAGGATGGGTGTAACTTCGAAAAACATTAGACTGTGGAAATTCTTAGGAATGTATAGCTCACCTGTATCGACAGACGTATTCGACACTGGTGTCGCCGATGGACGATAATGACCATTCTTTTCGGTGGTCAAATCTATTCCGCTATCGTTCGAGCTTTGACTTCCGGAAGTATTATAGGGGAATGGGCGTAAGTCATTGGACGAGTCATCTTCCGGGTCTTCCTCAAAGCAATATACCCTTAAAATTAAAGGCAGATAATTTCAGTAGTGGAAGCTTAGACAGAAATGTAAGCTTCGTAGGCTCACCCAATCATCGCCAGTAAAACATCGATTCTTGGTCTATTTTCCGAATCCCTAACCCAGCACAGGGTGCATAGGGCCTCGACACGCTCTTTGTACCTTTGAAAAGCCAACCGTTGTGGTATTGGAGGGATTATAGGAAGCACGCCGGACCTGATCAAGGTCGGTAGTTGGAGATCACTGATATTGTGGTATGGCACTTGCCCCGACCACAGTTCCTAGTGGGAAAGGCATGAGCACAGGAAACTGTTAACTTATTTGGAGCACGTACCAGACAGGTACTTCCAAACATCCAAACATCGCCTGCCATTGTCGGAAATTTGGGGCCGTTTTCAAAATCAAAATGCTCGGCAGCAGTCCAGCGCCAAGCACCGTGTCCGCTGCTAGTCATACTGAAGCCCACTTGCTCGGGATCGATGATTGCAGACAATCCAAAGTCCGCGACAAGCGCGTCACCATTATCGGAAACTAGGATGTTGTCCTGCATGCGTGAGCTACACCAACTCTAAAGGTGAATTTGCAGGGCCACTCACTGCTTTGATGTCCCTATGCACCACACCCTGTTTGTGCAAATAGGAAACTCCTCTCGCTATTCCTAAAATCTGCAAGAAGAACGTTGAGTTGAAGTAGGATATCCATGAAGAAGCTAGGGAGAACATGCGGGAATAAACTCAACAAATTTCCAGAACAGCGCCGGCTGAAAGTCTTCTCGCGCAGTATAACACTTCGCTGTTCCGTTCTTCCTGAAGTCCGACACAAGGCAAGGAACAGAGCACTCGTCTCTGTACAGATAGCCATGAAGGCGGTGAATGTTTGGGTGGCTTAGTCGCACCCATGTATAGGCTTCCTTTAATACTTTCTTTCGAAGACATGAGGCTCCTGCGCGTATGAATACTTGAAGTTACTTACCTTCGGGATCATCGACCTGGAAGTCCCTCCAAACTGTCTGAAAGACTTGACAGCATAAAACTGTAGGCTATTCGAGCCTGAATGTATGGGTTTGTACTTGTAAACGTCCGCAAACGCCCCGAAACCAATAGGTGATGGCGCTGCCGGCTCTAGCACCTCACTTAGATTCTTCACACGGAGGTCAAAGTCCGCAGGCAAGCGATCCCTGATACTATCCTCGAAGGAGTTGTCTGAAGACATGGCTACTGGATAGTGGAAGTCGCCCAAGTAGTGAGGTTGGGCGGTCTGTTGCGTCCTAGTAGGTCCATATCAAGCTGCAGACGGTACCAAGCAGTTGACATGAGGCGATGAATTCTAAGAAGTGGGAAAATGATGTAGGTCCGAGTATAGAACCGCCCTTCCTCCATGAGTAAATCTTTTTTTGGCCAGCGAAGACGGCTTCATCGCGGCGAAAGAATTGGGAGTCTGACGCAGCAGTGCAACTTGAAAAGACCGCCCAAGTCGTTTCGAGGGTCGACATGCACTGCGCTTGTATGTGTTTGTACGTAAATAGCTGCACTCGGCAGTCGCCGAAGTCAATACGCACCCACAAATAGCGGAAGAACCTTAAACACGGTAGACGACGGAACTCTCAGATAACCCCCCAATCTTCCAGGGTGTACTTGAACGTTTGTATGTATAATTGCAGAAGTGGCTTAGCCATGAGGACTGTTCGTAGAGACTAAATTACCCTTGCATAAAATTATTCGGAGAATAAAATGTGTAAATGTCGATTCGCGCGCCAATTCTGGGTCAATATAACGGAGCTCGGACTAGACGATTTTATAATGGACTATGCCTTCGGCGGTCTTCTGCTAGATTCCGTGGGTCCATACTGACACAGCATTTCTTGCCGCTTGCTCTGCTGCATCTTGTTTTCTTGATCCCACGCCACTGGCTAAAGTGACGCCGTCCCCTTCAAAGCACGACCACAAACATTAGAACCCGATTGCGTGTGGGTAAAAGCGGAAGAAATAAGCGCTCACTTATCAGTTCGCACTTCCACGTCTTCATGTGGTCCACCCCATCATCCTCGTACGAAAATTGAACGCGGCCTGCTAGACCGTTCTCTGCTAGATAAAGCTTGAATTTGGACAAGTAAGACGGGAAAGCATCAGAAACCGAGGGATCTTCAGCACCTGCCCATACCTCTAGTTAGTAAAGCAGGTATCTTAAACGAAAAAAATCGATACACACGAAGCCTCATTAGTGCTTGCCGAGAAGCTTCGTCTTCGGCTTTCTTCTTGTTCCTGTTAGCAGATCGACCGTACTGTACACCGTTAACTTTGAAAAGAGCTCAGCTGCTTCACAAAACACTATAGGCGTGATTACCGACTTAAGCAAATCGATGTCCACAGAGCAAGATGGGGTTCGCCATCGGCATTTGTAATTAGTTTAAACGGTGTCGACTTCCTGTGTCCAATCATGTAGTTGAACAATGCCGTTTTGTTCGCTTACAGATATCAATACTTGGCTTGCAGAGAAATAAGGAAAGAACTCACAACCTATCTCACCCAGTGTGGTATCGGGAGATGGAGGCAAAGGGAGGGCACCAAAGCTTTTGCTTCCATTATTTTGAGTAGGACTGTGACTAGCTTGGGTGTATGTGCAGCTTGCTCTGCAAGCGGTCGTAAGTCGGGCCTAGATGCATTCGTTCTTTGAGGGCCACCGTCTCCCCCTCCGGAATGGGACCAGTCACTGAGGCTGACTGTATCATCATGATTCTCCACCTTCAAATGGCTGTTCACTGTAAATCGTTAGACAATTTCTGGTCGAATACCATTAAAATCATACTCTTCACTGTCCCGTTACTTTTAGAGGAGTTCGATGACGGCGAAGAAGCTGCGCTTGAACTTAAAGTTGTATCGTCTACAAGTCGGAAGCTTTTTTGTTCTGTAAAGTCTGAAGTTCTGCTGTCAGCTGTCAGTGCTGGAGTATTGGCAAAGCTGGCAACACTGGATTGCTGATAGGATACCGAGGTCATCCTTTCTACCTCAAATTCTTCTCGAATTGCTTCAAGATCTTTTCCCTCAACAAGTTCACTGAAGATGCAAGATTAATTTTCTGTAGAAAGAAGCGGAAAAAAAGACTTACCGTAGGATATGGACCAGTTCCTGCATTTTTTTCCGGTCTTCCTTGGATTTCTTCCAACATAAACCACATAGAAACTCTAAGTTGCCTCTCAATGCTTCAAATTCATGTTTGACAATACCAGGAGCAGGAAAAACGGGGTAGAGTCCTCGGTTGATCTTTAAAGGGACCAGTTCGAGCTTCGTCTCGTGATAGGGCACTTTCCCTGACCACAACTCCTAAGTCGTCACGTCAACCAGGAAACAGCTCAGTGAGAAAAGCACTTACAAACATCGTCATTCCAAATGACCACACATCTCCAGGCTTCGTTGGTTCGTGTATGGCCTCGTCACCGAGTTGTATAAACTCAACGGGCATCCATCTTATTGCGCTGATATCATTATCAGGATCCGCACCCAATCCTATTTTCTCGAGCAACAACCGTATCCGCGGCAGACCAAAATCTGTGATTTTTGGCTCTCCGTCAGCGTCAACGAAAATATTGTCCTAACATCTTCTAGTGAGAAACAAACTATAGAGTGGGAAACCAAAATGAAACTGACGGCTCTCATATCACCGTGCGAATAGCCAAGGGAATGTAGGCAATCGAGACCTTTGGCAATTCCCAGTAACTGTATAAGATGCTTAGCCGCAGTCAACGTGGCACGGGAGCCATTAAATGAATATGTACAAAGTTCATGAGATTGATGTCCTTTTGTTTCTGTAGATAGTCTTTTGCAACAATTGATTCTTGATACACCGGACAAGGCAAGACGCTGTCAACACTGTCGCACCAGCCGAGTATATTTGCGAAGTTACTCGTAGTCCCCGATCGACAAAACTGACTCCAAAATGCCAGTCCTCGCATTATTTCCTGGGGCATATATACTCTTGTGAGTACATTAAAAGGGAGTGGCATAAAGAAAAATTACAGTGAACATCTCTTTCTTGGCGGCAGGTGTGATCGCTTTAGGAGACAGCCCATTGTACACTTTGACGAGGGCGGTGTTGCGCTTGATCTTTACTCTATGCAAATAGAATCCGACCGGCGAGCAGACGAGTTCTGAACGGGATCTTATGGTATCTGTAAGGTTCGCCACGTAGTTTGTCGTATCAACGCCGTCAAGAAAGTGAGACATATTGAGCGAGTCCATAGTATTCGGGGCGTCCACCATGTATGCGTAAAGCTATAGCTATTGAAGAGTTTGATTTGTGGTGGAGGAGTCATGAAGATGGCACAGCCGGATACGGAACTTGAAGCTGATGCCCGTGTACGGCTGTCATGGCTAACTCCGAACCGCGCCTCTTCATAGGGAAGCTGGCCTGTGCACGCAGACACAGCAAGGCTTTCGAGAAGGTTTGTGAAATACCCGTCATCCAGCGTCGACCATCCTGAAGTTCGTAACTCTAGTTGTGCCCAGATAGCACACGATTAATCGATATGAGGCGGGTAAGCAGCCCGCCAGTGCCAGTGGGACACCCGGAGCGGTGCTTCGGGTTTCTACTCGCCCAGAGGAACGCTGAAAAGGAAGCATCGCCAGGACTCCTAAGGAAACACGAGGCAGAATCTTCGCTGAGCATGACGGCAAGTTACACAGGAAATCAGATCACAGCAGGCGGCTCGCTGACTTCAGGCGGTGCGTCAAAACCGGAATCTCGTTAGAAACCATACATTTTTATATACCTGTGAGGTCATGCAGACCACAGCACGCAGGCCACGACTTTTGTTATATGAGATGCCGTCAAGCATACGAATCTGGTGCCGCTTCCTAGTACTGCATCGCACCTAGCGGTGGTTTGCCCGTCCCGAGAACATCCAGTGAGTGGACCCCGGGAAACCGCATCGTCCGTTATGCGGATATAAGTCGCTAGGCAAGTGTATTCTGTAGATTCGGTTTTTCTTCGGATGAGATCTATCGTGATAGAAGACGAGCAACGGTAAAAAAAATCGCCTCTAAGGAGCTGAGAGCTCGGCACAGAAAGATATTACATAATTTAAGGGACACCTTGCAAGCTGCAATTACGGAAAGATACATATTTGCGTCGATTTAATTTACATGTTCACATCGTAAACCTATTCTTAAAATTTCTGGTACCCCACCAGATGCAAATAATGCTGCACATGAATGCATTAAGGCGAGTTGTCGTCCACAAGCACAGTGAGCTTTCATATTCGGAGACTACTCAAACTGTTAGAACGATATTGAGGTAGCTCTTGCAGCCTCTTCCTCGGCTGAGGCGTGCGAAACTACCCCGCCCAGACCAACAATGGTGTTACCTCCTGGCATAAAGCACATTTGGCTTAGACCGGGATTTCTCAGGCATGTTCTGAAGATGCTCAACTGTATAATGTAGACGACCAATTGGCAGGATATGCATTCCGCCAATCACCGCACACTTCGGTGTGCCATCGAAACTGATCTCGCAACCCGTGGGCATTCAGCCGATTCATGAATACAGGAAGTATGGGACCGAAAGGCTGATGTCCTCTTTCTCTAGAGCCATAGTCAAAGAACCGCTCGGAATAGTCCATGGACAAACACTGACCTACGGCGGCGTAAGCGTGCTTTGCCGCTTCTTCTTGCGCAAGCTTTTTCGACGGTCCAGATGCTTCTCCAAGCACGACATCATCAACTTCGAGAAGAAACAGGTTTGATGTTAAATTTACAAGAGCTCTTTTTCAGACATGCAAGAGGCGCTTACCGAGGATATTGACGGACCATGTGGGCGCATGATCCGGCCACATGAACTGTATTGAACCAGACATTTTCGAAGTTGCCTCGATAAAACGAAATGATTTCGAAGCGCTGTCATATATGCTAATTGCCGGTCATTAGAGCCTTCAATACACAAGCAACATTTTACCAAACAGGCTCACATATTTTATTCCCTTTTAAGAACTCACTAACTTTATCCGGGCTATTGCCCCCCGCTTCGCTTTGGTTCGTAGGCAAACTCTGTTTTATAGGTTTGTTTATTGTCGGAAACTGTTGCTCGGGAAAATCTTGATTGTCTGGCTTCCGAGGAGGTTCAATAGTAATCGATCTATCTTCTGTAGGACTTGCTAAGCTGAAAAAACCGATGTCTCTTGAAAGATGGTCTAATGTACTGTCCCGAGGGTATAAACGAGGTGTTAGCGATTGGTCCTCGAGTTCTTCATCCCCGCTCGTGCTTCCCGCCAACCCATTTTTCCTTTAAAATATAAATAATTAGAATACCAAATATCGTCAAAGAAAAGAGGAGAAAAGCACTTTATTCGTGCTAAAAGGTCGTCCACGTCAGGGCGATGATGGGGTTCTTGGGCCCAGCAGGACACGCAAAGGGACATAAGAAATTCCTCATATTTTTGCCAGTGGTCGTAGAGGGCCCTGGGAAAGTCAGGTAAACGGCCTTGGACTATAACTTGCACGACATATGCCTCAATCTTGTAATTGTAATAAGGGTATTCCCCCGAAAACAGCTCCTAAGCCTGCTTTAGCAGAATGTGACATGCTTAAATGGCATAGCCAAACCAATATCGTCATTCCAGCGGACCAGACGTCAGACGCCGTGGAACGCCTCGAGCTCGCCCCGTATCCTGAAACTTTCGAATCCGCTTCAAGAAGTTCGCGTGCCATCCATCGGAGTGTTCCCCTGCATCCGGAGTTCGAGGAATCTCGTCCAAAAAGTTTAGAAAGCCCGAAGTCGGCAATTTTGGGCACGCCTTCTTTAGAAGCGAGAATGTTCCCCTATAAAAATTTGTGAGTAAGAAATATCAACTTACATTGCGAAACGCTAATTCATTACCCCGCGCAAATCCCCATGGATAATGCCCTCCATGTGCATGTGCCCTAAACCCGATAGAATTCCCTGTATCTTGGTGCATGATCGGAAGGAGCAACACAAAAGTGACCTATTTAAATGACAGGGAGGACGTACGATGCCCATAATATCGGCTTCTGGATTCGTCTTCAAATAGTGCGTGATTTCCTTGTTTTCTTGCCACTCCGAAATAAATCCAGGCTGAAGTTCAGGCCCTGCCAAGGATGTGTAGTATATTCCCGTCAGTCCAAGTATATTCGGGTGCAATCCCACTTTTAGCCAGGAGACCAGCTCATAATTGAAGTTCTGCGGCGTTAACAATGCATTTAAGCTATAGGACATTCGGGCCTGAGTCCTCGAGTCTCGCCTTTTTGAGCTCCACTGGGCTAGAGAAGGCGAAACGGCGTAAGACCTTCAGTGCGAGTCTCTTTTTCCCAAGTGCAGCACTGTATATATCCGCGTAATGGCCAGCACCTTCAATGTCGAAGTCCGTATCACAAAGGAATATAGAGAAATCTAGAAGAAATGGAGGTATATCAAAAGTAATAGTGCTTTCTGGACCGACGCTGGACATGATGGGTGCGAGTTGCGATGACTTGACTTTGCGGTGTCTTCTGTGAATCTTTTTAAAAGAGCACCAGCACGTCTATTTAAGCACTAGTTGACTCACCGCATATCCCGCTAGCAGGACTTTCGCGATAATCATCTGCGGACATTGCATTTCGCCAAACCACTGGCAAGAATCAAGATTGGCTGGAGAAGTCGAACCTATCGTTACCACTTACGGCGGAGATAGGTACGTGTGCACGCCTCGGCGCAGTTGGAAGCTGTGGTCTTCCATCTTGATTTAATCCTGTCCTCCGTGTAAACAGCATTGGTAGGCGAAGCAGAAGTGGCACGTAAAGGAAGTAGAATCCCTGATAGCGGTGACGGGCATTAGGTAAGTGCTCCGAACACGTCGTGGCGAGAGTAAGACTTTCCATTCAGGGGTGATTGTCATATGATCGACGCCGCCTCAAATACTGGCTGCGTCTGAGGCTCAGATAGTCAGGGCTTATATGTGCTCCCGAGCGTTCGTTTAACCAAAGCAACGATATTGGCGACATTCATGGCACCTCCCTGTAAGTGCTACGCGAGTCTGTATCGACGGAAGCTTGCTGGTTTCGTGGAATCTGTTAAGTCGGTCTCTCGCAGGTTGAGGTTGACGAAAACCCTGCCAGGTCAACCAAGCCATTTAATTAGACTGGTTACTGGAAGTATGTCGTTGGCACGAAAAAAAAACGCCATCCTAGGCTTGACGTACTGGATAGAAAATGCGGCTACCTTAGCTGACGAACATTACAGGTGGGTGCTGGGGTCGTGTCAGCCGGTCTGGACATCAATGCTTTCCTGGGACGTTCGTGTGAAGGAATAAAATGGACGGCTGTCTTTGAACCTGTCCGCCCTCTTCCCTTTCGTTCGCCCACCTTGTTATCCGCCTTTTTCTACACGTCCTACGGAGCTGGCTCCTTTCATATATCGCGTTCATTGTCATTATAGTATGATGCGTCTCCTGGCCATCGTCGCCCTCTCCGTCGTCCTGCAAGAAGTGACTGGTAAAGTCCCATATATTCCCATTGGCCGGTGGGAGAGCACATTTGACTGATAAAACGTGCATTTTCCAGCCGACGGAAATGACTGGGTCAATCCGTCCTTCGTCCAGCAAAAGAGTGGGGCGCCTCAGGCGCAGAGCAGGATTGTCGAATTTGCCAAGTCGACTGGGAGCAATGGACCGTGGAGTAAGTTTCTCGTCTTGTCCTTCCCGTCGTCCTTCTATTGACAGCTCAATTGGTTTACCCCTCACCCTGCATCTAGCGGTTTTCGGGGGCGCGTCAATACTCCCGCCGAATGGAGACAAGCTCGACTATCTGAGCTGGGCACCATAGTAGGTCACTTCATCATTTCCTGCTGGAAAACAAATTCAGAACGGCCCCTCTGTTGTAGCCATTGGCCAGATTGTAATTGGTGCGCGGGCCCGCGTACGCACCTCATCACGGGCGGCAATAGTACCAACTCGACGGGGGCTGATGATCCTAGTGCTGATTCTGACTCGGCGGACGATGATCAAGGAGATGACAACGATGCCGCAGACGATCCCGACGACGATGACGGCAGCAGTGGAGAGGCTGGTATTATTCCGGACGTTATTAAATTCTTGCCCGTTCCAGTCGCACATCGAAAAATGGTCAAACGTGTCAGGCGCTTTGCACACGCAGAGAAAAGGTCTATTCTCATCGCACCCGGGGATAGGATCGAGGACTCTGAGGGTGACAAGCCTGATCTGGGTTCGGTAACGTCCGACATATCACTGCCGACAGTACTACCAGACCCTGTGTCACAGACGACCGACGACAGCAATGTGGCGAGTGGGACCGCTGCAGCTGCAGAGAACGCAAGAAAGACGCAAAAGGCACAGCCCAAGGCCACGGACGCGCCGAAAGACAAGGGCACGCCCACAACGCAAACGGGTGCAGCAGGCTGCACACCATCGCCGTCCAAAAGTCTACCTCCCAGTGCCAGTAAGCTCATTTACCCTCCACGTTTTCTAAGACCCGTATTAAATGCGTTATTTCCCGTGTCCCCTCTGCGTAGCATGGACGACGTGCAAGTACGTCGTTCGAGACGGTCTGCTCAATCCCGATGTGCGTACATTGAACGGTGTAAACGCTATTGTCGATGTGTCGCAGTCCATACTCTACAATGCCGCCGCTAACGTGCTCTCCGGGCCGGCAACATACGCGGAGAATGCGGTGCATTTCATGCAGAACTTCTTCCTCGACAGTAAAAATGGCATGCATCCGCGCATCTCTTACGGACAGCTCATCCGTGGGCCGGGGGAACAAGTCGGCCAGTATTTGGGGGTAATCGATTTTCGCGGCATGGTCAAGGTCGCGAACGCCGTGCAACTCATGCGTGCAGCGAAGGCGCCTGCATGGACGGATGTAATGGATGCGCAAATGACTTCGTGGACGACCCAGTACGTCAAGTGGTTGGAGACGAACGAACTCGGCCAGAAGGCTCTTTCGGCACCGAAGTAAGCTTGCTTCCTTGCACATTGTTCCCCAGTACTTGGCGCTGTTGACCAAAACATTCTTCCACAGTAATCACGGGTCGTTCGCTACGAACCAGCTCGCCGCGATGAACATCCTGCTGCAAGATCAGAGCAGCGCGGAGACGGCGCTCAACAATTACTTTACGCACCAGTTCCTTGACCAGATTGCAGTGTCGGGCGAGCAACCCTTCGAGGCCGTCCGTACACGACCTTTTCATTACCGCTGCTTCAATCTGGAAGCTATGATAGTGAGTCATTTTCCTAATCACCTTCTATCTTCCCAGATACAAACAAACTCACCGGTACACGGCGCACCAGACGAATGCAAAGCTAGGCGATCAGCTCGGATTGGACTTCTGGACAGCCAAATCTAAGTATGGTGCGACGATCAAGGACGCACTTGACTTCGTATTGAAAAAAGGACCGGGAAAGGAGGACGTGACTGACATTTTCCCTCACGTCGCAGCGGTTGCCGCGGCTTACGGTGACCCAGACGGCACGTATACGGCATACCTGAAAAAGACGGACAAGGATTTCAATGTTGCGCCTTATTATTTCTACAATCAACCGGGCGCGTTGACGCAGGCGCCATCCGCGAACACCAGTCCTAGAAAAGAAAAAGGGAAGAGGGCGGAAGTCGTACAACAGTACTTGGCAGGAGCAGATGAGAATCCAACTCCGACCCCCGTCCCAACGCCCACGCCTACCGACCTGCCTGTGGTGACACCAACAATTCCCTGGGAGTGTCCAGAGGTGTTCATGACGGCGACTGCAGTGCAGCTTGACGACGGCGTGTTTGTGACGTGCGACGAGCTGAAGGTCTTCTATGGTTATGCCGTCGATGATTTGCCAATATTTCAGAATGTGTAATTTGTATTTCTTCGGAAAAAATAAAGTAGAGTATGGGAAGGGGAGAAGTATTAGTACACTTTTGAACAAGTACATATTAAGCGTCATAAGAAGAATAGCAAATCAACGGACGAATAGTTTCTTCCCTCGCGTTGGTCTCGCCGCCCCCACTCTTCCCGCCTCATTCTGGTACTCGCGATACGCCTCGCGGAGATGGTCTGGCGACAGAGGCCCAGTTTCTCCACGGTCCTGTTGCACTCGTCGGGCCTTCTCGACCATCTCGCCGACGAAGACCTTAGCAAAACCCGCGACAACCTGCGCGACAGGGGTGGAGACCTGCTGACCGAGCGTCTGCTGGATAACCTGTCCAGGGAAAATATAATGAGAACAGGCACATTTAGACATGAATGTCAAACACTAACCCTCCGCACCGCTTGCTTCGGCAATGCGTTCCTCCTGTATGACTCGTATCGATCGTACTGCTCCGCGGAAAAATTGTCCATCAACACTCTACCGCTCAAGTCAATAAACGAGTCGAAAAAAACATGAATATGGCGTACTTCAGGTTATCCTTCGATTGGCTCTGCCAGGACAGTTGTGCCGAGTAGTCGTCATCCGCCATGTCAGGAAGTATATCCTCGTCACCCTCGCCATCATCATCCGCACCTGGTGCAGCGCCCTGTCCACGGCCAGAGCTGTACGCTGCGGCTGGTCCATCGACAACAATGGTGAGCCCCCCATTCTCTTCCCCACTCCCACCCGTCTTTATCATAGCAGGAACATCAGGACCAGATGCTTGTATAGGCGTAGCCCATTGGATAGTCGACGGTCCGGATTGAAGGTCTGATGACGCAACGGACGGTGCAAGACTGGTCCCTCGCGATTTGCGGCCTTTCTTCGTACCAGTTGTGGCCTTGCTGCGGCCCCCTCCTAGAGATGGCGTTGACGGACCTGGCGTCGACGCTTGGAACGTGCTGATATGCCCTTGCTCGGGAGTAATTGAGAATTGTGTGTATGGTGAGCTCATCGTGACAGTTTGGCGTTTGAATAACTGCTGGTGCAGCGCGCGCTTCCGATGTAGTATTTCCAAATCCGGTCTTGCATTACAGAAGTACTCGATAAAGTAACTCAGGACTCGCAGCATGCACTACTTTACATTCAATACAAAAAAGTGCCGTAAAAAATTATCGTGTAGCATCGACAAACAAAAGAATAGCGTCAGTGTTCATCCAAGAAAAGAAGAAAGTTCAAGAAAAGGACAAAAAGAGTTCCTATGAGCCATTTATTCCAATCACGTAGTCCTCAATCGCGGCCTGCTGAGTCGAAGGGCCTCCATATGTGAATGGCAGCTGCGGCGGTTGTATAAGAAACTCGGCCTGAGGACTTTCAAAAACAAGGTCATTGCTGGGTGACGAATGAACGGAATATCGATACACACCCTAGATAGGAACGCAGAACCTCGTCAAGAGTTTCTTCTTTCTGTTCGCGGGCACGGCGTTCTTCATTGCGTACTACGCGCAATTCTTCCAAAAGACCCTCGTGTTGTTCGAGTACGAAACGGTGCTTTGCCTTCATAATCAAGTACCGAACCATAGCTGGCGAACGTCCCATGATCTTGCCAGTTTGTGGATCCATCTGTTGAAGCAGGTACTCGGGTAAAGAGTCCTCGCGCTCATCGCCGCCACCTGACGCCGCGCTCATCCCACCGGGACTCGTACCCGCGGGGGTTTAAGTAGTCGGGCCGTTCATCGAAGGGCGGCGTCACACCCGCACCGTCTTCGTGTTCCGCCCACAGGATACCCGCACTCAGGTCGGTCGGTGTGTGCCCCTCAACTTTGAGAACCGGCGCCGACGGATTCGGCCCTGGAGTGCCATCTGCTTCGTTGCTGTCGTCGCGTTTACGCTTACGGCTTCCACCGCGACCGGGAAGTGGTGGCGGAATGTTATGCTGCAGGCGCATATGCTTCGCCATCGCGTCCGAACGTGTAAACGACTTGTCGCACTCAGGAAGTGGGCAAGTGAAGGGTTTCTCGCCGGTGTGAGCGCGGATGTGGGAGATGAGTGCGAATCGCGAGGCCTGCTGAATGCCGCGCCGCGAGCAGGTCGCCCACTCACACGCGTACGCCGGTTTATTCATTCCAATGTGTTCTTGTGTAATATTATTTCGCGATCAAGCCGCCTCCAAGTAATATTGTGGCTCACCATTGTGTATGTGGTCGATGAGCGTCTGTAAGTGAGAGAACGGCTGCCCGCACTTGTCCCAGAGACAGGTCACACTATCGACCTCGCGGTCGCCGCCACGGCCCTCGGAGATCAATGGGGAGGCAGGGCGAGAGGCGGACAACTCAATGTCGCAGGACGAGTCCCAGACCCCCTGCTCGCCATTCGCGCCTGGAGAAAAGTACGGTGACGGAGAGCGTGCACTAAATGGTGGTGAGATGCTGCCCTGCCGACTGTGTGCCATCCTTAATAACGAATGGGAAAGCCCTACGGCTCGACGAGTGCCAAAGGTCGCGACGCTAGCTGTAACTTGAGGCGGAAAAACGACGAAGTCCCTTTTCCCACGCACGCTCGCGCGGCGCGACGCGGTTACGCTCCCAGACATGCTATTATGTGTACCAGAGGCTGGAGTCGCTTGTATTCAACCTAGCCGTGCTTGCTGCTGGCAATACTATGCTATTCATTATCGCTTTGTAGCGCTCCAGGTCCTTTGCTGAAGCCGTACACAGGATAAAAATGGCAGACATCAAAGAAAAGCACTACTGGGCTCAGGTGCGGGCAGCGCTACTAGCTGGGCAATGGAACTCGTCTGCACCGGGGAAGACGCCCAATGGCTCGTTTCTTTCATGGTCGGAGCTCTTCAGGAAAGCAAAGAAACACTCCAAGGAACCAGGTAAAGTGGCTTGACCCCCTTCAAAACCAAATCTATGTGCTAAAATTTCGCGTGTCCAGATGTACCGGAGGCTGCATCGCAGATACACTACCTATCTCTGCTGCTATGCTCGATAACACAGACCCCGAAGGACCTTGGAATAACTGAGAGCCCTCAGAAGGACCCATACGGCCTGGATAACGTATGTATATTGTCCGAAGAGAGGAAAGAAGAAGCAGGAAAAGCGTACGAAGCTCTGCGACTCATGAATACATCTGACGAGGTGCACATTGTTCGTGCCAATTCTCCTGTAAATGCTACTGAAAAGAATCTTTGCAGCTCGTAAAACAATCTATAGCATTCTTCTCTTACACATTGGGCAGACCTTCTGACTGTCTGGAGTACGTTTCGGGCGTCACGTTCGCCGACAGGCTGACTTCTATACGCCCTACTCTTCTCGTAACGTCCGCGGACGAGGAAGAAAAGCCGTCGCTCCCCTCGAGGCCTACTCCAAAAGAAGTTGGAGAAGAGGATGCTTGGTTACTCATGGAAGCTCTCCGCAGCTGTTGTTTGGAAGGTGCGCTCAATTTTAGGAGTTATGTAGACACCCGATAAACATACCTTTGTCTAGGGATGTCCCATGAACGCATTTCTCCGGATTCTCCCGCTCAAGCGCTTGCATCATACGAAAAAGGGATTATCCTCCTTCAAGCGTTTGCGATCCCTAAGTATCCTCCTCCTCGTCCGGGACGTACCAGCTTTGAGTCCTTCAACAAGTATTGCGAATTGTGGCGTTGGGCCGAACGCCTTCTTTGGCGCACCGTCGTCCTTTCTGCGCGTTACAGAGGCACCGAATCGACTATACCAGTCTTTCGTGCATACGCCATGCACAGTGTCCACTGGCCTGCGACATTCGAGCCAGTGCACCGTTCTACGGTGTGCACTCTATACCTTCGCGCGCTCATCATGCTCGCCTGGCAGTCCAGTACACTTCTTCAGACCAAAGCAGCATTAACCGTGGAAATGCGGAGTGTAGCGAACGAGTACCGTGAAATTCTTGGGACGACAACACTTTTCCCGAGCGCGGGTGAACGGAACGTGCGCGTGGAGGAATTTGTCGACTATTGTGTCGCAGCCTGGGAAGCTGGCGGCTCAGTATGCGACCAAGCAGGCTGGGTACTCGAAGTACGCCCATGTCTATTCTTCACATGCAATGCTCGAAAACGTCAACTGACAAACAAAGTAGATTTTATGGTGGGCGACGCGTTTGACGTTTAATTCACCTCCTATCCTCCGACACATGGCTCGACTGCTACACGTAGCAGGCGATCACGATCTTGCGACGCGTATTCTGCGGTTATACGTCCAGATCGTCCGCAAAGCCCGTGAAACGGGGACAATGAATGCACAGGGCGAAGACACGCACGGTGCGGGTGCGGCTGAACGCGATTCATTATGGGTTGCGACGCTCGTTCAAGGTGCGCGCATGCTATGTCGTGTACCCGGTGGTGTACGAGAAGTGCGGGAGGCGGAAGGGCTCATAGCGCTAGCGAGAGAGCGTATTGGAAGCTTGAATGATGACAAGCTTATCGCCAGTGTTAACCTAGCTGATGGTATATGCAAGTCCGTTCTGGCAACTAGGGGTGCGTATCAACGCTGGCTCTCCCTTATCGTGGTCATACTTACCGCCTGCGTCCAGAACAAGAACCGGCCGAGCGAGGATCTCTACTGTCAAAGTCGGTGGATCTCCTCGTCCGTTCTGTTGAGCAGAATCCTACAGCTTCTGCATGCTTTCATGCTGCAATTGCGCTCTCCCGACCTATTCCTGAACGTGACCTAGAGAAAGCTGTTGAGCTATGCAGGCGAGCCGTCGAGGCAGAATCGCAGGAAGTGCGTTATTGGCACTTACTCGTACTCCTGCTAGCGAAACTCGGTGAGTGGAAAAAGGCACAAGGCGCGCTCGACGTGGCTGTCGCGATCGCGGAGGTTGCGGAACAGCGCGCACAAGCGGAGGAACTTCGTGAGGATGGCATTGTATCCAGGGACTACGCAGATGCAGACGGTGAACGGGAGCCTATATCACCATCCACTAACGGTAATGGCAATATCGCTGGTACAGATCACCATACAGACTCCTCGCTTCTTTTTCCCTGCAAACTTGTCTACCCCAATACACAGCGTTTGCCATCCGCGACAGATTTGTTGCAGCCTGTACCAGACCACCCGCCGGCGACGTCACGCGAACTGTTTGAATACATTTTGCGGTTGCGAATGACGCAGATCGCGCTCACGGAACTTATCGAAGGTTCGGAGAGCGTCGAGGCGTGCTGGCTTGAGGTTTTTGAATGGTACTCGCAGAGGCGAGACACTGTTGCGCAAGCTCGTGAGTAGTATTTTTTTCCAGTCGTTTGATGATATCCCTGGACTTTTTTTTTACTGAATGTGTTTCACAGGATCGGCAAGACCATCAACAGACGTACGCCTCACTCCAATTGCCGCGTATCTTGACACCGATACGCAAGAATCCTCGCAAACTCCTAGCGAAATTGCAGAAGAGTCATCAGGACTCACAGTCTCGAATGGACATACTACTACCTCCTTGGATGCTGCAACTATCCGTTCTCCTGCTCGTACATCGCTTGATAGATCCGCTGAGACCAGTGTTATGGAGTCCGTTAGGCCATCCTCGCCTCCAGGACAAAGAAAGGATAAGGAACGAATGTCGGGGGAGTCCCAATACACTGAGCGCGACAAAAAGGGAAAGCGTGTGCAGCAAATGCTCAAAAATCAGGTGCACAAACAGTCTGCACGAATTAATACGATCTCGAAGAAGATCGGGCATGGGGTTACTAGGAGTAGTATGAGTCTGAATCGCTCTAATTCAGCTCCAGGTGAGTGCCAGTTTCCACAACTACAATTGCAGGGTAACCCAAGGGTGTCATCTGTTTACATCCAGATTTACACGCTGTTCTGGCGCGCGCCGGACCTTACCAGGCCTCATCGATTCATTCCCGAAGGCGCCTCTCTTTCGGCTCAAGGGTGACACGCACAGATAGGACCAGGCCTGTATCCTCTTCGATATCATCTCCCCCTCCATTGCCCCTTCCTCTTCCCCAGCCTGTACCGGAAAATGCGCATGACGCTCGAAATGCGCGAGAGCGCAGACTACTCAGCAATCTGTGGTTGATGTCCGCCGCGACATTCAGGCGTTTGGACAAGCTCGATCAAACACGAGGCGCCATCCAGGAAGCAGAAGCTCTGGACGAAGAAAATGAGGCTGTCTGGGTACAGGTGCGTGCTTGCGGCGCGGTACATACCGCATTTTGGTGCAGGCTGACATGTATACGGCTTTTCCTCTCCCAGCTCGGGTTGTTCTTCTTTGCACGCGGTGAAGAAGGGAAGGCCATTGAGTCCTTCCATAAGGCGCTGTTTATTGCACAGGACTCCGTGCCCGCTACCTTACATCTCTGTCAGTTGTACCTCACATCACGCGACCCTAACGTACGATCAAGTTCGTATGGCGCTGTCGACATCGCCGCTGGAATGTTGGAGGACTTGACGCGCGGTCACGGCTGGGATGTCGCGGAAGCGTGGTATCTTCTTGCAAAAGCGTACCGCATGCAGGGTCGTGCAGAGCGTGAGCGCGAATGCCTAGTTTTTGCGCTAGGACTTTCTGAGGTGCGCGGTGTGAATGATATAGGCACTGCTGTCGGATGGTGTCTATGAATTTTCTCCCTATATGCACTTACAACATAAGTTAACAATGATTTGATTTTTTTTCTTCACTGATATACCTCTGCACGCTCGAATACTCCTCCAAGCACCCACATTCCCGAGTGTTCGCTTTCACATTCTTGCCATCCAATATGGTTATTACAGCTAGCACTTTAGTTTCATGTCCCTCAGGATCCTACTTTAGTGATATACTTTTATTAGTAGGACGAACATTTATACTGGTATTATCTAGGCCAGCGTTATTTCAGTATGGATTGTTTCTCGAGTCTTGTCGAATTGACTCATGATGGTATTAATGTTGCTTTATGCATTGAACAGAGAATTATCATACACTCCCACGTACTAATTTTGCGGATGAAGATTACTTCCAGATGTGTACATATCGGTCGCTTCACATCACCGATACTATTAAGAAAGCCATACATGTGGCTTACTGTATAACCTCCAGGATCAATGTAAAAGATGGTATCAACGTGTTTGCACTAAGCTATAAAGGCTACTCGTTCTTTCTTGCTAGTTAGCCCTAGGCGACATCAGCTTTTCCGGAAGCAGCGTTGGAATGCGAATCAGATTTGCGCCCATTTGGGGCTTGAAAATATCGAGCTATCAATATGTCGTAGCCTGACTAAAGGATTTGAAGAGAGGGAGAGCTTTTGCGCTTTTGCACTGCACGTAGAGAATCTTGCTGCATGAGTTCCAGTCGGAAGTTCCCATGAGACTGGGAGTCGACTTTCAAGCGACCTGCGCCGTCTAGCCGAGGTCCCAGCTCGCCAAATGATAGTTGAAGCAGACGGAACGTGGGTAACATCACACATCAAAGAATTCACGGAATCATCTGTGAACAGCTTGCATACTGTCAACCAGATATGTATCATTATCATGGTTTAAAACGGAATAGCCTCACACAATTCCAAAAATAGAGTTGCATCCCATAAGCGACGTGTTAAACCTTTCAGCTGAATGACTTCAGAACAACGCAAATTCTGCGTGTAGTAGGCGAGTTGTCTGGATTCCCCGTGGCCCCCGTGCATCTGGTATTGTGGTATGGTCAGTTTCGAAGCGAGAGTACAGCATCCTAGTAAACGTGCGCCAATAACCAGCTTCAGTAGTGAGATTCCGGGAAGTGGGCACCCCGGCCCTTGATGAGTAGCCACTACAGTGTTCTTCGGCCAAGTGGTTGAGATACACATATCAGAGGTTTCCACTCTGGTCCCGAAGATCGAGCTTTAGGGCCGGCTCTCCGGAATATCCCGTTTTCCCAATCCAGGCGAGTAATTATTGCCAGTGCCGCAAACTTCCGAGTCAATACTATACTACTACTGTAGTGGTCACGGTGTGCCAGTGTCCTTGCCTCCATGACGCCACCACTTGTCCAGCAGGTGTGTTAGCGACGACCTCTAGGCACTACAGGGATATCATGCCCCGCCCGCGAGGACCTCCGGGCACAACTCATGGCCTATCATTCGGGGTCTTCGTCTACTGTCTCTTCTATCATCAAAAGTGGCTTCATCCGCCTATTTCCCCTAACTTCTGAACTCAAATACGCCGGACTGGTATCGTTACTCATAATGGCTCCTGTTCACGAGTACTTGATGGTTCAAATCCTCTGGGTAAGTATGATGCATCTTTTCCATGATGTATATTTTTCAAGGTGCAACCGCGCAAAAAAATCCTCAACAGACATTTTGTGCTGACTGGTCCAGATTAACAGAACCCCGAACCCTTAAACCTGCCCAAAGTATGCACTGACTTCCGTTCCCCATATGTAATATTTGTCAGCCCTCGCAGAAATCGGAAAATACGGTGTTCCCCGTAGACGCTTCAGACTAAATTTTACCATAACCGGACGTGGGCACTTATACTCTGTCTTAATATATAGGACCACAGCATGATCACATACGATGTATAAAGCTTGACTCCGTGATGAGAACCTTCGAACACGATCACTATGCTCATAGCGATGCCCCCGGGTCATCAACCTATCCACTTACCGTATGCTGTCGACTATACACCATACCTCACAGAAATCAGCAAGCACCACGAGGTCGAAGGTGGTTTTGCCTACATCTACAAAGCCAAGCTCTACGGGAAACGGGTGGCCATCAAGGTTCTTAAGCATAAAGGGCCGGGTCCAAGGGACCCAAACGTGGAAGCCAAGGCACGTCAACTGTTATTTGGCGGTGATCTGTTGTGCTGATATCCAAGTAAATATTGCTCACAGGTGGCCCAACAAGAGTATATGCTATGGCATCCTCTCAACCATCCAAATATCCTTTCGTTGAAGGGAATATGCTTCTTCCGCTCAGATACTGTGGTCCCATCGTTCATTTCTCGATGGCAGGAAAACGGCCGGATTACCGATTTCGTTTCCCGAAGACCTGACTTGGAAATACTCAATACAGTATGTTCGTTTGGTGACATATACGCACTTTATTTCTTTACAGTTCCTCCAGTTCGAACACATTGCCATGGGTGTCTCTTATCTTCACGACAATGATATAATTCATGGGGACCTTCGAGGCGTAAGTTATTTCCGCATTATATCTTGGATTCGTTCTATGCGGTGAATGAGCGCTCTATCCAGGCGAATATCTTAGTCTCTGGTAGTGGCAGACCATTGGTGACGGACTTCGGAATCGCGAAATTGGACAATGGCAGAGGGGTGGAAATGTCGACAGCGATGAATGGGAATCATCGATGGATGGCCCACGAACTATTCAGAAGAATCAATGGGGTACATGAGGAAGCTATCGTCGTGCTTCGCACAAAAGAGAGCGATGTCTGGTCACTTGGGATGCTTTTTAAGGTAAGAAGGGAGGTGGTATGTTATCGCGCCGTAAGCTCACGCTTTCAATCACTGAAATAAGGAAATAATGTCAGGGAAAGTCCCGTACCATGAATATGGGCATCACACTGTTCTTCTGCACATTAATGACGGGTTAATGCCTCAATTTCCGCCCGCGCAGCATCAAGAATGGACACGGCACGATGATATGCTGCAGGAAATCTGCTCCCGTTGCTGGGAAAAAGAGCCGAATGCGAGGCCAGATATGAAAAATGTCATATCACTATTAAGGTACATGGAGATATTTTAGTCTAGAGAAGGCTTTCCCCTGATATAAAGACTTATCCCGACAGAGCATCGAGATCAAGCCCCCTTCCTGTTGGGTCCGCAAAAAGCGCTCGCTCCCCTCCTATGGGCAATGAATCGCGACACTCTTCTCCTAAGTCGCGATCACCGACTTCAAGACCAAAGCACAATCAGGAAGATGATACCCTCACACTATCAGGAGTCATAGAAAATCTAAATCTTCGACCAACACCCCATCCCAACAAAGGTGGGGGCTCAAACGTCATCGACGACAGTCCGCAAGGACCTGTGCTAGCAGATATCGGACCCGACAACGCTCGTGGATACTCGCCTCGCAGAACAACTACTTCAGCAGTGCCGCCTTCAGCTCCACTTCCACAGACCGCTAAACCACTTAGGCCCGGAGACTTGCCTCCCTCTTCTCCGTATGCAGCCCAGGCCGTTGGGGAAAGAGGAGATCTGGACGTAAAACAGTTGCTGAATATTAACAGGTCCCCTACCCAAGGGTGCACGGTATCTCCTGGGGGTATGTCCTCTGCTAAGTTCTGTAACGGGAACTTTCCTTAACATTGTTTTTTCTTCGCACCACAGTGGAACTAGATAACTTCCTTGCCCGAGAGGGTCTTAAAGACTCATTTCGTGTGGAATACAGCCACCCGACTCCTTATGACGAGCAAACATGGATAGCAACTTGTTTCTGTAAGTCCCCTTGGTAAACGGTAACAATGGGAGAAAACGTCTCATGAGGCTGTAGTTAAAGGAGACGAGATCGCAAAGGCGATAGCAACGAGGAAAACTCTGGCATACGTCGAGGCTGCAAAGACTGCCTTAGATAAGCTCCGTTGGTCATCTTTACTTATTGTTTTATAAATAATAAAGATGCTCACATTTCTAGTAGGTGGTTTACCTCTTCAGCGGCATGGTTATGCCCTACACAACAATACAAAATCGCTTGATTTATCTCTTCTTGAAGAAAAATTCGTTGCTAAAGGCGCACCCCATAAGCCGACGTGGGAATGTATACTTTCCAGTGAGCTCCGACCCAGAGATTCTGCATGGTCCTTCTTCTTATACATAAATGTTATAGTCACCGGGGAAGAGGTCTCTCGGGGAATTAGTGAGACAAAGAAGAAAGCTAGACAAAGTGCACGATTGCAATTATATGGCTAGAAACCCAGTGGACAGACAGTTGAGCCCGCTAGTGTCATAATATTGGAGCCACAATGTAGATTCATGTCGCTAATCTAGCAACAGTCCTTAATGGAGCTTGTCTCGAAGTTTTCTTTCAACTCTACGCGTTTGGAGCCTTCTTCCTGTCCGGCTAGTGGGTTCGTTCCGTAGAGCGAGAGGAACTCGGTCCGGGTATGGCTTGGCGAACGAGAGTAATTTTTATTCTTGATACGTAGTACGGTGTAGCGAGATTGTCGTAGTAGATTCTCTAAAAATATGGACTTCTGACGCGTCAAGAAAGGTGCGAGCTCGGAAGTCATGCCTTACACCGTGTGCGGCGGGACTTTTGAACTAAGCGCAGAAATATTTTCTGTCACCAGCACATAGCTCTCTTTCGTGATGTAGCGATTGTCAGACTAGTGCCTGTGGAAAGTTGCACTGTTATCAGAATTATGGGGGTACAAAAGTAGAAACATTTTGTAGGACCAAACAGGACCACACCCAATGATTACGCAATATATGTTCAATCAAGTACCGTTAGACTGCTCGTCGTTCACAGTCGTCGAACTGACAATTGATTTCAACGTGCCGCCCATTATTGGATCTCCACAACGCTGTCTATATGATCACGAGATTGATTAGTATCGAAGGTTGGCGAAACCATAGCTACTGGGCGGCGCTAATGTATTGCTAACAGAAAGTAAACCGAGGAAATTATGGAAATGGAATTGACGAGCCAAGGTAGCGTGTTACAGAGTTAAGTGAAGCAACAAAAACTTGAAGGGAGCAAACAGTCCGGAAGATATTTACGGGGAGGGAGGGGTGTCAGAAAGCTGTTTACATAGATGCGGTTTACCGCAAGAAAAACCCCTAATGGTGCGTTGACGATGTCATTATTTCGTTCAGGTTCCTGTGCATTCTACTCCACGCCAGGCATTCCCAGACCCTTCGCGGATTGCACGTAGCAGTAGCCGTCGTCGCCTATCTTTCGCCCTCCATACAACAGGCCATCCCTAACAGCGAACGAGCAGTCCCCCAACAAGGGATATTCCAGCTCGTTTATCCCGGGTTGCACCTTTATTGCGATGTAGGGGCGTATGGTATCCGTGCTCGGGGCCGGGATTTCAAGTTGGCCGTAAGGTATTTGCGCATTGTTCGGGTTGCCGCCCAAATCTTCGGTCGTTGGAAGCCCGTATTGCAAGAAATTCACAGCGGCGGTGGTGAGGCTGTTGCCGTAGTCAGGGATTTCTGGAGTGCCTTCGTTATTGGCATCGTTGGCAGCGTTGTCTACTGTGTGGGCGTCCAACGCCGCCGATAAGTCCTGGGATGTCTGTGGAATTGTCGATGGTGTCGGAGCAGGTGGCGAGCTGAGCTCCACATACTTCTCGCGGCGCGGATTGCGCGAAGAGAGCCGCAAAGTTGGCGAGTCGGTTCTGGCCCTTTTCTCTAGAGGACCGCCAAAACGTTCAGACTCACTATCTTCGTCGTCTGGTACCTTCCGCTTTCCCTTCCCTTTCTTCGCCGGAGACGGTGAAGGACTCGGAAGTTGCGACTGGCTATACACGGCATGGTATGATTCCGACAATCCCCCGCTTCTGGTCCAGGGATGCACTTGCGGCGCGGATGCGCCGCCGGCGATGTGAGCCGGCCCAACGCCCTCGTCCCATGTGCACCCACGGACGGCGCTGGGGAATACCTGGCCGTCGCGGATTAGCCTGCCGTTTGAGCGCTCTATCTGTCTGATTTTATTGCAATAAACATCAGTTCCGTGCAAAGTCCAGTACCCGCAGGACTCACATGTCGCCGAAGCGCTCCTTCGACTCGATTGCTCTTAGCAAGGCAAAAAGTGAATCATTTCCGTGCATATCGCGTATCATCTCCTTCATTTCTTCTAGCTCCTTCGTGAGCTGTCTGACTTTTCTCTCTGCCTTTTCCGCACGCTCGAGCGTCCGGACCATCCTTTCGTCTGCAGCACGACCAGCCTTGACGGGCGTGCGAGGCGCTTGAAACCCGGATAATTGGATATCTCCCCTCGTTGATTTCCCGTGCTTCCTGGGAGTCTTGGGAGTCGGTGATGTCGGTGTAGTGGCACGAATGGGAGCAAGTTTAAGCCCATTGTGTTCTATGCCGGGACTAGGCTCGTAAACTGACAAGTGGCATTACGAAGTAAGACAGGTGCGAAGTCCTCGCAGAACAACAAACGCACAGAGTTTAGAAGGGAAAAACTCTTCATGAACCCGACCTCTGCCGGGCGCCCTATCCGGGAAGAGGAAGAATGCACTTGTGTCTTCTTTCCTAGCGTCCGTCGGTGCGTCACCGTTGCATGCAATGGACGCTTCGCTGATATCCTGCATACAGGCACCCATGTAGGTTAACACTCAATTGAACCATGTCAATTGAGGGAAAGACAACCACCTTTAGCCCAGAAGACTGGGCAGACTTGTAATGCGATTGTCGTACGGTGCCGGGATCACCCCGATGGACAGGCACGGGCGAGCCAGCTCTAGACTCCGAGCCGGCGCCGGATGGGACCTGCGAGTGCGCTACGATCATCCTGGTTTCCGGGCGTTATTTGTGTTTAGCAGTCGGGGGTAGTTCAGCCGAGTTGGTATTGGTGTGTACGAGCGAGGTGTTTGTATGATAGGAAGAAAGGAAAGAAACGGAATAGTTGTACGCACTTTATATGCATGGCTTGAAAGGCAAGCCTGGTGGGGAGGCTCAGCTATGGGGAAGTGCTTTGAACGTTGTAGAATCTCTCAACACTGCCCCCTTAGAGCTCTTTTACGTAGCCCTCGAGACCTCATTGTAAACTGATACCTTTATTTCTTTCTGCCCGTACAATACAGTGAATTATTACCTTTTTAATGATTCTGGGCTAAGGAGCTGCATATTTAGGTTATTTCCCCTTATGTTTCTGAATCCGGGACAAAGGAAATCCCCGCATTTATGAAAGATTACACCTTCGGCCTTTGAGCGTCTTTGAGCGACCTCCATGCGCCGACCGGAGAAGACCAATATAGTAACTACACACCGACGTGGCGCCCCTGTTCGTGCAACTCAGTCGGTGGCTCACAGATCCAGTACACAAAGCGACCCCGACGCTCCGAGTATAATAAGAGTTATACAAACACGTTCAGGAGGGGTCGATGACTCCGCCAAGGTTCCTAGGGCCAGCTCTGACAGTCCCTCCTCGTGTGCTTTGTCGTAAAAATATCTGATCATTTCTATACGTTCAACTACAAGACTAAGGACTATCGACAGGACTTGAGGTAAAGCACACAATTAGAACTTACAAAAACCAGTAAAACGCGGGTTTGGGGAGACGAAATAGTCCACAAATGGTTCAAATACAACCTGAATTCGGCGAAGCTTCAAGAGACAGTCCGTGAATAAATAGGCCCCAAAAAATGCGAAAGAGGCTTAGGTAGCCAATGGTATCAAACGAGTCACAACCCTCAGTCGCTGTCCTCTGGTGATCGTAATGGGGGCGTGAAAGGCTCAACTACATAGCCAGGCTGACCCAACGGTGCCGTCCTGGGATCTCTGCCTAACAGAGACATCAAGGTCTCTTCATGCGAACTAGGACGAGAGCCTCCAGCTCTCTGAGCCATTTGGGCAGCCGTCTTCTCTCCCTGAACTTCGTTATCCGAGTTGTCGAGTTCATCACGGTCTCGAGCTACGATCGCACCGGAGCGGCGATCGAGGTGGAAAAGTAACGGAGATAGCTTCGAGGCGATATCCACCTCAGTGTCGTACGGGACGAGGAACATGCCGTAGCCAGAGTGTGACGTAAGCGCAACGGCACTGGCAATTGACCCGGGGGGTGAAGCAAGGAAGACATTCCTACGAATATTACGGTGCACGATGCCGACAACCAGCATCAAACCACCTATGACGATTAGTACAACCGATAGGGCGTGGCCCGCGAGAGGCCTAGAAATGTCATTAGCATTATACGCAAATGTATGTAGGATTTTTGACGCACTCAATTACAAGCCGAGGCTTCAGCGAAATGACTTTAGCTGGAAGGGGTTCGTTCGTAGGCAGGAGGTATGTATTCTTAGCGACCAATGCCAAGTGTTGCGTCTACCATATTGTGCATAAGCGATTAAGTAAAGCATTGTGAAGTATAAAGGATGGACTCACATAAATTCTCGACGTCGTGTCAACGAACCCGTCCAGGGAGTTGAAAGCATTGGGTGCCACGGTGTTGTTGTTCAGGACTGCACGCAAAATAGCTCCAGGGACACCGTTGTTGGTCGCTTGCGCTCGAGCAGCAGTAAAATTATCAGGAGAAGGTTGATCAAACACGACACTGTACATGTGCTCTTCGTGAGTATTTCCAAAGAAAAAGTGAGAAAAGATTAACTAACCCGTTGAACGGAATTCCGTTCAGAGGTGAACCTGTTACGTTGTTATCCAGACCAGTGATTGGGCTTATAATGCTGACATTCCCCAGCGACCCGTCATTCAGTGACGCATTTGCATAGACGTTAAATACTTCAAGTGTCGGATTGCAGAAAACGCCCGCCGCTTGCGGCCCGTTGTTCGTTGTATTCGAATAGAACCAGAAGAATACAGGAAGGAAAGTTACGTTTCCTCCCGCATTCCCACAGTCCTGCACGGCACTCACTCCATACTGCTGATTCGCGTTCGTAGGGTCAAATGGAACGCTGATTGAGCAACCAGCATTCGACGTCGCGGAGATAGTGGAATTAGTGAGTATGTTTGTATTGGGAGTGACGCTTGTCGGCGCCGTGCAAGTTGCGTTTGATCGGATGCCGGTTGTGTTTACTGAAACAGTCCCATTAAGATAGTTTTGGTCCGGAAACTGCGTATACATTAGATAATATTCCGACATTTGAAAAGTAGACCCTACCCGGAAGTCGGCCGTCGCCCAGTTGTTATGGATAAATGGAGGATCCGGCAGGCCATTTATAACAGCCGCGAGCACATACTGCCGGAGGTAGGGGTCAGGTATATCTTCCTCGCGCGCGTAAGAATTTACACACCCCGGCAGCAGCAAGGAAAGCGGTTAGTTGATAACGATCTGGATCTAGCCCAAGGGTTCTGATACTTTGGACTGTACTACTGCCGCCACCTTCAGGAATCTGTTGTATGTCAAAGATGGCGCCGGCGAGAGGCTGAAGTAGCAGAGTCGCCAGGCCTGCAAGCGCAGATATGAAAACTAGCCAGTGGCGCTTTGTGAAGGAGACCCATACGCAATACAATGAACTGAAAAAGATGTAAGCCATGGACGGCATTGCGCGGAACAAAATCAACTTACTTGATAGATACCTATATTGCGCACCAGTCAGCAAGCGGTAAATGAAGCGATGAATAATACATTACTAACATAGTCGAGTAGCAAAGAATCCTCCGCTGAAGCGTCACCTCGGGCAAGATTAATATATGGCTGAAGACAAAACGTAAGAATAGTTGTCCCAGTAGAGTGGATGGATTCAAACATGCCTGGTATCTTTTAACCAGCCAATTCTTCGCCTCCCAGAGTAAAGCCAAAGGTGCCACGAGCACTATGGGGAAGAAAGACTGTCCAGATTAATCCCTCGTTAAGAATTCCATTTTTTCTCTCGATCTAGCGGTAACCGTACGCACAGTCAAGAACTGCTGGGAAGCAAATTTAAAGACGTTCTGTTGATGAACAGCAAAGCCTGCTGACGGTAAGGACAAGGTTTCCGACCACCATTAGGGTACACACCTTGGTTCTTATTAGAAATGGCCAGTGCTACTTCCAGTGCCACCCCAAGTAGTATCATGAAGACAGACGCAGGGACGACGACCCATAAACGCAACTGGGGAGGCTCCTGCATACAAATTTCAGGATAGAAAGAAACACGTTATTGAGAGGTCATCAAGCCGTGCGTGCTGCAATCCTAGCTCACGTAAGGCTTGGGTCGTTTGTCCTGCTCAATCGTCGGAATGAGGTGCGTCGATTCTCTGAAGTTCCTCGTCGACGCCGTCAGAGGCGGCGAGAGGG
The DNA here is from genome assembly GCA_002794785.1 of Coniferiporia sulphurascens. Lineage (NCBI taxonomy): Eukaryota > Fungi > Basidiomycota > Agaricomycetes > Hymenochaetales > Hymenochaetaceae > Coniferiporia > Coniferiporia sulphurascens. The sequence continues at coordinate 1,366,242 of NBBA01000006.1, forward strand.
GGCCAGTGTCATGCATGGCTGCTCGGGCACGCAGAGGGGGGAGTTGATGTCGTCGTCGTGGGCGTTCAGGGCTAAGAACCCGCTGTCGCTGAGCATCACGTATATATATACCAGACCCGAATTTGAGATACCGAGATGGCCGCAACGTGAAAGCGATCAATCTTAAAATGGAAACCCCAAACGCGGTGACTGGCAGTGCACGGGGATGAGGCGCATCTAAATATATGCGCTCAACCCTCGCCTACTCTCCATCTAGACCTTTGCTGGAACAGCGTAGAATATGTTGCGTATGCTAGGCATTTCTTTTCCCCTGCGCGCTGGACTCGTTTTCCAACTTTTTAGTCATCACTTGCCCACACCTGTGCCAGTCACGTCACTTAAGGCTATACATGCAACGAGGGGCCGGCGCAAGTCTGGCGAGTCGACACATCGGGACTTCTAGGAATGATACAGTGATGAGACGCCTTGTAGCTCGTGCTTTTGTTTATTTTGGTGTCAGCATTCACATTCAATGGAGACAGGTAATTGTGCGAGGGCTTCCCACGTAGAGCGGAAACAAAAAGGCTGCATGATGATCTAATCTAATTGGATTAGGTAATTAGATTGAACGGAATACGTAAGTAGCCGCCCGCTCTACATACGACCCGGCGGTCTCTGCTATGATAACGTCCGCAATGATTATTTTCTCAGTCAACGTTAGCTCTAGAATTGAGTCCACATTCCGTTCTCTTACTGAGAGCCTTGTCAGTCTTTCATCAGATAGTTACTAATCTTAGGCTATTCAGTTTGAAATGCCTGAACCGCAAGGCGCTCTCGGTTGATATTCCTCGGCTATAATACTGCATGCACAAGTATGACCCTACGTCCATATCCTCCTCGATCGCCGGTCGGGCAAGAGACCGAAAATCCGAACCCGCGCTCCGTTCTTTCTAAGTCGTTACAAACGGTATGTACTTTCTCTAGTAGAAATTAGACTCTGAATAAATACTATCTCTATTTGCTCCGCCTAATACTCATTACGTCGGAGCTCCTGCTTGTTCCGTAGTAACAGCCGGTTAGATGCGAGATGAGGCGGAGCTAATCAGCTTTTTTCGGTGCTGCGGGGATTCTAATTCTGGTGGCCGAGCACTGGTTATGATGTATGTATCACTTCTACGCTCTATATTGAACACACTACCGAACCCAGTCCGGCGGCGCCGTCAGCATGCTGTCTTTCTTTCGGCAAAGCAGGTCTGAAATATTCGGTCGGCCTGTTGGTACGGAGCCTCGGAACGAGTCCAGGAAAAAGCGCAATATTGCCTCTAACGCACGGGGTTAACACTGCTTTCTTATCCCTTCCCAGCTAATATTAGGTCTTCTATGACGTGCTGAACCGAAATATCTTTTGCGCCGGTATTCTCAGTCGATTGGGGCTCGAAGCCGAGAAGACCCTTCAACAAAGCTAAACTCTCGTCAGGCTAGGTAGTAGTTATACGGAAATGCATATGGAGGTGAGACGGCAACGGCAGACGGCCGCCGAACTCAATGCGGCGACTTGCAATAACAAACCTATCGATGCACAATTGAGTTGAGTCTTCATCAATCACATTCGTCTTCTAAGTGGCATGGCGATGATGCAAGTCACCGGATTTGAATACTTCTCTAAGAGGTCGATCTATTTTCAGAATTACGTTACTGTCGCGTGACCCCTCTTGCAAACTTTGCAACAGGGGGCACCTCGTTATTCCTGGCCTCCACACCTCATAACTGGTGGCGGAATTTTTCAGGTAGACCATAGTGTAGTACTTATTCTTGGCTGTGTAATTTTTTTTGCAAAAAAATATTTTGTTGTGGGCTTGGCAGCAAAACACTGGGTTTTTATTAGTAGCACTCATTTGGGCCTTCCGGCTTGCATGGTGTGCTCATATTTTATTCTAATTTATACACCAATGTATACTGCACACTATACCAATATGTACTCCTCTAAGCCGAGACGGAAGATATGATTTTGTGAATTACCAGGGAACAATCTTTCCAAAGGGTGACAAAGAGTGACTTAATGTGTTTTGCCATGCAATGCCATTTAAAACTCCGATGGGACTTGGCCTTTCATCGGAGCGCGAATTTGTCTGTGACATTCCGTGACCAAATCTTTGCTAGAGGGGGCACGTCCACCCCTGCCATTTGCACAAAAGAAACCGGTGCCGGAAAATTCACAATTGACCTTAAACTATGTCCAGTATATACATGTAATTTATTAGGCAAAAAAAATGAGAGCGAGTGGCTGTAGAAGCAAAAGACTGAAAGTTTGCAACAGGGGTCACGCGACAGTACCGGGGCGCAGATTGGACTACCCGGTGAGACGCTTAAACCACCTCAAGTTGTAGTTTTGTAAAAAAGCCCTATTGACATTCTTGGAGAAAGACACGAACATTTGTCACTGTTTATGCCACCATCGATAATAAGTGCTGCCCTTTTTGATATTTTACCAAGGAGATTTGGACTGGAACCAGGAAAGCGGAGCATTATGTAAGACGATGCTGTAAAATCGATGATCGAAGGTTTGCAGAGTTCACGAGTCCATTGGGTTCCGGACCGATGGGCAACTGGAAAACCGCCCCTCGTTTTCCTCCGTCCATCAACGCCGCTGCTTGTCCTTAGCATGGCTTTCTCTGGACGCTACCAACCCCTGAGCACAAATGTGCCAGAGGCGGAGGACGTCGATGAGGTCTTTCAGTCGGCCTCGCATTCAGCCGGCTCCGAGTCTGCCGGCCTGTTATCTTTGCCTGGCCTCCACCGCAACGGCATCCGCGAGACCCGTTCCAATTCATCGAGGCCTACGAAATTGTTTCGACCTTTCACGAATTTCATGAATACGGGTGTTCAGAAGAGCTCTGTCATTGTGAAGGCGAATGCAGGATTATTGCTGGTCGCGGCTTCACAGGCGTTCTTCGCGCTCATGAATGTTGCTGTGAAAAAGCTGAAGAGTTTAGACCCGCCTGTACCAACGCTAGAGGTGAGTCGTGTTGCTAAACTCTGTTCCTGGTCAGGGCGCTGACAGACTACGACTAGCTTGTAGCAGTGCGGATGGTGCGTCCCCTGTGTCCCGTGTAAGATATCAATATCCTCATCTTATGATAATGTCCTTAGGGAATAACTTACATATGTTGTATGGCTTACATGTAAGCATCAGTTTTGCTACTCAACCCCAAACTGACGAAAGCGAAGGTATTGGAAGCACGTACCCGACCCCTTCCTTGGTCCCAAAGGCGTCCGTCTTCTCTTGCTCTTCCGTGGTTTCTCAGGGTGAGTCTTTCGTTTTAGTTCCCAGCTTTCTAGTTCTGATCGTGTTACCTGGTTAGCTTCTTCGGTCTTTTCGGCATTTATTACTCATTGCAGTACCTCTCGCTCTCTGACGCGACGGTACTAACGTTCCTTTCTCCCCTCACCACTGCCCTCGCGGGCTCCTTCTTCCTCGGGGAGGTTTTCAGGCGCAAGGATGCCTTCGCAGGATGTAAGGTCACTTTATACTGGACCAAAGTGTGTTAAGTCACTGACGTCATCTTTGCTCTGACAGTCCTTAGCTTAATTGGCGTTGTCCTTATTGCTCGCCCGGAAGCGATTTTCGGACCCCATTCAAGTCCTCATCTTCCCACGCAGGATGGAGAGGATCTTGCTGAGAAGGGAACGCCAGGACAGCGGCTCGGTGCCGTTGGGTGAGTGTCTCATACATCGCCATTTCTTGGTTTGTTTGAGTAAACAATATTTGACTCTGTCTTCAGGATCGCATTAATCGGGGTTCTGGGTGCAACTGGGGCTTGTACGCAATATTCGGTTTGCAATTTTGATGCAAAGCATTGCTGACACCAGTATTGCCAACTCATTCCAGATACCTCGCTCCGCGCCATAGGAAAGCGTGCGCACACATTGCATTCCTTAACATTCTTCTCATCACAGTGTGTGGTCGCCGCCATTGTTGGGTGGGTTTTTCGCCTATACCTTTTCATTCACACGCTGGATTGTACTCACCGACGTTTATCCTTTTCTATTTTGATGTAATTGTCTCCACTCTACGAAACACTTCGGGGCTATCAGAATGCTTTTACTCCAACAAGAGTTCGTTTTCCCGACACGTATTGAATGGCTCGCGCTGCTCGTCATGATCGGCATATTCGGCTTCCTCGCGCAGGTCAGTGTTCCGCATTTTGATGGTCTCGCTAGTTTTATTATTCATATATTGTTGATTTACGAGCCGTGCTAATATCATCTTTCGCCATAGGTGCTTCTAACAATGGGCCTTCAGCGTGAAACGGCGGGCCGAGGTGCAATGGCGATATATGTCCAGGTACGTCTCCCGCGAGGCGTACACTTGTCAAAGGCTGACCGTACATGAATAGATTATATTCGCCTCGATTTTGGAACGGATATTCTTCCACACTGTTCCATCAGTGCTATCAGTTACCGGCACGGTAATTATTATTGGGTCCGCTATATTTGTTGCGGTACGTGATTCGTCAGGTTCTCATCATTACTCTTGCTGGATTCTTCCCATATTTAACATCGTTTTATTTTTACCTACGCCTCTCTGCCGTGTGCTACACCACTCAGATAACCAAACAGTCCGGTCCGGCGACTAAGCCGACGGGCTACCCGCACCCGGGAAGTGAGGTCGCACTAGACCTCGAGCTCGGTGTTACAGAGCCCGAGCGGCAGCGGTTCCTGACACACGACAACACGTCTCATCCTTACTTGGGAGACGACGTGAAAGAGGGACAAGATAAACTGTCTGAACAAGGAGGGGTGGTTGAAGGCGAACTCAGGAGCAAGAGCGAGCTGTCGCTGGCCCCGGTGAGCGAAGGAGAGGAGATATTTGGCGTAGGGGACGTAGAGGCCGATTCTGGTTCTGACAACGGCGACTTAGAGCATCATCGTTCAAGTACAACGTAGAGAGGACGCTTCGTTGACCTCACACTGATCCAACGCATATGTATACATATTTGGTACGCGCGACATATATCTTTTCTTCTGGTTAACCTGTTAAATAGTTCGGGGCAAAGGCTGTTATGTTAATTGATGAGTGAAGCTAAATTATTTATAGGCTAGCAAGACAGCATTGAAGCAGCCAACTCTTGTACAAAACGAGTGGCCAGCAAACGACGGCGACGATGGCTCGTCTTGAAGGCTGATATGGAATTTTTTTCACGTAAACTCCTCAATAGAACTACCTGGACAGACCTAACTGGCTTGCGGATGCAATCACGGATGGCACCTCTCCGCAATCTCTGAAACTCTCGTCTCGGAGGAAAGCAAGACTCTGCGGTTCTGGTAACTCCTACGGAACAGCGCAGATTAGAAACTGGGGTAACTTGCAATTTAAAATACAACTCTTGGTCGGGTCCAAAGACTCCGCAACAATAGCTCAAGGAAAACAACGAGGTCTAGAGGAGGAATATCATTGGCGCGCATCGTGGACAACCGCGGACATGCGGCCACAGCCATTTACCAGCCGAGCGCGTACACATCTCTGATACATGTACCGACCCCAACTCTGACTCCGACTTGAAGCGACGTGGGCGGCGGTATCCGAGCTTGAAACCGTGAAACCCGACATGGCTGCACCGGCGCACGTCAGGAGACTAGGCGGCACGCGTGTTCTGAGTACCCCTAAACTTTCACACAGGAGGAACGCTTTCAAAATTCATGCAAATCCACCGTGACCCATCCACCCATGCTGATGGTATCCAGATATTTCGTACAACCAGCAAGTAATCCGCGAGAAAACTCGAGCGCGCATGCAAGCAGCTAAGGTACCACGAAAACTAAGTCTGAACAGCCGAATCAAACTCATTCTCCGGCTCACACAGGCAGCACACGACGATATTCAAGGTACTTAGAGCGAACTCAAGGTTAACTCACCGGTCACTATCAGGACCAGATTGCCAGCGCGGCACGCGCAGGCCTAGCTCCAATTCCAGGGTTCTTTGACTCCTTTTCCGCTCTTTCGTATTTCTAAGCCATTTTACGCAAATCTAACAAGTCGAGACGGTACACGCAACGTTAACACGGAACAGACTCAATGATAGGCCAAATTAACGTTCCGCAGGAAGCTAAGCGGTCTAGCTGCAAATCTCGGATTCGTATTTCTTTTCCGCACGTAGCGGCTGGATATACGTGCAAGATCCAAAACCCGAGGCTTGGTCAGGATTACTCAGCGAACACCGAGTTACCGTGACCTGTGACACCAACGTCACACTCGCTCGCTTCAGCTTATGTTCCTTTGAACCGACACGCGCAAAACCAACCTAGGTCCATTCAACTTAAGCCACCGAGGGAAGTGCTGAGGGTAGTGGCTCTTCTAGGTCTTCTCTTTTCACCACGGCTAAGCGGACTTCCATGCGCGGCGCTGGCGGACGACTGCACTGGTTGTCCCCTAAGTTAGGGCTGCAGTAGGATGTCGGCGCACGAAAGTTTGCGTGGAGGCCCAGATATATGCATCCCAAATTTCCCGACTATAATCTAGTGCGGTGGTGTCTCGTTATCACCTCTTGCGCACCTGCTTGGTTGTGCGTCACGTTTTTCTTGCGCGTTCTGCGGCATACCATCCGGAGGTCGTCGCCTATGCACAGTAGTTGAAGCAAGACACTGCTCCACCCCCTGTGCCCAGCTGCTTATATTTTCCGGAGGACCCCCGTACCGACGGAATGCTGGCTTTCGCCATTCTCGATATTCCTTCCACGGAAATGAACTTGTTAATTCACGTAGTCTCCCGAGGGGATGAAACTAGAAACACGCCATTGCTGTCCTCCAAGTATGCATCTCAAACCGTTTTACAATAGATATATTGTCTACCATACCGAGACGGCACGTTAATCGATACGCGCGGCGGTTGACGTGAGGATTGGGCTCGGAATTATCGATTGACGCTATCTTTTCAGTTTCAAGACGTGTTCGTGCTTTCCTGCTGTTTTTCCCCTTCAGGAATTTGCACTCTAGTGGTTCCGTTAAAACCCAAGATCTCTCAGGCCCTCATCCGCTTTTGTTCCAGCTTCTTCCAGGCTGTAAACAGATACGGTGACTCTACGTGAATATATTTATAGTGCAATGCGCGACTTATGAACGGCATCTTTAGGGAATGAGCACCGTTGGGAGGCATCGTCCGGGAGGTATACATTATTAGTGTACAGTACCTACCCGAACTCAGAATCACACTCTCCGTAGACTTCCAGGATCTCTTGCCATCCATCCTCGTGTCGGGACCACTGGTCTTTGTAAACTCCTCATAATTTTCTGACCGCCATGAGTTGACTCGATCGAAAAGGAATAGACATCTATTCTTGGTTCCGATTGGGTATTTTTATATCTATTATTATGGTCAAAATAACCCCGTCTCCCGCCCGCTCCCATCTATCATGTGTTTTGTACGACATTAGTCACCAACGGTCAGGCTATCGGTTCTGCCGGTCTGTTGTCTGTAAGTGCGAGTATAAAAGAAGCTTAAAGGAATGACCGGCCGTTTATTGAGACCTGTGGGCTTTCTGACAGACACGAACACACGCGGAGATGCTGATTTCTGGCCATGGCGTACACTCCAATCCTGAACTTAGCTCTTTGTATTCACCACTTCGGGTCGGCCACGAATCACACTCTTCCGAGGAAAGCGTCCCCCGTGACATTGAGCCAGAGCCAGATGCCCCAGCGTATCTAAATACACCAGAACAGGTTACTTTCGACCAAAGCGAGGGCTTCGAACTCCAGCAAAGCCTTTTACTTGCTTCTGCAGACCCTCGTCAGCACAATGATATCCGTTCGCTGGCTGTACGCCTACAGTGTATACCATTTGTGCAGAGAAATACCGGCCTGCTCCTCGTCGCCTTCTCACAGCTCTTCTTCGCCCTTATGCACACTTCAGTCAAAATTCTCAACAGCCTAGATCCGCCTATTTCTGCGCTGGAAGTAAGTTTTTTTTATCGTTTATGCTTCCGGCAGAATAACGGTTACTCAACCACGGGGTTTCCTTTTCTCCGCAGCTCGTTGCAGTCAGAATGGTACAGTACATCCCAAACTTTGGAAAATGTTCTATGAGCGGAAATTAAAGAGCTTTCGATTAAGGCTGTAACATATATATGCTGCGTTGCATATATGTATGTGCTTCTCCACTTTATTTTTTAAGCGCAAATGAATTCACCTTGTGTTAATAAGGATCTGGAAGCGTATACCGGATCCACTCATTGGTCCAAAAGGTGTCCGCCTCCTTCTGGTTTTTCGCGGGTTTTCCGGGTGCGTCCTAAAATCCACCTTTTCTACATTTAAACGCATTGTATTCTTTGTCAAGTACAGGGAGCAACGGAATACTGATTTTTCTGTTCCCATTTGTTTCAGGTTCGTTCGGGTGTTTGGTGTCTATTACTCGCTACAGTATCTCTCGCTTTCTGATGCGACCGTACTTACGTTCCTGTCACCCTTTTCCACTGCTCTGGCTGGTCACTTCGTCCTTAATGAAGTGTTCTCGCGCAGGGAAGCTGCTGCAGGAGGTAACAGGTTCTGATCGTTGACATCTCTAAATACTTCTCACAGAGTACTTCCCTAATGTTTGGATAGTATTGAGTTTAACCGGCGTGATCCTCATCGCTCAACCTCATATGATTTTTGGCGGACCATCATCGGAAAAGCTGTCAGCCCACCTCTTCAGAGAATACAATGACTCGCTAAAATGGCTTCTAGGTTCGCCGATACCGCTGATGGAGTGACCCCGGCCCAGAGATTACTTGCTGTCGGGTCCGCATGCAAAGTTTTATAATCAATTTATCAGCCCTGAATTCGGTTTTATATCTCAGTGTCGCCCTTTTGGGAGTCCTCGGAGCTACCGGTGTCTGTGAGTTCCAATCCTTATGGTATTGACAAATCGATTATCTAAATGAACGTATTATCAGATACTACTATACGAGCGATAGGGAAGCGAATCCACCCGCTGCACTCGCTGATGTACTTTTCTTCGCACTGCGTGCTAGCTTCTCTTCTCGGGTATGTACTTTTCACCAACCTATCTCCGTATTCGTTTCCCACCGTGGTCTATGATAATTTTCGCATACAAATCTAATATGAAATTGTAGCATGCTAATAGTTCGGGAAACTCCTATTTTCCCCTTCCGATTTGCGTGGCTGGCTTTGTTTCTTCTGGTAACGATATTTGGTTTCCTGGCTCAGGAAAGCGTGTTCCTCAGGACTTTGTATACTTCTTTTAAAAGGGCCGACCTTCGTCACTTAAATTTCTGATAGGTATTCCTAACGATGGGACTACAGCGTGAGTCTGCAGGACGTGGAACGTTGGCTATTTATGTCCAGGTCCGTTCGCCGCAGACTGATTAACCGCACAAATGTCCGCGTATGCCCCTGACTGAACGGCTGGCCGACTGTATTCAGATTATATTTGCATCAATCCTAGAGCAAATATTCTTCCATACTATACCGTCAGCCCTATCTGTGGCAGGTACACTTATCATCTTAGGGTCGGCTGTCTTCGTCGCGGTTCGTTCTCCCGCTCGATATCAGACAAATACTTCTTTCAATTCCACTTATTCCATGGGACTTCTCCTCAGCTAACAAAGAAGTCTGAACGGTATCAGCTGTCTATTACCGAAACCTCGGGCACAGAGATTACGTCATGTGACGGCCAGTGACTCGCATGACTCCATGGAACGGGGAGACTCGAGGTTGGAAGGAACAAGGCTTTTGCAGGACGACGATCAAAGAGTGTCATTTGAAACAGGCCCGGATGGTAGAATGTGATCAAGTCCCGGCCTAGAGCTTCCCATACTTTGAACACAAAGCCTGAATACAAATTTGCATGTATATCTTAGTAAGGCCAGAAAGTTAACAGAGATTCATGAAGGTGTAGCAGTACACACAATAAAAAGGTCATAATATATGGATTACAAGTCACAACATCACCACGCATCCTCAACATATTGCCGTCAGTGATGCCATGTGATAGGACGGATGGAGGAGAACGCTGAGTCGCAAGGAAACATCGCCCGGATAATGTTCCATCGTGGGTCCGCGATATCCATGAACCTTCCTAGCTTAATGGAACACCGGGCTAGAGAGTACTATATCCACTCAATTTTCCTCTCCCGACACTACGAATACGAATACCAATGTTAATGCGTCGGAGGTGCGTTAAGCGTGCGTTTCGAAATCAACATCGTGAAGGTATGCCGAGTTCTGCTACGCTTATATTCTTGCATTTTTCAACCAAGCGTGTACCTCTGACCCTGAATAAAGTAAGGTAACCTATCTGAATGAGAAACGAGCAAGGAAAAGCAAAATCACCTGTAAAATCCTTAAAATGGAGATCTGCCAAAAACGGTTAGCAGAACATAAAATGCAAAATATTATACATGGACAGCTTGATTCTACCTGATTTCATCACAGCACAAAGTAGCAGTCAAAAATAATCATTGCAATTGAAGAGGAAATAGTAGAGAAGGCAAATGAAAGATGAGGACCATCGAAGATCATGTTCCCGTTTAGGAGATGCAATTTTGTCATCGCGTCTGATTCGCGTAGCTTCTCCTTCCTCCTTTGGTAATCACTAGTTTAAAACTTCGTGGGAACAGCCCGTCCAATTGAGTGGTGCAGGCTCGATTTCACCGGATTTTTCCTTTCAGCCATCTCTCTCTCAAATGTGCCCAGTTTCCTCCTAGACTTTTACTGAACTGTGGGAATTGGCTTGTCTATCTCCAGTGTCCCAATGACCGGTGCTTGACTACAAAGGACTTGGCAAAACAAGGCCTCTACCGGCAGTTGCCGCTATCTGTAGCTTTGTCGCTTGCTACGCTACCGTGTACTACATGGGCTTGTATCTCGTCCGTTCAAGTTTATGGGATCTTAAGCCGCTCTTCTTGACGCCTTTGCACGCAGCTAAGAATGCTGTTACGGAAACACCAACGTCTAGATGCGGGGGTAAGTACGACTTCTGCTGGACACCCTAAGCTAATTGGGCCGTCTCTGCTTCCGTATAACGTATGTCGGAAGGGAGCTCGAAGCTCAACTATCATCTCCTTCCTTATGACACAGAATCTGTTGAACGAACATCAGGTAGTGCCACTTAGACTTGTAAAAATGTGAGTTGACATCGTTTCAAGTTTTGCGATTGGATGGCTAGTGACACACTCAGGCCCATGTCACTTCTCTCTCCAGCCAATGTCGCTACTGTACCCCTCTTTTTCTTTCTCGTTCGCGCTTGCAAACCATACACAAGTCAATGGTCGCGGCAAAATCTCGGACCAGAATCTCAATCTTAGAAACCTCCCTGCGAAGCGACGAGTACAAGCTACCGTACTAGGAGTCAACGTTCCCCAACTGAGTAATTACAGTAACAAGACAGCTTCTCAAATCCGCGCGCAACCCAGGATGCGTCAGCCAAGATTCAGTCTTATGGCTTCCACAACTCCGAAACAGCTTGCGAATGATCTTCTTGGACCATCGGGCATCAATCTGCTGGACGCTTCATTACAGTATAAGAGACTCTGCTTGACTTTGGAACGCCGCATGCGTACTGTAACGGATCAACTTTCAGATTCAAATTGGATTACTCAAACAGAATACTGCTTTCGTACGGCCTTCCTCCAAATGTGTACGATCTTAGCTGTGACACTATGCACACAGTACAAACTTTCTTAATCTGATGTATCACATGAACTACTTCTTTGGCGTCGTTATCAGGGTCGACGTCGGATCTGCAAGAATGGACTGCCAGGACGGGCGTTCAGAGACGTCTGACCACCAGCGGGCGACATTCGGCGTCGCATTTAGTCCTGTGAAACCGGCGTGCTCAATGAGAATACGACCGATCGGCAGATGGAAGAGGTCTACAAGTGTGATCTCCTGTAGATCACATATAAATGAGCTCGTGTCACGAGCGAGACCGCTCCTGAGTACGTACGTCACCCGCAAGGTATCTCTGCTTGCTAAGGATGACTTCGTACACTTTAAGGTTTTCCTCAAATGTTTTCATATACTCCGCCGCGCGCTTCTTATCACATTGTGCGCCTCGCATCCTACAGTATGAGTTTGTGGTAATGAGTGGCAGGTGCAATCGCCTTTCGTAATAGAAAGGCTTACGGCTTTCCGAACTTTTCCGCAATATAGCTCATCGCAGGCGCGTGGAAGTTACTCTGCTCCACGGACGCTGCCTGTTCGAATAGTCCGAGCTTCTTTAGATCTCCCACGGGAATGAGTCCGCTATCCGGTCCATACTTTGCGACGATATAGCGTGCGACCGCACGACTCTCATACAGTAGAAAACCGTCCTCCTCTTCCTGTATGCGGCAACATCGAAAGCAGAAATCAGCACATGTGTATGTCAACTGTGTATATGCGCACGAGGACAGGGACCTGAGCAAAGGGCTGTCTGGAGAGGTGTTCTTCCGATGTGTACTCCGGGTTGCCGTCGCCCCCAACAGGCACAATTTCGTAAGGCATTCCCAGCTCGTTCAGTGTAACGAGAACGACCTGCGTAAACGGGGAAAGAGACCTTCCATATATCTTGAGGACCATGTCGAGATAATGTGTTCTGTAGGATGAAAGGTGTGCTCTGTCCGGGCAGAGTTTTATACTGGCTCGAGTAGCCAAAATTAGCTGAAATGCAGATGCATGCGTCAGCATTGCCTGGATGCTTGGTGCTTGGTAAGTAGTTAACGCCATTTGAATAGGAATACCAACCCTAGCTGACTCAAATACTACACCAGGATAGGGACTCTTCTGGCCGATCTGTTTAATCTTGGGAAGTTCGACGGGTATGGCTACGTACAAATGAGTTATGAAAAACCTGATTTGAACACTACTAAAGGTAGCAAAAATGGTGTGGACTTTAACTGTGCCCCTATACATACCAATCGAGTGCGGATAGGAAGGAATGTCGGTAGCAAGCAGAAGGAACGCTTAATGGAGGCCTGACTGTGGTTGTAACATCGATTCCTTCTAGGAGCGTAAATCACAGTGACCAATTGCTGACACGCGGTAGCTTATCCGGTGCTTTGTAATGTTGGTGAAGAGACGCCCAAGCAGAAGCAGGAGGAGCCTTCTTCATATATTCGACTAAGGACAAACGAAGAAGGGTCTCCTTACAACTAAGCTTTTTGTCCATCGAGCAAAGTCAGAACTCTATTTTGGACGCGATAGAATGCGAACAAGTCGCATCGATGGTGCATCTGCTGACTGGCAAAGTCGGCCTCCCTCATTTTCGTGCTTGCGGTTCGGACTATGGCTTCCACAAAAGTATTTTCAGCTTCTACTCGAGCCATTGGCTACAATGAGATCGCATTCGAAAAGAGGGCTCGAGGTGCGTACAGGCTATGGGAAGTGGAGGACGTATGTCGCAACTTTGTGCAAGTATACAGCTGAACTGGCCAAATAGGCCCCTCACGCACCCTGTGGATAATGCCTCCTCCATGACACCCCCACTTCACGTTGCAGCATATGGAGCACGGCATGGTGATGTTAGCAGCGTAAAGGTGCTATTAAATATAAAATCATGTGATTAGTCATGTGATTAAGAGCAACTGGACATCCAGTCGCTATAAATAGCAATGGTGTCATTATGACATAATATGGCGTGATCATATCACGTTACTCACTCCCGGCTAAAGAGCCACAGCAAAACTAATAAGGATAAACTTAAAGGATTAGTTAATAAGTTACCACAGTACTAGTATAAAAGAGTGGCCAGTGAGCCTACAAGAAATATCATCGAATATCCTTTCCCCCACTGCGTGATAATACACCGCTACTCTCAACTACAACCCACTCAACTTCTAAAAGGTGCCATGTTTTATTGTTCACGTCTCGAGTTCGGCGCATCATCCAAGAACACCCTACTATCACTGCTACAGCTTGCCATGCAAGACTCAGTCCATAAATACCGAAGTCCAAACTGTGATCAACTGCGGCCGCCCCAAACCGGAATAAGCCACGAGCTGGTACGGCAGCGTAGCGAATTCTGTTTCCATTAAAGTATCGCACTCGGACATCGAACAGGTCGCACCGATTTTCTGTAGATGTAATGTGACTACACGAAAAATTGATCGCACTTAAAAGTTTACAGGTTAGACGAATGTGTCAGTGTTCGCAGGACGCTTAATAAGGTTACAAATGTCGACGTAATCTCCGCCACGAAGGCAACGATTGAGAACCCACGCCATACGGCGACTCGCTCTCAGGTTCAACCTGAATGCGTGCATTATACATTAATTTGGCTCGTGCACTACACTGGTATGACTTTACTTCACTGGGCAGTTTCCGGAAGCGCTTTTCATTCGTCGCGGAGAAAAGATCGTCGATGGCCAAGGCTTGGATGAACAGACTTTAAAATGGTATTAATTACGGCCACGAGCCGGATTGAAGAAGGCCCGACATCTCCCTGAATGCACAGCATATACTGCATCATGTTGCCGTCCTCAGCGTCTAGGCTCCCGTCCCCTCTGCATTGAACCTAACTCGCTGAATTGCAGTTTTACGACCCCATATGAACTCGCCGAACTTTTGCATTCATAAGTGCTGACTTCCTCGCCACACTTTATATGCGTCCCGCAGCAGAAAATACGTCTTAGGTCCGCAGGAGGAAATCCACAACGAATGCACTCTTATTGCCCAGACTCGCGTTCTGGATGACGGGAATACTACTTTCCAATCCATGTACTCTGGGTCGCAGTCCGGAACGTCATTTCCTGAGGCGAATAAAAGTTCACTAATTAGATTTCTTCAAGAACGACTCGGAACAAGTACACGATCCATCGAACGATCCCAACATGCACTTGTCGAGGTTGCTACCTACAAGTTTAATTGTGTACGTTTAATTGTGTACTTTGACAAGACCGTGTCCATCACACCGGTCTACACTTCAAAATTTGCCTTGGTGGCTTCCAACCCCGTTTACGGTATTGTGTCTACTACCTGTGCCGCTTTGACGCCCATCCTTCACTTCTTTGTTTTTGGAAGAGCTGCAGCAGGGTCTGTTACGATGGATTGCCAAGATGAACGGCTAGAGATGTCTGTCCACCAGCGTGCGACGTTCGGTGTTGCTTTCAAGCCAGCGAAATCCGTGCACTCGGTGAGGACGCGGCCCATCGGCAAGTGGGTGAGGTCTGCAAGGGTAATTTCCTGGGGTTCTCGTATAAGACGACCTTCGTACACAAGCAAAGCTGGAAGTCGATACGTACATCACCAGCAAGGTATTTCTGCTTGCCAAGAATGACTTCGTACACCTTGAGAACCTTCTCAAGCTTCTCTGCATGTTCCGCCGCGCGTTCTTCGTCGCACTGGCCACCATACACTCTGTAATTCAAGCGCAAAGTACATCCATTGTCAGCCCCAGGGAGACAACTGACTTATAAAAAGGCCTACGGTTTATAAACTTTCTCCAATAGGAAGCCCTCCAGAGGAGGATAGAAGTTGCTCTTTTCTACGGATGCGGCTTGCTCGAAGAGTCCAAGCTTCTTAAGGTCGCCCGTGGGGATCAGTCCGCTGTTTGGTCCGAATTTTGCAACGACGTAGCGAGCGATCGCGCGGCTTTCATACAGCGTAAAGCCGTCCCCTTCCTCCTGCGCGCGTTGATAACGGAGACGATGGTCAACACAAACATCATTCGTGCATGTATGTACGTACGAGAACGGGGACCTTGCCGAAGGGCTGTCTGGCAAGATGTTCCGGAGTCTTGAACACCTCATTATCAATGGGCACATATTCGAAGGGTACACCAAGCTCTTTCAGCGTAACGGTGACGATTTGCACAAATGGAGAAGAGGGACGGCCGTAAATCTTGAGAGTCATGTCGAAGGAATACGTCTGGCTTAGAGTTTGGTCACTGTACTGGTGAGTTGGTGAATCTCCTCTCGCTGGGGTTGGGTTTTATACCTGCGCGAGCAGCTTACTATATCAGATGGGAAACAAATGCCTGCGGGCTGCGGCAACATCATTCATTTCTTACGCTTACCAACAGTGTAGTTACTCCTTGGAAATAAGAGCTCAGACTGGCTGACTCAAGGCATAAAGCTCAGGCAACAAGAAGCTTGCAGGATCGATAGCCGACATACCATTTGTCATGACCTTCCTTATATTGGTTATATCCTCACACAGGATTAATCCAGAACAAAGAGCCCACGTAACGATGGCCAGTTACGTAAACATCTGATGACGTGCTCGAGCTTGTATGACGTCACTCGCATTTGTCAAGGTCTTGTCGTCTCACTTTCGTGCGTGAAAACGTAAGCGTAATTAGTAAATAAATGCCTTTCGAGACCCTCCGATTACACATGCCATATGCTAGGATGTGTGCCGCAGCTGGAGATGAGCTGCGATTCATAATGCATCAAAAAAATAAATGTACATGGAACTCACGGCGCCGTGCTTCTTGCGTCTGCATATAGTGAGTAGAGGCAACGCCCGCAAATATTTTGGGACAGATTTGCATGCTGACAAACGACGGTCGCCTTCCTCATTTAGTAATTTGGGTGGCAACAATTTCAGCCAGCCGTGCTCAATGAACTTTTGTACATATCACAACAGCCAAAATATGAAATTTTATAAGTTATTAAATAAAAATATCTGTGGTATAAAGCTGCTTAGATTTGAGTGTCCCATTGAAATTCTAGCCTCTCAAGCCACAGAGAACTGTTAATGTGTCGCACTTGTCACTGTGTGACACAGTGACAAACGCGACTCTCAGAGGTTGCATTCATACAGAAAATACAGAAAGAAGTTTTGAGCTCAGTTCTCGTACGTTTGGCGTGATATAAAGTGCAAAGTGATCGTATAAGATGGGGCTAGGGTGTCTACGAGCCGGATTTTTCGATTTCGGCCTGGAAGTAGCGAAAGCAGCCCTCATGAAAGTTGTTTTCGCTACTTCCAGGCCAAAATCGAAAAATCCGGCTCGTAGACACCCTAGCCCCATCTTATACGATCACTTTGCACTTTATATCACGCCAAACGTACGAGAACTGAGCTCAAAACTTCTTTCTGTAAATTTCTCCTTGCTCTCAAGTGGCAAAACTTCTATATACGGTAACAGTATAAACAAGTACAACGTTCGACTTTTTTGGCAGGCGTTGCCTCTACTCACATATAGACAAGCTTCTTCACACATCCACATGATGAAATATACTTAGTCCCCAATAAAAAATATAGGATTCCTTTATTAAAAACTACCCGATGAAATATACTAGATACTTGTCAGATACAAAAACATAAATGAGTGCCTAGTCAACTCACCTCAGTCCCCAAATAAAAAATATAGGACTGAGGTGCAAATGAACTACATTACTAATAGCTTACTAAACGCCTTCAAGCTGCACTTTCCCAACACCACACACTTTGCTAAGCTGTACAGCGGGAGTTCGTTTTTGGCTTTGTCTTAAAATCTACGCATGTTGTGGTAGATGATGAGGTGCAGTGGTGAAGTTCAGGCAAGGTGGGTTATCAGCGTAAACCAATGTATTTCTAGGGCGAGACCAGCTCCCTTATATACACATTCCGTGGGCTAGTACTACTATAACTATCTAGCTCCTATATCGTATGGCGTTATCATTGCATTATCGTTCACTTAGTAAGGTGGTTGTTCATATGACCACATACTATATTTATATCGTTCATTATATTTATTTAATACTTTGAAAACAGTGAGCGAGGGTGTAGAAGATTTTAGTACTGGCGTATCCGGGTCAGAGCGTAAATATCTCGGAGGTTCCGAGAAGATTAAAGGAATGTCGGTCCATAACACGTCCTGGATTCAATATTCGACCTGACAATATTAATGCAGATGTGCGCAGCCTGCACAGCCTGCACGGCCATGCCAGCAGTCCTTGAGTTGTAAAGCACTACTTGATGGATGTTCCAAATGCCTCAAGAAAGTCCACGGAGAAGGTTGTATTGCTCTGAACAGTCTCAGATCAGTTGCAGTTCCTGGCTTCCTTGACTTGCATTTAAGGCTATATGCGGCTCGTGTATAGTTCACATCAGATAAAGAGGAAGAGGACGAGTTGAGAAGACGATGCTGAAGGTCCTCCGCGTCTATGCTGCCAATATTTAATTACGACTCGGAGTCACGAGAATGCGGCATTAAAGAATTAGAAGACCTGCCGAAGACATGCAATACTTGATATCTATATGTATGTACAGTACCGGCAATTTAGGAGACGAGGCTCAAGCAAGTACTGTACGGGTAGGCTTTTATTTAGATAGAAGTACTTGTTGGGTTGAGGCAAGCCTGAAGCACCGCCAGGACTGGACGAGATGTCCAAAGCAGCTTGTCAATTCGCTTCCAGGAAAGAAGAGTTGGCCGGTCCCCGAAAGGGTCACACGGTTGACATAAGATGGAGCTAGGCGGACACTACATGTACTATCGTGTGATCCCTCTTACAAAATTCGCATTTTCTGAGCTTCCACACAACTGAACTGCCTTCGGAAAAGTTCGTGTATGCCCTAGTAAGCTGTGTTACAGTGACTGTGAAATTTTCGTTGTAAAAGATTGCCTTGGTGTGAAGCCATTGTCAAAATACATGTTTTTTCGGTCTGTAGAATTCTTTTGGGACCACCGGCTTGCACAACATGTGTATATTGTCATAAACTTATTTTTTGGATACCAGGTCATGTTATTGTGCTATTCAGAGAGGAATAGCTTATTGTGGTGCATAGAAAGAGAGAGATTTATCTTAGGGGTGACAAAAGGTGACAGATACACCCGGCATTTTATTCCATTTAAAACTCCTCTAGCGCCTGGTGCTGAGCTTCTGCCTGATGCCGAGTGTCCATCAGTTGGAGTGTTAACATTTTTCATGACAGAGCGTGACCAAAGTCTTGTAAGAGGGCACCTTCATTCTGAGAGATTCTGCTTATCAAAAACTATCCGGAAAATCGCCGGAAATAGATATTTCATGTACATTAAATTTGTAAAGAAAGAGGGGAACCCATAAGACGTCGAGTGCCGCAGGGGAAAAATACAAGAATTTTGTAAGAGGGGTCACACGATAGTACTTGGCAGTTTGAAGCACTTAAAGGGCTCGAAAACTGAGCAGAGATCAAGTAAGCGGACATCGCACCCGCATGACATCATGTTTGTCAGCTTGTTCTGTGCGGGGCAGGGGCTTATGTGCGTACGTAATCAAAATGCGGGGATGCTCTTCGGAACTTCCCGTCTACGACGAAACGTCGGTTCGAAGCAGCAGCGACGGGCTCAAAGGAAAACGACAACTTGAACGTCCTGCACGAATGGATATGTGCGCCGAATTCATCGATGGTTTATCTATCACCAGCAAGAACAACGAAATCAGCAGACTCGGGCGCGGTACCGGTTTTGCTTCCGGTTAGTGATGACAAGACCAAGATCGAATCTCAGCGCTGACGGCGCCACTATATGCAGTCCGCTCAGATACGGGCATTTGATTGTCCACTCACAACTCACCTTTCTCCACTCTCCCCGCCTCCCTCCCCGCGCCCTGCCCGACTCAAGCGCGCCTTACGAGCATGGCGACGACGACCTCGAAGTTCGACCCCTCTACCCCTCTCCCCCGGGCACGAACGTTCGCGCACCAGAGCGAGCTACCAAAGCTCCCGATCCCGCCCTTAAAGGAGACATGCGCGCGCTACCTGCGTGCACTGCAAGCTCTGCAAACACCGGGTGAGCACGAAGAGACGCGTTGTGCTGTGCAGCAGTTCCTTGAGAATGAGGACGAGGGACCGCGTATACAGCGCAAGCTCGAAGTGTGGGCGAAAGGGAAAGACAGGTGCGTATCTACTGATTGGGCTGTAAGCTGATTTGGGCTGACATTGAGCCCACAATTGGATGTTTAGTTATATTGAAGATTTTTGGTAAGCCACCCCCTTTCTCTTTGCTTTGTGTCATATGATGTTGCACGAAACGCCGTGTGTAGGCAAAAACTTAAGCCTCAACAAGGTGCTTGAAGTTTATGCAGCTGCCTCATTCGAAATTATCCCTAATCTGCACGAAGAATAATGCCTCAGATGTGTACCCGAGTGGCTGGATATTAGTCCGCGCCTCAATTGACCTCATTTTATAATTCTTAGAGGATGTTCACTTAAATTTCTCCTTGGAAAATGCTGTCATTCTACTCGTAAGAAAGCCTTTGCTTACACATTATTTTCGTTGTCTTTCAGGTACGAAAGCTACCTTTCGCACAGTGATCCCGTCGTGCTCGCACTTAACCCCTTCTTTGTACTTGAGTGGGTATTCCATGATGTGATTACATGTCGTCACGCCTGCTGAACTTCTGACAGGGATGACCCTACGCCGTCGCGTGGCTCACAGCTACCCCGTGCCGGGGCACTGATAACGTCCTCACTCGGCTTTATACACGACTTGCGTGCTGGGATGCTCGAACCAGACAATGTGCGCGGAATCCCTCTTGACATGGACCAATACACGCGATTATTTGGCACTGCCCGCATTCCAACACAGGTGAGGCCCAACATTACGGGATGGCAATATGTCGTCCTCATTAACTCATCGTTCACAGAGAGGCTGCCAAATGCGGTCGAATAGGAACTCAGCGCATATAGTTGTCCTGCGACGTGGGCAATTCTACTGGTTTGACGTACTTGACGCGGAGAATAGACCAGTTCTCACCGAGCGCGAAATAATGCGTAATCTGCAGGCGATCGTTGCCGACGCAGACCGCACGCCTGTTACAGACGTAGCGAAGTCCGCGGTCGGCGTTCTCTCAACGGAGAATAGGAAGACCTGGTCCGGGCTGCGCGAGCGCCTCAAGAACGATAGGCACAACGCTGAGTGTCTCGAAGTTGTGGACGATGCTTTGTTTGTCGTGTGTCTCGACGATACGGCCCCGAATGATCTGGCTCAGCTGTGTGCGAACTTTTTGTGTGGAACATATGGGTTGAGCGGCGGGGTGCAGATTGGTACGTGCACAAACAGGTGGTACGATAAGGTACTTGACATGTTCTTGTCAAGAGGTAACTTAATAACGTATTTAACTATTTACCTGCGTATACAGCTGCAGATAATCGTATGTGCGGATGGTTCCGCCGGGATTAACTTCGAACACACGGGCGTCGATGGGCACACCGTACTTCGTTTTGCCGCGGACATCTTCACTGATGGACTCATGCTCCTCGCCCGCTCGATCAACCCCTCCGCCCGACGCTATTCCACGCCCCAATCAGCCCGTACGCCAGATCGTACAAGCCGCCCAAGGACGCGCAGTCGGGAAGCACTAATGGAAAGTCAGGCCTCACCAATGGCGATGCTCTTTCGCCGGGCTCATGGGGCCTGCGCGCATCGAAGATTGACACGGCTCCGAAGAAACTTGAGTGGGTGCTTGGCCCTGAGCTACGCGCAGGTATTCGTTTCGCAGAGACGCGCTTGAGCGACCTTATCTGTCAGAATGACTGTCAGGCGCTCGAGTTTAAGGGTTATGGTAAAGTGATGATCACGAGCCACGGATTCAGTCCCGATGCGTTTGTGCAGATGGCGTTCCAAGCCGCTTATTACGGGCTGTACGGTCGGTCTATTTCTATATTCCGTCTTTCATTCTTCGCTGATGAGATATATCTTTTCTGGCGCTGATAGGAAGGACCGAGTGCACATACGAGCCTGCAATGACGAAGGCTTTCCTCCATGGTCGTACGGAAGCAATTCGCACCGTGCAGCCAGAGAGCGTCGAGTTCACCAAGGTCAGGGGATATGTTTTGTTCTGACATCCCCGAAGCTCCGCTGATTTCCGAGCAGACGTACTTCTCTGAGGCGAGCCCAGCTGAGAAAATTGCCGCACTCAAGAAAGCCTGCGAGCGTCATGTTGCACTTACGAAGGAGTGTAGTAAAGGTCTTGGACAAGATAGGTTAGTCGCTGCTCCATCAACCGTCATAAACCATACTCACGTGGAGGATGTAGGCATCTGTATGCCTTGTACTGTCTCTTGCAACGAGAGCTCACAGAAGGTAAGCTCGACACGAATCCGGACGAGCCACCGCCGTCGCCTTCGCGTGCACGCCACACGCTGCCCGCGATCTTCACGGACCCAGGCTGGGGTCTCTTGGGCACATCGATTATGTCAACGAGCAACTGTGGAAACCCTGCGCTCCGGCTATTCGGATTCGGGCCCGTCGCGGCAGACGGCTACGGCATTGGGTATATCATCAAGGATGACGGGATTTCCGTGTACGTTTCCGAGCTTTTGAACTATGCGATGGTTGTCTGATTTGTATCTCAAATAATGCAGCTGCGCGTCCTCGAAGCACTTGCAAACGCGACGGTTCCTTGATACGTTGCAGAACTACTTACGTGATGTCCAGCGAATTATTGTTCACTTACATCGCTCCGCGAATGCCCCACCTGCACCGTTCGTCGACCACACCGGCATACTACGCGACGCGCGTACGGGCCGTCCAATTAACGGCCATCTCAGCGACGGGAACAGTGAGAGTGGAGGCGAGGAAGACGCGATAAGTAAGTGTTCCCTCACATAGCCATCATGTTGCGCAGGAGGCTCATCGGCTCTACTGCAGCGGGGTACTCGTTCTTTGACAGCGGCGGGATCGACTTGCTCGGACGTGAGCAGAGGAGGAGCACACCCTTGCCCGTTGGTTCGTAGCCTTTGTCCTGCATATGCTTGTCACGTCTTTCTAAGCTGGTTGTAAAACAGGAAAGGTTATACCCATGGCAGAGTATTGAGTCTGCCGATAGGGATGATACTCATGCGTAATTATTCAAGAGAAGAAGATTCAACTGCTGCTTGTAAAAATATAATTGGCCTGTACTTTAGTTGTCTCAATATATCTTGGAGGGCATGTTATGTCTGTATTTTATACTTGGGTTTTTGTGGTCCTCGACATAAGGACACGCTTTTATTTGGTGCCGCGGCCGATTTTCGATTTGCATACGCGCGAGACGACGCGCCTCAAGCCGGACGCGTCGACGTCACGCGACTGGTCGCTGTCTCCTCTGTGCTTCGCGTGTTCGATATACGCAGGTCGTGTGTGCCCTGCCGCAGCAGCTACGGGCGTCATGGCCAAGCGTCTCTGCCTCAGACCACAACTAGTAGGCCTTACCGTAGAATGTCAAGCGAATCAAGGCCCCGCCGGACGACGCGCGCTGTAGTGAAGGTACCCACCGAGCTTACCGCGAAGGCCGCGCCGTCGTCGTCGTCGCGGGCTTCGAGATCACGGACTGGTCTGACTCAGCCGGGGGCGTCATCTGCACGCAGACCTACTAGGGCGGGTGGCAAGGGGAAGGGGAAGAGAACTGTCAGGTCTGATGATGAAGACGAAGTTGACGCCAGTGGTGGCCCCGACAACGACACTGTTAAATTGGAGGAGGACGAAGATTACGATATTGCGCATGTGCTCACTAGCCCTCAAAGCCCACTTGTGAATCTCGACATCTCCGTCAGTCCCTCTTTTTTTATTTACTTATTTATTTCGAGTACAAACTGAGTACTCATAATTATTTGCTTTCCTCGTGCTGCCCAGGATGTTCTGAACTTCCATACGTGGAGTGTGCTTTCCCCGGAGTCACAAGAGAGGCTCTGCAAGCTCCTTCCGCCGACGGCTTTCGGAAACTACCCGCGGCAGGTGGATTACTCTCATCCATCAAGACGGGTCCAGGCTGCAGCTGCGAGCCCCGGTACAGCATGTAAAGTAGGTGGTCTCCTACATTATATTACTAGCAACTGTATTGAACACCTTCCTAAAAGAACGTTGACGAGCCCATGCAAGTAGACGAATCGTCAACATTGCAAGAAGGGTCCGCTCCATCCGAAAGTCGAATCCTCGATCCGTCATTTTTCACAGACCCGCACTTCGAGTCTGCGGCGCGAACGTTCCAAGTACTTATTCTATTCATACACGTTTTCTTTGATCAATACTTATCGTTCCCCATTATACCCCGCCCAATCACCGCAGGATCACCTCTACTCCGGCTGGCTGGTGCCTTCGCACCGTGCCCTCGTCGAGAAGCACCTCGCAGGGGTGCAAAGCGGCTCGCTCCATGCTCCATGGAAAGACGAAGTCTGGGAGCGCAACCATTCCGACGATGACGCAGAGACTAGTGATGAAGACAGCGACGAAGCATCGCAGTCCCCCTTAGAACTGATAGGCATTGGTGCCCGGAGCGGGAAGCGGAAAGGCAAGGAAAGGTTCGTTGGAGTATTTCTTCTTTGGGGAAGATTCAAATCAAATTGTATTATCTTTTGTGTCTTCCCACATCGAATCAGCAAAACAAGCGAGTTTGCTCCGCTCGTAAACAGGGGGTTACTAAGGAAAGGCGACATAATCTCTTTCAAGCACAAATTCATATCGCTCGGGATTACAATCGAAAAGGATGCGCTGGTACGTTCGCCAACCCTCCCAAATACCTCCCCCCCTCCGCTTCTCTCCCACTGGCAGACTTTATGCTTTTCAAACGCATTTATTAAACAGGTCAGCGAGATCCACCCAAAAACCAGCGTCCTCACTCTCACCTCAACGATCGGACTCGACCGAGACCTCCCTCCCGCCCTACTCATACCGTCCCCGTCCGCCGCCACGTGCGATGGTATATCCAATTTACGCGAGATGTACGTATCGACCCCGCAGCTCCTAGTACACGCGCTGCTCGATCTCGACGGGCGCGTTCCGCGCGCGTCGCGCACTCGCTTCAAGGTGTGGAAGGCGCTGAGAGTATGGCGCTGGTCTGGGGACGCCACGGGGGGTATCGCGAACGCGGAGATGTCCGAGGAGGAAGCGGCGCTTTTGGAGCGGGGCGGACGGGAGGTCTACGGGACGCTATTTTATTTAAGGGGGGCTGCTTTGGATGGGTGACTGCCGGTGAGTGCAGCGCGGCGCAAACTTGATGTTTTTTGTTTTTTTCTTGTCCGGGGTAGATGAGTTACATGTATACGCTGAGTAAGAGTGATAACGTGGTTGAAGACGCCGTATATTGTACAATATTACGACTGCTGTCTCAAACAAAAATAAAGCACAGCGAGGTTATCTGTAAAACACTGATACCCAATTAATGCGCGCTGTTCACGAATGTACGAATAAAAAAGCAAACAAACCATTATGACTGGTTCACGAGTTGAGATACAGTATGTACAGTATGTAAATACTGTAGGTGCCATCAATATCAATAGTCAAGAAGTCTGAGTGATTAGGATCCCAAGCCACTCGCCAGACCGGCTTTCCCTCTTCCCTTCGTAAGGAAAAGTAATCGATTTTGTCCGTTGAAGATTCCTCACCAAATAGCTCGAGATAAGAGCACTCTTAACTCACACCACAGAAAAGACGTTGGAGCTTCCTCGGACATGGGATGGCATAACTATCGTATGAAAAATTAGGCCCAAGGCCCTACCCTTTGGTAATTTCAACACTTGTCTCCTTATGTCAAACTTCACAAAATAGAAAGCAAAGAACATTCTTTGATTTCATTATTATGTCTACTTCAACATATACGTACACATTAACAACCTCTGGTGTTCGAAAAAAAAAAAGCTGGGTTACAGAAGGAGTGAAACAAAAAGAATTAGAAGAAACGAATACTCCAGCCACGCAAGTTCCAAGCACCGTTTCGCACGTATCGACCTCGACAAACGCAGTTTACACCACACGTACAAAGAGGCTCGATCAAATCCAGCGCCTTACACCTCACAGTCCCCACAACCAGGTCAAATACCAACCAATCACCCCCACTCATTCCTTCCGCTCACGCTGCTTCTTAATATCCTCCGCAACCACAACGCTCGCGTCCGCGCCAAGCGGCGCAAGCGGGCTGCTCTTAAACCCGCCCTTGCGTCCGCGTTCAAGCCCAACCCCGGGCCCAAGTCCCGTCGACACCGACACCGCCGTACCCCCCGACATTCCCGGGCTCATAACGCCCGCGACCAGAGCATTCGCATTGGCGTTCGCGTTTGCTCCCGACCCGCTGACTGCCGCCTGCCCGCGGCGCTTGCGCTCAAGCAGTAACGCCTCAAGCGACGGACCAGGAGAGTCGCTGCGCGGGCCCATCACGATGCTCTGTCCGGCGAACTGGAAATTGGATGAAGGGGTCGTGAACGCCTGGATGCCTTGGTCCTGCTCGCGACCCAGTGCCGGCGTTGGCGCAACAACCGCCGCGACTGCGGCTGCGATTTCAGCAGCCGGCGACTCGCTCGACATGGTGCCCTCGGCAATCTGCGATAACCCGCGCGGCACCTCGGTATCAGAGGGGCCCGTCACGACCACCGGGATGTTCACGACGTTCTCCGATAATCCATGTGACACGGGTGGGGCCATAAGCACCCCGCCCTCCGCCGAGCCACCCGTAACGGGCGTCGCAGCGCCCGAAGGCGACGCGTTCGTCGATCCGCCAGGGAGAGGCTTGTTAGCATCACGTGGTGTAGGCGGTGCGCTCCTGCTACGCAGAAATCCGAGGTTCTTCAGACTAGGGATGGCGATCGGTTTAGGCATCGCAAGTCCGAGCGAGCGCGCGCCAGCGACGGGTGGGGCTACAACGGGGGGCATGTGAGTTTCAGCCACTTCCCTGCTCTTGTTGAAATTCGCTGCGAGCTCAGGGGCAGAGTTCTTCTTATGCAGAATCGTCTTGCTCTGGAACGTCTGGTCTGCACCGGGAGGGACGAACGATTGCGAGTGTGCGCCTGTGCCTTCGACATCGAATTCGTCATAAATCTCCTCGCCAATGAGTTCTGTTATGTAAAAAGATCCATCAGGAAGGTCTAAAGAAAATGCAGAACATCAAACTCGTTACGTACCTTCCAAGACGTCCTCGAGAGTGATAATGCCCAGAGGCATAATCGACGGGTCAATAGCCTGGCTCGCGAGATATTCTTCCGCGTTTGCCTTCGACAGCACTGCATCTGCAGGCATCCTCTGCTCTAAAGCAGGCTTACGCATTCTCTCCTTATTGCGCTTCGCTTCTTCTTCCCGATTACCCTTCTCCAAATCATCCTGCTGACTATTTCCTTTATTATTATTGCGCTTCTTCTTGCGCCCACGCAGACCCGCAGCGCTCTGCTCCTCAGCAAACTTGATCTTCGTCGAATCCTTCTCCCTCTCAGCATCGTCGCCAGCAGACGTGCTATCACCCACACAAGACTCTCCTTTATTGTCTGAGCCAACGGCAGTATCCAGTTCCTCGTCTTCGCTGTTGTCGTCATCAGTGTCGGAAGAGGAATCGCCGTGAAGCGCTCCTAACAGACGCTGCGTGAGGCCCTTGCGAACAGCCTTCTTGACGCTTTGTGCGCGATCGACGCTGAGCCTACTGATAATAGCCAAATGACTGCGCCCCTCTTGAAAACGGTCGAGTATGCCAAGTAGTGGCTCGTTCTGAGGGACGAAAGGAACTTTATTAAGGCGCATCTTGCGAACAGGAACAGCATCTGTTCAAACAAGCCATATTAAAGTAATTCTATTTTTCATATGGCAGGGGAACGAACCTTCCGGGTCGAGCAAAACGCACTGCTTGACGAGCAAGATACCAACAACCTTCTTAACTTTAGTCTTGATGAGACTTTCACCATCCAGACTCTTCCTCATCGTTTGTACCGCCGTCGGCGAAAGGGCATCGTCGCCAGAGCCCGTTTCGTAAGCAGTGATCGCAACATGCACAGGCACGTTCACTTCGACTTCCTCATAAACTGGAATACGCGAGTGACCAGTCGAGCAGACGCGACGAAGCGTATCATAATCAAGTTTCGCGTCGATATGCAACATAAACACACGGTCAATGGGTGTCATGGCGTGTCGGACGGTCTTGTCCTGTAAATCTAGGGTTGCCCCGATAATAGTGACAGTATCGGTGCGGAGGTCTCCACCGAGCGGGTTCTCCGAGCCGTGCAAGGCGATGAGCTCCTTCAGCTCTGTCACAATAAGAAATACATCAAATCATCAGAATAAATGTCGTTATGGACAGTGCGTACCTCCACGCCTGTAGATGATACCGTGATGCGGGCCCAAGATGAATTCAAGGAATTTGGCAACGGGCCACGCGACAATACCCTAACACGCCCATCAGTAAAGAGACACTACGTTGAATGCTTATGAACTCACAAAAACGTAAATCAAAATGCGCGTAGTACCCGCCATTTTCGCGCCAATATACAGGCCATGGCGGGTGCACACCGATTGAGGGATGATTTCAGAGAACCTGAAAGGTCGTAGTGTCAGCGATCTAAATTCAAAAGCATAACTTCGATCCAAATAAGGAAATATTTCTGCCACGCTTGAGCACACCACTTCCGGAAGACGCCGAATAAATGACGAAACCGGCCATGCGCACGGCGCCAATTAAAGCGCCCAAACAACTGTGCCTCTCAACGTGAAAACGGTGAGCGTCGAGTAGAAATAGACTACAAGCCGACGAGAAAATGCAAAATGGTTGCCGGATGGTTAACACAAAAAAAAATCGCATCGGAAAAAAGTGCGACGAAACAGGAAGAGAAACGAAAGAGCGGAAAGGTATGACGAAGCGTGGAAACTAAGAATGGGGTTGTGACACGTACAAGACGATAAGCACGGTGCTTACAACGACTGCCTCGACACCACCGCCGAGGATGGGGTCGCTGATGACTGGCAGCGTCTCGTTGACGATCATATTCGCGAGGAGTAGCGTGACCAAGAGCAGATGGCCGTTCTTGCGAATCGGCATAATCTTGTTCGCGTATTCGCGTTGTTTACTACGAAAGTTGAAGCCGAAGCCCGTCAGCAGGGGGTACCGCACAAGTGTGCGCGAGAAGATCGGCTTACGGTGTTCCTGAGGAGCTCAGGACATACAACTGTGTCTCGTCCAAGCTCATATACCCAAGCGTCAGCCCGGCAAAAACACCCGACAGGATGACGAGCACGGGTATGAGACACGCGAAGGCAATGTACTCCGGAGTGCCCTTCTGGACATCGCGCTTTGCGAGTCGGTGCAGGACAGCGCCAGGGCGGGACGGCGTGCTGCCGTCCCCGAGGGAGTGGTCATAGCGGGCGAGCGCATCGTGCGCAGAGGGAGTGTATTCTGAGAGGACGGAAGAGGCAAGTGATAGCAAGAGACGCGCGGGTAGCATTCGATAACAACCAGCAGCTCGAGTGAAGCTACTAGTGCGTGAGCAAAGACGAGCTTTGTATCAACCGGGGTGGGGGTATGAGGAGAAAGAACGGGAGAACGGGGCAGAGTAAGGCGGGGGTGGCGGCCGTTTTGAAGTAAGTATACGAACCACGGCCAGTCATGCCGAGCTGCCGATTACGTATTGTCGCGTCTTGGCGCCCGTAACGCGCCCGCCTCCGCAGGCCGTCGCCAGTGTATTCTACCTGGAAAACCAGATAATATTAATTGCGCTTTCCAGATGAGGCGTTGTCGCAGACATCTGCTCCCAACCGAACTGAAAGACATAAGTGTAGTACATTCGTCCGCCCAAGTATTCATTCAGTCTTCGGAAGGAGTCTCATCAAATGCATTGCGCAATCATTATACTCTCCGCCCACGAAGAGAACTCTGGCCATTTGCAATTGACGGTGCGGGCCGTATACCCAAGGTTTTCGAACGAGGGCACAAAGGGGCAAAGGACCGTAGTCGGCGAAGTGCTCCCTCATAGATAAGTAACCTTTCATTAATACCTCGTATCGATCACAGTATTCTTAACACGACCACGACACCAATCCTCGACTAGCCCAGAGTCTAGACCGCTGTAATTCCAAGCTCCAACCTTTACCTCCGGAATAACTACCCCTCTTCTGGCCGCCTTCGGAAGCTCATCTCCAGACTCCACGGTAAGCACCTTCCGAATAATTAATTCCGAGTCGTCGCTCGGGCCGCTACTCAAAGCAGGATCGTCTTACGTTTACGTATGTAATTGCTACTACCAAAAAAGGGGCTACTATACAAACTATGCGTGCTGTGGTTTTGTGATTGGATACTACAAGAAGGGAGTCATTGCGATTTTGCGGCGCGGCGAATTAAGAACTAATTCCAGTACTATACGATCTAAAGGGAGAGCGGGAAAAAAAATAAGGGGATATAGTATGCAGTAACGTCCAAGAACGTGAGAGTAAGAGAAATCATTCAAAAGAGGGGTGTATCCTGTCCGTCGGGAAATTAAGCAAGCGCGAGAGGAATGAGGGGGGTGGGGAGCATTTTTAGGGGCTCAAAACAAAAGAAGAAAAACCAACAGCGGTCTGGAATAAAATAAAATAAAGACACGTTGTCATGTATAAGTAATCATACTCAAAAAAAAAAAGATATGAAGAAAACGCACATCAAAAGTGTACATAAACGACCTCGAAATAGCGGGATGGGCATATCTGAACGTGTCCAAGTCAGATGAACAACTTAGTCGTAGACGCTCGCGCAAGGTTCTTTGTTGGCGGGTCAATCGCCGTCCTGGAGCCACACCTCTGAGGCACCCAGGCACGTCCCGGCTTCCCAGATGTTATCCTTCCCCCCGCGCCACAACGCAAGCATCGCGTCCTCCACCTTCCGCTCAGGGAACCGTACCACACGCACGCGCACACGACCGCGCCCATCGCCGTCGCCATCGCGCAAGCACGGCACCCCACCCTCTTCTTGCATCGTACCTTCAGCAGGCCAAACCTTCGCGGCGCACGGGCGGTACCACGAACGCCCCTCGGACCCGGGCCCGGACTCACTCACGTGCACCCCAGGGAGCGTGACGACAAGCGTACACAGCGCAGGGAACGCCTCAAGGACCTCCTGCAGTGCCGCAGGCGAACCGGGCAGTGGCGTCGCAAGGTACGCAAGACCACGCAGCGCGCCGCGCGCGTCTGCGCAGTCGAGTAAAGCGCGCAGCTGAGCGGGCTGCGTGAGCCACAACCGTGTGAGACCTTCAAAGAACGCGCGTGTATAACCCTCGTCGACAGCAAAGTCGCGCCAGTCGACGCACCCGGGGAGAACTAGCAACTCTTTCGGTGTACACAGCGATGCGCGTGCGCACCCGGAGACGCGGTTGCCGTAGCCACACAGCGCCGTAAGACATCCGGGGAGCGCAGCAAGGCGCACGATACGCACACACGGAACAAGGAGCGCAAAGTCCGCCGCGGTCGACTCGCGCAGAAACACCGATCTGACATGCGCAGCAACGTGGGGGTGGCGGCGCAAAAACCGACCGAGCGCATGCGCAGTGTGGCGGCGGCGCAGTACGAGCGTGTTGAAAAGGTGAGGGAGAGCGACTGCGCGGACGCGGTGGGAGACAACACAGAGCGCTGTTGCCGCGTGCTTGCTCTGCTGAGCGGCAGTTTCCAATATGATAAGGACGAGCTCTGGCGGGAGCGGTGGAAATGACGGCGCGACGTCTGGCTTGGAAGAGACTGTTCGTGCCGCCGCTGAATTGGTCATGGGGGCGAACTTTGCGAGGATGATGTGGCAGACTGCGGTCACTGCGAGGGCGTCCGCGCTGCTGGTAAAAGCGGGGACGCTTTGCTCGAGCTGGACTCGGGACATGGCGAGGAAGTTGGATGGGATATCACAAACCCCGATGATAGCATCTAGAAAGGAACCTCATAAGACATACGCGCTTAGGTCATTACATAATCTCTTCTTATACCAACAGTGAGGCCTCTGCGCGGTTTTCGGTTTTCCTGCGACCCCTCCTCGATCCCAGCCTGGCGAAGAAACATGAAAACACCGTCTACACACGTCTTCGATTTATCATTTATGTATTCCCGGCGCGCCTAAAACCAGCCTAAAGCTTACATGTAAGCGGTTGCTCTTTTGTTTTTCTAGAAATGTACCTGCGTTGCCAGGCCCCTCCTTTCTCGCGCGGCACTCCCCGGTCGATTAATTCGTCCGACAGCAGGTAAGTAGTACATTTCCAAGGAATAAATAAAACACGTCTGTGCCTATTCTCAGCTACAATAATACACACTACCCAATAATCCCTGGCCCGTTGCACCACACGTTCCCCCACCGGTCCTGCGCCCTCCCCGTCACACCCCCACGTCTCTCCCAGTCCCCACCGCGCGCATCCCCATCTACATAGCCTACCCCGTAACTCGCCTGCGCGTTGAACCGCGGCAGCGGACACGCGAACCCAACGAAGAACGGACACGCGCGCTCCGCCGCATTGCACACTTCCAGACACGGCAGCAACTCCGTCCAGTTCCCGCCGGGAAACGCCGGCAGGTTCGCGTTTCGCGTCGCGGACGCGTCCTGCGATAGCAACGCGGGAGCGATGAAGGGCGTCTGCGCACTTGAGTCGCTGCGCTTTAATTTTACTTTCGCAGGGGGAGATGGTGTGGAAGTGGAGGTGGCCGTAGAAGCGATAGTAACGGACGCGGTGGCCGAGTCACCACATCGCGGGAGCTGAACGGCGCATAGCCACGTGCGGTACGCCGATTGACAGTCCGCGCAGCTCACAAGCGGCGAGTAGAGGTCTCTCCCACAAGCGAACGAGAGAAGTGATGTCGTAAAGTTAGTCATATACGAGACAAGCGGGCCCGAAACGCTTTCCGGGAGCGATGACGCGTCGTACGCTTGTGTGCCCGGGGGGCCGGACGGTGGGGGCAATGGTACTGCATAGGACACCAGCGGGCAGTACGGCAGAGAATGCACAAGCGGACAGGCGAACAGCGCTGATAACGCACATCTTTAATAAATGTGTAAAGATGTAATAACAGCGTTCGACGCACCTGATTTAGTGACGAAGTTCACCGGGCCTGCGACCTTCACACCGTCCTGCAGCACAAACATCGTGTAATTCGTCAGCGGCTGCAGACCGTCCACGAGCCACTGGAAGCGCCAGCCGTCCGCATCCCTCAATACCAGGCTCTCTTGCACGCTCCCGAAGCTGCCGCTCATCACGGTTAGATTCGACAAGCTTCCGAGTGCGCACGCGGTCACCGGTGTGCCGTCCACAAACGTGTTTGTGGAGAAGTTGAATTCCGGAAACACATTAATGGGGCCGACAATAAGAGTAAAATTGGGGTGCTGCGTGGGAGGGGTAGGGAAAGAGAGGTTTGCAAGCGGAAGGGTATAGTTGGGATATGTCGGCTCGGTGGCTGCAGAGGGTGCGAGAAACGGCGGGGAGAAAAGCAGCGCCTGGTTCGCCGTCGTGTCCCCCAAAAGTGGTAGTGACGTGAGCACGTTGTACAATGGTTCTACGCTCTAGATCAGCAACTATCATTCCTAGACAATTTGCTACACGCTTGAAACGCACCGTTGGTGTCCGACACACCAACTTCAAAGCTCTGCGCCGCGCCACCAGCATCAACCGCAAAAACACCTGCGCCGCCCGTCATGTCCAGCACGACGCTCCCGACGCCCGCGCCGTCGACAGTGATCTCATACACGTCGTCTTGCGTCGAGTCCGGCCCGGGGTTGCTGACGGCAGTGTTGTTCGTGACGAAGAAGCGCGCAGCGTTGCCACTGGCCGGTGCCGCGCCGCAGAGTGCCACGGAGACGGTAAGAAGCGCGGTAGGGGGCTCCGGTAGCGCGAATGTTGACGCAGAGAGGTTAGCCGTGGTGAGGGCGAGCGAGCCGTTGATCGTTAGGGTGTCTGCCTGTGCGAAAGCAACCGCGACAGACGTAGATAGAACCTGCAGCAGAAGCAGCAGAGATTTGGAGGCATGACGAAGTCTTGAGGGTCGTAGCATCGCGTTCATCAGGTCATACTCGGCGACGAGTCTGTGTCAAACGAGGCCGAGAAAGGATTGAGAAAAGCCTGGCCGTTGCGTACGCCGTACACACAGTTCTGCAACAACGGTGCAACGATAAGTTTTTGTGATGGAGACTTGAAGATTTCGAGACGTAGTATCGACGGGTAGGAACTCACGAAAATACGAGTGAAAAAAACAAAACTCACGATAAGGACACGTACGCAGAGACGATTGCGAAAGCAACGAATTTCAAACAGACTTTCAGGTGTTCGTAGATTCGGCCTCGGCAACGAGCTCGACGCGACCACGTAGCATGTCACGCCCCCGTCACGCTGCATTCAGCCCGAGCCACAAAAGAAAAGTCATCACTTGAAGTTCGACTCGGAGGACTACCATATGGCAGGGCTCCTGGTCGTAATAGCTTAAAAATGCAGGACTCGTTCGGTGAAAAGAGAGGTACGCATTGCTGAAAATCGTGTCTCTCTTAAGAACTCCCGCCGAAGTTGCGAAAGGGGAGTTAGAGGGGAGTTGAAGATTCAGAAGACTCGGAAGGTAGCATTTCGTCAGTAGCAAGAAGCCAGCGCACAAACCCTAAGGTACATTAAGGAAAAACGTAACAAAAAAGAGAGCGCGGAGTAAGCGCACAAACAAGACCCGAGCGGCGAAGACTCGGAAGCTACTACGAAATGCCAAATCCGCGACTCGGAGGAAGTGAGCCGTCTGTCGGACGGCGCCATTCATTCGCAAACGCCGATCCGGCATGTTATGTTGGGCTTAGCGATAGTCGACGAGCCCGACATACATGGATACGTCAGCGTACCCTTTTACATACATTAATTACGATGCTGTCAATCATGGTGCGGCGTACCTGAGCGTAGCTTACCGATGCGGCGTCGGGTGTAAGGTTATGCATGCATGTGAAATGACTGAAAATCATATGTGTCTCGAAGGCAGGGAGAATGAAGTAACGGCCGTGGGGAGCCATGCTGTTCAGAGTTACGGGACACGCCTTGGTGGCTGATGTCGGCACATGGGCTTGGCGAGTACTAATAGTAATAATACCAATTTTTTGGCGTTTTGGGGGATAAAGTACTGCATTTCAACAAACGTGTTTATTTACCAAGAAAAAAACTCCCAAGTCCGAGGGGCTCTCTCGCTCTCCCTAGCATGTGGTGATTGTCGATTACGAGACCCGACATGTCTCCATGAAACATCTGCGTTATCCCGCATATGACCACACGCACATTGCCGACAAAGAGCGCGCCACAACTACGGCTCCATCCGTTCATCCGTCCGTCCGCCCGCTCGCTCGCCCGTGTTTGAACCGGAGGCGGAAAGGCAAGGCCGGGATGACGACAGCCCCAAGTAAGTATATTTCCCACATCAAAGCAACGGTCGGCTATAGCAAGCTAATTGATGAAGCATGTGTTTTGGGCGGGGATTTGCCTCGCGAAAGAAAAGAGGGACCTGACGACCCAATCTCTCGGGAGCAAACACCACAGATTTCCGTGAAGGAGATCGCGAAGGAACCCTCGCATTTGAATTATCAAACTTGCCGGTTGTGGCGCAGCGCTCACTGTCTTCAATCTCGAAACGCTGAAGACACAGGGAATACGGAATGCAACGGTTGGCGATGTCAGAAACTTGAAGGCCGGGGGCCAGGAACATGCATAAACTCATATGCACACACTTATGAATCAAAACACCATGTCCGTCTTACGAAATAAGGGGGGAACACCGGGAGGGAGAGTAACATCGTGGTGAATGGAAGGGGGGCTCCGCGTGTCCCGCAGCAGTGGGAAGGGACACATGGATGTATGAGTATCCGCGGCCTATCCGCTCAACTTGAGCAACACAAGACGCCAAGCGAGCCAAGTCGGCGTTCCGCAGTGCACACTCGTTACGAAAGAAAGTGCATGCTAGGACTGGTATGGCCACTCGGCGTCCATGCACCTGTGTATGCTGGATAATAATTCATCGCACGGCCGACGCCGTCGGGCGCCGCTGACCCACGGCTTGTTTGTGTTTTGCCCTGGCGCGGCGGGGGCTCAATAAAAGGGTAAATGTATTTGTGCCTTAAGATTCTACGATGATATGTACAAATTCCATCCCCCGTTTCCTTCCGAATTACCCACTCATGGGTCGATCGTCCGTGCACAGGATGGTGAAACAGGGTGTGATCGGCCGCCGATCCCAGTTCCAGTTCCAGTCTCATTTCCGATTCCACTCCCCTCGAGAGATCAACTTCCGGTAAGCGTCTGGGCGGAGCCGGGCAGTCGGATGAATACACTCACGCAGGGCGTCGGCGAGCCGTCCAAGTCAA
This sequence comes from Coniferiporia sulphurascens, assembly GCA_002794785.1. Taxonomy (NCBI): domain Eukaryota; kingdom Fungi; phylum Basidiomycota; class Agaricomycetes; order Hymenochaetales; family Hymenochaetaceae; genus Coniferiporia; species Coniferiporia sulphurascens. The sequence continues at coordinate 1,402,136 of NBBA01000006.1, forward strand.
TCCTCCCGATTTCCGAAGGACTCCCGAAGGCATAGCGTGTTCCCCGCATACCATCAGCACCTTAGTATTGAAAACGCCGAGGTACATAGATCGTGTTGCACGGACCCCATCGGGCAGCGTTCCAAGCATCCACAATAGATACCGAATGTGAGTGCATACAGTACATCAATCATGCTATTTAACCAATCGTAAGTTATCGTCCTTCCCCGTACGAGAAATCGGGCCGTGTCCAATACACCAATCTAAGTGACTACAAATAGACATACAGAGCCACAGGGAGCAACCTCGTGCGCAGGCGAGCGTTACTAGAAGGGGAGAGCGCGGGTCCGACGTTCGCCGAACGATCGGTAGAACTGCGTACGATTATCCCTCCGAAAGGCGGGCCGGGGCGGGCTGGCCAGTACACGTACAAGTGGAACACATGCCCACGAGAAATATAGCTCGAAACTTACATCCATGGACGCAATACAATACTATCTGATCGCCGTGATGCCTGTACGAACCTGCTTTCTCCCAGCAGATTTCACCCAAGACGAGTCTAACGGAGAACTAAAGCGGTGAACCCGCGGGCTACCGTCCCAACTACGGCCTGAATCCCCGACGAACGATATTAATGTAGCAATCGTCGAGTCCAACGAGCAAAAGCCCCCGAGCCCTTCATCCCCGCCGTTTCAGCCCTCGATTAAATCGCAGTCCCAAAACAGGGTTTGAAGATAGTCTATTCCATATTGAGACCCACGACCCAGTTTCCCTCAGTCTACATCGTCACCAACATCATTCAAGTCTGTCTATGTCCACTTCCCAACCCAGGGCTATGGACATCGTAGAGGTAAATACCGCAAGTACGTAATGCGCGAAATGACGCGATTGCTCTCAATCGGACCAGAGGCACAAGACCTAAACACCCGAAAGCCAGGGGCCACAATAGCGGGGCATAGACAGATGAGCACGGAGCATGGAAGACGCACCTTCTACTCTTCCCGGGATTGATTCGGCTCAAATGGAAGTATAATAAAATCAAAGTGAATAAGGTCAAGTACCTAATTACGCGTGAGCGGAAGGGATTCCCGATTCCCGATTGCACGCGACCCCCCGTCCGTCTTCTGTACACGTACTTGCCCACGCAAGCGGTCCATCACAAAATACAAAATGGACATCGAGCGGTACGCACTATCACACGGCTGAAGGCGCGCCTACTGTACTCCCCACCGGCGTAAGCAGATTGCAATTTACGCAATGAATGGGCAAGGGTGCCCAATAGCAGCACTAGGGTGCATAAGCGCGGAATTTTCAACCGGAGAAGCAAGAGATAGTAAGTAGGTGGCAGCATCAATACAGAGCGTACGGGCACGGCCCGAGCGCCATTTAAGATCACCTGGACTAGTCGGGACCGCGTGACGGGTGCTCCGTGAGGCTTCGATAGAGCGGGGGGAAGAAAGGAAGGGCAGTCGTTGTGTACTCGTAGCCCGTCGGTTTCCGAGCCAATGCAAGATGGAGTTAGAAGCCACGAGCCTCCGACCTATGTGTGCTCTGGAGTAGTCGGATTCGGAAACCCCGCACATTAGCCGCAGCTGGGCTGACGAGCAGGCCCTCACGGCCGTAAGCGTATCCCTGTGACGACCAGATCCCCCGTGCTATCAGCTATCAGCCCTAAGACGCGATTCGAACTTGCGGGGCTTATCCGGGGGAGCGAAGCTGCATCGATAGTTCCGCTACACTCTCCGCGGGGGACCGCCTATACAGAGCACGACGGAACTCGAAAGAAAGTTTGAAGGAGGCGCGGGTGCGGAGGGAAACGATTGATTGATAACTAAGTACGATAGGCTCATGCGCATCGAGCTAGTTTCGTCTGTAGAGAAGAACGAGAGCAGATCTCTTCCATTTCAAGCGGAGTGTGAATAGACACGCGTACGCCGAAAGCCCGAAAAGTTCGGGTAAACTCGGGTAGATTACCTTGCCGTGGGAAAGGAAGCACTGCACCGCCTCGCCGGCGCACAGAAGAGGGCGCGGAAGGGGCGGGGAGTCGGGCGGTCGGGAAACGCGGGCGCGCAAACAGCCTCTGCCTAAAGCGGTCAACATCGTCCTGCTCTTGTATTAGCTCCCGCCAAGGAGTCCCGACGCACCATGGATACAAAGGCAGTGAGTCTTCCGGAGGGGCCCTGCTCCAAATACCAATTCCATTCGTAATCGCTGCGCGCAGGTCCCCGACCTCCGCATCGCAATTTGGAGCTTCTTTCTCGGAATATTGCTGAGGAGGAATCCGGTAGTAATTTCGGAGGCTGAGCTTGTCCTGAGACCATGAAGACGTTCGGGCTTAGATTTGAAATGGACGATGCTGGTTTCCGACATTTGCAAATATTGCGAAGACGCCATGAGGTCCTTACGGGCAAAAATAATCCCATGCTGTCGCCATTCGGATATGAACACGCCGAGGGGCGGAGGACGACTTCCGACGACCGACGAAAACCCTGTCGCGATGCATACCGTTAGTAATCGTCCACGTTCTCAAGGGGGAAAGCTTTAGACTTCAATTAATCTTTTGACCGCGAGAAAGCGAGGAAGACCGGAGCGGTACTCGGCACTATTCCTTCATAGAGGAGCTACGATGCCCGGGCAGGAACCACAGGTCCGCAGCTCGGAAGCTAAAAAGAATACACATACATGTGTGTTTGTACGTTTCACCTATGTGTACGACCTAAAATAAAGAGCAAGTGCACGAGGAGACGAGGTGAGAGAAATAAGTAGGCCGGAGACTCGGGTACGCGATGGAAGCCATCCACGAGCTCCACGAAGGGGGAAGGAAGAAAAAACAACACAAACACTGGTTCCCGGAACACGCCGAGCTCGGTGGCTCTCTAGCGCTCCCCCGGCATGGGCTGTCCTTCAAATTCACAGGGGGGGGTCCCGAATACCGGGTGTAAAGTCGACCCAACCGCGGCCGGAGGGTTCTCAAGCGGGGGCGAACAGAATGGACAACATGTTTGCTGTAGCTTTAGCTTCAATTCCCCGAATCCAAGCGAACGGTACCACAGTCGAGAGGATTAAAAAAAACGTCAGTAGTATATAAGTTTCCCGAACCGCGAGAACAAGGATGAAACGCCCGAGCTAGGTCTTGAGGTGCCCTGTATCACTGTATATTTGCGCTAATGAGAGGTGAGGTAAGACATGTTGCTAGAAAGAAGAGCGGAGCACTGCGGGGGACCCTGGTAATTGATTGGAATACTTCTTCTCATTCATTGAAGGAATCAAAGGTTAGATCAGATTTGACGGCGAGCGGCGAAGTAGAAGGTGAGACGGAGATGGAGGCGAAGCAGTCGCGGGAGACGCAACTTTGATTCTTGCGAGCTGCTAAATTTTTGCTTTGAGACTACTTGACTGGCAACAGGAGCAGGTGTGTTGTATATTGGTGCAAATGGGGTTCGTATTCCTCCCCGGACTCGGAGCGGCGAGTACATTTCGCATTCCGCATTCCACGCGCAACAGTGGGTCGGGGTCCGGGAGGAAAGATGGACGGAAGTATGAGCAGGTGGACATGCGGACGATATGATTTGTGGTTCTCGCATCGCGTGGTCAAGGGTCTGCCTTCGTAACGAAGCGTGTATGTTGGAAAGGGGGGCCGAAGCACACAATAGGGCTTCCCCCTTCCCACATCGGCTGTAAAGCAAATTACATCGGAGTGTGTAGCCCGCTGGCCGGACGCGGGTGGGTATAGGACCTTTTTCGATGTTCCATTTCACTCAAGCGCCGTAGCACAACGTCGTTTCCGCGGTCCGTTTCAGGTATTTAATTTTATATCTATTCCGCATCCATAGCTTGCTTCTTGTTCTTGGTGCACGACGAGAGTTGAACCGTGCTAGTAAAATATGCGAGTACGTCCAGTATGCTATTTGCGTTTTGCGTAGAGTCGCGTGTTATCGTTGCGTATTGACGGGGATTACGACCAAGTCGATCTCGTACCGCGGCGATCCGTGCGGATAGGTCGGTACAGAACACACATGCTTTCGGCGGCGCCACTTCTTAGCCCTGTCCCGCAGCGGGGTTGAGTAAGCAAAGCTCGGATCAGACTAGTGATAGATCCTTCCCTTGTGTGCAGCTGTTAGAGTGCAGACAGAGCTGGGGTACCGCCTAAAATGTTGCACAGACAGCTGCAGAATGTAGCATCGGATAGCAATAGGTCGGAGTCCTATCCTTGGTTTTGGAGTGCTTGATCGTATTCCACTTCCGGAGTCACTACTAATTTTGAAAAATTGCGAGATGAATCTGGAGATGAGTGCAAGACGGAAAGGCCGAGAAAATCCAAAGCCGTACGTTTGAAGAAATGGGACCTAACGGACGAAAATGCAAAGATAAAGAGGAAGCCGTGGTATATGCCAGGTCAGGCTGCTCAAACGGGAAGAAAAAAACAAAACAAACAATGCATCGGGACTCACGTGATCTTCGGAGTACAACCTTGACTCATCGGATACTAACCCACAAATTATTTACGATCTGTGTCTCGACGCCTGCTCTGTACTTCTAGACGCAAAGACTCTGTTTCTACTCTCGCCTTGCGAGCGAATCCAGCAGAAGCTCATCAAATAGAGGGACGGAACACAAGAAAAGGAGGAAGGAGGATAGACTGACACCAAAAACTGAAACTCAAATCGAAAGCAAGAAATGGGCGCATACTACGACGAAGTGGAAATCGAGGATATGGTATGGGACGAGGCGCGAGGCGTGTTCCATTACCCGTGCCCGTGTGGAGACCGCTTCGAGATCTCACGAGCGCAGCTCGCGCGCTACGAGGACATCGCGACGTGCCCGAGCTGCAGCCTCGTCATACGCGTCGTGTACGATCCGGTGAGTTTGTCCCGTCCGTTCTCTTACTCGCAAATGTCGCTCGCCGTTGGCGTCGTTTTTTGCCAGAGATGAAAATGGATACTGATATGGATGCTCGTTCTTCCATTTGCTGTGGCGTAGCTCGACTTCGAGGATGATGCAGAGGAGGATGACGCCGAGTCCGAGCCTGAATCCGAGTCTGAGCCCGAGGACGCCTCCGAGTCAAATCCTGCGACGCAGGCAGAGCCAGCGCAAAAGAAGGACGCAGACGATTCGGACGAGGACGCACATTTCGAGGATGCGCTCGAGCGGCTGCACATTTCCGATGCTGGTGCCGACGCCGGAGCTGCCATTGGGAAGGAGTAGCGATAGCGAGCTCACGATACGACGATTTCCTGTCTCATTTCAGATGCTGGGTCCTGCACTCCGATCTGACTTCTGGTGGGGTCTTGCGGACGATCTTTTTCATTTCCTTGTTTTTGCTCCTTTTTGGGTGGTCTGGATGGACGGGATAGTGTGTTTGGGTGTGCTGCAGCTGCTGTGTACGTTGTACGAATGATCAAAGTGTATACCTGTACGTCCATATTCTCCCATTCTCCCATTCCATTCCATTCCCACAACCTAAACCAATACCATCACACCCCGCCCAAGTCATTCCGCTTAACCTGTATCCGTAGCGCAGCGAAATGGGAAATACAGTCCAACCACTACCCAGAGGCTTTTCACCCCTCCCCCACGGCGACCGAACAGTCCGTCCTCCGCCGACCTTCGGACGCTGAGGGAACACGTCATCCTGATTCCTGCGCTACGAGTGAGCATCGGGACATCCAGCCTAGCAAAAATAACACCTGCCTCTAGCCGCTTCTACTCCATTCCAATATCACGGCCCGGCGGATCGTACTTCAGGCGACTCGGCGCTCTGCGCCGCACGTCGATCCCCACTTACGCTTAGGGGGCTCAAGACTTGAGACCAGGACTAGCCTCGGTACCTCGATTCTTCCGCCGAGGGAAACCAAATACTGCGCTCAGGGGGGGGTCCAGGTCCGGGCCCGTCCCGGTTCAGCAGAGGGGCTGGAGGAGCTGCGGGCTGTGTGGGTAGGTCAGTGGAACTGGTCGCGGCGCAGCTTGGTCGCGGAATACCAAATACTGAATACGGAAATGTGGAAAAGCGGATCAACTTTAGCGCACGCGAGTGGGCGGCCCGGCCCCGATTCCGGTTCCGGCTCCGGCTCTGGTCTTGGTCCTTAGTCCCTTAGCCTCGGCTTCGAATTGTGATGTGGCTGATGGCGATCATGATCTGTAATCTCGGCTGTCCGTTCGGCTGCAGCTGCGGCTGGCGCTTCGCCGCCGCGAAGGGATCGGCTCACTCGCCTGTCCGGCTGCTGGCCTGAGGCTTCGGAGAGTCGGGTGGAGGGGGGAGGGGAGTCGGAGTCGCAAAAAACATTACTCGTAAATCGGGCTTGCGGAGCGCTGGCGTTTGTGCGGTTGTGCATTGCTGGTGCTTTTGGGAGGATCCTCACTGATACATACTCGGCGCCCCTTTCGGCTTGGTTAGACTTGGACTTGGATCCCCCGATCCCCCCTCGCCCTCGCCCTCGCCCTCACCCTCACCCTTATCCTGCTCTCGCCTCACCCCTTCGGACTAGGGATAAGGCTAAGGCTCGCCTAACCACCGTCGCCAGCAACGCCCCTACCCCCCTTTCTCCCGCTTCCCCGACCTCGTCCCCCTCGTGATATCGCGCTCTGCTCCAAGTTCCAAGTTTCAGGTTTCAGGTTTCGACAGCCCGCACGTGCTCCCGACGCTAGTGATAGCGCACCGCCAGGCGATACCTCGGCCCATCTCGGATTCTCGGATTCTCGGTGCTCAAGTTCTGGTCCCTGCTAGTGGCCTGATCTACTAATCTGGTTCTGGTTCTGGCTCGGAGCCAAGGCCAAAAATAGGGTCAGATCGGGTCGGGGTCGGGGTCGGGTCGGGGTCAGGTCAGGTCAAGTCAGGTCAAGGTCGGGGGGCTAAACACGCTAACGCTTGTTCTCCATACTGTAACATAACATAACATAACATACCTGAGTGCCGAGCGCTGGGTGCTGAGCCTGAGTCTGAGTCTGAATGTCCCCTACGGAGTGCCCGGCACCGGCTGCGTTACTTAGGAGCGGGAGACAAGATGGTGGAGGGGGACCGAGGGGCAGGGACGATGGTAAGGCAAAGGCGGTGAACTAAAGACAAAGAGGGGTGGAGTTCCAGAAGTCCGTATACAGTTCGTTCACCAGGAAGCATAAAACAAAACAAATAAGCAAACCCCTAAAGGCTCGCTCGTCTCGATAGCCCCTAAGTATCGAGCGACTAATAATTGTAGCAATAATAACGTGCATTCACGTCAGTTACTTCCTATTGCGCATGCGTACATGTACGGGTGTCTTGCGTGTTACGCCCTCGCTTTCGAAGCCTCCCAGCCACAAATCACCCTAACGAATTCTTGACAAAACACGGAGCGACCGGCTGGTCATACTAAGAAACACTACCACTACAATTTTACACACGACCTAACTAGCTTAACTAGTGTCCGAGCCTGATCATTCTATATTTCCCGTTATTCTTCCCCCTTACCCTGTCCCCTCCCACTATACATACGTAAGTACGCAGCAACCCCCTCCCGGATCTCTTTCGTACCATGCGTAAGCTCCCGGAACTACAGTTGCGCGAGGATGACTTCGGCGCGCGTGACGGTGACTTCCGCAGGGTCCTGTTCGACCGCGACGTGCGTCACTAGTCCGTCCTCCGCGATGATAACGTAGCGCTGTCCGGGAGGGAGGAGAGATGTGCGAGGAAATTATTACAAGCAAAATACGAGAATTGAGAATAAATTAAATTAAATTCAAAGAAAGCCAGTCCCAAACTACGCACCTTAGAGCGTAGACCCCCCAGCAGCGTGCTCGCATCAAACAGCATACCAAGCGCCGCGGTAAACGCGCCCTGGTCGTCCGCGAGGAACTGCACCGCTATCCATTTTCGCGGACGCGAAGAAGAAAAGCGGCAACGACGGCGTCAGCTCGGAGTTACTCAAAGCGTGTAATTTACAGCGTTTCCCCACGCGAGAAATATCGACGGTATATGCGTATGGCGAATGTGGGTTAGGTCGTTGATGACGTGCTGGCGCCAGGGACACGGGCGCCGTGGCCGGGGTGGGGCGTGTGGCGTCGGGTGGCAAAGGGAGGGAAGAAGGGGCGACTCGACGAGAGAACGAGGGACGAAGGGGTGTGTGGAGTTGTGCATGTCCGGAATTTTAGACTTGGGACTTACGCGTCGGCTCTCCACCTGTGAGCTTATCCTTCCACGCCCTGTGTATTCGTATGGTCCGCAGTTAGCATACATCACACGATACGCATGTGCGCGCACAGCGAGGTACGAAATGAGTCGGGGGGAGGGGGAATAAAGATTGAAACGTACTGCACGACGAACGCGTCGTTCACAGCGACGACGCACACGCGCGAGAGAGGGCCGCCCTTCGCTGCGAACGCGTCCGCATGTTCGAGGTACCCGGGTACCTGGCTCCCGCACGACGGCGTGAACGCGCCAGGCACGCCCACCTGCATTAGCGCCGTTTCGCGTCGTTTCGCGTCGTCGTAAACGCAATCGTAATCGTAATCGTCCGTCGCCACCCCACGTCACCACGCCAGCAAACAAATACGAAACGAACACGAGCGAGATCAATTATCAAATGATCGTTTGGAAGGGAGTCAATCACGGGTAAAACACATAACAATTATGTAAATAAAATGCATAACCCTTGGCTTGACTTACGAGGACGACGCGCCCCTTGCCAAGGCGGGATCCCACCTCGAACACAGCAGCAGGGTCGGGCTTGCCCGCGTCCTTAAGCGAAGGGTGGACAGGGAGGGCATCGCCCACTGCGACGGGGGAGGCGCTGAAGAGGGAGGACGCAGCGGCGTGGGCAGCGTGTGCGGTAGATGTGAGGATGGAGGTCATGATGGTATTTCGGTATTGAGTGCTGGGTAGAGAATATTAATGCGGGTGGGGTACGACTACTGTATATGCGCGTCTATGAGGACATTCGTCTTGCAGTGACCAGTTCATGACATCATCGCCAGTAGCCACTTCACACCCGTACAACGCAGTCAAGCATCCCTATATTCATATACACATAATCCAGATAAGGTGACAAAGGCCTTCTACAGAACACATATTAATCCACCGCACTCCTTACTCTCTAAGCTCTAACAGGCAGGCCGACGCAAATAACTTCGTAGTAGTAATAAAACATGCACGAAAAGAAAGAAAAGGGAGAATGTACGACAGAGTTGCTTGCGCATGTAATTGTGTACGCGCGCCTACTACAGAACCAGAACACGAACCAGGAAGAGGCTAGTAGGGGGGAGCGAGGGGCAATACGGCAAAAATGACTTATGTTATGTACTGTAATGAGGGGTGAACAACGAACAAACGTCAAATTGAACAAGGGCGCCCTCAGCGGGCAGATTAATAGAAACAGTTTTTAAACGAGGAAAAAGGGGGAGAAAACACGGTTCAAAACACAAAAAGAAAGAAAGGAAGGAAGAAAAAAGAGACAGCTTTTAAACAGCGGTGGTTGTTTCAGATATAAGTAAGGAAAGAAAAGGAAAGGAAAATATAAATTTCAGGCTTTTCAAATCAAGGAGATAAAATTGACCATATATATGTCATATAAGATGAACCGTGATGCGTATGCGATAAGCCGAACATTAAAAGATGCTTGCGAGGTCATCATCGTTCGCGCTGAAGAGGGCGGGGTGTAATGTATGTACTTTTTTTAGATACTTTTGTACTACCGGCCCCGGCCCTGCTATGAAGGGAAAGGGAGGGCGCGGCAACATCGGCCAGCCGAATCCCGTGTCATCTTCTGTCCGAGAACCAGGAATGACATCGAGGTAGATTAGAAGACAAAGGGGAATGAGAAGAAAGGAAGGGATGAACGAATGAGTGAATGATCACGACATCATCATGTCCATCGCCCCACCCTGCACGGCCCACTGCGCCTGCGAGTACGTCACCGCCGCCTGCTGCGGGATGGGCACAGACACCGGCTGACTGCCCTGCGTCTGATGTTGCCCGTACGGCGACCCCGAGCGAGGGCTATTGAACGGGCTCGCATACGCGCTCGCCGGCTGGCTCTGCATCGCAAACGCAAACGAGCTCCGCCCGCGCGCAGGGACAGGCGTCGACGGCTCGCTCAGCGTCGTCGGCGTGCTCTCGCCGTACATCTGCTCGCCCTCGCCTGCCGGCATGTCCGTGTCGAGCGAGATGCTCGGTGGACTCGGCTGGCTCTTCGTTGCGTCGTGGTTCCCGCTCGCTAACAACGCGAGGCCGCGCGCACCGTGATCACCCGAGTGTTGGTAATGGTACCGCAGCCCGTTCATGTTCTTGTATCGGCGCTGGCACGGTGGTACCTGGCAGCAGAACGGACGCAGACGTCTTTCCGCCTCGCGTTCCGACAGGCCCTCGACCGACGACAACTCCGGCGGTGGGGTGAAGTTGCACTGCCCGTGAGTGACGTGGTACTTGAGCCCGTTCGCCTGCTTGTACGACTTCATGCAGCCCGGCTTCGGGCATTTGAACGGCTTTGAGAGCAGCAGGGACGATGCCGGCCGCGAGAGCGTCGTCGACGCCGCAGCTGGGGCGGCCGAGCCCTTCGAGTTAGCCCTCGACACAGCAGCGGAGCCAGATGCAATCGCATTCGACGACGACGGAGACGGTTCGCGTGATTGCGGAGGGGTTGCCCGCGGAGAAGTCATCACCATGCGCGAACCCGACGCCACTGGGACCGCTGCATTCTTCATCCCGTTCGAGGCACCGGCGTTCGACACTCTCCCAAAAAGCAGACCCGGATGGATCGCACTCTCAGCAGAAGATCCCCCCTCACCCATGCTAGGGTGCATTCCCATGTGCATGTTGCTGCTGCTTGCAATAGTGCCGGGGAAGCCGCTCGAGTAATCAGAATATCCCGAGTAGCCGTTCATCGCGCTAGCAACGAGTGCCGCGTGGCTCTGTGGGTTCTGCACGCCACCGCGTAGAGCGTACACTGAGGAGAAGTGATGCGGCGTCTTGCGCGCTCCCGCATACGGGTGTGCAAACATCGACACGCCCTTTGCAGGAAGGTGCACGCTGTCAAACGCCGACGGCCCCGTGGACATTGCGTTCGTCGGAGTCATAAGCGCTGCTTCGCCAGATACTGGGGAGGCCCAAGGGAATGAGCTCTGGCCGGACGCGGCGAAGCTGACACCATTCACAGGCGAAACGGGTGTCGAGAGCAGCGGTGTATCGGGGGGCGAGGACACAGAAGAGATGGTGCCGTTCGAATTGTACCGATATGGGGGACAGCTGGGGAGGGCGACGCCATCAGCCCCGGGGGACGAGTGAGAGGAAGACGACGAAGGAGGCGAATCGACCTCCATCTCGAGGTCCATATCGTCAGGATCAAAGCCACCGCCAGTCATGGCGAGAGAAAGGCTGTTGTTCTGCCGCACATGGTTAGGACGTGTCGTACTGCCAGTGGGGCCAAGAGCGCCAGCGAGGGAAGAATCGTTACTGCGAGCGGACATGCTCGATGCGGCGCCGGAGGCGTTTGGGGGCTGTCCCAAAGTAGATGAAGAGGACGACGAATCGACGAGGAATACGTGGTGCGTCTCGAAATGCTCGACGAGCTCGTGCATATCAGGCAGCGGGAACCCACAGCAAGAGAAGTTCCGGTACTGCGGGCGGTTACGTCAGCATATAGGCTAAATAGAACACGCGGCAGTCGCAAATATATCGCAAGTGACAGGGTTCGAGTCTCAGACTCGGGCGGTGTGGCCAAGAAGTGATGACGGATGCAGCATGCACCCAAGGGGATCAAGAGAAAGAGATCACGAAGCTCCGAAGGGCAGGCACACACAAACACCGCTGGAACGGAACAATGGCGTCGACTGGGAGGCAGGACAAGGAAGAGAAAGAAGGGCACAAGGGAAGAGAAGGAGAGGGTAATATGAAACATGTGAGACACGAAGCACCAAGCTTACCTGCTCTATCTCGCGCTCGGACATGCGGGTGTTGATGAGGGAGCTGTGATCCGACTCGATCGAGGAAGAGACGCGGCACTTGAAATCGCTCGGACTAGGAAAACGCACGCGCGGGAGAACGCATACAGATCAGTCAGTTTGGTCGATGCACGATGGGGAGAGCATAACTCACTCGAGGGGGTTGAGGAGCTGGCCAGCGGGCGAGAAGCCGGGGTAGAGCTTGCTGCCGAAGCTTAGACTCGTGCCAGCGACGGAGCCCAGGGAGCCGGAGACGAAGAGGGGGCCGGGGTGGATAGACCAACTCTGGCTGCCGTCACCGCGGGGAGATTTGCTGGCCCAGCCCTGGCTCTGGCTCTGAGAGCGAGCCTGGGGGGCGATGGATATGGGCTGCGTAGTAGCGGCCATGGGGGTAGGACGCGACGGCGAACGGGGGAGTGCGGATTAGGCGGACGCAAGGAGAGATAGGCAAAGACTCGAAGGTAGACTCGTAGTCGGGGGGCGGGGTGCGCGGTGCGGAAGCGCAGAGAGGAGACGGAGTACTTTTATAAAGTGAGCGACGGGCACAGCGCTGAGCAAACCAGGCGTGAGGAGACGATGGCCGTCCAGCGGTGTTTGTCACCATGTTTATGTTTATACTGCCTGACGCCACACTTCGTCCTTTTCCCACGCACCAAACAAACAGCCATCGTAAATGATCTCTCGATCTTGGACCCTGGCACCTCGTGGACGACCCACCAGTCTGGCGCAGCTGAAGCACTCTGTCTGCCGTCCCCGGCTCGTCCCGGCCCCCCTCGCCCCCGCCCATTCGCTATCCCTTGCCCGCCGCCGTAGTGACGCGACGTGACGCCTGGTCACCATCCTGTGTCTTCGTCATCCCCGTCACGCCCCCCCCTCGCTCCCCCGACCTGTCCGTACACCACCGACGTCCGCACGCGGGGCGGTGCCGCCCCACCATCCGTGGCCCGGCGACACCATCCGTCCGCCCCGTGTCCGCCACCGGCCACCACACCACCGGTCTCCCGCCTACGTAACGCCCCCCGCGCCTGGCGCATTACGAGCAGGCCACAACGTCAATCATGTCCACCCCCACCCTACACCCGCATCGTCGTCGCCTGCCCTGAGGCGATGACACAAACCCACTCCGCCGTGCCCGTCTCTCACACGCAGGTACCCGCGGCGCGACAGGGAAGAGGGAAGGGAGGTAGCATGTCTACCTCTTTCTGTCGCTCTCGCTCGCGTTCATTTCACCTAGGTTTTCGCGTCGAGCAGTGCACTAACCGCACCCGGCTCATCCACTACTCCTGAGTCCCGCCTGTCTCATTGGCTCGATGTCCTGAAACACGTCTACTGAGGGCGGAGACGAGGCGGGCCGGGTCCAGGGTAAACGATTTCAGGCCATTCCCGAGCCAGTCGTCTTTTTCCACCCGATCTCTGTCCATTACAGTACACAGTTGCCCAAGTCCACTCTACACTACTACTGCAGCCTACAATCTATGCCCAAAACACGAATGGAAACCCCGCCGCGAGTAGATCCGCGGAGGACGAGGATGCAGGAGAGTGCCTGTATGTACAAGCCCAGAGGCTACGCTGGCTCGTTAATCATCATCACAAGCACGGCCTCCCAACTTGAGGTGTCTCCTTCGTTCCCGCAACGGGGCGCAGTCGCGCAGGCTAGGCCCTGGACCCCCCGCCTCAGTCCCAACAACTCCGACCCCGGATCCGGCGTGATGTGTTCGCGAGTCCGAAACCCGTCCCAGCGGCCGGCGTCGACCGATCGGGGCATCCGGCTCTACACTTTATTTAAAACTCAGTCGCAACCCAATTATAACAATTTATTTACCCTTTCGTGTGAAAATCATTCATTCTCATAAGTACATACCGCGGTCCGTCAGCTGCCCGATTAGGCGCCTTGCTCGCCCGATCCGAGTCCGCTCCGCCGCCGCTCTTTCCCTTTCAACGTCCCCTTCAGCGCTGTGTGTGGGACGCGCCGCGCTCCAAACCTTGCCTGCTGAACCATGAACTCGGAACTCAGAGGAGGGTGGAGGGCGCCCAACACCGGCGCCCCCGCAACCGTCAACCGTCGGCCGCCAGTGGACGCCCACCCTCCCCGTCCGTATCATTTCATCTGAACAGCCGGACGACGGTGTCTGTACCGTCTGTACCCGCCCCCTTCCTACTCCGTGCTGAGGGCGAGGGTAAACGCCGTCATCCGCTTCGAGCTCGGGCTCGGGTTCCCAGTCCCAACGGGCGTCATGAACGCCTTTTACATCACGCGTCACCTGTTCCAGTATCTAATCCTAGCGCAACGTACACGGTACACGGTACACGCACACACCCCCTGCGTCTACACAAACGCTTCGCGATCGCTGCAAAAAACCCCTTCCTTTCTTCCGAGTCCGGTCTCGTCTCCGTCCGTCTCTGTTCATCGTTCCTCTTGAACTCTATGCACGCTTTCGGACAAACGTTTTGCGGTATCGCCCCGGCTCGGAGCGCGCGCTTCGCACTTAGAGACCCCCCTGCTCAGCTCGTACGTTCCGTTTTAAATTAATTTTTAGGCGTACGAACGCGTTTCGCGTGGTTTCTGAATACTCTCTCTCTCTCTCTGACCTCCTGAGAGCTTCCCGCAAAAAAAAAAAAAGATGAGTGTTCGCGGGTACTGTAATGGCGAAGACCGCGACGGGGTTTGAGGCTTTGGATAGCTCTGTCCAGTTTCCTACCCTGCCCCTGGCCCCCCTGCCCTCGGGGTCCGCGTTCCGGATGGATGGATGGATATCTTGGGATATCCGAAGACCCTATCCCCATCTCTTCTGAGAGACCGAGGGAGAGAAAGGACGGAGTTGAGGGGGGCGGAAGGGGGGCTAGACGCCCCGACGTCCAACGTCCAACGTCTTGCATCCAAGACCCTTCCTTTCTTTCTTTCTTTCTTTCTTCCCTCTCACTCTCTCGATATCGAAGAACGGCATATCGAAGACGAAGACAGGATGTGTAGAAGGGCAGAAGCAGCCAATCAGGTATATTTGAATCGTATGTATTGTATTGTGTGTCTGTAGCGCGAGATTAGAGAAAAGAGAAAGGAAAGGTTCCCATTTGCAACTCCGATCCGGGAGAGCCTGAGGGGGTGGGGAACTTGAAGGAGGTGGAGTGGTTATGCGTACTGCGTACTACGGTATGGCCATGGGCGAAGAACAACGTTTGCCTGGCCAGGGTCCGGGTCCAAGTCTTGGTCTAGGTCTGGACCTGGACCCGGATCTGAATCTCGCCCAAAGTAAAAAAGTGAAAGTGAGGCTGCGCATCAGGTAACAGCCTGAGGTTGGGTGTTATTGTGGTGGCGATGCGATACAGCCACACCGTGACGCCGACGGATTTTGTTGGAGCTCTCAGGCTCCCAACGGAAGCTCCTAAAGCATACAGTGCATACGTGCATCGCGGTGGGGCCGCGGTTTGGGGCAGGGCCATAGAACGCGTACGCGCTGCGAATAAGGGCTGTGTTCTGGTTCTATTCGGGAAAGGGGGAGGGAAACGAGGGACGAGAGACGAGAGACGCGGGAACGCTGAATGAGGGGCGGGGAGCGGGGAACGAGACGTGGAGGTTAGGGAGTGGGGATAAGGAAACGGTAGGGCACCGGAATGAGAATGATGATGGAATGGCGCTCGCTGATTAGTGCTCCTTGTGTGATTTCCTGGTTCAAGTTCCTGATGGGAGTACTGAGTGGGTGGGTGGGCCGCAAGGGGGCGGCGTTCCCCGCTCCCCGTTCCGAGGTCGTAAAGGGTAGATTAGTACTTTCGCATTTAGGTACTAGCCTGGGGGTGCGCAACCTTGTTCGAACCGCCGGGTTCTTTTGAGAGTGCTAGTGTGGAATGGGTGTCATCATGATGCAGTGGATCATGGATTCATGGACTCGGATCGCCGGCCCGACTTGGATTTGGATCTGCGTTGTTGACTGTTGACTTCGAGTCCGACCTTACTAACTCCTCCCGGCAACAAACAACCTGAACTTTCTTGCTACCCCCGACTTGACCTTTCGGGTGAAACGACTCGGAATGTTGCAGGTGAGAAAGAACCAGGGACCGAGGCTCTGACTTGGATTCGGACCCGCACCCCGCTTGCTAGCCGTACAACTTGAAGGCAAGGAGATTGCCAGTGGAAACTGGGACTCACGCTCAGGCTGTGCTAGCGTCCCTTTGCTAAGCCTCAGGCTGAGGCCGCCCTTCCAACAATTCGAGTCTGGTCTCTGAGTTCTGAGTTCTGAGTTCTGAGCTGTTCATTTCATTCGAGCTTCGGTACGTGAATGGAGATGGAGATGGAGATGGAAACCGAAAACCAGGGAATGCGATGTAAAGCAAGTGCAATGCGCGCCCGGCGGCGAGCCTGAGATGGACTCGGAGCGAAGAGCGAAGAGCACTAGTGGTCACTGCCAATCGGTTCACACACTGCGAAAACGAAGAAAAAGAGTATTGGACTCTATCCCTGGGCAGGACAAAAACATCGATCGGCGTCGACATCCTATCCTGCCAATAGTATGACGGGCAGTAATAACTACCCCACCCGGGCCCCTGTTGCTGAACCACTGGCACTGAACCGATTTATAACTACACCGCTACTGCCATTGTGCCGAACAGTGTGTCTTGAAGTGCAGATGGAGCGAACCTCCGAGCCTTAGATGCTCAGGACCCGTAACCTTCAAGTTCAGTCTCTGTCTCCGTCTCCGTCTCCAGAATTAAATAGCATCGTAACTGGATGATATCGCTTTTGAACGCCTATAACGAGCCCACGACCCAAATGAATGGCGGGGAAGTTGAAGAAAAAGAAAGGGAAAAAAAGGAAACACGGCGGCACCGTAACGACGGTGAACTTGAACGAACGTATAGGATTATATAAATGCGAGTTCTGGTTCTGAACTTCAAAACTGCCCGTTCTGCGTGCGATGTACGGTGTACGGCCTACGAGCTACGGTCTACCCCTGTCCTGGACCTGACTTCCTTTTTTCGGTGGGTAGTGGCACAATGACATGATGGCACAATGTCACAATGCATCAATGCGTCAACTGCTGATTCTGGTTCTGATTAGCACGGAGGTGTGACCGCCGGGTGGCAGCTACAATAGTGAACACTAGTATTGTACATACGATTATCGACCTCAGGGTTCATACATACATAATTGCCCTGACCCTGGCTTCCTTCCGTGTTTGGAAGTGTCGGGGGCGGCGCAATATAATGTACACTGTGCAATGTGCACCGTTGATGGGTGCCAATCAGTGGGCGTGTGCAGTTGTCCGTCGTCCGTTGTTCCCTTTCCGAGTCGACCTTCTCTCGGCGGGGACTTTCCCGACTTGGGTGCTTCTTTTCCTGAGCACTTCCCGCGTACGTTTGCCTTCGCTTTCCAAGTTCCTTCGCAAACTTCGCCGTGCCTTTTTTTTTTTTGTGCGTGTGTGTGTGGTCACTGTTGATCGACCTTGCGACGGTTCGTACGTACAGTGTATCCTCGCGGGAATCTAGTACTAGTCCTTCGATTTACATACGCCGTAAGTATGTGCCGGATCATGATGTATAGTGTAACTGTGTACCGATTTACTATCTGGTGCTTCTTCCCTATCGGGCTGGTTCTACCGCTTGCGTGTGTTGCGCGTGGCCTACCAGAGGCCTGGAAAACGAAGCGCAGATGGCAGCATCCCGGTGGGCTGATAGCTGGACAGGGGTGGGGGTGGGGGGCGGCCAGCCGTTAATTTAGCTCTGCCGTCTGACCGTCCGAACATCTCTCTATCAATCTATCCATCCGTCTGTCCGTCCGTTCAATGATATCTACACGTATTCGTATTCGTATTCACATTCACATATATTCGTCCGTCTGTGCCTGCCGTCTGGCAGCTCCGGAACAAGTAGTGTCAGAATCACCCCTACCTCTACCCGCCAGGGGGGAGGAAGCCCGCGATTTTTCTCTCACTGGCAGACCTTTTTCTTTCTTCTTTTCTTTCCCTTTTCTTTTCTTTTCTTCGCCCGTCAAAGGCGTGCGTGCGTGGGCCCGTTGCGGTTATTAATGATAATGTATTAATGTAAGACTGGTACTTCGAGCTTCGAGATACGTTTTGGCCTTCCGGGCTCTCCGCGATGCACGGTGCCGCGAGCGTGCCGTGCATGTGTGTGCCGCGTGCCGCGTGCCTTTCCTTGGCCTCCCTGAGACTCCGTGTGCGTGAACGCATTAACGTTGGTTAATACGTCGATGTACATAGCACATAGCGTACGTATTGCTAGCGGTTCGCCCGTTTTCGCGGGATTGTGTTGGGTCGCGGTTCTTCCTCCCTCCTGCCATCAGCCATCATGCCCTGTCGACGTCGATGATGCTACCCCTTATCACGCCGGAGACAGACTCGTACGCCGCGCCAAGCATTAATTGCTTGTGCGGCGGACCAGACTAGTACTGGGAAGCGTCTCCCCCAGTCCCCTCTCGTGCCGGAAGAGAAGCCTCAGGAGGAGAAAGCCGTTAAGGTGGGAAGGAGCCCTAGGCCTGTTCTGGGCGTTGACGTCGAAACTGTCTCCCCCCTGAGCGGCCGAGACGAGACTCAAATTGGGACTGAGACCGAGACGGTTTTAGGCGCCCGGCGGACGAACGAACGACGTAGACGTGGACGTGTTGTCCGTGCCTGACGCGCGCGTGCCGTAAGCAAACAAACAAGGGAGTCCTTTCCCTATTGGGCGCTTTTCCGAGTTCTGAGCTCCGACTGAAAGAATTTACTTTTGGTGTTGCTTCCCTTTTTTTTCGGATTTCGTTTTTCTCATCCCCCCATTTCGTAAACCCCGTTATGCTAAGTATGGTATCGTGTTGCACGTACGCTTTGGCGGATGTCGGCGGGTTCGACGCGCTCTGGATTCCATGTTCCGTGATTGATTTGGATTTGGATTTGGGCCTGGAACGGCTCGACGTGCGGCGATGCGGTTGGGCGGGTGCCCTTTCGGTCTGGAGTCTGGACGTCAGGGCGCGGCGGGCGGGCCCTGTCGATCAGTCGATCATTATCATCAGCATCAACTAACCGTCATCAGCAGTACTAGTAGCACCATCACCGTCCGCTGCATCTGTATCTGTCTGTCCCCCGAGTGCCAGCGCCGGCACTACTGTGCCAGGTGCCGAATGGTGATATCACTGATTAATAGCGACGCCCTGATGCTTTGATGCCGATCGCATGCATGCCCCCCCCCGCCTGGAGCGGGAGAGTCGGCGCGCGGCGCACGTTGCTGTGCTACGCGCTATGCTGCGGCGGTGCGTTGGTGATATACACCGACATGTACTATATATACCTGCCTTATTGCTGATGGCTCTGTTCGCCGTGCTTCGGCGCAAGCCTTCCCCGTTCAAAATAGGAGCAGAACCAACGGTCGACATCAAGCACCGTGATCGCCACCGTGACCTTCCACTCTTCACCCTCGTCACCCGTCCCGAATCCCGACGATGGGCAGTGCGATGGGGGGCTTGATCCTCGTACGCCGGACCCGTTTCGCAGCTGTACACACTGTACATATGTACACGCATCACCATTTCAAGTTAGCGCTCCAGCGGTAGGTTCTGCTATTTTGAGCACTGCAACAAACAAACAGCTTCGCTTCTGTCGGGCCCCCACCACGACGCGTCTTCCGTGCCAGCGAACCCTCGACACGCGCCCACAGCGTGCGTGTGCGAAGCCTTGCCCTGCGTCTGCGTCTGCGTCTGTATTTGCGTCGCGTAGGGAAATAGACGCTGCTTGCTATCTCTGGAGCGCGCAACGACTGTCGTACCGCAGAACACGGCGAACCCCAAATACAGACGCCCTAGGCCTGTCTCTAACTAATAATCTCTATCAATTGCCCTGTACGGAGGGTAGCGGCAGAGGCGGCTGTGGAGACGGAGACGCGCGCGGACGGCGGACGGCGCCAGGGAATAACTTAGACTCTTTGTTCCGGGCGCGCCTGTCTAATAAAGTAAATACCGCATACCGCAAAGACTCGGGTCCACCGCTCAGGCTGGTTCTTAGGTGCCCGCGCGCTGATCCCTGATATCTCAACTGATTCATGATCAGCACTACTTATTCAGGGCAGGGGCTCAGGATCAGGATCAGGAGCTCAGGAGCCAGCAACAACCGCGATACGCGATATGGAACCCCGGGCTTGTGGCTGTGGCTGTGATCCCGTGATCCACACAGATACAGTATACGTACTGTGC